>CM038676.1:238504323-239163324 GCA_021605205.1 Aegilops longissima | reverse complement strand
TCTAAATGGAGGAGATGAAGGACTATATATAGTCCTAGGCAAAGAGAGGGATAAGTGGGGCGAAATGGTAAAACAAGGCAAAAGCCCGCATCATCACACAGGGGCCCCGTGTGCACGGGGTAAGTGGAGCCCGTCTTGCACGGGTATCCAGAGACTGACGCAAGGGCCCGTGCAAGACGGGTCCATGAGGCCCGTGGACACGGGGTCCTGTGGGCACAAGACACGCCCGCGCGCGCGGGTCTTCAGACCGCCACTGGGAGGCCCGTGGGCACGGGTCGGAGGGGCCCGTGCGCACGGGGTCGCCTGGGAGCTGTTGCCTTCTTCTTGGCGCATCCTTCTCCGCTTCCAGGCTTCTCTTGAGGACGGTGTAGGCGCTCGCTTGTGGATGGCCTCCTCCATGGCACGTTCATCATCAGGCTCAAACCTATATGGGCACATGGTAGGACGGTCAAGTAGTATACCATCCTCAAGGGAACTAAGAAGACACGCATTAAGGATGGAATTCACCTTAGTATGATTGAAGTAGAAGTTGAACGTGTCTCTTAGCGATGGGATTCTTGACATGGTGATGTCCATAGGATGCTCCGCATCATCCCCTCCTCCTTGGGAAAGATCCGACCTCGGATCGAAAACCAAATCACCATGGGAAAGAGATGGAGGCGCCGTGTCGAAGTGGTCGATCACCAAGCACTCATCGTCTAGTAGCTCGAAATGGGCACTCTCCAATGTCGCACCATCTTGTGATTCCATGAAAAGGAGCAAATAGAACAAACACTTGGAAAAACAAATGTGGTTAGCGTTAGTGCGATACCAAGCATTCAAGAGGTGATTCACCAAACAAGTGTTGTCATCAAGCATAGCATATGGTTTGACAAAGGAATGTGACATGGCATGTAAGCACATAAATTGAGCACAAGCAAAGATATCATGGGGACAAGCATGTAAATGTGAGGTAGAGATGCAAATATGTGTGACAAGAGCATAAGCATCTACCTCAAGGTCATAGCAAGCATGCATAAAGCGCTCGACAAATGGTCGATGGTAGGCATAGGAATCATTCACAACACCAAATAAGATGAGATGTCTAAACACATGGGTCAAGTGCAAGACAATCCAAGCATAATGTGCATAGGGTGTAGTGAATATAGTGTGGCACTCAACACAATATAAAGAGAAATTGTTCATCATGTGTAAGGCAATCAAGTGAATCATGTGACAATCAAAGGGACATGGCATATGTGAAGAAATGACATTGGTGCAACCAACCATATGATAGTAGCAAGTAGTCCAAGAATTGGATGCAACACACAAGGTACATATGTCATGAAGAATGGAAATGTGGCAATCATGGGTGAAAGCAATATCTCGACCATGCGTGCAAATGGTGCAAGCAACACATGAAGTATGATCCACAATATCCAAGGTCAAGAAGGATGTCACCTTGAAAGCGTGTCCTTGTGCATTCTTCACAATGCCGAAGTGGTAGGAAATGTGGTGTAGAAGCGAGTCGTGGTAGAATGTAAGAGGCTCCCTCTCAAGAGCTCGAATGGTCAACTCACGTGAAGTGGAAGTCGACGCGAAGTCCACGTATCCTACACATGCACAAAACAAAACAAAGAAAGTATGCGCATGGTAGACAAACACATCATCCATCATGATGGTTCTCATCTTTTGCACATAACCATTAGAAGCACAAGTGCATGAATAATATTATGCAACAATGGCAATATTCATGGCACTAGGTATATGCTTCACAAGGAATATGTCAAAATCTCCAAATATATGTGAGAATGCTATGGGGGCAAATTCATTATCAAGACTAAAGGCATAGTTGCATTCAATACATGGGAAATCATCTAGCATGAGGGAGGCAACACATGGAGATATGATGAGGACATCAATACCATTGTTACACCCACAGCCCCTACTGTTACATATAATGGACCCATTACTAGAGCTCGCGCACGCCAATTAAATTACCAGGTACTTTCGTTTCTTGGTAATGATTCTAATGTTCATGAGAATATGATGCTGCCAAAATTGGATAAATTTGTTTTGCTTACAAATGAAGGGCCTAGCTTGGAGAAGGATGAACATTGGAGCAAGAACAAGCATGGAGTTGATGGCATGCGCCAGGGGAACAAGAACGGAGTTACAAGTGATGATTTCGGGACTTTGAAGCCACCATAAGGAGTGAATGAAGCCTTGGACGAAATATACAATATGCCACTTCATAAATTTCGTCCAGAGGCTATTCTAGGTGCTGCGTCACCTTATTATTGGGCCAGGCCCATGTAATTTCGAAATACATAAGTATAGGTTGTTTTTAGAGTCCGTATGTGTGGGGAAACAAGAGATAAGGTTGGTTTCGGACCCCTTCCCCAAGGGCCACGAAATTCCCCCCTCTTCCTCCATATATACAGCCCTTAGGGCACCGTTTAGACTTTGGGTTTTGTTTAGATTAAAAGTTCGCCATAGCTGCAACTTCGCGTACTTCGTTTGTGTTCAACGACCAGACAAAGGCGTCACAGAACCCCACCTTGATCAATAAAGCTTTCCTCTGTTATTCGCAATATCCAGATTGCAATCTTAGTTTCTTGGTTGTTCTTCGTTTGCTTGCAGGAAATAGACCTTCGTGGTCAAGTTGATCGTGCTCCTGCATGGTCAATAACCTCTCGGAGTTGGTTTAGCGATTGCTAAGGCGCGACGTCTTCGCACGTTCGTAGTCAGATCGTCAAAGTCGACTTCCACCAAAGCGATATCCATCATCTCATCGAAAGACGTGACACCTTTGCCTCTATCAAGTGGTATCAGATTTTCAGGTTGCTCGGTGAGATTTTCATAGTTTAGATCGAGTCTGTTTTTCATACCTACAGTCCACGAAAAAGCCAAAAAAATTTAGGATTAGTTCATCCTATCCGAACCAATCTGAGCCTTTGCATAATCTTTTCTGTATTTGCTTTGTTGAATTTGCGGTTGCATCGTCATGTCAAGTTGCTGGTCTTAGCGTCTAGTCCTTTAGAGTTTCGAGTTCTGTTCACAGGTTGTCACGTCGCCGCTGCCATATATCACCACCGCATCATCATCATCACCGCTGCCATATACCACCATCATCATCACCGCTGCCATATACCACCATCATCATCGCCGCTACCATATACCACATATCCACCGCCATCACGCTAATCCGAGTCCACCTCCATCACAGATTCGCCACCAGTCCGTGTTCCATCGCCCTGCAAATATCCGCCACCAGTCCGAGTTTCCACCAGATTCATCTCCGCCACGAGTCCTAGTTTTAGTCCAGTAATTGTTGCTTTGTTCTCGATTTCCAGATTACGCGATACTCCGAGTCGTGACAGAGCAGGACTCCCCAACATCCGAGCCATCCGCAGAAGAAAAATAGTTCCAGTTTCAAAAAAAACTAAGCCTGGAAAATCCTGGCTAGGCAGTTTTTAGACCATTTGTCGACTTTTTCGAAAAAAATTGTTGCGGAGCAAAACAACGAGGAAAAAAGTGCAAAAAAAGAGAAAAAAATTCAGAGTGTGCTCCTCCCTTGTTTACGTGCAGCGCCGTGATTTTGTTAGTGTTCTAGGCTCGCGTCTCTAGCACGGTCTAGCCTAGGACCAGCACAGTACCGTCGTTGAGCGTTTATTCAACTTTGCATCTCTGAATTGATTATTGCTGACCCTTTTTGCTACCATATTAAAATCCTTCCCAGCTCCACATACATCTACATCGTGCGTTTGACTCTCCCTGGTAATCGCTCTATCCAAGCTTTGAGAGTTTTGACTACAACAGTTCTTGATCACCGCTTCTTCTTTGGGTAGAGCTGGTAAGAATTTGAGATTTGCTTGACGGATTTGTGACACCAGCCACCACCACCACTTGTTAGTAGTCTGTAGGATCATATTCTTGTGTGTTTCTATTCCTGCTAACCATGCCAGGATCACAAGCCGACGAGACTGACTCGGAGAACTTGACGAACAAGGAGCTTCATGATAAGTTTCAGCAAATGATGAGTGGACAGGTGCAAGATGTGCTAAACAGATTTGACGATGCCATGGAGAAGATAGATGGCATGGAGAAGACGTTTGAAACAAAGCTCGATAACAAGTTTGCTGAATTGCTTTGGCGTTTTCCACCACCACCACCGGCTGCACCTGCCGCACCTCTGCAACAACAACAACACCGACTACCTCCATGTCGGGAAACAGCCCTCCGCCGAGCGAGCCGTGTCCCTCTTCAGCCTGGCCAAACTGCTGGTGCTGCTGTTGATACTTCTGTGGCTCTTGCTGCTGATGTGGAGGAGGATGATTATGTGGGAGATTACGAGGATGAGGTTGATGACAATCAGAATTACGTGCAACCACCAGCACCACAACCACCAGGTCGTCCACATGCAAATAATGGCAATGTTCGGGCTCTCCCTCAGGTACGAGATCATGACCATCTCCCTAAACTGAAATTGAATATTCCACCATTTGAGGGTAGATATGTTCCTGATATATATCTTACTTGGGAGTTAGAAACTGAACAACGATTTACATGTTTACAATATCACGAGGTGAGGCGTGTTCTGCTGCTGTTTGTGCTTTCACTAGCTTTGCATGTGTTTGGTGGTCTGAACATTGTAGATTCTATCCTGTTCCAGCTACTTGGGCTGCTTTGAAAACTGCTATGCGTACTCGTTGGGTTCCACCATATTATCAACGTGAATTACTTCAAAAATTGCAGCGCTTAAGACAAGGAAAAAATTCGGTAGAAGAATATTATCAGGAATTACAAACTGGCTTGATTAGATGTGGTATTGTTGAGGAGAATGAAGCTATGCTTGCACGTTTTCTGGGTGGATTAAATAGAGAGATTTAGACCATTCTAGACTACAAGGATTATAATAATATCACTCGATTATTCCATCTTGCTTGTAAAGCAGAACATGAAGTGCAGGATCGACAGGCATTGGCGTGGACTAATTTTTCTGCAGGTCGACCTTCATCATGGACACCACGTGTGATGCGGAGCATCCCACGTTCATCCCCATGTACACTCCGACTACTCTCCAAACCCCAAGTGGACATATGACGAGACCTCGAACAAACGCCATTGGACACAAGGTGAACTCGCTCCTCTCCGAACCTTCACTTTCTACATGTGTGATAGAGGCGAGGGTGTCCCGATCTTTCGATGAGATGATAACTATCGATTTGGTGGAGACGACTTTGACGATCCGACTACAAACGTGCACGACGTTGCGCCTTAGCAATCGCTAAACCAACTCCGAGAGGTTATTGACCACGCTGGAGCACGATCAACCTGACCACGAAGGTCTATTCCTGCAAGCAATCGAAGAACAAGCAAGAATATGATTAAGCAATCTGAATATTCCGAGTATGGATGAAGTATTGATAAAAGTGGGGTTTCATAAGCGGTCTTGGTCTGGTCGTTGGACACAAACAAAGTACACGAAGTTGCAGCGATGGCTAACTTTTAACTAAATAAAACCCAAGTCTAAACGGTGCCTTAAGGGCTATATTTATAGGGAAAAGAGAGGGGATTTTGTCCACCCTTGGCAAGGTGGGACTAAAACACCTCCTAAGTCGTTTTCCCTACAATATGGACTCTAAAAATAGATTACATGGGCCTGGCCCAAAATAAGGTGGCGCAACACCAATAATAAGCTATGGATGAAATTTATGAAAGGCCATCTTGTATCTAAGTTAGGCAGTGATGTAGGGCGGAACCCTATGTGGACGATCATTCACGTTTGGAGTGGATCCTACGGGGAATCACGGAGAACACGCGGAAGAACAAAGGGAGACACGGAGGAAACGAGAGAGAGAGATCACTCAACCAACAAGGAATCAATCACACAAGTGCTAGATCACCGAACACAAATAGATACATATGATCCACAATCAACAAAGATAAGAATACACGAGTAGCCGTTCTTCTCCGAGAGGAGGTCTTGATGGGGTCCACCCTAGAAGGGGGTCTTGAATCCGCTTGGGGGATCTTCTCCGTAGAGGTCCTGAGCTCCAAGCAGAAGTAACCAAGTGGATGAGCAAGGCTCTCACACAAACATGAGCTAAACCAAAGCTAACCCTAGAAAGTTGGGGAAGAAGGAGTATATATAGTCTAGGGGGCGAAGGGGTACAAGGGCTGCGGCCCAAACGAAGTCAACACACAGCGCCGGACTTAGGAGGCTCGGGGACGGTCCGGACGTCCGGACGGGCCCAGGCGTCCGTGAGAATTAGTTCTGTCGTGGGCGCGTAGGACGTCCGGAAAGGGTCGGTCGTCCGGAGCTTCGTGACGGTCTGGACGTCCGGAAGTTGTCGGTCGTCCGTAGATTTAGTTCGGGCGTGCGTCGGTCGGACGCCCGGAGGCTTCGGTCGTCCGTAGTTTTGGTTCGGGTGGCAAAGTGCCGGATGTCCGGAGAGTCCGGTCGTCCGGGTCCTGGGACTCGTCGGACGTCCGGAAGGCGTCGGACGTCCGGTGCCTATGCCTTCAGCAGCATCTCTTCTTCTTCTTCAATATGCTTGGAGTCCTCGCCGTCTTGCCTCTCGCAAGTAGTTGATCCTTGGCTCACCTCCATGTACCTGATTACACATAGAGTCTCCGAATGAGGTAGTAGCCATGTCTCGTGAGTAGGAACAGGGAGTTCGGAGAGGAGCGAATTCACCTTATCTTCGATAGCCTTAGCTCGGGCTCTTGTCATGGGTCCTAGTGGCATTGAGGGAGATGTAGGCACGTCCATGGGGATGATCGAGGGATGCTCCACATCATCTCCTCCCCCCCCCCCCTTGGGAGAGATCCGACCTCGGATCAAAAGCTTCATCTCCATGGTAAGGTGCGAGGTCCTTGACGTTGAAGATGTCGCTCACATTGTACTTGTCTCGAGGTAGGTCGATCTTGTAGGCGTTTTCGTTGTAGCGTGCTAGCACCTTGAAAGGTCCATCGGCTCTAGGGAGAATCTTGGACTTGCGTTCTTTGGGGAAGCGTTCCTTGCGAAGGTGTAGCCACACTAGATCACCAATGTTGAAGACCATGGGTTGCTTGTTGACGTTGAGCTTGGTCGCTAGTCATTGTACTTGGCGCTCGATGGTTTGTCTTGTATCCTCATGCATCTTCCTGATGTAGCTTGCCCATGCACTCGCATCCATGTTGGTGCGCTCTTGTAGAGGAAGAGGTAGAATGTCCAATGGGGACAATGGGTTGAAGCCGTAGACGACCTCGAAGGGGGACTTCCTGGTATTCGAATGTCTTGCACGGTTGTAGGCGTACTCGGCGATGGGTAGACATGCTTCCCACTCCTTGATGTTCCTCTTGATCAAGACACGAAGTAGAGTCGATAGTGTGCAGTTCGTCATCTCCGTTTGGCCATCAGTTTGAGGATGGTATGCAGATGAGAACAATAGCTTGATTCCAAGCTTGGCGCATAGGGTCTTCCAAAAGTAACTCAAGAACTTGACGTCACGATCGGAGACGATTGTCTTTGGTACTCCATGGAGTCGCAAGATTTCCCTACAAAAGAGATTTGCAATATGTGAAGCATCGTCTATCTTGTTGCAAGGAATGAAAAGTGCCATCTTAGAAAATCTATCCACAACAACAAACACAGAATTCTTTCCATTTTGAGTTCTAGGCAAACCAAGTACAAAGTCCATGCTAATGTCTTCCCAAGGTTGATAAGGAATAGGAAGGGGCATGTAAAGACCATGGGATTTAGCTTTAGACTTAGCTTTGTGGCATGTAGAGCAACGGTTGGTGAAGCGTGAGACGTCGCGGAACATCTTGGGCCAAAAGTAGTTGTTGGAGAGTGTGGCGAATGTCTTGTCGCGTCCAAAGTGTCCCATGAGTCCGCCTCCATGAGCCTCTTGCAAAAGGAGCAAACGAAGAGAAGACTCGGGAATGCATAGTTTGTTAGCTCTCATAAGATAAGCATCCTTGATGTAATATTGTTCCCAAGAAGTATGCGTCAAACACTTAGCATAAGGAATAGCAAAAGATGGATCATTAGCATACAAGTCTTTGATGTGCTCAAACCCAATAACATTCAACTCAAGTTGAGTGACAAGCATGCATATGCGTGAAAGCGCTTCGGCAACTACATTTTATTTACCCTTAATGTACTTGATCACATAAGGAAAAGATTCAATAAATTCACTCCATTTGGCATGACGCTTGTTCAACTTAGTTTGACCTTTGAGGTACTTAAGCGTTTCATGATCGGTATGGATGACAAACTCATGAGGTCTAAGGTAATATTCCCAAACATGTAGCACACACACTAAAGCTGATGAGGACATCAATACCATTGTTACACCCGTAGCCCCGACTGCTACATATACTGGACCAATTACTAGAGCTCGCGCACGCCAATTAAATTATCAGGTACTTTCGTTTCTTGGTAATGATTCTAATGTTTATGAGAATATGATGCTGCCTAAATTGGATACATTTGTTTTGCTTACAAATGAAGGGCCTAGCTTGGAGAAGGATGGACATTGGAGCAAGAACAAGCATGGAGATGATGCCATGTGCAAGGGGAACTAGAACGGAGTTACAAGTGATGATTTCAGGACTTTGAAGCCACCATAATGGGAGCATGAAGCCTTGGACGAAATATACAAGATGCTACTTCATAAATTTCGTCCCGAGGCTATTCTAGGTGCTGTGTCACCTTATTATTGGGCCAGGCCCTTGTAATTTTGAAATACACAAGTATAGGCTAGTTTTAGAGTCCGTATGTGTGGGGAAACAAGAGATAGGGTTGATTTCGGACCCCTCCACCAAGGGCCACGAAATTCCCCCCCCCCCTCTTCCTCCATATATACAGCCCTTAGGGCACCGTTTAGACTTTGGGTTTTGTTTAGATTAAAAGTTCGCCATAGCTGCAACTTCGCGATTTCGTTTGTGTTCAACGACTGCACAAAGCGCCACAGAACCCCACCTTGATCAATAAAGCTTTCATCTTATATTCGCAATATCTAGATTGCAATCTCAGTTTCTTGCTTGTTCTTCGTTTGCTCGCAGAAGCAGACCCTCGTGGTCGTTGATCGTGCTCCGGCGTGGTCAATAACCTCTCGGAGTTGGTTTAGCGATTGCTAAGGCGCGACGTCCTCGCATGTTCGTAGTTGGATCGTCAAAGTCGACTTCCTCCAAAGCGAAAACCAACATCTCATCGAAAGACGGGACACCTTTGCCTCTATCAAGTGGTATCAGATTTTCAGGTTGCTCGGTGAGATTTTATAGTTTTCCGTAGTTTAGACCAAGTCTGTTCTTCATACCTATAGTCCACGAAAAAGCCACAAAAAATAATTAGGGTTAGTCATCATATCCGAACCAATCTGAGCTTTTGCATAATCTTTTTAGGGTTTTGCTTTGTTGAATTTGCGGTTGCATCGTCGTGTCTAGTTGCTGGTCTTAGCGTCTAGTCTTTTAGAGTTTCGAGTTCTGGTCATAAGTTGTCACGCCGCCACCGCACCATCATCATCGCCCCTGCCACCTACCATCGCCGCTTCGAATCCGTATCCATATACCACCACCAATCCTTGTCCATATACCACCACCGATCCATATCCATATACTACCACCGCTACCACCACCGCTGCCATATACCACCACCATATATCGACCATCAATCCGAGTTCCTTGCATATTAGGTTTGTTTTCGAGATCATTCTAGTTTCTGATTCGTGTTTCCTTGCTGGAGTAGGTTTCGGAAAAAAAAAGAGTCCGGAAACCACCCTCCGTTTAGGCCCAAAATTTTCCGAAAACGCACTTGTCGAAAAATTTTCTGGCTATCCTATTTTTAGGCGTTTCTAAGCGTATTGAGACGATCGCCGTTATAGAAAGTTTTTTGACCCGTTTCAGTTTTTGGGTCCGGCAATCGAAAAAAAATTTTGGTCAAAAATTTCGTGCCCATCCTGTCGGTTTGACACTGGAAGAGTTTTGAGACACTCGCTATTATAGTGATTTTTCGCAAAAAAAAAGCAGCGCAAAAAAAGAGCAAAAAAATTTCAGTGTGCTTTTCCCTTGTTTACGCAGCAGCGCCGTGATTTTGTTAGTGTTCTAGGCTCGCGTCTCTAGCACGGTCTAGCCTAGGACCAGACACAGATACCGTCGTTGAGCGTTTATTCAACTTTGCATCTCTGAATTGATTATTGCTGACCCTTTTGCTACCATATTATAAGCCTTCCCAGCTCCACATACATCTACATCGTGCGTTTGACTCTCCCCGTAATCGCTCTATCCAAGCTTTGAGAGTTTTGACTACATCGGTTGCCGATCACCCTTTCTTCTTTGGGTAAGAACTGGTAAGAATTTGAGATTTGCTTGACGGATTTGTGATGTCCACCACACCACCACCACCACCACTTCCTAGTAGTCTGTCGAATCATATTCTTGTGTGTTTCTATTGCTGCTAACCATGGCAGGATCACAAGCCGATGAGACTGACTGGGAGAACATGAAAAACAAAGCGCTACATGATACGTTTCAACAAATGATGAGTTGGCAGGTGGAAGATGTGCTAAATAGATTTGAAGAGGCCATGGAGAAGATAGATGGCATTGAGAAGGCGTTCGAAACAAAGCTCGATAACAAGTTTAATGAATTGCTCGCGTCTACCACCACCACCACCGGCTGCACCTAACGCACCTTTACAACAACAACAACGACTACCTCCACATCGTGAAACAGCCCTCCGCCGAGCGAGCCGTGTCCCTCTTCACCTGGCCAAGCTGCTGGTGCTCTTTGTTGATACTTCGTGGCTCCTGCTGCTGATGTGGGGAGGATGATTATGTGGGAGATTACGAGGATGAGGTTGATCAACATCGAACTACGTGCAACCACCAGCACCACAACCACCGGTCGTCCACATGCAAATAATGGCAATGTTAGGGCTCCCCTCAGTGCGAGATCATGCCATCTCCTAAACTGAAATTGAATATTCCACCATTTGAGGGTAGATATGTTCCGATATATATCTTACTTGGGAGTTAGAAACTGAACAACGATTTACATGTTTACAATATCCCGAGGAGAGACGTGTTCTGCTCTGCTGTTTGTGCTTTCACTAGCTTTGCATGTGTTTGGTGGTGCGAACATTGTAGATTATATCATGTTCCAGCTACTTGGGCTGCTTTGAAAACTGCTATGCGTACTCGTTGGGTTCCACCATATTATCAACGTGAATTACTTCAAAAATTGCACCGCTTAAGAAAAGGAAAAACTTCGGTAGAAGAATATTATCAGGAATTACAAACTGGCTTGATTAGATGTGGTATTGTTGAGGAGAATGAAGCTATGCTTGCACGTTTTCTGGGTGGATTAAATAGAGATATTCGGACCATTCTAGACTACAAGGATTATAATAATATCACTCGATTATTCCATCTTGCTTGTAAAGCTGAACGTGAAGTGCAGGATCGACAGGCGTTGGCGCGGACTAACTTTTCTGCAGGTCGACCTTCATCATGGACACCACGTGCATCATCTACTTCCACACGTTCTACTACCCCGTCACCTCCGTCGGCTGCCACCTCCAACCGTGATACAAGAAAGCAGGCACAACCACCACTATCTTCCAAGAGCACACCTGCTGGGCCTACACAGAGCTCTTCTTCTTCCATGGCGTCAACAGGGCACACAAGTGATATTATTTGTCGTCGTTGTAAGGGAAGAGGACATTTTTGAGAGAATGCCAATCTCAGCGTGTGATGATTGCTACCGAGGATGGTGGGTATGAGTCCGCTAGTGACTATGATGAAGAGACTTTGGCTCTTATTACACATGAAGAACACGGTGGAGATGATTCGATCATGAGACGCAATACATGGCTGTTGAAGATCTTGACAGTATGAATGTTTAGTTGCTCAACGTGTTTTGAGTGTGCAGGTTACACAAGCTGAGCAAAATCAGAGGCATAACTTGTTCCATACAAAGGGAGTTGTGAAGGAACGTTCTATTCGCGTCATCATAGAATGGAGGAGCTGCAACAACTTGGCTAGCATGGATATGGTGGAGAAGCTTTCTCTCACCACAAGGCCACATCCACATCCTTACTACATCCAATGGTTCAACAACAGCGGCAAGGTTAAGGTAACACATACTGTTCGTGTGTATTTTAGTATCTCTATATATGCTGATTATGTTGATTGTGATGTGGTACCTATGCAAGCATGTTCCTTATTACTTGGTAGACCATGGCAATTTGATAAAAATTCTGTACACCATTGTAGAAACAATCAGTATACTCTTGTTCACAAGGATAAAAATATTACTTTGCTTCCTATGACTCCTGATTCCATTTTGAAAGATGATATTAATAGAGCTAATAAAGCAAAACAGGAGAAAAATAAGAGTGAAAATCAGATTGTGGCAAAAGAATTTGAGCAACAAATGAAGCCTAATAATAAACCATCTAATGTTGCTTCTGAAATTAAACTGAAAAGTGCATGTTTACTTGCCACCAAATCTGATATTGATGAGCTAGATTCTAGCAAATCTGTTTGCTATGCTTTTGTGTGCAAAGAGGCATTATTTTCATTTGAGGACGTGCCTTCCTCTTTGCCCCTGCTGTCACTAACATTTTGCAGGAGTTCGCTGACGTCTTCCCACAAGACGTGCCACCGGGATTACCACCTATTTGAGGGATTGAGCATCAAATTGACTTAATTCCCGGTGCATCGCTACCCAATCGTGCACCATACCGTACCAATCCAGAGGAGACGAAGGAGATTATGCGTCAAGTACAGGAGCTGCTCGACAAAGGTTATATACGCGAATCCGTTAGTCCTTGTGCTGTTCCTATTATTCTAGTGCCGAAAAAGGATGGTATGTCGCGTATGTGTGTTGATTGTAGAGGCCTTAATAATATTACTATTCGTTATCGTCATCCTATTCCTAGGCTAGATGATATGCTTGATGAATTGAGTGGCTCTACAATATTCTCCAAAGTTGGTTTGCGTAGTGGATACCATCGAATTCGTATGAAATTGAGAGATGAATGGAAAACAGCATTTAAAACTAAGTTTGGTTTATATGAGTGGTTAGTCATGCCTTTTGGGTTAACTAATGCACCTAGTACTTTCATGAGACTAATGAACGAAGTTTTACGTGCTTTCATTGGACGATTTGTGGTAGTCTATTTTGATGATATACTAATTTATAGCAAATCTTTGGAAGAACATTTGGAACATTTACGTGCTGTTTTTAATGCTCTACGTGATGCACGTTTGTTTGGTAACCTTGGGAAGTGCACCTTTTGCACTGACCGAGTATCTTTTCTTGGCTATGTTGTTACTCCACAGGGAATTGAAGTTGATAAAGCCAAGATTGAAGCTATTGAGAGTTGGCCGCAGCCCAAAACGGTCACACAAGTGAGGAGTTTTCTTGGACTCGCTGGTTTCTATAGGCGTTTTGTGAGAGACTTTAGCACCATTGCTGCACCTCTCAATGAGCTTACAAAGAAGGATGTGCCTTTTGTTTGGGGTACCGCACAGGAAGAAGCCTTCACAGTATTGAAAGATAAGTTGACACATGCTCCTTTACTCCAACTTCCTGACTTTAATAAGACTTTTGAGCTTGAATGTGATGCTAGTGGAATTGGATTAGGAGGTGTGTTATTACAAGATGGCAAACCTGTTGCATACTTTTCTGAAAAATTGAGTGGGCCTAGTCTGAATTATTCTACTTATGATAAAGAATTATATGCTCTTGTTCGGACTCTAGAAACATGGCAACATTATTTATGGCCCAAAGAATTTGTTATTCATTCTGATCATGAATCTTTGAAACATATTAAAAGTCAAGCTAAACTGAATCGTAGACATGCTAAATGGGTTGAATTCATTGAGACTTTCCCTTATGTCATTAAACACAAGAAGGGTAAAGAAAATGTTATTGCGGATGCATTGTCTCGTCGCTATGCTATGCTTTCACAACTTGACTTCAAAATATTTGGTTTGGAGACCATCAAAGATCAATATGTGCATGATGCTAATTTTAAAGATGTAATGCAGAATTGTAAAGAAGGAAGAACATGGAACAAGTTCGTTATTAATGATGGTTTTTTGTTCCGTGCTAACAAGGTATGCATTCCTGCTAGCTCTGTTCGTCTTTTGTTGTTGCAGGAGGCGCATGGAGGAGGATTAATGGAACATTTTGGCGTGAAGAAGACGGAGGATATACTTGCTACACATTTCTTTTGGCCAAAGATGAGACGGGATGTTGAGCGTTTTGTTGCTCGCTGCACTACATGTCAAAAAGCTAAGTCACGACTCAATCCTCATGGTTTATATATGCCTTTGCCTGTACCTTGTGTTCCTTGGGAGGATATATCTATGGACTTTGTTTTAGGTTTACCTCGAACAAAGAAGGGGAGGGATAGCATATTTGTTGTCGTGGATAGATTCTCGAAAATGGCACACTTTATACATTGTCATAAAAGCGATGATGCTTTTAATGTTGCTGATTTGTTCTTTCGTGAAATTATTCGCTTGCATGGTGTGCCAAATACTATTGTTTCAGATCGTGATACTAAATTTCGTAGCCACTTTTGGAGATGTTTATGGGCTAAGTTGGGTACTAAACTGCTTTTTAGTACTACTTGTCACCCCCAAACTGATGGATAAACTGAAGTAGTCAATAGAACATTGTCTACTATGCTTAGGGCTGTTTTGAAGAATAATAAGAAAATGTGGGAGGAATGCTTGCCTCATATTGAATTTGCTTATAATCGTTCATTGCATTCTACTACTAAGATGTGCCCTTTTGAAGTTTTGTATGGTTTCCTACCTCGTGCACCTATTGATTTGTTGCCTCTTCCATCTTCAGAGAAGGTTAATTTTGATGCTAAACAACGTGCTGAATTGATTTTAAAAATGCATGAGTTAACTAAGGAAAACATTGAGCGTATGAATGCTAAATATAAACTTGCTGGAGATAAGGGCAGAAAACATGTTGTGTTTGCTCCTGGAGATCTTGTTTGGTTACATTTGCGTAAGGATAGATTCCCTGATTTGCGCAAATCAAAGCTAATGCCACGTGCTGATGGTCCTTTTAAGGTGTTGGGGAAAATAAATGATAATGCATATAAACTTGAGCTGCCTGCAGATTTTGGGGTTAGTCCCACTTTTAACATTGCAGATTTGAAGCCTTATTTGGGTGAGGAAGATGAGCTTCCGTCGAGGATGACTTCATTTCAAGAAGGGGAGGATGATGAGGACATCAATACCATTGTTACACCCGCAGCCCCTACTGCTACATATACTGGACCAATTACTAGAGCTCGCGCATGCCAATTAAATTATCAGGTACTTTCGTTTCTTGGTAACGATTCTATTGTTCATGAGAATATGATGTTGCCTAAATTGGGTACATTTGTTTTGCTTACAAATGAAGGGCCTAGCTTGGAGAAGGATGGACATTGGAGCAAGAACAAGCATGGAGATGATGCCATGCGCAAGGGGAACAAGAACGGAGTTACAAGTTATGATTTCAGGACTTTGAAGCCACCATAATGGGTGCATGAAGCCTTGGACGAAATATACAAGATGCTACTTCATAAATTTCGTCCCGAGGCTATTCTAGGTGCTCGTCACCTTATTATTGGGCCAGGCCCTTGTAATTTCGAAATACACAAGTATAGGCTATTTTAGAGTCCGTATGTGTGGGGAAACAAGAGATAGGGTTGATTTGGACCCCTCCACCAAGGGCCACGAAATTCACCCCCCTCTTCCTCCATATATACAGCCCTTAGGGCACCGTTTAGACTTTGGGTTTTGTTTAGATTAAAAGTTCGCCATAGCTGCAACTTCGCGTGCCGTTTGTGTTCAACGACTGGACAAAGGCGCCACGAACCCCACCTTGATCAATAAAGCTTTCATCTTATATTCGCAATATCCAGATTGCAATCTCAGTTTCTTGCTTGTTCTTCGTTTGCTCGCAGGAAACAGACCCTCGTGGTCAGGTTGACAGTGCTCCGGCGTGGTCAATAACCTCTCGGAGTTGGTTTAGCGATTGCTAAGGCGCGACGTCCTCGCACGTTCATAGTCGGATCGTCAAAGTCGACTTCCTCCAAAGCGAAAACCAACATCTCATCGAAAGACGGGACACCTTTGCCTCTATCAAAAGCATACAATTCTTTGTCGTAGATGGGGTAATTAAGTTGAGCACCGGAGAGTTTTTCACTAAAATAAGCAATGGCTCATTTTTCTTGCATCAAAACTCCGCCAATTCCGGTACCACTTGCATCACAATGAACCTCAAAAGTTTTGTCAAAATTGGGCAAAGCAAGAATCGGAGAATGAGTAAGCAAAGACTTGAGCTCATCAAAAGCGGTTGATTGCAAAGTTCCCCAAACAAAGGGAGTATTCTTCTTAAGGCATGCAAAGGAGCGGCAATTTTGCTAAAATCTTTCACAAAGCGACGATAAAAACCCACAAGACCAAGAAAGCTGCGCACTTGTTGCAAATTGGTGGATTGGGGCCAAGTTTTGATTGCTTCAATTTTAGATTCATCAACATGGGCACCCTTTGAGGATACTACAAAACCCAAGAAAACCACTTTGTCAACACCAAATGTGCATTTTTTTCATGTTTGCATAAAGACTTTCCTTGCGAAAGGTTTGCAAAACAGCCCTAACATGATTAAGATGTTCTTTCATGGTTTTGCTAAACACAAGAATATCGTCGAAGTAAACCACAACAAAGACTCCAATGTAAGGACGAAGCACATGATGCATAAGGCGACGAAGTACTTGAGAGCCTCCGATAGACCCATAGGCATCACTAACCACTCATATAAACCAAATTTGGTTTTGAAAGCAGTTTTCCATTCATCACCCTCGTGTGCGGATTTGATAATAGCCACTTTTTAGATCAATTTTGAGAAAAGTTGGCTCCACTAAGTTCATCAAGCATATCATCTAAGCGAGGAATGGGATGCCTATAGCTAACGGTAATAGCATTTATAGGTCTACAATCGAACACAAGCGGAAACTTCCATCGGGCTTAGGCACAAGTATAACGAGCGGCACAAGGGCTTAGGCTTTCACTTACATGACCGTTGTCGATGAGTTGTTGTACTTGCCGTTGAATCTCCTTGGTTTCTTGGGATTGACTCGGTATGGAGCTTTGTTTGGTAGAGGCGCCCGGGGATGAGGTCGATTCGATGCTCAATGCCTCAAGAGGAGGTAGACCGGAGGTAGCTCCTTGGGAAAATATCTTGGAATTCCTGCAAAGAGATTTAAACACTAAAGGTAGCTCATGAGAGGTGTTAGTTGTTGGGTCTCCATCCTTGCACACAAGGACAAAGTGCATCACACTAGATGGGTTCTCACATACTTCTCTCATCTCACTTTTGGTGGCAAATAGGATGAGGTTTTTCTCTAGGCTAAGAGGCGCCAAGTTTGGCTTGTGGCTCTCACTCACTTTTGGTGGATCACTTTCTCACTTTTGTCTCTATGATGGGTGGCTTGCTTGTCGGCTATCACTTGACTAGGAGACATAGGTCGTAGCACATATTCCTTCCCTTTCATCTTGAAGCTATAGTGATTGGTGCGCCCATCGTGGATGACGCCACGGTCGAATTGCCATGGTCGACCTAGAAGTAGGTGGCAAACGGTCATTGGGACCACATCACACTCCAACTTGTCTTCATAAGCACCAATTTTGAAGGAGACTTGGACCGTATGCTCGACTCGTATAGTGCCAGAGTCACTTAGCCATTGAACCTTGTAGGGGTGCGGGTGCTTCCTCTTGACCAAATGAAGTTTGGAACATAGTTCTTCACTTGCCAAGTTGTGGCAACTACCTCCATCGATGATGACCTTGACGGACCTTCCGTTGATGCCGACCTTTGTGTGGAAGATGTGGCATCTTTGGTCGTCTTCTTGTTGATGCTGAAGGGTCAAGACCTTGGAGACAACGAGAGCGGTGCTCGAATCCTCATCGCAAAAGACTTGATCATCTTCATCTTCATTCACTCGCCGGTGCATGGCCACTTGCTCAAGGGCTTCCATCTCCTCATCACTCATTGAGTCATATGTGCGTCGTCGTTGAGGATCATGGTGCGCTTGTTGGTGCATTCAGAGGACTTGTGGCCTCGCCGCCGCAAGTAAAACACTTGAAGGAGCTTGTTTTGATGGTCTCATCGGTCGAGTAGATGATGAAGCACGCGGCTTGAGGTTGCTTGTAGTAGGAGGGGACGACTTGAACTTGTCGAATTTCTCTTGTAACTCGACTTGTCGTCGTTGTTTGTAGAAGGTTTGGTTGATGTAGATGTTGGAGGAGGTGTTGAAGCTTGGTTGTTGGAGAAGCCGTAGGTCTTGGATGAGTACTTGGCGTACTTGAATTCATCTTGCACTTGACGTTCCGCCTTTGTAGCTTGATGTACGAGCTCAATGAGGGTGGAGTATGGTTGGAAGTCGGCGATCTTCTTGATGGGATGATTGAGTCCATTCAAGAAACGTGCCATAGTTTGCTCATCATCTTCCTTGACATTGGCTCGAATCATGGCTATCTCCATTTCCTTGTAGTATTCTTCAACACTCTTTGTTCCTTGCTTGAGAAGTTGGAGTTTCTTGAAGAGGTCGCGGTTGTAGTAGGTTGGCACAAAACGTGCTCGCATGACATCCTTCATTTGAGCCCAAGTGGTGATTGGAGGTTCACCTCTTGCTTGTCATCGCTCAATGATTTGTTCCCACCATATGAGCACATAGTCTTGGAACTCAAGTAATGCCATAGCGATTTTCTTCGCTTCATCGTAGTTGTGCAACCGGAAGATTTTGTCAACCTTCAATGCCCATGAGAGGTAGTCTTCGGGGTCATTGCTTCCATTGAACTTGGGCATGGTGAATTTTAGCTTTCTGTAGCGTTGCTCTTCATTGTGTTGTTGGCGATGTTGATAATGACGCCCTTGACGTGGATTGCAATCGTCTTCATGTTGCTCTTGGCGTGGAGGAAGACCATGATCAACTTGCTCTTGTTTAACTTGAGGTTGAAGTGGAGCTTGACGAGCTTGTGGAGGAGCTTGAGGAACTTGACGTTGTCCATGAGGTTGGTAGTTCCTCTCTTGGATTTCTTCTCGAAGGGCTTCCTCTTGGTTGCGCCGTTCGCGATTGCGGTTGGCGAAGGCTCTACCTGATTCTTGAACGGCACGTTGCGCCTCAAGAGCTTGCGCTTCACGTTGTTGTTGTTGAAGACGTTGAGCCTTGGCGTCTTGTCCGTCTTGTTGTAGACGCGCTCGTTCTTCCTCTTGGCGCCGTAGTCGTTGTCATTCTCGAGCTTGAGCAAAAGCGTCTTGGTTTGATTGAGGATGAGGGACTTGCTCATCGACTTGCTCTTGTGAATGCTTGTCATGTAGCGGGTTGCGAGATGCATGACGGTCTTGACGTGCGGTACGACGAAGAGTGTTCGAAGT
Source organism: Aegilops longissima (assembly GCA_021605205.1). Taxonomy (NCBI): domain Eukaryota; kingdom Viridiplantae; phylum Streptophyta; class Magnoliopsida; order Poales; family Poaceae; genus Aegilops; species Aegilops longissima. Next base: position 239,143,896 of record CM038676.1, on the reverse strand, counting down.
AGGTGTACTTGAGTCGTAGAAGGTGTCATCGGAGTGTCAACTCGAGCGGCTCCGTCTAGAGGATGAAGAAGTGGAATGATGTCGGTTTCTCATCAAGGCGCGGATCTCGTACATTCTTGCATCATTCTCTTGCTTGTGAGCATCGAACTTGTTGTCGAAGTAGTCTCTTGTACGTTGCTCGAAGAGTTGCAAGTGGGTTGCGAGGTTGTTGATGCGGTCGCTCATTGCTTGTTGTTCTTGGTGCAACGCTCGTTGTGCACCAAAAAGGTGGTTCTTGGTGACGTATGATGACATGTCGTCGTCTTGTTCGATGAAGAGTGGGTTGGTAGAAGTACTTGGCCTATCCATCATTTCAAGCAAAAATGTGAGTGGTAGAAGGAGAAGAACTTATACCAATGTACCTTTGACCGATGTTGATGATGAATCAAGTTCACTCAAATGCGGACAATGAAATAGCACTATTGGTACCAATCCTTGTCGGTTCTCACACCTACACAAATAAAAGCTTATGGTGGAGCTTGGTGAGGGTGGTGGCACAAAATTTGATGCAATTGTAAGTGAGCGTCAATAATGTTGGAAAAGGTACACAAATTTGCAAATGCAACAAGTAGACCAAGCAAATAGTGGTACACGGAAACACACACGCAAATAGATAAGTGGGCTTGTGCAAACCAAAAGTGAGCCAAAATGTGGAATCCACGAAAATGCTCTTGTTGCACAATACTAGAGAGACGCTAGCACGATTGCACAATAGGCGGATATGGAACTTGTGCACAACCTACTATGCAAAAATGCAACTATCTCTATCCCATGTATGCTATATGTATGGTATTTCGGTGCGATGATCCAAGATGATCCAATATGACAATCTTAATGTAGTATGATGCTATGGTTCTTGCTCATAAGCTCTTTGCTTATCTTTCCTCTTTGCTTAAAAGCTTGGGTGGCTCTTTCACTTTTGAGCTCTTTTCTCATGCAAAACTTCCCTAACCAAGATAGCAATTGTGCATGCTATGACAACTTTGTGACACACAAATGGATCCCAAGATATGCACCACGGTGGTATGGTATGTATTCTATGGAGTATGATCACTAATGTGCACAAGTCACGTTGCCGGCAATACTCAATGGCTAGTCTCGATGGGTAAGCTACGCAAAAATAAGGCCATGTGGGTATCAATGCAATTGCAAGGTATGACAAAGATGTCGTCGAAGTTACCGTCCTTGGCGACGATGAGACCCTTGCGAAGTTGAGCCGTGGTGATGATGAAATCGAACCGCACCTAGATAGCCGAAACACAAGAGGATACGGAAGCCACAACTCAAAATCTCAAGGACCAAAATGTGGTAAAATCGTCATAGGATGTATTGGGGAGGATGGTGGTGTATGTGTTTTTGGAAGATGTGGTGGAAGGTGCGGCTGAGGTGGTGGCGAACTGACAAAGTTCAGGTTCGTCAGGGTTTTATGGACGTCCGGGCATTTACGGTCGTCCAGACCTCGTCGGGCGTCCGACCGTTTCCGGTCGTCCGGAGACTGGGCAAAAATCGGGCTCGGGAAGAACTGCGAGATTTCGGGGAAGAAGGAAATTGTGAGGTCGAAATCGAGTGATTTGGTGGATGGAAAAGGGTGGGGAAGGAGGGAAAAGCTAGATCCACACGTAGAAACTGAAATCCATGGACCAAATCCAACAAAATCTCAACTCACAAACAAATCAGAAAAAAAATTGGGGCTATTTTTGGTGGGGAATTTTCGGATTTGGGGGAGAACACAACAAAATCAAGCTAGAAAACACGGGGTAGGGGCTCCAAAATGTGATCAACGTGGCTCTGATACCAAGATGATGTAGGGCGGAACCCTATGTGGACGATCTTTCATGTTTGGAGTGGATCCTACGGGGAATCACGAAGAACACGCGGAAGAACAAAGGGAGACACGGAGGAAACGAGAGAGAGAGAGAGATCACTCAACCAACAAGGAATCAATCACACAAGTGCTGGATCACCGAACACAAAGAGATACATATGATCCACAATCAACAACGGTAAGGATACACGAGTAGCCGTTCTTCTCCAAGAGGAGGTCTTGATGGGGTCCACCCTAGAAGGGGGTCTTGAATCCGCTTGGGGGATCTTCTCCGTAGAGGTCCTGAGCTCCGAGGAGAAGTAACCAAGTGGATGAGCAAGGCTCTCACACAAACATGAGCTAAACCAAAGCTAACCCTAGAAAGTTGGGGAAGAAGGAGTATATATAGTCTAGGGGGCGAAGGGGTACAAGTGCTGCGGCCCAAACAAAGTCAACACACAGGCGTCGGACGTCCGGAGGCTCGGGACGGTCCGGACGGGCTCGGGCGTCCGTAGAATCAGTTCTGTCGTGGGCGCGTCGGACGTCCGGAGAGGGTCAGTCGTCCGGAGCTTCGTGACGGTCCGGACGTCCGGAAGTTGTCGGTCGTCCGTAGATTCGGTTCGGGCGTGCGTCGGTCGGACGTCCGGAGTCTTTGGTCGTCCGTAGTTTTGGTTCGGGTGGCAAAGTGCCGGACGTCCGGAGAGTCCGGTCATCCGGGTCCTGGGACTCGTCGGACGTCCGGAAGGCGTCGGACGTCCGGTGCCTGTGCCTTTAGCAGCATCTCTTCTTCTTCTTCAATATGCTTGGAGTCCTCGCCGTCTTGGCTCTCGCAAGTAGTTGATCCTTGGCTCACCTCCATGTACCTAATTACACATAGAGTCTCCGAATGAGGTAGTAGCCATGTCTCGTGAGTAGGAAGAGGGAGTTCGGAGAGGAGCGAATTCACCTTATCTTCGATAGCCTTAGCTTTGGCTCTTGTCATGGGTCCTAGTGGCGTTGAGGGAGATGTAGGCACGTCCATGGGGATGGGCGAGGGATGCTCCGCATCAGGCAGCATCATATTCTCATGAACATTAGAAACATTACCAAGAAACGAAAGTACCTGATAATTTAGTTGGCGTATCTAAGCTCTAGCAACTGTTCCAAGAGGTAAAACAGTAGGGGATATGGGTGTAACTGTGGTAGCCATGTCCTCATCATCCTCCCCTTCTTGAAAACAAATCCGTCCTCGGCGTTGCTTAATCTGAAATCTGGCTAACAAAAGAGACAAGGTGTACACGTTGTATATGTATATGCCATCCATTTTCACTGATCTCAGTTGGGGCACATGTGACACAGTTATACAAGAGCACCCTTCAAAAGTCATGAAATATAAAGCCAATATATTATCACAAGAAGTCGAAGGCATGAAAAAATTGCAACCTAGTTTGCACATATAAGTGAAGCTCTTATTCATATCAAAAAATTGACAATGCTTATCATTAAACCATCCCAACATTGATGAACCATCACCAAGATTAGAGGTTGATGTAGGGCGGAACCCTACGTGGACGATCTTTCACGTTGGAGCGGATCCTACGGGGGAATCACGAAGAACGAGCGGAAGAACACAAGGAAATCACGGGGAGGAACGAGGGAAAACACTCAACCAACAAGGAATAGGTCACACAAATGCTAGATCAAAGAACACAAAGGGAGATACATGATTCAAGGTCAACAAAGGACGATACAAACGGTAGCCGTTCTTCTCCGTGAGGAGGTCTTGATGATGGTCTTCTCCGCAAAGGGAGGTCTTGAATCCAAGGTGGATCTTCTCCGAAGAGGGGCCGCGGTCTCTCTCGTGGAGTAGATCCGGTATGGATGATGACTCTATCTAATGAGCTAAATCAACGCTAACCTAGAAAGAGGAAGGGGATGGAGTATATATAGTCTAGGGGGGCGAAGAGGTACATGGGTCTCGGCCCTTTACTGTGCGCAGACAGGCGGAGCCGGATGTCCGGGCGTCGGCCCGGATGTCCGGGGCTTCAGGAGGCGCCGGATGTCCGGGCTGGGGGCCGGATGTCCGGGCTGGCCTGGGTCTTCCAGACGCAATCGGGTGCGGGGCGCCGGATTTCCGGGCGAGGGGCCGGATGTCCGGGGCCTGGGGGCCGGATGTCCGGGGCCTGGGGGCGGATGTCCGGCCCTGTAATCTTCTTGACTCTGCTGTGATGGGTGCCGGATGTTGGGCTGGGGCGGATTTCGGGCTTCGGAAAGGGCGGATGTCGGGATGGCGCCGGATGTCCGGCTCTGCGAGCTTTCTCCGGTTCCTCTCATCGTGTTCCTTCATCCTTGTACTTGGGGACTTGTCCATCATTCCGAGCATCTCCGAGAGGGTCTCCTTGGTACCTAGGCATGCATAGAGTCCTCGCCTTAGGTAGCAACCGTGTCTCACACGAATGGAAAGGGGAAGCATTTAGGAATGGGTTCACCTTGTGTCCAATGGCGAATAGTCGAGGTCTCATCTTATGTATCCTTGGGGCTTGGAGAGTAGTTGGAGTGTACATGGGGATGAACGTGGTATGCTCCGCATCATCTCCCCTCCCTTGGGAAAGATCCGACGTCGGATCGTGATCCTCATCACCATGGAAACGGTTGTCGTAGACGGACTTGTAGTTGGACGAAGTTGAAGATATGGCGCAATCCAAGTAGTCCAAGGTGTCGCCGGAGTGATAGACATGCAAAAAGAGCAAACACAAGCAACACTCGGAAATACAATGGTTAGCGCACACAAAGTGTCCATCATGTAAGAATGAGTCCGCGAGGCAAGATTGTTAATGACAAAGCATGAGATGCTTATCCAAATGATGTAAAATGACATGGAAAGCATTCATTGTGCACACAAATGTAAAGTGAATGTGATCAATGCAACCACGGTGCAAAATGATGTCATAGTGAGACGGTTTATCAATAGCATGAATATGGCAATGGATTCTCAACATGTGTATGATATCATGCAATTGATGATGGGCAATATGATCATGATGTATGAATATGCCATCAAGGAAGATCACAACAAATTTGCTAAGAAAATGCACAAGCTCATATATCATGGATGACATGGGAATACAAGATGCAACAAGGCAATCATAATGTGTGTCAATCCATGCATAAGACGCAAATTTGTGGTGAGTATGATATGTCCATCGAGCATGAGTATGAGCACAATCAACAAATATGGAGGTGTTGGTATACCAATGCTCGATGTTGTGGCAAGAGTGGAAAACCGAAGGTGCATCCAATAAGTCCGAGCGCTCCTCAATGTAAAGGTCCATAGAGCCAATCTCCAATGTCGCTCCTCCGTTCGCGAGATGTATCATGTAGACAACAAAAAGGAAACAACAATGAAAGAGTGACCCTTCCAATATGCAAACTTGAGGATGGCTCAAAAAGAAGGAGTTCACCTTATGAATGTTCCCGAAGAAGTTGGAGTTGCACATCATGTATGCCTTCACACAACCAATATATCTCATGACGTTAATGCCTTGTGAATCCTTCAAAATGAAAGGACATGACAAACACTCGGAAAAACAAATGAGGTTAGCGGAAATGCAAAACCTATCATTCGAGTGGTACGATACCCAACAAGTGTATGAATCATGCTCATCATAAGAAAGTACAAGGGAGCGTGTCATAGTATGGAGGCATATGATGCAAGAACAACCAAATGCAATAGGCTCAATCAAACAAGCATGCATCACAAGTGAAGTGTCCAAGTCTCCAAGGTCATTAAGCATAGAGGCAACTATAGGAGGCAAGAGACAATACACAAGATATATCATGTGAGAGGCATGAACATATATGTCATCAACCCAAGAAAGCAAGTGATAGTGGAACATGGGTGATGCAACATAGCTAGCAATCATAGAGATCAAGTCATGCAAGCTAGTAGTGCGAAGATGCAACGTACTAGAAGGAATCATGGCAAGCATGTCATGTGTGCAAATAGTGGGCATGAGTAAATCACATGACATAGCACAAACATGAAAGCAAGATATGAGGACAATAGCATGAATGCATTGGCGAGGAGCCATATGTAAATAGCAATGGATCATCATGACTCTCCCAACACAACAAGCATCAATAGCATGGGGCACATGATAAACATGGCAAAAGCAACAAGGATCTCCAACAAGCATGCAAATACACATAGGAGTAGCGTAATGGTGAATCATGGGTATATGCAAGCAAGGGTCACAATTGCATGGCAAAGGCATAGGAGCAAGCATAGCATGCAATGAGAACACAGTAAAATGAGCATAAGGTGACAAGTGGTAAATGGCCCATAGCCGTGTGAGAGCCAAGTAGAAGAGATGCGCGTAGTCCTTGCGCGAAGGGAACGGTGGTAAGGATAGTCCACGGGATCCCAAAGCATCGTTGCTCTCAAGAGCTCGTTTCGTCAACTCATGGGATTGAGATGTTGACGAGTATATGTGGGTACCTACACAAAACAAAGACAAAGAGAAAATTGTGTGTGCGTGGTAGATGTACACATCATCCATCATGATGCATACGTGCATGTGTCGGTGAGCACAAAATAGCCAATGCTCAAATAAATGAGATGCGTGATATAGAAACATGTCATCCATCATGATAGGTTTGTTGTTATGTATAGCATAATGGAGACTCAAATTGTGTAATGCATCATGAGCAATATCTAGTGCATTGTTATTCATGGAATGCATATGGTGCAAGCAATCATGGAAATCATGCAAAGGATGGGATGAATCAAAATCTCCAAACATGTATGAGGAAACTATGGGGGTCTCCTCATGAGCATGAGTAGCAACATCACATGTAGAATATTGACAACATCCAAAACAATGCATATTTGGAACAATGTGATCATGGCATGAAATAGTAGATGAATTGCGCAAATCATGTAAAGGAAGCATTGCAATATCATCACAAGAGAAGCAAAAGCCAATGACCATCATCTCGTCATCTATGCCATAAGTGCAAATGGGATTGATTTTAATGGGGCATGCATAGTTACTATGTTGAGATTGTAATGATGCAATATGGGAGATCTCACTCATAGCATATGACAAGGTCAATGGATTGTCAAACATGAAGTGACCAATAGAATTTTCACAAGATGTCCTATGGAGCATAGCATCACAACTAGGAAACTCAACATGCTCATCATCATATTCATCATAAATAGGTAAGTCAAGGCATGAAGAAGTTTCACTAGCATGAAGCATGGTAATAGGTGGGTCAACATCATGGGAGCAATCGATGTCACGAGAGTCCACTAGTGGGACAAGAGAAGCACCATCACCTATGTTACCTTTGGAGCGTCGCTCATGTGTTGTAGGTGAGGTGTCAACGATCCATTCGTTGTCATTTTCAGCTTGATGGAACCATGTGGGGGGTTCATCATCATCCACCATGGCCATCGTCATCTCTAATGGAGGAATAGACTCGTCAAGGATAGGCATGTCGTCATGTAGGAGACCTAGCACCAAAGAAGAAAACACACTAGGAGTAGAGGTTAAGTCGTTAGAAATCATAGTGGCCTCACATGCCGTGTCAACTACCTCACTCACTAAGTGTTGTGGCTCACTCACTCCCTCAAGGATGCTCTCACTTGTATGGTGGGTGGAGTCACTCAAATGGCGCTCAACCTCACATAGGATGTGTGGCATGCTCTCATGTGTGGGGCTAGTGGTGGTCACACTCATCCTCTCATAGGAAATGCACTCAATGTCATATAGGGTGGAGTCACTCATGTCACTCATGGGGTGGTGGCTCTCCTCACATGGCAATTGGGGCATCTCGACATATGTGGGTGCCGAAGAGATGTAGGTGCAAATGTCTCCATGCGCGGTCGCGTAGCTTGACTCGGAGTATGAGTCCAATGTGGGCGTCGTCTTCATGTTATTGAAGAGGTTCGCGCTCGTCGCCGTGGTCGAAGGGGATGGCCCTTGCTCGACCGTCTTGTCACCGTCTTGGTGTGGGAGGCCCATATGATGTGGCACCTCATAGCTCGTCTCCATGACCGAAGGGAGTTTCCCATGCTCGGCCATCTTCCTTGAGGGGCTTCCGAAGATGGAAGTGTCGCCCTCGCTCGTAGGTGGTTGCCTTGGACTTGATGAAGTCGATGTAGGCGTACATGTGGGAAGTAGGCAAAGATGCCGTACGTCCAAAGGCGAAGATGCCTTGAGAACACTTGGCGAAGATGCCGAAGTGGTTGATGTAGCCGTAGCGCCGTCTTGGTGGTGGTCGTCTCGCGGTCTTTTATTATGCTTATGAAGCTTCGACTTGGCGTGAAGTAGGGCTTGTTGGGACTTGTGCATTTGCGCTTGTGGAGCATCTTCATGATGATGATGTCGTTATTGTGCTTGAGCTCGTAGTAGATGTCGTTCGTCGTCGTCGTGCACATGATGCTTGGAGGTGACTTGCCCTTCATGACGATGTTGATCACGAACGTGATGGTGGTCGCCATGTAGATGTGGACGAGGACGATTTGCGCTTGCATCGCTTGGGCGCTCCGAAGACTTGTGGCTTGAACGTCGCCGTCTTGAAGATGACGAAGGGGAAGAAGACTTGATCAAGGCCCGAATCTCCTCCATCCTTGCATCTTGCTCCTCTTTATGTGTGGCAAGCTTCTTGTCGAAGTAGTCCCTTCTCCTTGCTTCGGAGTGATGAATGTCGATGGAGATGTTCTCGATGCGCTCTCGCAATCTTGATTGTGTGCCTTGCACTTGTCGTTGTAGATCGAAGAGAGACGCTTTGGTGATGTAGTTGTTCACGCCGTCGTTGTTGTCGAAGACCGGAGATGAAATGCCTTGCCTATCCATCACAAGACTCGAGCAAATATGAGTGGGAGAAAGAGAAGAACTTATACCAATGTACCTTGATCGATGTTGAAAATGAATAAAGTTCACTCAAATGCGGACAATGAAATAGCACTATTGGTACCAATCCTTGTCGGTTCTCACACCTACACAAGTAAAGCTTATGGAGGAGCTCGGTGAGGATAGTGGCACAAAAATTTAATGCAAAATGTTAGCAAGAGTCAATAATGTTGAAAGAGATTCACAAATTCGCAAGTGAAACAAATGGACCAATAGCAAAGAATGGCACACGGAAACACACACACGGATAGATAAATGGGGCCGTGCAACCAATGAATGAGCACAAAATGTGGAATCCACGGAAAAAGCTCGTGTTGCACAACTCAAGAGAGACGCTAGCAAGATTGCTCAATAGGCGGATACGACACTTGTGTACAACCTATAAGATGCAAAATGGATAAACTTCTATCCCAAGTATGCTATGTATGAATAGTTCCCGGTGTTTCTCTCAAGATGATCCAAGATGATCGGATATGACAATCTTATATGCAATGTGGTATGATGCTATGGCACTTGCTTACAAGCTTCTTTGCTCTCTTTCTTTTGCTTAAAAGCTTTATTTCTTCTTCTTTTTTTTGTATGGCCAATTTTGCACAATGCACAAACCAAGATAGCAATTGTGTATATGCGGGAACAAACTTGAGACACAATGGATGATATGATACCAATATGATATGGTATGGTATGTAATGGAAGGTATGATCACTAATGTGCACAAGTAACGTTGCGGCAATACTCAAATGGCTAGTCTCGATAGGCAAATAACGCATAAAAGTAAGGCTAGGGGTTAACAATGCAATGGCAAGGGAATATACAATGGAGGGATACCATGATACCAAGATGATATGGAGGTTACCGTCCGGCGATGATGAGTAGCGGTGTTCTTGATGTAGATACCAAGATGATGGAGACTCGTCCTAAGTAGCGAAACACCTTAGGAAACGGAAAACCGCGAACTCAAAATCTCAAACGTCAAATGTCAAAATGGTGGTAGCGGGAATGCGGTGGTGGTATGATTTGGCAATGCGGAAGTGGAATGATGGGCTATACACGTGTCGGAGTTGAAGTTGCCGTCCCTAAGTAGCCGAAACACCTTAGGAGACACAAGCCACAACTCGAAAAAGCTCAATCAACAATTGGGTTAAGTTGTGTTGTCGGAAGTGTATGGTGGGCAAGGTTATGTGGAAGTGGTGGTGGTGGTTGATGAAGAGGCAATCGTTCCTAAGGAGCCGAAACACCTTAGGAGACTCGAATCACTACTCAAGCAACCACTAATGCTATGGGGAACAAAATGGGTTAGGTTGCGGAAGTCGGTGGTGGCTATGCGGATGATACGGTGGAAGGCCTAGGCAAACTTGCCAAATTTCCAAAACTTTGATGGAGTCAAATGGTGGTGGTAGCATTTTTATGGGAAGGGGGATGTTAATAGCTTCGAAACGAGCTAAAGAACGCGAAAATCGGACTCCGGATGAATTAGTTATGGACAAAACGGTGAAATAGAAAAAACTAAAATCCCAAGGGCCGGATATCCGGGGGTCGGGGCCGGATTTCCGGGGGTGTATGTCCAGAACCGTGCGAATTTGGTGCTCCAGGGCCCGGATGTCCGGCTTGGGGCCCGGATGTCCGGCCGGATGGCCCGGATGTCCGGCCCGACGAATCCCGATCTCGTTTGGGGCGGAAATTTACGAATTGGGGGCGGAAATTGATGATTTCAAGGTCAAAATTGGAGAGATTTCATGGATGGAAAGTGGGGAAATTTGGGGAAATGCTAGATCCACTCGAAACCAAGCAAATCCATGGATCAAAATCAACAAAACTTCATCACACTAACAAATCACACAAAAAAATTGGGGCTATTTTTGGTGGGGATTTTCGGATTTAGGACGAAATCAACAAAATCAAGCTAGAAAACACGGGGTAGGGGCTCCAAAAACGTGATCAACGTGGCTCATGATACCATGATGATGTAGGGCGAAACCCTACGTGGACGATCTTTCACGTTGGAGCGGATCCTACGGGGGAATCACGAAGAACGAGCGGAAGAACACGAGGAAATCACGGGGAGGAACGAGGGAAAACACTCAACCAACAAGGAATCGGTCATACAAATGCTAGATCAAAGAACACAAAGGGAGATACATGATTCAAGGTCAACAAAGGACGATACAAACGGTAGCCGTTCTTCTCCGTGAGGAGGTCTTGATGATGGTCTTCTCCGCAAAGGGAGGTCTTGAATCCAAGGTGGATCTTCTCCGAAGAGGGGCGCGTCTCTCTCGTGGAGTAGATCCGGTATGGATGATGACTCTATCTAATGAGCTAAATCAACGCTAACCTAGAAAGAGGAAGGGGATGGAGTATATATAGTCTAGGGGGGGCGAAGAGGTACATGGGTCTCGGCCCTTTACTGTGCGCAGACAGGCGGAGCCGGATGTCCGGGCGTCGGCCCGGATGTCGGGGGCTTCAGGAGGCGCCGGATGTCCGGGCTGGCCTGGGTCTTCCAGACGCAATCGGGTGCGGGGCGCCGGATTTCCGGGCGAGGGGCCGGATATCCGGGGCTTCGTGGGAGGCCGGATGTCCGGGGCCTGGGGGCCGGATGTCCGGGCCCTGTAGTCTTGCGGCTGCTGTGATGGGTGCCGGATGTCCGGGCTGGGGCCGGATGTCCGGGCTTGCGGGAAGGGCCGGATGTCCGGGATGACGCCGGATGTCCGGGCTCTGCAGGCTTTCTCCGGTTCCTCTCATCGTGTTCCTTCATCCTTGTACTTGGGGACTTGTCCATCATTCCGAGCATCTCCGAGAGGGTCTCCTTGGTACCTAGGCATTCATAGAGTCCTCGCCTTAGGTAGCAACCGTGTCTCACACGAATGGAAAGGGGAAGCATTTAGGAACGGGTTCACCTTGTGTCCATTGGCGAATAGTCGAGGTCTCATCTTATGTGTCCTTGGGGCTTGGAGAGTAGTTGGAGTGTACATGGGGATGAACGTGGTATGCTCCGCATCAGAGGTCATATCAAAATGATTAAACATTGGCACAATAATTTTCAAACATATTTGATCCAAATCTGATTTATTCCCTGATTCACTTGATTCTTTTGCATCGCTAGTTAATTCAATGGGTTCACTCAAAATTGTTTGATCACATGGCAAAGTAAAATCATGAACATAGTCCTCTAAAACAGCTGGTGTGATCAAAGTAGTGGGTAGCTCACCGCATGGTGCATTTAAATTGACAAGACATTCATCATACTCATGTGGAGGTGGAAAATTAGTACCTTTGTCATTACCTCTTATGATCAACTCAGATGATGTAGGCACTATCAGTGACGATGTGTCGCATGGTGGAGGTGATGTAGTCCTGATAACAACGGATGTGGTTGTCATAGTATGCCTAGTAGTTGAAGGGACAACTATATCAACTCTTGGAATGTGCATCTGGTGCTTGTTCTCCTTGTGGGCAACACGTCATTTTATTTCCTGTTCAGCTTTGCAAGCAAGATGAAACAAATGGTCCATAGGATAACACTCTTCATGAATTAGTATCTCCTGAATGTCACGATTTAATCCTCCCCAAAATCTATCCATAAAATCTTCTTCACTTTCTACTAAAGAGGAATGCAGCAAGGTAGTTTGTAAAGTATCATAATATGTCGTTATGGTGTCACTACCTTGTTTTAAATGTTGCAACTTTTTAATCATGTCACGAGTATAATAAGCGGGAACAAATGTATGTCGCATGGCAAGTTTCAAATCATCCCAAGTAGTAGGTATATCATTAGGGTGTAACCGACAATATTCAATCCACCAAACTATAGCATAACCAGTGAAAGAACCAACCGCAACCTTAACTTTTTTACGTTCATCAAAATTATTGGAAGAAAATATATTATTTATGTCAAACTCCCATTCAATATATAAAGCAGGTCTAAAACGGCCATTAAATGGTGGTATAGAAACATTAACCTGATGATGTGCATTTGGATGTTTGTGCACCTCTCGTGACGGTTGTGGTATTTGCATAGGTGATGGCACGTCTCCCATGATCGACAAACCCCATGAATTGACTCTAGATCCTGTCATGATGAGTAGAAACAAGAAACAAAATCCAAAAATAGTGTTCCTATGAACTACTGAGAAATGATGGTCAAACGCTCACAGTATAGCAAATCAAAGTCAAGTTCTTACCATGCAGCAGGTGGTGACCGGCAACCAGCGGTGTCAAATAACTCCAAGAGATGGGTAAAGCGATTGCCAGGTGAACGTATGTATGCACGATGTAGAAATATGTGGAGCTGGGTTGGCTTTATATATGTGGGAAAAATGCTACAACCACGTTAATTAATGCAAGCTGAAAATTCGTTCAGAGTAGTCGAGTGCTGGTCCTAGGTTAGACTGTACTAGAGACGCGAGCCTAAGACAGACGGATTCACGATATGCCGCAAACACCAGCCGTATTGTTCTTCTAACCATAGTTTTTTTAACAGCAACAAGACACGTGGTACCAGCCTCCTTTCACATTTTCTTTTATCCGTTCTCCAAAGAAATCCAACCGAGTGGGGCAACCTCTTCTTTACCAACACCAAAGTACTACTATGTAGTTGTAGTCACAAGGAACGCTGTTTTTTTCTTACCTAAGTCCCACGTGGCAATGAAAAAGATTGTCACGTGATTCTCTTTTTCTCGTTTTCCAACAAACCAGCCGAAGTATACCTCCCTTTTTTTCTCTTGGTTCCCAAGGAAACAGATCCACACTTTAATGCTCTTTCCGTTTAAAACTCCCAACAGATAAAGATTTTTTTTCTTCCAAACGAGCAAGAAAAATCTGAATATCTTTCTTTCCAAAAACTCACGTTATTTCCTTCCGAACTCTCTCTCTCTTCTCCTTTGGGCGCACCAAAACTTGCCCTTTTATTATGGTTGGTTGTTTCCTTTCGCTGGCAGATCCAACCTCTCTAAGAAATTTGTTTTTTGATATCTTTCCTTGTTCTATTCGGTGCTGATAGTAACGCACCAAAAGGCACTTCCCATGAGAGAAAAAAAAACGAATTTGCCTTATCTGCCCAAATCCCTCTTGGTAAAGAAAACAATCACGCTATAATCACGTCCCAAAGGCTACCAGATTTCCACCTTTTTTTTGCGGTCAACCTTCCTATTGGGATACCACGAATTTATTTGATGTCTCTTATGGTAACTGATCCCAATAAAAACAAATCTTGGCCGAATCTAACTTTCCCAAATAGCAGCAGTTTTTTTTAAAAAAATCTGCTCACGACCTTTTTTTCCCACTAACGTTGGCTGCAAGCTTTTTTCTCCTTAATTTTCGCCAAGGAAACTTCCAAAACGTGGAAACTAACAACCGATTCAGCCAACAAGTATTACTTCTTTTTTTCAAACGTGATGATTAAGGCAACATTCACGTGCACTTTCCTTCCCCGCTTATTTGTACTAATCAGATTTCCCTTTTAAAGGCCAGAACGAAAATCTCTCTCTCTCCTCTTATTCCGCCAACATCTTTTTTTTTTTGCGATCTCCAAGGATCAGGTGACGTGATGAGTAGTACTTTCCTTAACAGCACAGCTTTCCAAACGTCCTAGTACTCCCTTACGACCTTCCTCACGTAACACAACTCATTCTTCTCCTTTTACTGCTCCAATCTTGCTGTTTTTTTTTGTGCGATCCCAACGTTCCAACAATATCTGCCCACTAGATCTCTCTAGATGAATCAAGCTCCAAGATGACCAATGAGAGGATGACATAACAACTGATGGATGGTGACAGCGGCGGTGGAAATAATATATTGCAATGGAAGATAACAATGAAGTGGACAAAGGTGCGTGCGGATCCGGCGTGAATAAAACGTGACTAGAACTCGAAACTCTAAAAGTTTATACACTAAAACCAGCAACTCGACACACGATGCAATCGAAAATTCAACAATGCAAAACTAAGTGATAATAGCGAAAGGCTCAGACTGTCTCGGACACGGATGAACTAATCTACAATTTTTTTGGTGGCTTTTTCTTGGACACTAGGTATGAAAAATAGATGCAATCTAGACTACGAAAAACGAGAAAATCTCACCAAGCAACCTGGAAACTGATACCACTTGATAGAGGCGAGGATGTCCCGATCTTTCGATGAGATGATAACTATCGATTTGGTGGAGACGACTTTGACGATCCGACTACAAACGTGCACGACGTTGCACCTTAGTGATAGAGGCAAAGGTGTCCCGTCTTTCGATGAGATATTGGTTTTCGCTTTGGAGGAAGTCGACTTTGACGATCCGACTACGTACGTGCGAGACGTCGCGCCTTAGCAATCGCTAAACCAACTCCGAGAGGTTATTGACCACGCCGGAGCACGATCAACCTGACCACGAGGGTCTGTTTCCCGCGAGCAAACGAAGAACAAGCAAGAAACTGAGATTGCAATCTGGATATTGCGAATATAAGATGAAAGCTTTATTAATGAAGGTGGGGTTCTGTGACGCCTTGGTCTAGTCGTTGAACACAAACGAAGTACGCGAAGTCGCAGCTATGGCGAACTTTTGATCTAAACAAAACCCGAAGTCTAAACGACGCCCTAAGGGCTGTATATATGGAGGAAGAGGAGGAATTTCGTGGCCCTTGAGGAGGGGTCCGAAACCAACTCTAACTCTTGTTTCCCACACATACGGACTCTAAAACAGCCTATACTTAAGTATTTCGAAATTACATGGGCCTGGCCCAATAATAAGGTGACATAACACCTAGAATAGCCTATGGACGAATATTATGAAGTGGCATCTTGTATATTTCGTCCAAGGCCTCATGCACTCATTAGGGTGGCTTCAAAGTCCTGGAATCATCACTTGTAACTCCGTTCTTGTTCCCCTTGCGCATGCCAACATCTCCATGCTTGAACTTGCTCCAAGGTTCATCTTTCTTGTCCATGGTAGGCCCTTCATTTGTAAGCAAAACAAATGTATCCAATTTAGGCAGCATCATATTCTCATGAACATTGGAATCGTTACCAAGAAACGAAAGTACCTGATAATTCAATTGGCGTCATGAGCTCTAGTAATTGGTCCAGTATGTATAGCAGCAGGGGATGTGGGTGTAACAATGGTATTGATGTCCTCATCATCCTCCCCTTCTTGAAATGAAGTCGTCCTCGACGGAAGCTCATCTTCCTCACCCAAATAAGGCTTCAAATCTGCAATGTTAAAAGTGGGACTAACCCCAAAATCTGCAGGCAGCTCAAGTTTATATGCATTATCATTTATTTTCTCTAACACCTTAAATGGACCATTAGCACGTGGCATTAGCTTTGGTTTTGCAAATTAGGAAACCTATCCTTACATAAATGTAACCAAACAAGATCTCCGGTGCAAAGACAACATGTTTTCTACCCTTATCTCCAGCAAGTTTATATTTAGCATTCATACGCTCAATGTTTTCCTTAGTTATCTCATGCATTTTTAAAATCAATTCAGCACGTTCTTTAGCATCAAAATTAACCTTCTCCTAAGATGGAAGAGGCAACAAATCAATAGGTGCACGAGGTAGGAAGCCATACACAATTTCAAAAGGGCACATCTTAGTAGTAGAATGCAATGAACGATTATAAGCAAATTCAATATGAGGCAAGCATTCTTCCCACATTTTCTTATTATTCTTCAAAACAGCCCTAAGCATAGTAGACAATGTTCTATTCACTACTTTAGTTTGTCCATCAGTTTGGGGGTGACAAGTAGTACAAAAAAGCAGTTTAGTCCCCAACTTAGCCCATAAACATCTCCAAAAGTGGCTAAGAAATTTAGTATCACGATCTGAAACAATAGTATTTAGCACACCATGCAAGCGAATAATTTTGCGAAAGAACAAATCAGCAACATTAACAGCATCATCGCTTTTATGACATGGTATAAAGTGTGCCATTTTCGAGAATCTATCCACGACAACAAATATGCTATCCCTCCCCTTCTTTGTTCGAGGTAAACCTAAAACAAAGTCCATAGATATATCCTCCCAAGGAACACTAGGTACAGGCAAAGGCATATATAAACCATGAGGATTGAGTCGTGACTTAGCTTTTTGACATGTAGTGCAGCGAGCAACAAAACGCTCAACATCCCGTCTCATCTTTGGCCAAAAGAAATGTGTAGCAAGTATATCCTCCGTCTTCTTGACGCCAAAGTGTCCCATTAATCCTCCTCCATGCGCCTCCTGCAACAACAAAAGACGAACAGAGCTAGCAGGAATGCATAGCTTGTTAGCACGGAACACAAAACCATCATTAATAACGAACTTGTTCCATGTTCTTCCTTCTTTACAATTCTGCATTACATCTTTAAAATCAGCATCATGCACATATTGATCTTTGATGGTCTCCAAACCAAATATTTTGAAGTTAAGTAGTGAAAGCATAGTATAGCGACGAGACAAAGCATCAGCAATAACATTTTCTTTACCCTTCTTGTGTTTAATGACATAAGGGAAAGTCTCAATGAATTCAACCCATTTAGCATGTCTACGATTCAGTTTAGCTTGACTTTTAATATGTTTCAAAGATTCATGATCAGAATGTATAACAAATTCTTTGGGCCATAAATAATGTTGCCATGTTTCTAAAGTCCGAACAAGAGCATATAATTCTTTATCATAAGTAGAATAATTCAGACTAGGCCCACTCAATTTTTCAGAAAAGTATGCAACAGGTTTGCCATCTTGTAATAACACACCTCCTAATCCAATTCCACTAGCATCACATTCAAGCTCAAAAGTCTTATTAAACTCGGGAAGTTGGAGTAAAGGAGCATGTGTCAACTTATCTTTCAATACCGTGAAGGCTTCTTCCATGCGGTACCCAACAAAAGGCACATCCTTCTTTGTAAGCTCATTGAGAGGTGCAGCAATGGTGCTAAAGTCTCTCACAAAACGCCTATAGAAACCAGCGAGTCCAAGAAAACTCCTCACTTGTGTGACCGTTTTGGGCTGCGGCCAACTCTCAATAGCTTCAATCTTGGCTTTATCAACTTCAATTCCCTGTGGAGTAACAACATAGCCAAGAAAAGATACTCGGTCAGTGCAAAAGGTGCACTTCCCAAGGGTACCAAACAAACGTGCATCACGTAGAGCATTAAAAACAACACGTAAATGTTCCAAATGTTCTTCCAAAGATTTGCTATAAATCAGTATATATCAAAATAGACTACCACAAATCGTCCAATAAAAGCACGTAAAACTTCGTTCATTAGTCTCATGAAAGTACTAGGTGCATTAGTTAACCCCAAAAGGCATGACTAACCACTCATATAAACCAAACTTAGTTTTAAATGCTGTTTTCCATTCATCTCCCAATTTCATACGAATTTGATGGTATCCACTACGCAAATCAACTTTGGAGAATATTGTAGAGCCACTCAATTCATCAAGCATATCATCTAGCCTAGGAATAGGATGACGATAACGAATAGTAATATTATTAAGGCCTCTACAATCAACACACATACGCGACGTACCATCCTTTTTCGGCACTAGTATAATAGGAACAGCACAAGGACTAAGAGATTCGCGTATATAACCTTTGTCGAGCAGCTCCTGTACTTGACGATAATCTCCTTCGTCTCCTCCGGATTGGTGCGGTATGGTGCGCGGTTGGGTAGCGATGCACCGGAATTAAGTCAATTTGATGCTCAATCCCTCGAATAGGTGGTAATCCGGTGGCACGCCTTGTGGGAAGACGTCGCGAACTCTGCAAAATGTTAGTGACAGCAGGGGCAAAGAGGAAGGCACGTCCTCGAATGAAAATAATGCCTCTTTGCACACAAAAGCATAGCAAACAGATTTGCTAGAATCTAGCTCATCAATATCAGATTTGGTGGCAAATAAACATGCACTTTTCAGTTTAATTTCAGAAGCAACATTAGATGGTTTATTATTAGGCTTCATTTGTTGCTCAAATTCTTTTGCCACAATCTGATTTTCACTCTTATTTTTCTCCTGTTTTGCTTTATTAGCTCTATTAATATCATCTTTCAAAATGGAATCAGAGTCATAGGAAGCAAAGTAATATTTTTATCCTTGTGAACAAGAGTATACTGATTGTTTCTACCATGGTGTACAGAATTTTTATCAAATTGCCATGGTCTACCAAGTAATAAGGAACATGCTTGCATAGGTACCACATCACAATCAACATAATCAGCATATGTAGAGATACTAAAATACACACGAACAGTACGTGTTACCTTAACCTTGCCGCTGTTGTTGAACCATTGGATGTAGTAAGGATGTGGATGTGGTCTTGTGGTGAGAGAAAGCTTCTCCACCATATCCATGCTAGCCAAGTTGTTGCAGCTCCCCCATCTATGATGACTTGAATAGAACGTTCCTTCACAACTCCCTTTGTATGGAACAAGTTATGCCTCTGATTTTGCTCAGCTTGTGTAACCTGCACACTCAAAACACGTTGAGCAACTAAACATTCATACTGTCACAAGATCTTGACAGCCATGTATTGCGTCTCAAGATCGAATCATCTGCACCGTGTTCTTCATGTGTAATAAGAGCCAAAGTCTCTTCATCATAGTCACTAGCAGACTCATACCCACCATCCTCGTAGCAATCATCACACGCTGAGATTGGCATTCTCTCATAAAATGTCCTCTTCCCTTACAACGACGACAAATAATATCACTTGTGTGCCTGTTGACGCCATGGAAGAAGAAGAGCTCTGTAGCCCCAGCAGCAGTGTACTCTTGGCAGATAGTGGTGGTTGTGCCTGCTTTCTTGTATCACGGTTGGAGGTGGCAGCCGACGGAGGTGCCGGTGTAGTAGAACGTGTGGAAGTAGATGATGCACGTGGTGTCCATGATGAAGGTCGACTTGTAGAAAAGTTAGTTCGCGCCAACGCCTGTCGATCCTGCACTTCACGTTCAGCTTTACAAGCAAGATGGAATAATCGAGTGATATTATTATAATCCTTATAGTCTAGAATGGTCTGAATCTCTCTATTTAATCCACCCAGAAAACGTGCAAGCATAGCTTCATTCTCCTCAACAATACCACATCTAATCAAGCCAGTTTGTAATTCCTGATAATATTCTTCTACCGAATTTTTTCCTTGTCTTAAGCGCTGCAATTTTGAAGTAATTCACGTTGATAATATGGTGGAACCCAACGAGTACGCATAGCAGTTTTCAAAGCAGCCCAAGTAGCTGGAACAGGATATAATCTACAATGTTCAGACCACCAAACACATGCAAAGCTAGTGAAAGCACAAACAGCAGCAGAACACGTCTCTCCTCGGGATATTGTAAACATGTAAATCGTTGTTCAGTTTCTAACTCCCAAGTAAGATATATATCAGGAACATATCTACCCTCAAATGGTGGAATATTCAATTTCAGTTTAGGGAGATGGTCATGATCTCGCACTGAGGGGAGCCTTAACATTGCCATTATTTGCATGTGGACGACCTGGTGGTTGTGGTGCTGGTGGTTGCACGAGTTCGATGTTGATCAACCTCATCCTCGTAATCTCCCACATAATCATCCTCCCCACATCAGCAGCAGGAGCCACAGAAGTATCAACAGCAGCACCAACAGCTTGGCCAGGCTGAAGAGGGACACGGGTCGCTCGGCGGAGGGCTGTTTCGCGATGTGGAGGTAGTTGTTGTTGTTGTTGTAGGGGTGCGTTAGGTGCAGCCGGTGGTGGTGGTGGTAGATGCGCGAGCAATTCATTAAACTTGTTATCAAGCTTTGTTTCGAACACCTTCTCAATGCCATCTATCTTCTCCATGGCCTCTTCAAATCTATTTAGCACATCTTCCTCCTGCCCACACATCATTTGTTGAAACTTATCATGTAGCGTTTTGTTTGTCATGTTCTCCCAGTCAGTCTCGTTAGCTTGTGATCCTGCCATGGTTAGCAGCAATAGAAACACACAAGAATATGATTCGACAGACTACTAGGAAGTGGTGGTGGTGGTGTGGTGGACAGTCACAAATCCGTCAAGCAAATCTCAAATTCTTACCAGTTCTTACCCAGCAGCAGGCGGTGATCGGCAACCAATGTAGTCAAAACTCTCAAAGCTTGGATAGAGCGATTACCAGGGAGAGTCAAACGCACGATGTGGATGTATGTGGAGCTGGGAAGGCTTATAATATGGTAGCAAAAGGGTCAAGAATAACCAATTCAGAGATGCAAAGTTGAATAAACGCTCAACGACGTGATCTTGGCTGGTCCTAGGCTAGACCGTGCTAGAGACGCGAGCCTAGAACACCAACAAAATCACGGCGCTGCACGGAAACAACGGAAAAGCACACTCTGGAATTTTTTTTCGCTCTGTTTTTTTTTTTGCGCTCTTTTTTTTGCGCTCCTCTTTTTTTTTGTGAAAAATCACTATAATGGCGAGTGTCTCAAAACTCTTCCCAGGTCAAACTGACAGGATGGGTACAAAAATTTTTTTGACAATTTTTTTTCGGAAATCAGGGCAGCGACGACGAAAAAGTGCGACCAAAAATCACTATGATGGCGAGTGTCTCAAAAGACTCAGAACAACCTAAAAATAGGATAGGGAAAAAATATTTTCAGTCGCAGATTTTTTTTTCCGAGACCTAAGCAGGCAAGGAAACACGAATCGGAATTTAGATGGATCTCGAAAACAAACCTAATATGAGAAGAACTTGGATTGGTGGTGGATATATGGTGGTGGTATATGGCAGCGGTGGTGGTATATGGTAGCGGTGGTGGTATATGGATACAGATTGGTGGTGGTATATGAATACGGATTCAGAGCGGTGGCGGATAAGCAATGGTGGTAGATGGCAAGGCGATGATGATGGTGCGGCGGCGTGACAACTTATGACCGTAACTCAAACTCTAAAAGACTAGACTCTAAGACCAGCAACTTGACACGACGATTCAACCGCAAATTCAACAAAGCAAAAACCCTAAAAATATTATGCAAAGGCTCAGATTGGTTCGGATATGATGAACTAACCCTAAATTTTTTTGTGGCTTTTTCGTGGACTTTAGGTATGAAGAACAGACTCGATCTAATCTACGAAAAACTGTAAAATCTCACCGAGCAACCTGAAAATCTGATACCACTTGATAGAGGCAAAGGTGTCCCGATGTTTCGATGAGAAGGTGGCTATCATTTCTGTGGGAGTCGACCTTGACGATCCGACTACGTACGTGCGAGATGTCGCGCCTTAGCAATCGCTAAACCAACTTCCGAGGGTTATTGACCACGCCGGAGCACGATCAACCTGACCACGAGGGCCTGTTTCCTGCGAGTAAACGAAGAACAAGCAAGAAACAAAGATTGCAATCTGGATATTGCGAATATAAGAGGAAAGCTTTATTAATGAAGGTGGGGTTCTGTGACGCCTTGGTATGGTCGTTGAACACAAACGAAGTACGCGAAGTTGCAGCTATGGCGAACTTTTGATCTAAACAAAACCCAAAGTCTAAACGACGCCCTAAGGGCTGTATATATGGAGGAAGAGGAGGAATTTCGTGGCCCTTGAGGAGGGGTCCAAACCAACCCTAACTCTTGTTTCCCCACACATACGGACTCTAAAAACAGCCTATACTTAAGTATTTCGAAATTACATGGGCCTGGCCCAATAATAAGGTGACGCAGCACCTAGAATAGCCTGTGGACGAATATTATGAAGTGGCATCTTGTATATTTCGTCCAAGGCCTCATGCACTCATTAGGGTGGCTTCAAAGTCCTGGAATCATCACTTGTAACTCCGTTCTTGTTCCCCTTGCGCATGCCAACATCTCCATGCTTGAACTTGCTCCAAGGTTCATCTTTCTTGTCCATGGTAGGCCCTTCATTTGTAAGCAAAACAAATGTAGCCAATTTAGGCAGCATCATATTCTCATGAACATTGGAATCGTTACCAAGAAATGAAAGTACCTGATAATTCAATTGGCGTGCGCGAGCTCAAGTAATTGGTCCAGTATGTATAGCAGCAGGGGCTGTGGGTGTAACAATGGTATTGATGTCCTCATCATAATATGTATGAGGAAACTATGGGGGTCTCCTCATGAGCATTAATGGAAACATCACATGGAGAATATTGACAACATCCAAAACAATGCATGTTTGGAACAATGTGATCATGGCATGGAATAGTAGACGAATTGCGCAAATCATGTAAAGGAAGCATGGCAATATCATCACAAGAGAAGCAAAAGCCTATGACCATCATCTCGTCATCTATGCCATAAGTGCAAATGGGATTTATTTTAATGGGGCATGCATAGTTACTATGTTGAGATTGTGAAGATGCAATATGGGAGATCTCACTCATAGCATATGACAAGTTCAATGGATTGTCAAATATGATGTGACCAAAAGAATTTTCACATGATATCCTATGGAGCATAACATCAGAACTAGGCAACTCAACATGCTCATCATCATATTCATCATAAATAGGTAAGTCAAGGCATGAAGAAGTTTCACTAGCATGAAGCATGGTAATAGGTGGGTCGACATCATGGGAGCAATCAATGTCAAGATGGTCCACTAGTGGGACAAGAGAAGTACCATGACTTATGTTACCTTTGGAGCATCGCTCATGTGTTGTAGGTGAGGTGTCAACGATCCATTCGTTGTCATCTTCATCTTGATGGAACCATGTGGGGGGTGTATCATCGTCCACCATGGCCATCGCGTCTCCAAAGTAGGGATGGACTGCCGAGGATAGGCATGTAGTCATGTAGGAGACCTAGCACCAAAGAAGAAAACACACTAGGAGTAGAGGTTAAGTCGTTAGAAATCATAGTGGCCTCATGTGCCGTGTCAACTACCTCACTCACTAAGTGTTGTGGCTCACTCACTCCCTCAAGGATGCTCTCACTCGTATGGTGGGTGGAGTCACTCAAATGGCGCTCAACCTCACATAGGATGTGTGGCATGCTCTCATGTGTGGGGCTAGTGGTGGTCACACTCATCCTCTCATAGGAAATGCTCTCAATGTCATGTATGGTGGAGTCACTCATGTACTCATGGGGTGGTGGCTCTCCTCACATGGCAATTGGGGCATCTCGACATATGTGGGTGCCGGAGAGATGTAGGTGCAAATGTCTCCATGCTGTCGCAGTAGCTTGACTCGGAGTATGAGTCCAATGTGGGCGTCGTCTTCATGTTGTTGAAGAGGTTCGCGCTCGTCGCCGTGGTCGAAGGGGATGGCCCTTGCTCGACCGTCTTGTCACCGTCTTGGTGTTGGAGGCCCATATGATGTGGCACCTCATAGCTCGTCTTCATGACCGAAGGGAGTTTCCCATGCTCGACCATCTTCCTTGAGGGGCTTCCGAAGATGGAAGTGTCGCCCTCGCTCGTAGGTGGTCGCCTTGGACTTGATGAAGTCGATGTAGGCGTACACGTGGGAAGTAGGCGAAGATGCCATACGTCCAAAGGCGAAGATGTCTTGATTGCACTTGGCGAAGATGTCGAAGTGGTTGTTGTAGCCGTAGCGCCGTCTTGGTGGTGGTCGTCTCGCGATCTTCTCTTGTGCTTATGAAGCTTTGACTTGGCGTGAAGTAGGGCTTGTTGGGACTTGTGCATTTGCGCTTGTGGAGCATCTTCATGATGATGATGTCGTTGTCGTGCTTGAGCTCGTAGTAGATGTCGTTCGTCATCGTCGTGCACATGATGCTTGGAGGTGACTTGCCCTTCATGACGATGAGGATCACGAATGTGATGGTGGCCGCCATGGAGATGTGGACGACTTGCGCTTGCATCGCTTGGGCGCTCCGAAGACTTGTGGCTTGAACGTCGCTGTCTTGAAGATGATGAAGGGGAAGTCGACTTGAGCAAGGTCCGAATCTCCTCCATTCTTGCATCTTGCTCCTCTTTATGTGCGGCAAGTTTCTTGTCGAAGTAGTCCCTTCTCCTTGCTTTGGAGTGACGAATGTCGATGGAGATGTTCTCGATTCGCTCTTGCAATCTTGATTGTGTGCCTTGCACTTGTCGTTGTAGATTGAAGATAGACGCTTTGGTGATGTAGTTGTTCATGCCGTCGTTGTTGTCGAAGACCGGAGATGAAATGCCTTGCCTATCCATCACAAGACTCGAGCAAATATGAGTGGGAGAAAGAGAAGAACTTATACCAAATGTACCTTGACCGATGTTTAAAATGGATCAATGATCACTCAATGTATAACAAGGAAATAGCACAATTGGTACCAATTCTTGTCGGTTTCTCACACCTACACAAATAAGGCTTATGGTGGAGCTCGGTGAGGATAGTGGCACAAAAATTTGATGCAAAATATTAGCAAGAGTCAATAATGTTGAAATAGATTCACAAATTCGCAAGTGAAACAAGTAGACCAATGTACCTTGACCGATGTTGACAATGAATCAAGTTCACTCAAATGCGGACAATGAAATAGCACTATTGGTACCAATCCTTGTCGGTTCTCACACCTACACAAGTAAAGCTTATGGAGGAGCTCGGTGAGGATAGTGGCACAAAAATTTAATGCAAAATGTTAGCAAGAGTCAATAATGTTGAAAGAGATTCACAAATTCGCAAGTGAAACAAATGGACCAATAGCAAAGAATGGCACATGGAAACACACACACGGATAGATAAATGGGGTCGTGCAACCAAGGAATGAGCAGAAAATGTGGAATCGACGGAAAACGCTCGTGTTGCACAACTCAAGAGAGACGCTAGCACGATTGCTCAATAGGCGGATACGACACTTGTGCACAACCTATAAGATGAAAAATGGATAAACTTCTATCCCAAGTATGCTTTGTATGTATGGTTCCCGGTGTTTCTCTCAAGATGATCCAAGATGATCGGATATGACAATCTTATATGCAATGTGGTATGATGCTATGGCACTTGCTTACAAGCTTCTTTGCTCTCTTTCTTTTGCTTAAAAGCTTTTTTTCTATGGCCACTTTGCACAATGCACAAACCAAGATAGCAATTGTGTGTATGCGGAACAAACTTGTGACACAAGATATGATACCAATATATGCACCACAATGATATGGTATATATGCTATGGGAAGTATGATCACTAATGTGCACAAGTAACGTTGCCGGCAATACTCAAATGGCTAGTCTCGATAGGCAAGTAACGCAAAAGTAAGGCTAGGGGTTAACAATGCAATGGCAAGGGGAATATAAAATGGAGGGATACCATGATACCAAGATGATATGGAGGTTACCGTCCGGCGATGATGAGTAGCGGTGTTCTTGATGTAGATACCAAGATGATGGAGACTCGTCCTAAGTAGTCAAACACCTTAGGAAACGGAAAACCGCGAACTCAAAATCTCAAACGTCAAATGTCAAAATGGTGGTAGCGGGAATGCGGTGGTGGTTTGCACTTGGCAATGCGGAAGTGGAATGATGGGCTATACACGTGTCGGAGTTGAAGTTGCCGTCCCTAAGTAGCCGAAACACCTTAGGAGACACAAGCCACAACTCAAACAAGCTGAAACAACTATTGGGTTAAGTTGAGGTGGTTGAAGTGTATGGTGGGCAAGCCTATGCGGAAGTTATGGTGGTGGTGGTGGTTGATGAAGATGCAACCGTCCCTAAGTAGCCTAAACACCTTAGGAGACTCGAATCACAACTCAAACAACCTCAAATGCAAAGGAGAACAAAATTATTTAGGTTGCGGAAGTCGGTGGTGGTTATGCGGAGGATGTGGTGGAAGCCCTAGGCAAAGATGCCAAAGTTCCGAAAATTTGATGGAGTCAAATGGTGGTGGTAGTATTTTTATGGGATGGGGGATGTCAATAGCTTCAAAACGAGCTAAAGAACGTCAAAAACGGACTCCGGATGAATTAGTTATGGACAAACCGATGAAACGGGAAAATCTGAAATCCTAGGGGTTGGATGTCCGGGGTGGAGCCCGGATTTCCGGGGGTGTCTGTCCAGAACCGAGCAGATTTGGCGCTCCAGGAGCCGGATGTCCGGCTTGGGGCCCGGATGTCCAGCTAGAGGGCTCGGATGTCCGGCCTGAGGCCCGGATGTCTGGCCCGACGAATCCAGATCTCGTTTGTGGCGGAAATTTTCGAATTGGGGGCGGAAATTGATGATTTCAAGGTCAAAATTGGAGAGATTTCATGTATGGAAAGTGGGGAAACTTGGGGAAATGCTAGATCCACTCGAAACCAAGAAAATCCATGGATCAAAATCAACAAAACATCATCAAAACTAACAAATCACAAAAAAAATTGGGGCTATTTTTGGTGGGGATTTTCGGATTTAGGACGAAATCAACAAAATCAAGCTAGAAAACACGGGGTAGGGGCTCCAAAAACGTGATCAACGTGGCTCATGATACCAAGATGATGTAGGGTGGAACCCTATAGCGTCGATCTTTCACGTTTGGAGTGGATCCTACGGGGAGACACAAGAACGAGCGGAAGAACACGAGGAAATCACGGGGAGGAACGAGGGAAAACACTCAACCAACAAGGAAACGGTCACACAAATGCTAGATCAAAGAACACAAAGAGATACACGAGATCCAAAGTCAACAAAGGAAGAGGATACAAAGGAACCGTTCTTCTCCGCAAGGAGGGCTTGAATCCACAAGGGGATCTTCCCACGAGGGGGTCTTGAATCCGATAGGATCTTCTCCGAAGAGGCGCGGTCTCTCACGAGGAGGAGATCCGATGGATGATGAGCTCTATCTCTAACTTGAGCTAAATCAATGCTAACCCTAACTAGGAGGAGGTGGAGGAGTATATATAGTCGTAGTACAAGTTGGGGATGAAGTGAAGGGGTACATGGGCCGGTGGCCCGTTACACTACGCGCAGGGGTGGCCGGATGTCCGGGCGACGGGCCGGATGTCTGGGGCTTCGGGACGAGCCGGATGTCCGGGCTGGGAGGCCGGATGTCCGGGCTGGCCTGGGTCTTCCAGATGCGTTCGGTGATGGAGGGGCCGGATTTCCGGGCGAAGGGGCAGGATGTCCGGGGCTTCAGGAAGAGCCGGATGTCCGGGGCATGGTGCCGGATGTCCGGGCTGCGCTGGTCCTTTTCGGTGTTCTCTGGATAGCCGATGCCTGATTTCCGGGGCAAGGGCCGGATGTCCGGGCTGGGGCCGGATGTCCGGCCGCTGTAGCAGCTGGCTCTTCTTCCTTATCCTTCCTTCGCTTCCGCGCACGTTTGGCCTTGGTCCTTGGGCTCTCCATGGTCTCCTCGGGTGTACCTGAGTATGCACAAGGTCCGCGCTTGAAGTAGCATCCATGTCTTACATGCGGAAAGGGAAGATTCGGAAAGGAGCGAATTCACCTTAGGTCCAATGGCGTAGGCTCGAGTGTACATGGGGATGATCGTCGGATGCTCCGCATCACCGTGCCAGCGACCACCAAACCGAATCTGCGGACATCCGAAGAACTCCGGACGTCCGGGACCCCGCGAGCCTCCGGATGACCGAGCCCCTCCGGACGACCGTGCCAGCGACCACCGAACCGAATCACCGGACGTCTGACAAGTACCGGACGACCGGACCCTCGCGAGCCACCGGACGTCCGGTACCCGTCGGACGACCGGCGCATGTGCGCTGCCATGTGTTGGGCCGCAGCCCATGTACCCCTTCACTTACCCCTTCGTGGCCCTAGACTATATATACTCCTCCACCTCCTTCTAGTTAGGTTAGCGTTGATTTAGCTCATTGTTAGATAGAGCTTCGCTCATCCATATCGGATCTACTCCACGAGAGAGACCGCGGCCCCTCTTCGGAGAAGATCCACATTGGATTCAAGACCCCCTCTTGGGTGGCCCCCATCAAGACCTCCTCACGGAGAAGAACCCGGTTACCTCTTGTATCGTCCTTTGTTGATCGTGTATCGTGTATCCCTCTTTGTGTTCATCGATCTAGCACATGTGTGATTGATCTTGTTGGTTTGAGTGATTCTATTGTGTTTTCCCCGTG
This sequence comes from Aegilops longissima, assembly GCA_021605205.1. NCBI lineage: Eukaryota > Viridiplantae > Streptophyta > Magnoliopsida > Poales > Poaceae > Aegilops > Aegilops longissima. The sequence goes on along the minus strand of CM038676.1, from coordinate 239,115,238 downwards.
ATTTCCCTCGTGCTCTTCCGCTCGTTCTTCGTGTTCCTCGTAGGGATCTTCTCCAAACATGAAAGATCGCCCACATAGGGTTCCTCCCTACATCATCTTGGTATCATGAGCCACGTTGATCATGTTTCGGAGCCCCTACCCCGTGTTTTCTAGCTTGATTTTGTTGTGTTCTTCCCCAATTTCGAAAATTCCCACCAAAAATAGCCCCAAATTTTTTTGTGATTTGTTGGCTTTGATGATTTTTTGTTGATTTTGATCCATGGATTTGCTTGGTTTCGAGTGGATCTAGCATCTCCCCAAGTTTCCCCATCTTCCATCCGCGAAATCTCGTCAATTTAGACCCCGAAATCTCTATTTTCCGCTCAAATTGCGTCCCGAAACTCGCATCTCGCGTTGACCCCGACCCACCGGACGATCGACGTTTTACGGACGTCCGGAGCCCCAGGAACGACCGGACGTCCGACCTTTCCCGGACGACCGGAACCCATAACCCGAACCGAATTTACGGATTTCTGACTTTTCCGGACGTCCGACGCCCCGGACATCCGACCTTTACGGACGTCCGTAACCTGTAGTTTCAGACTTCGGCTGATTTTTGTTTTGTCCATAACTAATTCATCCGAACTCCGATTTTGACGTTCTTTAGCTCGTTGAAAAGATCTTGACATCCCCCTTCCAACAAAAATACCACCAACATCATTTGACTCCATCAAAGTTTGTGAATTTTGGCATCTTTTCCTAGGGCTTCCACCACATCCTCCGCTACTCCACCACCGACTTCTGCAACCTAACCAATTTTGTTCCATATAGCATTAGTGGTTGCTTGAGTAGTGATTCGAGTCTCCTAAGATGTTTCGGCTACTTATGGACGGTTGCTTCCTCATCAACCACCACCTCCACTTCCGCATAGGCCTACCCACCATACACTTCCGCCATCCTAACATAACCCAATTTTGTTTGTGTTGTGAGTTGTGTCTCCTAAGGTGTTTCGGCTACTTAGGGACCGTGCTTCCAACTCCGACACTGTGTATAGTCCACCATCTTACCCTCCACTTCCGCATTGCGTACACCAAAACCACCATTGCATTTCCGCAATCCCATTGAGCTTCCACAACCACCACCGCATTCCGCTACCACCATTTGACTTTTGTCCTTGAGATTTTAAGTTGTGGTTTTTCCGTTTCCTAAGGTGTTTCGACTACTTAGGGACGAGTCTCCAACATCTTGGTATCTACATCAAGAACACCGCCACTCATCATCGCCAAGGACGGTAACCTCGACGACGCCATTGTACATTCCCCTTGCAATTGCATTGTTAACCCCTAGCCCATTTTGCGTCACTTGCCTACCGAGACTAGCCATTTGAGTATTGCCGGGCCACGCTACTTGTGCACATTAGTGATCTACACCATCCATTGCATACATACCATATCATATTGGTATTATATCATCCATTGTGTCACAATTTTGTTCCCGCATATACACAACTGCTATCTTGGTTTGTGCAATGTGCAAAGTGGCCATACATAGAGAAAAAAAAGAGAAATAAAGCTTTTAAGCAAAAGAGAAAGAGCAAAGAAGCTTGTAAGCAAGTGCCATAGCATCATAACCACATTGCACATAAGATTGTCATATCCGATCATCTTGGATCATCTTGAGAAACACCGGGAACCATACATACATAGCATACTTGGGATGCAAAGTTTATCCATTCTGCATCTTATAGGTTGTGCACAAGTGTCGTATCCGCCTATTGATCAATCGTGCTAGCGGCTCTCTTGAGTTGTGCAACATGAGCGTTTTGGTGGATTCCACATTTCGAGCTCATTCCTTGGTTGCACGGCCCCATTTATCTATCCGTGTGTGTGTTTCCGTGTGCCATTCTTTGCTATTGGTCTACTTGTTTCACTTGCGAATTTGTGAATCTCTTTCAACATTATTGACTCTTCCTAATATTTTGCATCAAATTTTTGTGCCACTATCCTCACCGAGCTCCACCATAAGCCTTATTTGTGTAGGTGTGAGAAACCGATAAGAATTGGTACCAATTGTGCTATTTCCTTGTTATACATTGAGTGATCATTGATCCATTTTAAACATCGGTCAAGGTACATTTGGTATAAGTTCTTCTCTTTCTCCCACTCATATTTGCTCGAGTCTTGTGATGGATAGGCAAGGCATTTCATCTCCGGTCTTCGACAACGACGACGGCGTTAACAACTACATCACCAAAGCGTCAATCTTCGATCTACAACGACAAATGCAAGGCGCACAATCAAGATTGCAAGAGCGCATGGAGAACCTCTCCATCGACATTCATCTCTCGGAAGCAAGGAGAGGGACTACATGGACAAGAAGCTTTCCGCACATAAAGAGGAGCAAGATGCAAGGATGGAGGAGATTAGAGCTTTGATCAAGTCTTCTTCCCCTTCGTCATCCTCAAGGGGGCGACATTCAAGACACAAGTCTTCGGAGCGTGGAAACGATGCAAGTGCAAATCGTCCTCGTCCATATCTACATGGTGACGACCATCACGTTCGTGATCAACATCGTCATGAAGGGCAAGTCACCTCCAAGCATCATGTGCACGACGACGACGAACGACATCTACTACGAGCTCAAGTGCGACATCGACACCATCAACATGAAGATGCTCCACAAGCGCAAGTGCACAAGTCCCAACAAGCCCTACTTCACGCCAAGTCGATGCTTCATGAGCACAAGAGAAGACCGCGAAACGACCACCACCAAGACTGCGCTACGGCTACATCAACCACTTCGGCATCTTCGCCAAGTGTTCTCAAGGCATCTTCACCTTTGGACGTATGGCATCTTCGCCTACTTCCCATGAGTACGCCTACAACGACTTCATCAAGTCCAAGGCGACTACCTACGAACGAGGGCGACACTTCCATCTTCGGAAGCCCCCCAAGGAAGATGGCCGAGCATTGGACATTCCCTTCGGTCATGGACACGAGCTACGAGGTGCCACATCATATGGGCCTCCCACACCAAGACGGTGACAAGAAGGTCGAGCAAGGGCCATCCCCTTCGACCACGGCGATAGGAATTGAGCATGGAGACATTTGCACCAACATCTCTCCGACACACACATATGTCGAGATGCCCCATTTGTCATGTGAGGAGAGCCACCACCCCATGAGAGAGATGAGTGACTCCACCATATGTGACATTGAGAGCATTTCCTTTGAGAGGATGAGTGTGACCACCACTAGCCCCACACATGATAGCATGCCACACATCCTATGTGAGGTTGAGCGCCATTTGAGTGACTCCACCAACCATATGAGTGAGAGCATCCCTTGAGGGAGTGAGTGAGCCACAACACTTAGTGAGTGAGGTAGTTGACACGGCATGTGAGGCCACTATGATTTCTAACGACTTAACCTCTACTCCTAGTGTGTTTTCTTCTTTGGTGCTAGGTCTCCTACATGACGACATGCCTACCCTCGACGAGTCCATCCCTCCAATGGAGACAACGATGGCCATGGTGGACGATGATGCACCCCCCACATGGTTCCATCAAGATGAAGATGACAATGAGTGGATATTCAACAAATCACCTACAACACATGAGCGACACTCCAAAGGTAACATAGGTGATGGTACTTCTCTTGTCCCACTAGTGGACTCTCTTGACATCGATTGCTCCCATGATGTTGACCCACCTATTACCATGCTTCATGCTAGTGAAACTTCTTCATGCCTTGACTTACCTACTTATGATGAATATGATGATGAACATGTTGAGTTGCCTAGTTGTGATGCTATGCTTCATAGGATATTTTGTTGAAATTCTATTGGTCACTTCATGTTTGACAATCCATTGAACTTGTCATATACTATGAGTGAGATCTCCCATATTGCATCATTTCAATCTCAACATAGTAACTATGCATGCCCCATTAAAATAAACCCCATTTGCACTTATGGCATAGATGACGAGATGTTGGTCATTGGCTTTTGTTTTTCATGTGATGATATTGCCATGCTTCCTTTACATGCTTTGCGCAATTCATCTACTATGTCATGCCATGATCACATTGAACCAAATATGCTTTGTTTTGAATGTTGTCAATATTATCCATGTGATGTTTCCATTAATGCTCATGAGGAGACCCCCATAGTTTCCTCATACATATTAGGAGATTTTGATGCATCTCATACTTTGCATGATTCCCATAATTGTGTGCACCATTGTAACATCCCAAATTTTCAATTTGGAATGTTATACATTAGGTCATCATGCATATCATATTTCTCGCATTTTTCCGATCCTAAAAAAATTTCACGCAACTCAAGGACCCTCGGAGAGAGTTGGAAGTTTCAAAATTTTCATATTTGGGATCTCTCAAATTTTGGAAATAGGATCATTTGGATTTATTTAAATTATCTTCATAAAGTTTTCCTATAAAAATATCTTGAGAGGGAATAATATGACTTTCCCAAAAAAATTAGGAAAAATGAAGATATTATAAATAAACCAAATTTGGTTTTTGGAGATTTATTTTGCTTAGGCAAAATGAGCTTTTAAAATTTTTATGCATGTATATTGTTTTTAAAGTTCATTTTGTTAGACTCATTTTAGGTGTCGGAGAAAATTTGTTTTAATTAATTTGGAGTTCGTTTGATATTTATTTTATTTGTTTTGTTTTAAAGTTTATTTTAAAAAAACGCTACTGGACCGAGCCCGGCCCGGCCCCCAGCCCAGCCCGGCCCCGCCGCCCAGCCCACCTCCTCTCCTCCCGCTCCGCGCCCGAGTCCCCTGGGACGGCAGCCGCCGCCGCCGAGTCCGCCCCGCCCGACTCCCTTGCCCCTCCCAAGCCACCCGGCCGCCTCTCTCCCCCCCCTCATAAATACCCCCGGCCCCTCTCTCCTCACTCGCCGCCCGCCCGCCTCTCCCGACCCGAGCCGCCGCCGTCGCCATAAGAACGCCGCCGTCGCCCTCGTCGCCGGAGCCGCCGCCGTCATGGGAACCCGCCGCCTCGCCTCCCGACCCGCCGAGCCTCGCGGAGACCTCGCGGACCTCGCCCGTGAAGAGCCGCGGAGGTAGCCGCCCGCCCAGCGCCGATTCGGTTTTCTCCCGTGAACCGTCCGGTTTTTTTTAAAAAATAGATGTTCGTTTTTTTTAAAAAAACCTAGATTGGTTTTATTTTCGGTTTTCTTATTTAACGGACGCTCACCGAACCGCTCGTTTCAAAGGAACGCGTTCGTTGGATTCGCTGTTAATCTAACGCTCGCTTTTTAACTCGCTCGTCGTTTTTCTTTTAATCGGAATTAATCCGTTATTTTTCTAATTTGGTTTCAGATCTGATTTTCAAAACTGTTTTATTTCTCGCTCGTTTATCGGAATCAGGTGATTCAAGCGCCTGGAGTTTCGTAACGAAACCGCCATTCCGACTACCCTACTTTCACAGAGTTTTGCCACTGTGAAATTTTGACCTAATTTCAGATTTGCTAAACCGAGACGTTCTCTCTCGAGTTTCGACTTTCGGAGTTTATTTTGATTCGATTCTTTTTCAACCAGGGTTCTTAAGTTGAACTCTCTGGTTAGATCTTTTATTCGAGATTTCCCTGTGCATTAGATGAATACTTATTGTATGCTTGTTGTTTGTCTGCGTTAGATCACCCGGAGTGCGCCGCTTGTTACTTCGAATCTCTAGGACTCGCGGATCATCAGCAAGGCAAGTAACACTTTGATCATACCCTTCTACTACCCAGTTTTATGCATTAGATCTATTCCTCAAACACTTGCATGATTAGGATCTAATTAAATTGTGGGTTTGGGAAGTAGATTGAGGTAGTACCTATTACCTGTTTTACTTATGAAACCTTGGGAGTTACTTCTACGTTTGCTTGTTCATGCCATGCTATGCTAGTAGACGTGGATTGGGTGAGTGAATATCCATGATGATGTGAGATTGTTTAATTAATGGTTTATCTAAGGTGGCAACCTAACACACATCTGGGTGGATTGAGGCACCTGGTTTCTATCAGACTTGCCTGTTTTTCTTGGACCGCCACCCGTGCTCTAAGGGATAATAAGATTATTCAAACTGAAACTTCCGTGTGCAGCCGCAAGCCAATTATGGGCTCTGGCGTAGTTGACTAAGTCGTCACGAACTCTTACGGGTAGGCTAGCTGATGTAGGGGATGTAGGTTGGTACGGTCTACCCACATGTAAGGTGCTAGCGCTCGAAAGACTATGTCTCGGTCATCCGCTTCTCAAACACCATGTAGTGCGAGAATCAAGCGGAGGCGATCGAGTCTTGTGGGGAAAAGTCGCAAACCTCTGCAGAGTGTATAAACTAATCATGATTAGCCGTGTCCCGGTTATGGACGATTTGAGTATCCGTACTTGATTATCATGTGAATCTCAACATGTTACTTTTAAATAAAAGATATTGGGTTTTGATGAGTACTTTTAATTGGGATTGAGGATGTCAACCATCTTCAATGTTTAACAACCACCATGATAGTTAAATAAAATTATTCCTTTGATGTAGGGAAAATCAGCTTTATGCAAATGTAATCAGAGAGCCTTACCACCAGCCAAATATGCATGTAGTATAGGCTATTTATTCATTGCTCTTTATGTGTTACATTGCCAAGATATTCCATGTGCTGACCTGTTTGGCTGCAACTTTTCACGCTATGACTTTTCGCACGATTTAGTAAGGTGTTAGGTCGTGGTTCTATACTCATGATGCCGTTGGAGTTGATGGACTCGCTTATCTTCCAAGCCTTCATTGTTATTCTTAGATGGCCTTAAGCCATATTTGTATTCAGTTCCCTTGTGGACAACGATGTAATAAGTGTGTGATTGCTACTCGCTATAAATCCTTCAAGCTTGTGTGGTGTCAAGACATTCGATCCAGGATGACATCGAGCACGAGCGCTAGATCCATTCGGTCTGGTCGCCACAGAGAATGGTATCGAGCACACGCTAAGCGTGAGGACACGACCACTAAGTTAAAGCCATAGATCACTCTCTTCCCATTTTCTAACTCCTCATCTTTTCTACTCTCTTTAGGATGATTTGACGCGAAGATCAAGTACACCCAACCGGATGAAGGCACACCTTTTGGATTTCACTTGAAGGAAGTTACTAAGTACCGAACATTGACTACCAAGCTTCACCGGAACTTTCAACGCCACTCTGCTCAAGAGGAGCGCTGGAAGATTCATGCTCACGTTCCAGAAGGACATTCACCCCAATCACCAAGCCAATAGATAGTGTTTTGGCACCCACTTGAGTCAGGAAGAAGCATGGCAGCTCACATCACCATGGGACGATTGGAGAAGTCTATCAAGAAGATCTCAAGGACACCATCTACCAGATTTGCGGACGCCGAGATGACAAGCGGGACGTCGTCAACACCAAGAAGGATAGGTCCATTGCAGCATTCATCCAGAGTTAAATCAACACATTCGACGCCAGAGAATCAAATGTGCAATGACATGTTGGAGTTGCGTAAGACGAAGGAAAGGATCATCGAATTGGAAGGAGAACTAAAGACTACACGCAAGGACTACATGGACGAGATCGTAGCTCGGCAAGACACAATAACGATCTTAAGTACGAGATCAAGAACTCAAGAAGAAGTTGGCGCCAGAATGAAGACCAGTATATCGAGCATCAAATCGACTACATCAACATTGACGACTCAGATTCGGATCCAAGTGAACCCGATTTTGAAGACGAAGTGGAGCAGACATCATGGAGTCTTCCACGGTTCAAATTAGTAGGAGTCCCCACATATTAGTAGTATTCCTCCATGTAAACCTTTATAGTACACGCACTTTTGCGATAGTTAGATCGTTGTAACCCTTGTTTGATTGAATGAAGTGAATTTTGTGTGATTTGCTCATGTGCATTTGGGTAGTGATTTCCCTTAGACCTCATTCTATTCTACTTTCTCTCCTTTTCTAAACCCTTCAGATGCCTCCGAGACGCGACCCGGATTCGTTTTCCGCCAGAGATCACCCAATTGATCCAGCAGCAGATACCCTGATTCAAACATTGGTGCGAACAACAACAACAACAACAACAACCCACCGCCACCACCACCACTGCGGATCATCGACTCGCTTCCTTAGATCGAACCGCGGTGTATTCCAAAGAGCACCGAGCCAATTGTAGCAGATGGTGGCTCCGCAAGATAGGAAGGAGCTGACCACTGCAGGATGCACAGATGGAGAAAGAGTAAAGTTTGCAGACATCAGCTTGAAGGACCCGCAGCAGCATGGTGGGAGAATTTCACAACCACTTATCCGAGACACCGCCACATGGGACCAGCCAACAAGCTTTTCGACAGCCCATGTTTCAGCAGGAGCCATGGCTATGAAGAAGCGTGAGTTTCGCAACTTACGCCAAGGAGGAAGGACTGTTGGCAAGATGTGGATGACTTTAGCAAACTAGCACGTTATGCCCCAGATGACGTTGCTACCGATGCAGCTAAACAGAGAAGTTTCTAGAAGGACTGAATGATGAGTTCAAGATGCCGTTGATGGTAGCAAGTTTCAATAACTACCAGGAGTTAGTAGACCGAGCTCTCATGATTGAAGGAAAGCAGCAACAAATAGAGAACCGCAAGCGGAAGTATGGACAAGGAAAGTATAACTCTGGAGCCCAACTGAAGCCTCGTTATACCCCTAAATCAGGAATTCAGTTTCAGCATACCCATGGAGGAGGTAATTCGACAACCATAATGGCACCAAGAATGGGAACGGAATGGAGGAAGCAACGGACAGAACCGCACCAACCCGTCTACACCATTCAAGGTAGACCTGAGTCACATTACTTGCTTTAAGTGCCGCAAGACTGGGCATTATGCAAATGACTGTCCCCAGAAGGCCAGAATGGAAATGGCAATGGAAGCTCGAAAGAAGCCCAACCCTTTCAACAGGGGACAAGTGAACCACATTGATGTGGAGGAGGTTGAAGATCAGCCAGATGCAGTAATCGGTAAGTTTTTGGTTAAGTCATTTACTGCAGTTGTTCTTTTTGATACTGGTGCATCGCATTCATACATATCAAGGGGATTTGTGGATAAGTACCAGTTACCAACCCAAGCCCTTAGGTCACCCATGCTAGTAACCTCACCCGGAGCAGAGTACATGGCTAGTAAATGGTGTGATCGACTGCCACTAAGGATTGGACACTATGTTTTCCCTCGGACCTAATAGTTCGGAATCCCAAGGATTGGATGTGATATTAGGAATGGATTGGTTATCAAAGTATGGAGGAAACATAGATTGTACCACAAGGTCAATTTTGCTCACCACACCGAAGGAAGAAGGATTAGTATGTATCACGGCACGAGCCGAGGAGAGCACAAGTTAATTGCTTAACAGGAGTGGTACGGGAAGAAGTACCAGTGGTGAAGGATTATCTGATGTATTTCCTAAGAGTTGCGTGAATGCCGCGGATAGAGACATTGAGTTATTTGATCGAGCTGTTGCCGTGAACAGGCCCGATATCGAAGCGACCGTCTGAGGATGCCCGCAAAGGATTTGGCAGAAATTAAGAAGCAGATTAAGGAACTATTGGATAAAGGTTTTATTCGCCCAAGTTCTTCACCTTGGGGATCACCCGCTTTGTTGGTGGAGAAGAAGGATGGATCGTTGAGAATGGTTGTTGATTATCGTGGATTGAATGAAGTAACAATCAAGAACAAGTACCCACTACCGATGATAAATGATCTGTTTGATCGCTTGCAAGGAGCCAAAGTGTTTTCCAAGATCGACTTGCGATCGTGGTACCATCGATTGAAGATTCGGGAGCAAGACATACCCAAGACAGCATTTACCACAAGATATGGATCTGTATGAGTATACCGTTATGTCATTTGGATGACTAACGCACCAGCCTATTTCATGAACCTGATGAACAAAGTGTTTATGGAGTTTTTGGACAAGTTAAATCGTGGTGTTCATTGATGATATTTTGATTTTCTCAAGAATGAAGAGGAACACAAGGAACATTTGAGATTGGTTTTGGAGAAACCGAGGAACACCAGGTTGTATGCCAAGTTCAGCAAATGTGAATTTTGGTTAAAGGAAGTTGGATTTCTCGGACATGTTATATCCGGAGAAGGAATAGCAGTTGACCCCACAAAGGTTGAGACCAGAACCAAATGGGAAGCACCAACGACAGTTGGAGAGATTCGAGTTTCCTTGGACTCGCAGGATACTACCAAGATTCATTGAGAATTTCTCAAGGATTGCAAAGCCTATGACTGAATTGTTGAAGAAGGAAAACAAATTCATATGGGTGAGGACTGTGAGGCAAGTTTTCAGGAGTTGAAGAAAAGATTGGTTACCTCACCAGTTTGATATTGCGAGATCAAACTAAGGATTATGAGGTGTATTGCGACGCTTCACGCCGAGGACTTGGAGCAGTGCTTATGCAGGAAGGAAGAGTTGTTTCAGTATGCTTCACGACAACTTAAGCCCCATGAGTTGAATTATGCCACTCATGATTTGGAGTTAGCAACCACAGTGCATGCCTTGAAGACATGGAGACATTTTCTCATTGGAAATCATTGTGAGGTATATACGGATCACAAGAGTTTGAAGTACATCTTCACCCGTATGAATTGAATCTCGCATAAAGGAGATGGTTAGAGCTAATCAAGGATTATGATATGAGATTGCATTATCACCCGGAAAGGCTAATGTCGAGCAGGCGCATTGAGCCGTAAGAGCCACGCCAATACCCTAATGATGGGAGTAATACCCAATGAGTTAGCCGAGGACCTTCGAGAGCTATGTTGGGAAATAGTTCCAGAGGCTATGTAGCAGCATTGGAGATTCAATCGATAATCGATGGAGAAAATCGAGAAGCCCAAAAGGCGATAAGGAAGTTGCCTCTATAAAGGAGAAAATGAGCAAAGGAAAAGCTAAAGGATTTCGTGAGGACGAGCACGATACCCTATGGTTTGAAGACCGTGTTTATGTGCCCAATGACCCGTAGATCGGAAGTTGATTTTACAAGAAGCCCATGATTCACCCTATTCGATTCACCCAGAAATACCAAGATGTATTTGGATTTGAAGAATATTTTCCGTGGACCGGAATGAAGAAGGATATTGCGGAGTATGTAGCAGTTTGCACGTATGTCGAAAGTAAAGGCGGAACATCGAAGCCAGCAGGATTGTTACAACCATTGCCGATACCGAATGGAAGTGGGATAAACTAGGCATGGATTTCATCACAGGTTTGCCAAAGACCCGCTCAGGTTATGACTCGATTTGGGTCATAGTCGACCGCTTGACCAAGGTAGCCCATTTCATTCCAAATAAGACTACCTATAGCAGTGCTAAGTTGGCAAAGATATACATGACCAGAATTGTGTGTTTACACGGAATTCCAAGGAGCATTGTATCGAACATGAGGAACCCAGTTTACTTCAAATTTTGGAACCAGTTGCACGAAACATTGGGAACCCGATTGAGTTCAAACAGCTTTCCACCCACAGACCGATGGACAAACTGAGAGAGTCAATCAGATTTTGGAAGACATGCTGAGAGCTTGTGCACTAGATTATGGATCTAGTTGGGATGACAATTTGCCGTATGCAGAATTTTCCTACAATAACAGTTACCAAACCAGTTTAAAGATGGCACCTTTCGAGGCCTTGTATGGAAGAAGGTGCAGGACCCCGTTGTCATGGGACGAAACTGGAGATCGTCAGTTGTTTGGACCAGATTTGATTAAGGAGTCCGAACAGAAAGTTAAGTTGATTCGAGACAGGCTCAAGGTAGCCCAGTCTGCATGTAAGAGCTATGCCGATTCAAAGCGCAGCGATTGAGTACGGTTGGAGACAGAGTATATCTCAGAGTATCCCCGCCGAGGAGTGAAGCGTTTTGGAGTTAAAGGAAAGTTAGCACCCGCTTGTTGGACCATATAAGATTTTGCAACGCATGGGAGAAGTGGCGATAAGTTGGAATTACGGAAGGACTGCCAGGAGTTCATGATGTATTCCATGTTTCTCGGTGAAGAAAAGTCACCCGAGATAGCAGAGGTACCATTAAGAGACACAAGTACACTGGAGGCAATTCAGTTGAAGGATGACTTGACATATGAGGAAAACCAGTTAAGATTCTCGATTATGCCAAAGAGAGTTACCCGCAGCAAGGTTATCAAGTTTTGCAAAGTTCGGTGGAGCCACCACACCGAGGATGAAGCCACCGGGAAAGAGAGGAAGTTTTGCTTAAGGACCACCTCACCTATTTTCTAGTTAACCCGAATCTCGAGGGCTAGATTCATCTTATAGGTTTGTAACATCCCAAATTTTCAATTTGGAATGTTATACATTAGGTCATCATGCATATCATATTTCTCGATTTTCCGATCCTAAAAAATTTCACGCAACTCAAGGACCCTCGGAGAGAGTTGGAAGTTTCAAAATTTTCATATTTGGGATCTCTCAAATTTTGAAATAGGATCATTTGGATTTATTTAAATTATCTTCATAAAGTTTTCCTATAAAAATATCTTGAGAGGGAATAATATGACTTTCCCAAAAAATTAGGAAAATGAAGATATTATAAATAAACCAAATTTGGTTTTGGAGATTTATTTTGCTTAGGCAAAATGAGCTTTTTAAAATTTTTATGCATGTATATTGTTTTTAAAGTTCATTTTGTTCGACTCATTTTAGGAGTCGGAGAAAATTGTTTTAATTAATTTGGAGTTCGTTTGATATTTATTTTATTTGTTTTGTTTTAAAGTTTATTTAAAAAAAAAAACGCGCTACTGGACCGAGGCCCACTGCCCAGCCAGCCAGAGCCCGGCCCGGCCGCCTCGGCCCACCTCCCTCTCCTCCCGCTCCCGCGCTCGAGTCCTGCTCGGGGGGAGCGGCCGCCCGCCGCCGAGTCCGCCGCCCGACTCCTTGCCCCTCCCAAGCCACCCGCGCCGCCTCTTTCTTCCCCCCTCATAAATACCCCCCCCCTCTCTCCTCACCTCGCCCGCCGCCCGCCTCTCCCGACCGAGAGCCGCCGTGCCGCCTCAAACGCCGTCGCCCCTCGTCGCCGGGAGCCGCCGCCGTCGCCGGGAACCCCGCCGCCCTCGCCTCCCGACCCGCCGAGCCTCGCTGAGACTCGCGGACCTCGCCCGGCGAAGAGCCGCGGAGGTAGCCGCCGCCCAGCGCCGATTCGGTTTTCTCCCGTGAACCGTCCGTTTTTTTTTAAAAAAATAGATGTTCGGTTTTTTTAAAAAAACCTAGATTGGTTTTATTTTTCGGTTTTCTTATTTAACGGACGCTCACCGAACCGCTCGCTTCAGTGAACGCGCTCGTTGGATTCGATTACATTAACTAACGCTCGCTTTTAACTCGCTCGTCGCTTTTTCTTTTTAATCGAATTAATCCGTTATTTTTCTAATTTGGTTTCAGATCTGATTTTCAAAACTGTTTTATTTCTCGCCGCTTATCGGAATCAGGTGATTCAAGCGCTGGAGTTTCAGAATGAAACCGCCGTTCGACTACCCTACTTTCACAGAGTTTTGCCACTGTGAAATTTTGACCTAATTTCAGATTTGCTAAACCGAGACGTTCTCTCTCGAGTTTCGACTTTCGGAGTTTATTTTGATTCGTTTTTTTCAACCAGGGTTCTTAAGTTGAACTCTCCGTTAGATCTTTTATTCGAGATTTCCTGTGCATTAGATGAATACTTATTGTATGCTTGTTGTTTGTCTGCGTTAGATCACCCGAGTGCGCCGCTTGTTACTTCAATCTCTAGGACTCATGGATCATCGCAAGGCAAGTAACACTTTGATCATACCCTTCTACTACCCAGCTTTATGCATTAGATCTATTCCTCAAACACTTGCATGATTAGGATCTAATTAAATTGTGGGTTTGGGAAGTAGATTGAGGTAGTACCTATTACTGTTTTACTTATGAAACCTTGGGAGTTACTTCACGCTTGCTTGTTCATGCCATGCTATGCTAGTAGACGTGGATTGGGTGAGTGAATATCCATGACAGATGTGAGATTGTTTAATTAATGGTTTATCTAAGGTGGCAACCTAACACACATCTGGGTGGATTGAGGCACCTGGTTTCTATCAGACTTGCCTGTTTTTCTTGGACCGCCACCTGTGCTCTAAGGGATAATAAGATTATTCAAACTGGAAACTTCCGCAGCAGCCGCAAGCCAATTATGGGCTCTGGCGAGTTGACTAAGTCGTCATGAACTCTTACGGGTAGGCTAGCTGATGTAGGGGATGTAGGTTGGTACGGTCTACCCACATGTAAGGTGCTAGCGCTTCGAAAGACTATGTCTCGGTCATCCGCTTCTCAAACACCATGTAGTGCGAGAATCAAGCGGAGGCGATCGAGTCTTGTGGGGAAAAGTGCATAAACCTCTGCAGAGTGTATAAACTAATCATGATTAGCCGTGTCCCCGGTTATGGACGATTTGAGTATCCGTACTTGATTATCATGTGAATCTCAACATGTTACTTTTAAATAAAAGATATTGGGTTTTGATGAGTACTTTTTAATTGGGATTGAGGATCTTGTCAACCATCTTCAATGTTTAACAACCACCATGATAGTTAAATAAAATTATTCCTTTGATGTAGGGAAAATCAGCTTTATGCAAATGTAATCAGAGAGCCTTACCACCAGCCAAATATGCATGTAGTATAGGCTATTTATTCATTGCTCTTTATGTGTTACATTGCCAAAGATATTCCATGTCTTGACCGTTTTGGCTGCAACTTTTCACGTTGCAGACTTTTCGCATTGACAGTAAGGTGTTAGGTCGTGGTTCTATACTCAGTGATGCCGTTGGAGTTGATGGACTCGCTTATCTTCCAAGCCTTCCGCTGTTATTCTTAGATGGCCTTAAGCCATATTTGTATTCAGTTCCCTTGTGGACAACGATGTAATAAGTGTGTGATTGCTACTCTGCTATAAATCCTTCGAAGTACTGTGTGGTGTCAGCATTACTGATCCAGGGATGACACTGAGCACAGAGCGCTAGATCCATTCGGGTCTGGTCGCTACAACCATATGCATTCCATGAATAACAATGCTCTAGATATTTCTCATGATGCATTACACAATTTGAGTCTCCATTATGTCATGCATAACAACAAACCTATCATGATGGATCACATGTTTCTATATCACGCATCTCATTTATTTGAGCATTGGATATTTGGTGCTAACCAACACAAGCACGTATGCATCATGATGGATGATGCGTACATCTACCACGCACACACAATTTTCCCTTTGTCTTTGTTTTGTGTAGGTACCCACATACACTCGTCAACTTCTCAATCCCATGAGTTGATTTAAACGAGCTCTTGAGAGCAATGATGACTTGGGATCCCGTGGACTATCCTTACCACAGTTCCCTTCGCGCAAGGACTACGCGCATCTCTTTTACTTGGCTCTCACACGGCTATGGGCTATTTACCACTTGTCACATTATGCCCATTCTATCGTGTTCACTTTGCATGTTATGCATCTTTACATGACTTTGCCATGCAATTGTGACCCTTGCTTGCATTTACCCATGATGCACCATTATGATACTCCTATGTGTATTTGCATGCTTGGTGGAGATCCTTGTTGCTATTGCCATGTTTATCATGTGCCCCATGCTATTAATGCTATTTTGCTCATATCTTGCCTTTATGCTTGTGAAATGTCATGTGCATTTTATATGCCCACTATTTGCACACATGACATGATTGCCATGATTCCTTCTAGTATGTTGCATCTTCGCACTACTAGCTTGCTTGACTTGATCGCTATGATTGCTTGCTATGTTGCATCGCCCATGTTCCACTATCACTTGCTTTCTTGGGTTGATGACATATATGTTCATGCCTCTCACTTGATTTGTCTTGATCATTGTCTTTTTCTCCACTAGTTGCATCTCTTATATCACCTTGTATTGAGTGCAACCATACTATGCTTATTGATCGTGGAGCCTTGGACATATTACTTGGGATGCATTCTTGCTTACTTGAGCCTATTGTATTTGGTTCTAGTTGCATCATATGCTTTCATACCATACCACACCTTGTTCTTTCTTATGATAAGAATGATGGAAACACTTGTTGGGTATCTCGCCCCTCGAATGATAGGTCTTGCATTTGCACTAACCTTATTTGTTTTTCCGAGCGTTTGTCATGTTCTTTCATTTTGAAGGATTCACAAGGCGGTAACATCACGAGACAACTTGGTTATGTGAAGGCATACAAGATGCGCAACTCCATCATCCTTGAGAACCTCCTAAAGGTGACCTCCTTCCCTTTGAGCCATCCTCAAATACACATATTGGATGGGTCACTCTTTCATTGTTGTTTCCTTCTTGTTGTCTACATGATACATCTCGTGAACGGAGGAGCGACATTGGAGATTGGCTACATGGGCCTTCACATTGAGGAGCGCTCGCACTTATTGGATGCACCTTCGGAACTCCACTCATGCCTCGACATCGAGCTATGGTACAACACCACCCATGACACATTTGCACCCTATGCATGGATTGACACACATTATGATGTCTTGTTGCACCTATTCCCATGTCATCCATGATATACAAGCTTGTGCATTTTCTTAGCAAATTTGTTGTGATCTTTCTTGATGGCATATTCATACATCGTGATCATATTGCCTACCATCAATTGCATGATAACATAATCATATTGAGCATCCATTCCCATATTCATGCTATTGATAAACCGTCTCACTATGACATTATGTTGCACCGTGGTTGCATTGATCACATTCACGACACCTTTGTGCGCCCAATGCATGAATTTTTTTCTCATGAATGCTTTACATGTCATTTTACATCATTTGGATAAGCATTTCATGCCTTGTCATGAACAATTCCTTTGGACGGACTCATTCTTACATGGTGGACACTTTGTGTGCGCTAACCATTGTATTTCCGAGTGTTGCTTGTGTTTGCTCTTTTTGCATGTCTATCACTCCGGCGACACCTTGGACTACTTGGCTTGCGCCATGTCTTCAACTTCGTCCAACTACAAGTCCGTCTACGACAACCGTTTCCATGGTGATGAGGATCACAATCCGAGGTCGGATCTTTCCCAAGGGAGGGGAGATGATGCGAAGCATCCCACGTTCATCCCCATGTACACTCCGACTACTCTCCAAACCCCAAGTGGACATATGACGAGACCTCAAACAAACGCCATTGGACACAAGGTGAACTCGCTCCTCTCCGAACCTTCACTTTCTACATGTGAGACATGGTTACTACCTCAAATGTATGTGCTATGCATGACCAGGAACAAGGAGGAAGACCATGGACAATACGGCGAGGACACCAAGTACAAGGACCAAGAGAAGAAGCTGCCCGAAGCTACAGCGGCTGGACGTTCGACCAGGACCGGACGTCCGACGACTCCCAGGCTCCGGACGATCGGGCCCCTCTGGACGGCCGTGCCAGCGACCACCGAACCAAATCTGCAAACATCCGAAGAACTCCAGATGTCCGGGACCCCGCGAGCCTCCGGACGACCGGGCCCCTCCGGACGACCGTGCCAGCGACCACCGAACCGAATCACCGGACGTCCGACAAGTACCGGACGACCGGACCCTCGCGAGCCACCGGACGTCCGGTAACCGTCGGACGACCGGCGCCTGTGCGCTGCCATGTGTTGGGCCGCAGCCCATGTACCCCGTCACTTACCCCTTCATGGCCCTAGACTATATATACTCCTCCACCTCCACCTCCTTCTAGTTAGGGTTAGCGTTGATTTAGCTCATTGTTAGATAGAGCTTCGCTCATCCATATCGGATCTACTCCACGAGAGAGACCGCGGCCCCTCTTCGGAGAAGATCCACCTTGGATTCAAGACCCCCTCTTGGGTGGCCCCCATCAAGACCTCCTCACGGAGAAGAACCCGGTTACCTCTTGTATCATCCTTTGTTGATCGTGTATCGTGTATCCCTCTTTGTGTTCATCGATCTAGCACATGTGTGATTGATCTTGTTGGTTTGAGTAATTCTATTGTGTTTTCCCCGTGATTTCCCTCGTGCTCTTCCGCTCATTCTTCGTGTTCCTCGTAGGGATCTTCTCCAAACGTGAAAGATCGTCGACATAGGGTTCCGCCCTACATCAACGTGCATCATCTACTTCCACACGTTCTGCTACACCGGCACCTCCGTCGGCTGCCACCTCCAACCGTGATACAATAAAGCAGGCACAATCACCACTATCTGCCAAGAGCACACCTTCTGGGCCTGCAAAGAGCTCTTCTTCATCCATGGCATCAACAGTGCAAACACATGATATTATTTGTCGACGTTGCAAGGGTGGAGGTCATTATGCGAGAGAATGCCCATCTAAGCGTGTGATGATTGTTACACAGAATGGTGGGTATGAGTCCGCTAGTGACTATGATGAGGAGACTTTGGCTCTTATTACACATGAAGAACACGATGGAGATGATTCTGATCATGAGATGCAATACATGGCTGCTGAAGATGCTGACAGGTATGAATGTTTAGTTGCTCAACGTGTTTTGAGTGTGCAGGTTACACAAGCTGAGCAAAATCAGAGGCATAATTTGTTCCATACAAAGGGAGTTGTGAAGGAACGTTCTATTCGCGTCATCATAGATGGAGGGAGCTGCAACAACTTGGCTAGCATGGAGATGGTGGAGAAGCTATCTCTCACCACAAGACCACATCCACATCCTTATTACATCCAATGGTTCAACAACAGCAGCAAGGTTAAGGTAACACATACTGTTCGTGTGTATTTTAGTATCTCTACATATGCTGATTATGTTGATTGTGATGTGGTACCTATGCAAGCATGTTCCTTATTACTTGGTAGACCATGGCAATTTGATAAAAATTCTGTACACCATGGTAGAAACAATCAGTATACTCTTGTTCATAAGGATAAAAATATTACTTTGCTTCCTATGACTCCTGATTCCATTTTGAAAGATGATATTAATAGAGCTAATAAAGCAAAACAGGAGAAAAATAAGAGTGAAAATCAGATTGTGGCAAAAGAATTTGAGCAACAAATGAAGCCTAATAATAAACCATCTAGTGTTGCTTCTGAAATTAAAATAAAAGTGCATGTTTACTTGCCACCAAATCTGATATTGATGAGCTAGATTCTAGCAAATCTGTTTGCTATGCTTTTGTGTGCAAAGAGGCATTATTTTCATTCGAGGACGTGCCTTCCTCTTTGCCCCCTGCTGTCACTAACATTTTGCAGGAGTTCGCTGACGTCTTCTCACAAGACGTGCCACCAGGATTACCACCTATTCGAGGGATTGAGCATCAAATTGTGATGTAGGGTGGAACCCTAATCAGAGATCTTTCACGTTTGGAGGGGATCCTACGGGGGAAACACGACGAACGGGCGGAAGAACACAAGGGAAAACTCAAAAGAGGAACACTAAATAGACAAGTTTCGATTACACAAGGGCTAGATCACCGAACACATAAGGTAGCACAAGATTCAAAATCAACAAAGGAAAGATACACGAGTAACCGATCTTCTCCGTGAGGAGGTCTTGATGGGACCCACCCTAGAGGGGGTCTTGAATCCGCTTGGGGGATCTTCTCCGGAGAGGTCATGAACTCCGAGGAGAAGTACCAAGTGGATGAGCAAGGGCTCTCACACCAAAGATGAGCTAAACCAATGCTAACCCTAACTAGGAGGAGGTGGGAGAGTATGTATAGTTTATGGAACGAAAGGGTACACGGGCCTCGGCCCAGGTGGTTGCTCGCAGGCAGGACCGGAAGTTCCGGGCTAGGCCGGAAGTTCCGGGCGCCGGAAGGTCCGGGCAGGGTCCGGCCTAAGCCGAGAGTTGGCACGGGTGGAGCTGGGCTGGCATCAGGGGGCCGGAAGGTCCGAGCGGGCCGGAAGTTCCGGGGCCGGTTCCGGGCTGGTTCCGGGCTAACCAGAAAGTTGGCACACCAGGGCTGGTCGCTGTCGTCGGAGGCCGAAAGGTCCGGGCGGGCCGGAAGTTCCGGGGCCGGAAGTTCCGGGCTGTGACCGGAAGTTCCGGGCTGTCCAGAGAGTTGACGCCTATCGTTTCTTCTTCACCTCCTGGTTCCTTGGCTTGAACGTTGTACCTGATCACGCATAGTGTCTCGGACTTAGGTAGTAGCCATGTCTCATTGGAATAAAAGGGGAAATCGAATAGGAGTGATGTCACCTCGGATTGAATAGCACGAGCTCTTGCTCTTGTCATGGGTCCACTTGGAGCTTGGATAGTTGATAGAAGGTCCGTGGGGATATCCGAAGGATGCTCCGCATCATCTCCCCCCCCCCTTGTGAAAGATCCGACCTCGGATCAAGATCTTCATCACCAAGGTACGGCGCGAGGTCCTTGACGTTGAAGATGTCGCTCACATTGTACTTGTCTCGTGGTAGGTCGATCTTGTAGGCATTGTCGTTGTAGCGTGCTAGCACCTTGAAAGGTACATCGGCTCGAGGGAGAAGCTTGGACTTGCGTTCGTTGGGGAAGCGGTCCTTGCGAAGGTGTAGCCACACTAGATCACCAATGTTGAAGACCATGGGTTGTTTGGTGACGTTGAGCTTGGTCGCTAGTCGCTGTACTTGGCGCTCGATGGTTTGTTTTGTATCCTCATGCATCTTCTTGATGTAGCTTGCCCGTGCACTTGCATCCATGTTGGTGCGCTCTTGTAGAGGAAGTGGTAGAATGTCCAATGGTGACAACGGGTTGAAGCCGTAGACGATCTCGAAGGGGGACTTGCCGGTAGTCGAGTGTGTTGCGCGATTGTAGGCGTACTCGGCGATGGGTAGACATGCCTCCCACTCCTCCGTTTGGCCGTCGGTTTGAGGATGGTATGCGGATGAGAACAAGAGCTGGATTCCGAGCTTGGCGCATAGGGTCTTTCAAAAGTAACTCAAGAACTTGACGTCACGATCGGAGACGATTGTCTTTGGTACTCCATGGAGTCGCGAGATTTCCCAACAAAAAAGATTTGCAATATGTGAAGCATCGTCTATCTTGTTGCAAGGAATGAAATGTGCCATCTTGGAAAATCTATCCACAACAACAAACACGGAATCCTTTCCATTTTGAGTTCTAGGCAAACCAAGTACAAAATCCATGCTAATGTCTTCCCAAGGTTGATAAGGGATAGGAAGAGGCATGTAAAGACCATGAGATTGAGCTTTAGACTTAGCTTTGCGGCATGTAGAGCATTGGTTGGTGAAGCGTGAGACGTCGTGGAACATCTTGGGCCAAAAGTAGTTCTTGGAGAGCGTGGCGAATGTCTTGTCGCGTCCAAAGTGTCCCATGAGTCCGCCTCCATGAGCCTCTTGCAAAAGGAGCAAACGAAGAGAAGACTCGGAAATGCATAGTTTGTTAGCTCTCATAAGATAACCGTCCTTGATATAATATTGTTCCCAAGACGTATGCGTCAAACACTTAGCATAAGGAATAACAAAAGATGGATCATTAGCATACAAGTCTTTTATGTGCTCAAAGCTGATAACATTCAACTCCAGTTTAGTGACAAGCGTGCATATGCGTGAAAGTGCATCGACAACTACATTTTCCTTACCCTTAATGTACTTGATGACATAAGGAAAAGATTCAATAAATTCACTCCATTTGGCACGACGCTTGTTCAACTTAGTTTGACCTTTTAAGTACTTAAGCGTTTCATGATCGGTATGGATGACAAACTCATGAGGTCTAAGGTAATGTTCCCAAACATGTAGCACACGCACTAGAGCATATAATTCCTTGTCATAGATGGGATAGTTAAGTTGAGCACCAGTGAGTTTTTCACTAAAGTAAGCAATGGCTCGTTTTTCTTGCATCAAAACTCCGCCAATTCCGGTACCACTTGCATCACAATGAACCTCAAAAGTTTTGTCAAAATTGGGCAAAGCAAGAATCGGAGCATGAGTAAGCAAAGACTTGAGCTCATCAAAAGCGGTGGATTGCAAAGATCCCCAAACAAAAGGAGTATTCTTCTTACTCAAGGCATGCAAAGGAGCGGCAATTGTGCTAAAGTTTTTCACAAAGCGATGATAAAAACCCGCAAAACCAAGAAAGTAGCGCACTTGTTGCAAATTGGTGGGTTGGGGCCAAGTTTTAATTGCTTCAATTTTAGATTCATCAACATGGACACCCTTTGAGGATACAACAAAACCCAAGAAAACCACTTTGTCAACACCAAATGTGCATTTTTTCATGTTTGCATAAAGACTTCCCTTGCGAAGAGTTTGCAAAACAGCCCTAACATGATCAAGATGTTCTTTCATGGTTTTGCTAAACACAAGAATATCGTCGAAGTAAACCACAACAAAGACTCCAATATAAGGGCGAAGCACATGACACATAAGACGCACGAAAGTACCGGGAGCCTCCGATAGACCCATAGGCATCACTAACCACTCATACAAGCCAAATTTGGTTTTGAAAGCAGTTTTCCATTCATCACCCTCTTGTATGCGAATTTGATAATAGCCACATTTAAGATCAATTTTTGAGAAAAAGTTGGCCCCACTAAGTTCATCAAGCATATCATCTAAGCGAGGAATGGGATGCCTATAGCGAACGGTAATAGCATTTATAGGTCTACAATCGGAACACAAGCGGAAACTTCCATCGGGTTTAGGCACAAGTATAACCGGAATGGCACAAGGGCTTAAGGTTCACGTACATGACCGTTGTCGATTAGTTGTTGTAATTGCCTTTGAATCTCCTTGGTTTCTTCGCGATTGACTCGGTATGGAGCTTTGTTTGGTAGAGGTGCTCCGGGGATGAGGTCAATTCGATGTTCAATGCCTCGAAGAGGAGGTAGACCCGGAGGTAGCTCATCGGGGAAAACATCTTGGAATTCCTGCAAAAGAGATTGAAACACTAAAGGTAGCTCATGAGAGGTGTTAGTTGTTGGCTCTCCATCCTTGCACACAATGACAAAGTGCATCACACTAGATGGGTTCTCACACACTTCTCTCATCTCACTTTTGGTGGCAAATAGGATGAGGTTTTTCTCTCTAGGCGAAGAGGCGCCTCAAGTTTGGCTTGTGGCTCTCACTCACTTTTTGGTGGATCACTTTCTCACTCTTTTCTCCATGATGAGTGGTTTGCTTGTCGGCTAACACTTGACTAGGAGACATAGGTCGTAGCACATATTCCTTCCCTTTCATCTTGAAGCTATAGTGATTGGTACGCCCGTTGTGGAAGACACCACGGTCGAATTGCCATGGTCGACCAAGAAGGAGGTGGCAAACGGTCATTGGGACCACATGACACTCCAAAGTGTCCTCATATGTACCGATTTTGAAGGAGACTTGGACCGTATGCTCGACTCGTATAGTGCCGGAGTCACTTAGCCATTGAACCTTGTATGGATGCGGGTGCTTCCTTTTGACCAATTGAAGCTTGGAGCATAGTTCTTCACTTGCCAAGTTGTGGCAACTACCTCCATCGATGATGACCTTGACGGATCTCCCATTGATGCCAGCCTTTGTGTGGAAGATGTGGCATCTTTGGTTGTTTTCTTGTTGATGTTGAAGAGTCAAGACCTTGGAGACCACGAGAGCGGGGCTTGAATCCTCATCACAAAAGACTTGATCATCTTCATCTTCATTCACTCACCGGTGCATGGCCACTTGCTCAAGAGCTTCCATCTCCTCTTCACTCATGAAGTCATAGGTGCCATCATCGTTGAGGATCATGGTGCGCTTGTTGGTGCATTCATATGACTTGTGGCCTCGGCCGCCGCAAGTGAAACACTTGAAGGAGCTTGTCTTTACGGTCTCATCGTTTGGAGTAGATGATGAAGCATGCGGCTTGAAGTTGCTCGTAGTAGGAGGAAGACGACTTGAACTTGTCGAAGTTTTCTTGTAACTTGACTTGTCGTCGTTGCTTGTAGAAGGTTTGGTTGATGTAGATGTTGGAGGAGTTGTTGAAGATTGGTTGTTGGAGAAGCCGTACGTCTTGGACGAGTACTTGGCATACTTGAAGTCATCTTGCACTTGACGTTCCGCCTTTGTAGCTTGATGCACGAGCTCAATGAGAGTTGAGTAGGGTTGGAAGTCGGCGATCTTCTTGATGGGATGATTGAGTCCATTCAAGAAACGTGCCATTGTTTGCTCATCATCTTCCTTCACATTGGCTCGAATCATGGCTATCTCCATTTCCTTATAGTATTCTTCAACACTCTTTGTTCCTTGCTTGAGAAGTTGGAGTTTCTTGAAGAGGTCGCGGTTGTAGTAGGTTGGGACAATACATGCTCTCATGACATCCTTCATTTGAGCCCAAGTGGTGATTGGAGGTTCACCTCTTGCTTGTCGTCGCTCAATGATTTGTTCCCACCATATGAGCACATAGTCTTGGAACTCAAGTGAGGCCATAGTGATCTTCTTCTCTTCCTCATAGTTGTGCAAACGAAAGATTTTGTCGACCTTCAATGCCCATGAGAGGTACTCTTCGGGGTCATTGCTTCCATTGAACTTGGGCATGGTTGATAGAGGCAAAGGTGTCCCGTCTTTCGATGAGATGGTGGCTATCGTTTAGGATGAAGCCGACTTTGACGATCCGACTACGAACGTGCGAGGACGTCGCGCCTTAGCAATCGCTAAACCAACTCAGAGAGGTTATTGACCACGTCGGAGCACGATCAACCTGACCACGAAGGTCTGTTTCCTGCAGGCAAACGAAGAACAAGCAAGAAACTAAGATTGCAATCTGGATATTGCAAATATAAGAGGAAAGCTTTATTGATCAAGGTGGGGTTCTGTGACGCCTTGGTCTGGTCGTTGAACACAAACGAAGCGCGAAGTTGCAGCTATGGCGAACTTTTAATCTAAGCAAAACCCAAAGTCTAAACGGTGCCTAAGGGCTGTATATATGGAGAAAGAGGGGGGGATTTCGTGGCCCTTGGGGAAGGGGTCCAAACCAACCCTATCTCTTGTTTCCCACACATACGGACTCTAAAACAGCCTATACTTATGTATTTCGAAATTACATGGGCCTGGCCCAATAATAAGGTGACGCAGCACCTAGAATAGCCTCTGGACGAAGTTTATGAAGTGGCATCTTGTATATTTCGTCCAAGGCTTCATGTACTCATTATGGTGGCTTCAAAGTCCGGAAATCATCACTTGTAACTCCGTTCTTGTTCCCCTTGCGCATGCCATCAACTCCATGCTTGTTCTTGCTCCAATGTTCATCCCTCTTATCCATGCCAGGCCCTTCATTTGTAAGCAAAACAAATGTATCCAATTTAGGCAGCATCATTGATGTGGAGCATCCCACGATCATCCCCATGGATCTACAACCGTCTCCTCAAGAGCCAAGAGGACCCATGACACGAGCTAGAGCTAGAGCTCTCGAGAACGAGGTGACTTCCTTCCTTAGTGATATCACATATGATCCACTCGAGACATGGCTACTACCTAAGTCTGATATGCTATGCATCATTAGGTGTCAAGAGGAGCCTTAGAAGATGCACGTGAAGACGGACGAGCCGCCAAGTCCATGGATGAAGAGGACCACGAAGCGGGCAGTTCACCCTCCGTGCCCCGGACATCCGCCAAGGCCTGGACATCCGGCCCCTGGAAACGCCAACACCGCAACCGCAGCCCAGCCAGGAACCCTACAGGGCCCGGACATCCGGCCACCAGGCTTGGACATCCGGCCCTAGCCCGGTTATCCGCCGAAGCTTCGAAACCGCGCCACGCACCGATTCGGCAGTGGCATCCACGGCCGGACATCCGGCCCCCAGCCCGGACATCCGGCGCCTCCTAAAGCCCCGGACATCCGGCCCGACGCCCGGACATCCGGCTCCGCCTGTCTGCGCACAGTAAAGGGCTGATGCCCATGTACCTCTTCGCCCCCTAGACTATATATACTCCATCCCCTTCCTCTTTCTAGGGTTAGCATTGGATTAGCTCATATTTTGTGTGAGAGCCCTTGCTCATCCACTTGGCTACTTCTCCTCGAAGCTCAGGACCTCTACGGAGAAGATCCCCCAAGCGGATTCAAGACCCCCTTCTAGGGTGGACCCCATCAAGACCTCCTCTCGGAGAAGAACGGCTACTCGTGTATCTTTCGTTTGTTGATTTTGAATCTTGTGCCACCTTATGTGATCGGTGATCTAGCACTTGTGTGATTGATTCCTTGTCGGTTTAGCGATTCTCTATCATTTCCCCCGTGTTTTCCCTTTGTGCTTCTGCATGTTCTTCGTGATTCCCCGTAGGATCCACTCCAAACGTGAAAGATCGATGCTATAGGGTTCCACCCTACATCATCTTGGTATCATGAGCCATGTTGATCACGTTTTTGGAGCCCCTACCCCGTGTTTTCTAGCTTGATTTTGTTGTTTTCGTCCTAAATCCGAAAATCCCCACCAAAAATAGCCCATTTTTTTTTGTGATCTGTTGGTGTGATGAAGTTTTGTTGGATTTGATCCGCGGATTTCGTGTGTTGCAGGTAGATCTAGCATTCCCCCACCTTTTCCACAATTTCCATCCACAAAATCGCCCGAATTTATCCCCGGATTTGACCTCTCCACGCGGTGTTCATCGAGTTCGTCCACGGATCCAGAGCCCGGACATCCGGCCCGACCAGCCCGGACATCCGGCACCCCGGACATCCGGCCCCTGGCAGCAGCAACTCCCATACACCACCCCGTTTACCGCCTAACTCTCGCCAAATTTTGTCCCGGTGCCCACATACACTTCCACATACCCCCACCACTTCCGTATAACACCACCATAGCCTTTCCCACTACCAACTCCGACAATGTTGCCAAATTTTGCTTTGAGAATTTGAATTGGGGTTTCCGTATCCTTTTGTGTTTCGGCTATCTAGGTACGGTTCAACATCAACATCACCACCGCTCATCTTCGCCAAGGACGGTAACATCGTCGACATCTTTTTCATAACTTGCAATTGCACTGATAACCATCATAGCCAATCCTTTGCGTTGCTTACCCATCGAGACTAGCCATTGAGTATTGCCGGCAACATGACTTGTGCACATTAGTGATCATACTCCATAGCATACATACCATACCAAAGTGGTGCATATCTTGGCATCAACTTGTGTGTCACAAAGTTGTCATCGCATACACAATTGCTATCTTGGTTCATGAAGTTTTGCATGAGAAAAGAGCTCAAAAGAGAAAGAGCCAATCAAGCTTTTAAGCAAAAAGAGAAAGATAAGCAAAGAGCTTATGAGCAAGAACCATAGCATCATACAACATTAAGATTGCCATACTTGATCATCTTGGATCAACACATGAAACACCATACATATAGCATACTTGGGATAGAAGTCGTTGCATTTTTGCTTAGTAGGTTGTGCACAAGTTCAGTATCCGCCTATTGTGCAATCGTGCTAGCGTCTCTCTAGTGTTGTGCAACAAGAGCATCTTAGTGAATTCCACATTTTGGCTCATCCTTGGTTGCATAACCCCATATTATCTATTTGCGTGTGTGTTTCCGTGTACCATATCTTGCTATTGGTCTACTTGTTGCATTTGCAAATTTGTGAATCATTTCCAACATTATTGAGTCTCACTTACAATTGCATCAAATTTTGTGCCACCATCCTAACCGAGCTCCACCATAAGCTTTTATTTGTGTAGGTGTGAGAACCGACAAGAATTGGTACCAATAGTGCTATTTCATTGTCCGCATTTGAGTGAACTTGATTCATCATCAACATCGGTCAAAGGTACATTGGTATAAGTTCTTCTCCTTCTACCACTCACATTTTGCTTGGAATGATGGATAGGCCAAGTACTTCTACCAACCCACTCTTCCTCGAGCAAGACGACGACATGTCATCATACGTCACCAAGAGCCACCTCTTTGGTGCACAACGAGCATTGCACCAAGAACAACAAGCAATGAGCGACTGCATCGACAATCTCACCACCGACTTGCGACTCTCCGAGCAACGTACAAGAGACTACTTCGACAACAAGTTCGACGCTCACAAGCAAGAGAATGATGCAAGAATGGACGAGATCCGCGCCTTGATGAGAAACCGGCATCATTCAACTTCTTCATCATCAAGACGGAGCCGATCGAGTCGACACTCCGACGACACCTTCTACGACTCAAGTACACCTACTTGAACACTCTTCGTCGTGCCGACGTCAAGACCGTCATGCATCTCGCAACCCGCTACATGACAAGCATTCACAAGAGCAAGTTGATGATCAAGTTCCTCGCCCTCAATCAAACCAAGACGCTTTTTCTCAAGCTCGAGAATGACAACGACTACGGCGCCAAGAGGAAGAACGAGCGCGTCTACACCAAGACGAACAAGACGCCAAGGCTCAACGTCTTCAACAACAACAACGTGAAGCGCAAGCTCTTGAGGCGCAACGTGCCCTTCAAGAATCAAGTAGAGCCTTAGCCAACCGCAATCGCGAACGGTGCAATCAAGAGGAAGCCCTTCGAGAAGAAATCCAAGAGAGGAACTACCAACCTCATGGACAACGTCAAGTTCCTCAAGCTCCTCCACAAGCTCGTCAAGCTCCACTTCAACCTCAAGTTCAACAAGAGCAAGGTGATCATGGTCTTCCTCCACACCAAGAGCAACATGAAGACGATTGCAATCCACGTCAAGGGTGTCATCATCAACATCGCCAACAACACAATGAAGAGCAACGCTACGGCAAGCTAAAATTCACCATGCCCAAGTTCAACGGAAGCAATGACCCCGAAGACTATCTCGCATGGGCATTGAAGGTTGACAAAATCTTCCGGTTGCACAACTACGAGGAAGCGAAAAAAATTGCTATGGCATCACTTGAGTTCCAAGACTATGTGCTCATATGGTGGGAACAAATCATTGAGCGACGACAAGCAAGAGGTGAACCTCCAATCACCACTTGGGCTCAAATGAAGGATGTCATGTGAGCACGTTTTGTGCCAACCTACTACAACCGCGACCTCTTCAAGAAACTCCAACTTCTCAAGCAAGGAACAAAGAGTGTTGAAGAATACTACAAGGAAATGGAGATAGCCATGATTCGAGCCAATGTCAAGGAAGATGATGAGCAAACTATGGCACGTTTCTTGAATGGACTAAATCATCCCATCAAGAAGATCGCCGACTTCCAACCATACTCCACCCTCATTGAGCTCGTGCATCAATCTACAAAGGCGGAACGTCAAGTGCAAGATGACTTTAAGTACGCCAAGTACTCGTCCAAGACCTACGGCTTCTCCAACAACCAAGCTTCAACACCTCCTCCAACATCTACTTCAACCAAACCTTCTACAAACAACGACGACAAGTCGAATTACAAGAGAAATTCGACAAGTTCAAGTCGTCCTCCTCCTATTACAAGCAACTTCAAGCCGCGTGCTTCATCATCTACTCCGACCGATGAGACCATCAAAACAAGCTCCTTCAAGTGTTTCACTTGCGGCGGCCGAGGCCACAAGTCCTATGAATGCACCAACAAGCGGACCATGATCCTCAACGACGACGGCCCATATGACTCAATGAGTGATGAGGAGATGGAAGCCCTTGAGCAAGTGGCCATGCACCGGAAAGTGAACGATGATGAAGATGATCAAGTCTTTTGCGATGAGGATTCGAGCCCCGCTCTCGTTGTCTCCAAGGTCTTGACCCTTCAACATCAACAAGAATACTACCAAAGATGCCACATCTTCCACACAAAGGCCGGCATCAACGGAAGGTCTGTCAAGGTCATCATCGATGGAGGTAGTTGCCACAACGTGGCAAGTGAAGAACTATGTTCCAAACTTCAATTGGTCAAGAGGAAGCACCCTTACCCCTACAAGGTTCAATGGCTAAGTGACTCCGGCACTATACGAGTTGAGCATACGGTCCAAGTCTCCTTCAAAATTGGTGCTTATGAAGACACGTTGGAGTGTGATGTGGTCCCAATGACCGTTTGCCACCTACTTCTAGGTCGACCATGGCAATTCGACCGTGGTGTCATCCACAATGGGCGCACCAATCACTATAGCTTCAAGATGAAAGGGAAGGAATATGTGCTACGACCTATGTCTCCTACTCAAGTGATAGCCGACAAGCAAGCCACCCATCATAGAGACAAGAGTGAGAAAGTGATCCACCCAAAAGTGAGTGAGAGCCACAAAACACATTTGAGTGCCTCTTCGCCTAGAGAGAAAAACATCATCCTATTTGCCACCAAAAGTGAGATGAGAGAAGTGTGTGAGAACCCATCGAGTGTGATGCACTTTGTCCTTGTGTGCAAGGATGGAGAACCAAAAACTAACACCATTCACGAGCTACCTTTGGTGTTTCAATCTCTTTTGCAGGAATTTCAAGATGTTTTCCCCGATGAGCTACCTTCGGGTCTACCTCCTCTTCGAGGCGTTGAGCATCGAATCGACCTCATCCCCGGAGCGCCTCTACCAAACAAAGCTCCATACCGAGTCAATCCCGAAGAAACCAAGGAGATTCAATGGCAAGTACAACAACTAATCGACAACGGTCAAGTACGTGAAAGCTTAAGCCCTTGTGTCGTTCCCGTTATACTTGTGCCTAAGCCCGATGGAAGTTTTCGCTTGTGTTCCGATTGTAGACCTATAAATGCTATCACCGTCCGCTATAGGCATCCCATTCCTCGCTTAGATTATATGCTTGATGAACTTAGTGGAGCCAAATTTTTCTCAAAAATTGACCTTAAAAGTGGCTATTATCAAATCCGCATACAAGAGGGTGATGAATGGAAAACTGCTTTCAAAACCAAATTTGGTTTATATGAGTGGTTAGTGATGCCTATGGGTCTTTCGGAGGCTCCCGGTACTTTCGTGCGTCTTATGCATCATGTGCTTCGTCCTTACATTGGAGTCTTTGTTGTGGTTTACTTTAATGATATTCTTGTGTTTAGCAAAACCATGAAAGAACATCTTAATCATGTTAGGGCTGTTTTGCAAACCCTTCGCAAGGAAATTCTTTATGCAAACATGAAAAAAATGCACATTTGGTGTTGACAAAGTGGTTTTCTTGGGTTTTGTAGTATCCTCAAAGGGTGCCCATGTTGATGAATCTAATATTGAAGCAATCAAAACTTGGCCCCAACCCACCAATTTGCAACAAGTGCGCAGCTTTCTTGGTCTTGCGGGTTTTTATCGTCGCTTTGTGAAAGATTTTAGCACAATTGCCGCTCCTTTGCATGCCTTGAGTAAGACGAATACTCCCTTTGTTTGGGGAACTTTGCAATCAACCGCTTTTGATGAGCTCAAGTCTTTGCTTACTCATGCTCAGATTCTTGCTTTGCCCAATTTTGACAAAACTTTTGAGGTTCATTGTGATGCAAGTGGTACCGGAATTGGCAGAGTTTTGATGCAAGAAAAACGAGCCATTGCTTATTTTAGTGAAAAACTCTCCGGTGCTCAACTTAATTATCCCATCTATGACAATGAATTGTATGCCTTAGTGCGTGTGCTACATGTTTGGGAACATTACCTTAGACCTCATGAGTTTGTCATCCATACCGATCATGAAACGCTTAAGTACCTCAAAGGTCAAACTAAATTGAACAAGCGTCACGCAAAATGGGAGTGAATTTATTGAATCTTTTCCTTATGTGATCAAGTACATTAAGGGTAAAGAAAATGTAGTTGCCGACGCGCTTTCACGCATATGCATGCTTGTCACTCAACTTGAGTTGAATGTTATTGGTTTTGAGCATATAAAAGACTTGTATGAGCATGATCCATCTTTTGCTATTCCTTATGCTAAGTGTTTGATGCATACTTCTTGGGAACAATATTACATCAAGGATGCTTATCTTATGAGAGCTAACAAACTATGCATTCCCGAGTCTTCTCTTCGTTTGCTCCTTCTGCAAGAGGCTCATGGAGGCGGACTCATGGGACACTTTGGACGTGACAAGACATTCACCACGCTCTCCAACAACTACTTTTGGCCCAAGATGTTCCGCGACGTCTCACGCTTCACCACCCGATGCTATACATGTCGCAAAGCTAAGTCTAAAGCTCAATCTCATGGTCTTTACATGCCTCTTCCTATTCCTTATCAACCATGGGAATACATTAGTATGGATTTTGTACTTGGTTTGCCTAGGACTCAAAATGGAAAGGATTCCGTGTTTGTTGTTGTGGATAGATTTTCTAAGATGGCACATTTCATTCCTTGCAACAAAATAGACGATGCTTCACATGTTGCAAATCTCTTTTGTAGGGAAATCTTGTGACTCCATGGAGTACCAAAGACAATCGTCTCCGATCGTGACGTCAAGTTCTTGAGTTACTTTTGGAAGACCCTATGCGCCAAGCTCGGAATCAAGCTCTTGTTCTCATCGGCATACCATCCTCAAACCGACGGCCAAACGGAGGTGACGAACCGCACACTATCCACGCTACTTCGTGTCTTGATCAAGAAGAACATCAAGGAGTGGGAAGCATGCCTACCCATCACCGCGTACGCCTACAACCGTGCAAGACATTCGACTACCGGCAAGTCCCCCTTCGAGGTCTTCTACGGTTTCAACACGTTGTCCCTATTGGACATTCTACCACTTCCTCTCCAAGAGCGCACCAACATGGATGCGAGTGCACGGGCAAGCTACATCAAGAAGATGCACGAAGATACAAGGCACACCATCGAGCGCCAAGTACAACGACTAGCAACCAAGCTCAACGCCAACAAGCAACCCATGGTCTTCAACATTGGTGATCTAGTGTGGCTACACCTTCGCAAGGACCGCTTCAACAAAGAACGCAAGTCCAAGCTTCTCCCTCGAGCCGATGGACCTTTCAAGGTGCTAGCACGCTACAACGGCAACGCTTACAAGATCGACCTACCTCGAGACAAATACAACATGAGCGACATCTTCAACGTCTGATGAGGACATCAATACCATTGTTACACCCACAGCCCCTACTGCTACATATACTGGACCAATTACTAGAGCTCGCACACGCCAATTAAATTATCAGGTACTTTCGTTTCTTGGTAATGATTCTAATGTTCATGAGAATATGATGCTGCCTAAATTGGATACATTTGTTTTGCTTACAAATGAAGGCCCTAGCTTGGAGAAGGATGGACATTGGAGCAAGAACAAGCATGGAGATAATGCCATGCGCAAGGGGAACAAGAACGGAGTTACAAGTGATGATTTCAGGACTTTGAAGCCACCATAATGGGTGCATGAAGCCTTGGACGAAATATACAAGATGCTACTTCATAAATCTCGTCCCGAGGCTATTCTAGGTGCTGCGTCACCTTATTAGTGGGCCAGGCCCTTGTAATTTCGAAATACACAAGTATAGGCTATTTTTAGAGTCCGTATGTGTGGGGAAACAAGAGATAGGGTTGATTTCGGACCCCTCCACCAAGGACCACGAAATTCCCCCCTCTTCCTCCATATATACAGCCCTTAGGGCACCGTTTAGACCTTGGGTTTTGTTTAGATTAAAAGTTCGCCATATCTGCAACTTCGCGTACTTCGTTTGTGTTCAACAACCAGACAAAGGCGTCACAGAACCCCACCTTGATCAATAAAGCTTTCATCTTATATTCGCAATATCCAGATTGCAATCTTAGTTTCTTGCTTTTTCTTCGTTTGCTCGCAGGAAACAAACCCTCGTGGTCAGGTTGATCGTGCTCCGGCGTGGTCAATAACCTCTCGGAGTTGGTTTAGCGATTGCTAAGGCGCGGCGCCTCTCGACGTTCAGAGTCGGATCGTCAAAGTCGACTTCCTCCAAAGCGAAAACCAACATCTCATCGAAAGACGGGACACCTTAGCCTCTATCAAGTGGTATCAGATTTCCAGGTTGCTCGGTGAGATTTTACAGTTTTTCGTAGTTTAGATCGAGTCTGTTCTTCATACCTATTGTCCACGAAAAAGCCACAAAAAAGTTAAGGTTAGTTCATCATATCCGAACCAATCTGAGCCTTTGCATAATCTTTTTAGGGTTTTGCTTTGTTGAATTTGCGGGTGCATCGTCGTGTCTAGTTGCTGGTCTTAGAGTCTAGTCTTTTAGAGTTTCGAGTTCTGGTCATAAGTTGTCACGTCTCCAGCGCACCATCATCATCGCCCCTGCCACCTACCACCACCGCTCCCAATCCGCTGCCATATACCACCACCATATATCCACCACCAATCCGAGTTCCTTGCATATTAGGTTTGTTTTCGAGATCCATCTAGTTTCCGATTCGTGTTTCCTTGCCGGAGTAGGTTTCGGAAACCACCCTCCGTTTAGGCCCAAAATTTTCCGAAAACGCACTTGTCGAAAAAATTTCTGGCTATCCTATTTTTAGGTGTTTCTAAGTGTATTGAGACAGTCGCCGCTATAGAAAGTTTCTTTTGACCCGTTTCCAATTTTTGGGTCCGGGCAGTCGAAAAAAAAAATTTGGTCGAGAAAATTTCGTGCCCATCCTGTCAGTTTGACCTGGGAAGAGTTTTGAGACACTCGCCATTATAGTGATTTTTCGCAAAAAAAAAAAGAGCAGCGCAAAAAAAAAGGCAGCGCAAAAAAAAGCGAAAAGACAAAAAAATTCCAGTGTGCTTTTCCCTTGTTTACGTGCAGCGCCGTGATTTTGTTAGTGTTCTAGGCTCGTGTCTCTAGCACGGTCTAGCCTAGGACCAACCTGAGACCGTCGTTGAGCGTTTATTCAACTTTGCATCTCTGAATTGATTATTGCTGACCCTTTTTGCTACCATATTATAAGCCTTCCCAGCTCCACATACATCTACATCGTGCGTTTGACTCTCCACAGTAATCGCTCTATCCAAGCTTTGAGAGTTTTGACTACATCGGTTGCCGATCACCGCTTTCTTGCTGGGTAAGAACTGGTAAGAATTTGAGATTTGCTTGACGGATTTGTGACTGTCCACCACACCACCACCACAACTTCCGAGTAGTCTGTCGAATCATATTCTTGTGTGTTTCTATTGCTGCTAACCATGGCAGGATCACAAGCCGGCGTGTGATGGGAGAACATGACAAACAAAGCGCTACATGATAAGTTTCAACAAATGATGAGTGGGCAGGTGGAAGATGTGCTAAATAGATTTGAAGAGGCCATGGAGAAAATAGATGGCATTGAGAAGGCGTTCGAAAAACAAAGCTCGATAACAAGTTTAATGAATTGCTCGCGTCTACCACCACCACCACCGGCTGCACCTAACGCACCTCTACTACAACAACAAGGACTACCTCCACATCGTGAAACAGCCCTCCGCCGAGCTTCCGTGTCCCTCTTCACTGGCCAAGCTCTTTGGTGCTCTTGTTGATATACATGGCTCCTGCTGCTGCGGTGGGGAGGATGATTATGAGAGATTACGAGGATGAGGTTGATCAACATCGAACTACGTGCAACCACCAGCACCACAACCACCAGGTCGTCCACATGCAAATAATGGCAATGTTGGGCTCCCCTTCAGTGCGAGATCATGACCATCTCCCTAAACTGAAATTGAATATTCCACCATTTGAGGGTAGATATGTTCTGATATATATCTTACTTGGGAGTTAGAAACTGAACAACGATTTACATGTTTACAATATCCCGAGGAGAGACGTGTTCTGCTGCTGTTTGTGCTTTCACTAGCTTTGCATGTGTTTGGTGGTCGAACATTGTAGATTATATCCTGTTCCAGCTACTTGGGCTGCTTTGAAAACTGCTATGCGTGCTCGTTGGGTTCCACCATATTATCAACGTGAATTACTTCAAAAATTGCAGCGCTTAAGACAAGGAAAAAATCGGTGAAGAATATTATCGGGAATTACAAACTGGCTTGATTAGATGTGGTATTGTTGAGGAGAATGAAGCTATGCTTGCACTTACGGGTGGATTAAATAGAGAGATTCAGACCATTCTAGACTACAAGGATTATAATAATATCACTCGATTATTCCATCTTGCTTGTAAAGCTGAACGTGAAGTGCAGGATCGACAGGCCTTGGCGCGGACTAACTTTTCTGCAGGTCGACCTTCCTCATGGACACCACGTGCATCATCTACTTCCACACGTTCTACTACACCGGCACCTCCGTCAGCTGCCACCTCCAACCGTGATACAAGAAAGCAGGCACAACCACCACTATCTGCCAAGAGTACACTGCTGGGCCTACAGAGCTCTTCTTCTTCCATGGCGTCAACAGGGCACACAAGTGATATTATTTGTCGTCGTTGTAAGGGAAGAGGACATTTTGAGAGAATGCCAATCTCAGCGTGTGATGATTGCTCACGAGGATGGTGGGTATGAGTCCGCTAGTGACTATGATGAAGAGACTTTGGCTCTTATTACACATGAAGAACACGGTGGAGATGATTTCGATCATGAGACGCAATACATGGCTCTTGAAGATGTTGACAGGTATGAATGTTTAGTTGCTCAACGTGTTTTATGTGTGCAGGTTACACAAGCTGAGCAAAATCAGAGGCATAACTTGTTCCATACAAAGGAGTTGTGAAGGAGCGTTCTATTAGCGTCATCATAGATGGAGGAGCTGCAACAACTTGGCTAGCATGGATATGGTGGAGAAGCTTTCTCTCACCACAAGACCACATCCACATCCTTACTACATCCAATGGTTCAACAACAGCGGCAAGGTTAAGGTAACACGTCATCTGTTCGT
Organism: Aegilops longissima; assembly: GCA_021605205.1. NCBI lineage: Eukaryota > Viridiplantae > Streptophyta > Magnoliopsida > Poales > Poaceae > Aegilops > Aegilops longissima. Next base: position 239,078,620 of record CM038676.1, on the reverse strand, counting down.
GTGTATTTTAGTATCTCTACATATGCTGATTATGTTGATTGTGATGTGGTACCTATGCAAGCATGTTCCTTATTACTTGGTAGACCATGGCAATTTGATAAAAATTCTGTACACCATGGTAGAAACAATCAGTATACTCTTGTTCACAAGGATAAAAATATTACTTTGCTTCCTATGACTCTGATTCCATTTTGAAAGATGATATTAATAGAGCTAATAAAGCAAAACAGGAGAAAAATAGGAGTGAAAATCAGATTGTGGCAAAAGAATTTGAGCAACAAATGAAGCCTAATAATAAATCATCTAATGTTGCTTCGAAATTAAACTGAAAAGTGCATGTTTATTTGCCACCAAATCTGATATTGATGAGCTAGATTCTAGCAAATCTGTTTGCTATGCTTTTGTGTGCAAAGAGGCATTATTTTCATTCGAGGACGTGCCTTCCTCTTTGCCCCTTACATCACTAACATTTTGCGGGAGTTCGCCGACGTCTTCCCACAAGGCGTGCCACCGGATTACCGCCTATTCGAGGGATTGAGCATCAAATTGACTTAATTCCGGTGCATCGCTACCCAACCGTGCACCATACCGTACCAATCCGGAGGAGACGAAGGAGATTATCGTCAAATCAGGAACTGCTCGACAAAGGTTATATACACGAATCTCTTAGTCCTTGTGCTGTTCCTATTATACTAGTGCCTAAAAAGGATGGTACGTCGGCGTATGTGTGTTGATTGTAGAGGCATTAATAATATTACTATTCGTTATCGTCATCCTATTCCTAGGCTAGATGATATGCTTGATGAATTGAGTGGCTCTACAATATTCTCCAAAGTTGATTTGCGTAGTGGATACCATCAAATTCGTATGAAATTGGGAGATGAATGGAAAATGCATTTAAAACTAAGTTTGGATTATATGAGTGGTTAGTCATGCCTTTTGGGTTAACTAATGCACCTAGTACTTTCATGAGATTAATGAGCGAAGTTTTACGTGCTTTCATTGGACGATTTGTGGTAGTTTACTTTGATGATATATTGATTTATAGCAAATCTTTGGAAGAACATTTGGAACATTTACGTGCTGTTTTAATGCTCTCGTGATGCACGTTTGTTTGGTAACCTTGGGAAGTGCACCTTTTGCACCGACCGAGTATCTTTTCTTGGCTATGTTGTTACTCCATAGGAATTGAAGTTTATAAAGCCAAGATTGAAGCTATTGAGAGTTGGCGCAGCCCAAAGCGGTCACACAAGTGAGGAGTTTTCTTGGACTCGCTGGTTTCTATAGGCGTTTTGTGAGAGACTTTAGCACCATTGCTGCACCTCTCAATGAGCTTACAAAGAAGGATGTGCCTTTTGTTTGGGGTACCGCACAGGAAGAAGCCTTCACGGTATTGAAAGATAAGTTGACACATGCTCCTTTACTCCAACTTCGACTTTAATAAGACTTTTGAGCTTGAATGTGATGCTAGTGGAATTGGATTAGGAGGTGTGTTATTACAAGATGGCAAACCTGTTGCATACTTTTACGAAAAATTGAGTGGGCCTAGTCTGAACTATTCTACTTATGACAAAGAATTATATGCTCTTGTTGGGACTTTAGAGACATGGCAACATTATTTATGGCCCAAAGAATTTGTTATACATTCTGATCATGAATCTTTGAAACATATTAAAAGTCAAGCTAAACTGAATCGTAGACATGCTAAATGGGTTGAATTCATTGAGACTTTCCTTATGTCATTAAACACAAGAAGGGTAAAGAAAATGTTATTGCTGATGCTTTGTCTAAATCGATATACTATGCTTTCACAACTTGACTTCAAAATATTTGGTTTGGAGACCATCAAAGATCAATATGTGCATGATGCTGATTTTAAAGATGTAATGCAGAATTGTAAAGAAGGAAGAACATGGAACAAGTTCGTTATTAATGATGGTTTTGTGTTCCGTGCTAACAAGCTATGCATTCCTGCTAGCTCTGTTCGTCTTTTGTTGTTGCAGGAGGCGCATGGAGGAGGATTAATGGGACACTTTGGCGTCAAGAAGGCGGTGGATATACTTGCTACACATTTCTTTTGGCCAAAGATGAGGCGGGATGTTGAGCGTTTTGTTGCTCGCTGCACTACATGTCAAAAAGCTAAGTCACGACTCAATCCTCATGGTTTATATATGCCTTTGCCTGTGCCTAGTGTTCCTTGGGAGGATATATCTATGGACTTTGTTTTAGGTTTACCTCGAACAAAGAAGGGAGGATAGCATATTTGTTGTCGTGGATAGATTCTCGAAAATGGCACACTTTATACCAGTCATAAAAGCGATGATCTTTGTTAATGTTGCTGATTTGTTCTTTCGTGAAATTATTCGCTTGCATGGTGTGCCAAATACTATTGTTTCAGATCGTGATACTAAATTTTTAGCCACTTTTGGAGATGTTTATGGGCTAAGTTGGGGACTAAACTGCTTTTTAGTACTACTTGTCACCCCCAAACTGATGGACAAACTGAAGTAGTCAATAGAACATTGTCTACTATGCTTAGGGCTGTTTTGAAGAATAATAAGAAAATGTGGGAAGAATGCTTGCCTCATATTGAATTTTCTTATAATCGTTCATTGCATTCTACAACTAAGATGTGCCCTTTTGAAATTGTGTATGGCTTCCTACCTCGTGCACCTATTGATTTGTTGCCTCTTCCATCTTCGGAGAAGGTTAATTTTGATGCTAAAGAACGTGTTGAATTGATTTTAAAATGCATGAGATAACTAAGGAAAACATTGAGCGTATGAATGCTAAATATAAACGTCTTTGGAGATAAGGGTAGAAAACATGTTGTCTTTGCACGGAGATCTTGTTTGGTTACATTTGCGTAAGGATAGGTTTCCTAATTTGCGCAAATCAAAGCTAATGCCACGTCTTGATGGTCCATTTAAGGTGTTAGAGAAAATAAATGATAATGCATATAAATTTGAGCTGCCTGCAGATTTTGGGGTTAGTCCCACTTTTAACATTGCAGATTTGAAGCCTTATTTGGGTGAGGAATATGAGCTTCCGTCGAGGACGACTTCATTTCAAGAAGGGAGGATGATGAGGACATCAATACCATTGTTACACCCACAGCCCCTACTGCTACATATCTTGGACCAATTACTAGAGCTCATGACGCCAATTAAGTTATCGGTACTTTCGTTTCTTGGTAATGATTCTAATGTTCATGAGAATATGATGCTGCCTAAATTGGATACATTTGTTTTGCTTACAAATGAAGGCCCTAGCTTGGAGAAGGATGGACATTGGAGCAAGAACAAGCATGGAGATAATGCAATGCTAAGGGAACAAAACGGAGTTACAAGTGATGATTTCAGGACTTTGAAGCCACCATAATGGGTGCATGAAGCCTTGGACGAAATATACAAGATGCTACTTCATAAATGTCGTCCGAGGCTATTCTAGGTGCTTCGTCACCTTATTAGTGGGCCAGGCCCTTGTAATTTCGAAATACACAAGTATAGGCTATTTTAGAGTCCGTATGTGTGGGGAAACAAGAGATAGGGTTGATTTGGACCCCTCCACCAAGGGCCACGAAATTCCCCTCTTCCTCCATATATACAGCCCTTAGGGCACCGTTTAGACCTTGGGTTTTGTTTAGATTAAAAGTTCGCCATAGCTGCAACTTGGCGTGCCGTTTGTGTTCAACGACCAGAAAAAGGCGTCACAGAACCCCACCTTGATCAATAAAGCTTTCATCTTATATTCGCAATATCCAGATTGCAATCTCAGTTTCTTGCTTGTTCTTCGTTTGCTCGCAGGAAACAGACCCTCGTGGTCAGGTTGATCGTGCTCCAGCGTGGTCAATAACCTCTCGGAGTTGGTTTAGCGATTGCTAAGGCACGACGTCCTCGCACGTTCGTAGTCAGATCGTCAAAGTCGGCTTCCTCCAAAGCGAAAACCAACATCTTATCGAAAGACGGGACACCTTAGCCTCTATCAACGTCAAGGACCTCGCACCATACCATGGAGATGAAGCTTTTGATCCGAGGTCGGATCTCTCCCAAGGGGGGGGGGGGGAGATGATGCGGAGCATCCCACGATCATCCCCATGGATCTACAACCGTCTCATCAAGAGCCAAGAGGACCCATGACACGAGCTAGAGCTAGAGCTCTCGAGAACGAGGTGACTTCCTTCCTTAGTGATATCACATATGATCCACTCGAGACATGGCTACTATCTAAGTACGATATGCTATGCATCATTAGGTGTCAAGAGGAGCCTTCTGAAGATGCACGTGAAGACGGACGAGCCGCCAAGTCCATGGATGAAGAGGACCACGGAAGCGGGCAAGTTCACCCTCCAGGCCCCGGACATCCGGCCCCTGGAAACGCCAACACCGCAGCCGCAGCCCAGCCAGGAACCCTACAGGGCCCGGACATCTGGCCACCAGGCCCCGGACATCCGGCCCCAGCCAGGTATCCGGCCGAAGCGGAAATCAGCGCCACGCACCGATTCGGCGAAGTGGCATCCCACGCCCGGACATCCGCCCCAGCCGGACATCCGCGCCTCCTCGGAAGCCCGGACATCCGCCCGACGCCGGACATCCGGCTCCGCTGTCTGCGCCTGAGAAAGGCCGATGCCCATGTACCTCTTCGCCCCCCTAGACTATATATACTCCATCCCTTCCTCTTTCTAGGGTTAGCATTAGATTAGCTCATATTTTGTGTGAGAGCCCTTGCTCATCCACTTGGCTACTTCTCCTCGGAGCTCAGGACCTCTACGGAGAAGATCCCCCAAGCGGATTCAAGACCCCCTTCTAGGGTGGACCCCATCAAGACCTCCTCTCGGAGAAGAACGGCTACTCATGTATCTTTCCTTTGTTGATTTTGAATCTTGTGCCACCTTATGTGATCGGTGATCTAGCACTTGTGTGATTGATTCCTTGTCGGTTTAGCGATTCTCTATCGTTTTCCCCGTGTTTTCCCTTTGTGCTTCCACGTGTTCTTCGTGATTCCCCGTAGGATCCACTCCAAACGTGAAAGATCGACGCTATAGGGTTCCGCCCTACATCAATAATATTCTCATGAACATTAGAATCATTACCAAGAAACGAAAGTACCTGATAATTTAATTGGCGTGCGCGAGCTCTAGTAATTGGTCCAGTATATGTTGTAGTAGGGGCTGTGGGTGTAACAATGGTACTGATGTCCTCATCATCCTCCCCTTCTTGAAATGAAGTCGTCCTCGACGGAAGCTCATCTTCCTCACCCAAATAAGGCTTCAAATCTGCAATGTTGAAAGTGGGACTAACCCCAAAATCTGCAGGTAGCTCAAGTTTATATGCATTATCATTTATTTTCTCTAACACCTTAAAAGGACCATCAGCACGTGGCATTAGCTTTGATTTGCGCAAATTAGGAAACCTATCCTTATGCAAATGTAACCAAACAAGATCTCCACGTGCAAAGACAACATGTTTTCTTCCCTTATCAACAGCAAGTTTATATTTAGCATTCATACGCTCAATGTTTTCCTTAATTAACTCATGCATTTTTAAGATCAATTCAGCATGTTGTTTTGCATCAAAATTAACCTTCTCCGAAGATGGAAGAGGCGACAAATCAATAGGTGCACGAGGTAGGAAACCATACACAATTTCAAAAGGGCACATCTTAGTAGTAGAATGCAATGAACGATTATAAGCAAATTCAATATGAGGCAAGCATTCTTCCCACATTTTCTTATTATTCTTCAAAACAGCCCTAAGCATAGTAGACAATGTTCTATTGACTACTTCAGTTTGTCCATCAGTTTGGGGGTGACAAGTAGTACTAAAAAGAAGTTTAGTCCCCAACTTAGCCCATAAACATCTCCAAAAGTGGCTAAGGAATTTAGTATCATGATCAGAAACAATAGTATTTGGCACACCATGCAAGCGAATAATTTCCCGAAAGAACAAATCAGCAACATTGACAGCATCATCGCTTTTATGACATGGTATAAAGTGTGCCATTTTCAAAAATCTATCCACGACAACAAATATGCTATCCCTCCCCTTCTTTGTTCGAGGTAAACCTAAAACAAAGTCCATAGATATATCCTCCCAAGGAACACTAGGTACAGGCAAAGGCATATATAAACCATGAGGATTGAGTCGTGACTTAGCTTTTTGACATGTAGTGCAGCGAGCAACAAAACGCTTAACATCCCGTCTCATTTTTGGCCAAAAGAAATGTGTAGCAAGTATATCCTCTGTCTTCTTCACGCCAAAGTGTCCCATTAATCCTCCTCCATGCGCCTCCTGCAACAACGAAAGACGAACAGAGCTACCAGGAATGCATAGCTTGTGAGCACGGAACATAAAGCCATCATTAATAACGAACTTGTTCCATGTTCTCCCTTCTTTACAATTCTGCATTACATCTTTAAAATCAGCATCATGCACATATTGATCTTTGATGGTCTCCAAACCAAATATTTTGAAGTCAAGTTGTGAAAGCATAGTATTGCGACGAGACAAAGCATCAGCAATAACATTTTCTTTACCCTTCTTGTGTTTAATGACATAAGGGAAAGTCCCAGTGAATTCAACCCATTTAGCATGTCTACGGTTCAGTTTTGCTTGACTTTTAATGTATTTCAAAGATTCATGATCAGAATGTATAACAAATTCCTTGGGCCATAAATAATGTTGCCATGTTTCTAAGGTCCGAACAAGAGCATATAATTCTTTATCATAAGTAGAATAGTTCAGACTAGGCCCGCTCAATTTTTCAGAAAAGTATGCAACAGGTTTGCCATCTTGTAATAACACACCTCCCAATCCAATTCCACTAGCATCACGTTCAAGCTCAAAAGTCTTATTAAAATCAGGAAGTTGGAGTAAAGGAGCATGTGTCAACTTATCTTTCAATACCATGAAGGCTTCTTCCTGTGCGGTACCCCAAACAAAAGACACATCCTTCTTTGTAAGCTCGTTGAGAGGTGCAGCAATGGTGCTGAAATCTCTCACAAAACGCCTATAGAAACCAGCGAGGCCAAGGAAACTCCTCACTTGTGTGACCGTTTTGGGCTGCGGCCCACTCTCAATAGCTTCAGTCTTGGCTTTATCAACTTTAATTCCCTGTGGAGTAACTACATAGCCAAGAAAAGATACTCGGTCGGTGCAAAAGGTGCACTTCCCAAGGTTACCAAACAAACGTGCATCACGTAGAGCAATAAAAACAGCACGTAAATGTTCCAAATGTTCGTCCAAAGATTTGCTATAAATCAGTATATCATCAAAATAGACTAGCACAAATCGTCCAATGAAAGCACGTAAAACTTCGTTCATTAGTCTCATGAAAGTACTAGGCGCATTAGTTAACCCAAAAGGCATGACTAACCACTCATATAAACCAAACTTAGTTTTAAATGCTGTTTTTCATTCATCTCCCAATTTCATACGAATTTGATGGTATCCACTACGCAAATCAACTTTGGAGAATATTGTAGAGCCACTCAATTCATCAAGCATATCATCTAGCCTAGGAATAGGATGATGATAACGAATAGTAATATTATTACTGCCTCTAAAATCAACACACATACGCGACGTACCATCCTTTTTAGGCACTAGTATAATAGGAACATCACAAGGACTAAGAGATTCGCGTATATAACCTTTGTCGAGCAGCTCCTGTACTTGACGCATAATCTCCTTCGTCTCCTCTGGATTGGTACGGTATGGTGCACGGTTGGGTAGCGATGCACCGGGAATTCAGTCAATTTGATGCTCAATCCCTCGAATAGGTGGTAATCCCGGTGGCACGTCTTGTGGAAAGACGTCAGCGAACTCCTGCAAAATGTTAGTGACAGCAGGGGGCAAAGAGGAAGGCACGTCCTCGAATGAAAATAATACCTCTTTGCACACAAAAGCATAACAAACAGATTTGCTAAAATCTAGCTCATTAATATCAGATTTGGTTGCAAGTAAACATGCACTTTTCAATTTAATTTCAGAAGCAACAGTAGATGGTTTAGTATTAGGCTTCATTTGGTGCTCAAATTATTTTGCCACAATCTGATTTTCACTCTTATTTTTCTCCTGTTTTGCTTTATTAGGTCTATTAATATCATCTTTCAAAATGGAATCAGGAGTCATAGGAAGCAAAGTAATATTTTTATCCTTATGAACAAGAGTATACTGATTGTTTCTACCATGGTGTACAGAATTTTTATCAAATTGCCATGGTCTACCAAGTAATAAGGAACAAGCTTGCATAGGTACCACATCACAATCAACATAATCAGCATATGTAGAGATACTAAAATGCACACGAACAATACGTGTTACCTTAACCTTGCCGCTGTTGTTTAACCATTAGATGTAGTAAGGATGTGGATGTGGTCTTGTGGTAAGAGATAGCTTCTCCACCATCTCCATGCTAGCCAAGTTGTTGCAGCTCCCTCCATCTATGATGACGCGAATAGAGCGTTCCTTCACAACTCCCTTTTTATGGAACAAATTATGACTCTGATTTTGCTCAGCTTGTGTAACCTGCACACTCAAAACACGTTGAGCAACTAAACATTCATACCTGTCAGCATCTTCAGCAGCCATGTATTGTGTCTCAAGATCATAATCATCTCGACCATGTTCCTCATGTGTAAATAAGAGCCAAAGTTTCCTCATCATAGTCACTAGCGGACTCATACCCACCATCCTCAGTAGCAATCATCACACGCTGAGATTTGCATTCTCTCGCAAAATGTCCTCTTCCCTTACAATGACGACAAATAATATCACTTGTGTGCCTGTTGACGCCATGGAAGAAGAAGAGCTCTGTGCAGGCCCGGTAGGTGTGCTCTTGGCAGATAGTGGTGGTTGTGCCTGCTTTCTTGTATCACGGTTGGAGGTGGCACCTGAAGGAGGTGATGGTGAAGTGGAAGTAGACGATGCACGTGGTGTCCATGATGAAGGTCGACCTGCAGAAAAGTTAGTGCGCGCCAATGCCTGTCGATCCTGCACTTCACGTTCAGCTTTACAAGCAAGATGGAATAAACGAGTGATATTATTATAATCCTTATAGTCTAGAATGGTCTGAATCTCTCTATTTAATCCACCCAGAAAATGTGCAAGCATAGCTTCATTCTCCTCAACAATACCACATCTAATCAAGCAAGTTTGTAATTCCTGATAATATTCTTCTACCGAATTTTTTCCTTGTCTTAAGCGCTGCAATTTTTGAAGTAATTCACGTTGATAATATGGTGGAACCCAACGAGTACGCATAGCAGTTTTCAAAGCAGCCCAATTAGATGGAATAGGATATAATCGACAATGTTCAGACCACCAAACACATGCAAAGCTAGTGAAAGCACAAACAGCAGCAGGAACACGTCTCTCCTCGGGATATTGTAAACATGTAAATCGTTGTTCAGTTTCTAACTCCCAAGTAAGATATATATCAGGAACATATCTACCCTCAAATGATGGAATATTCAATTTCAGTTTAGGGAGATGGTCATGATCTCGTACCTGAAGGGGAGCCCTAAAGTTGCCATTATTTGCATGTGGACGACCTGGTGGTTGTGGTGTTGGTGGTTGCACGTAGTTCTGATTTTGATCAACTTCATTCTCGTAATCTCCCACATAATCATCCTCCTCCGCATCAGCAGCTGATAGAGGCGAGGGTCTCGATCTTTCGATGAGATAATAACTATCGATTTGGTGGAGTAGACTTTGACGATCCGACTACAAACGTGTACGACATTGCGCCTTAGCAATCGCTAAACCAACTCCGAGAGGTTACTGACGATGCTGCAAGCACGATCAGCCTGACCACGAAGGTCTATTCCTGCAAGCAATCGAAGAACAAGCAAGAATATGATAAAACAATCTGAATATTGCGAGTATATATGAAGTATAGATGAAAGTGGGGTTTCATAAGCGGTCTTGGTCTGGTCGTTGGACACAAACGAAGTACACGAAGTTGCAACGATGGCTAACTTTTAACTAAATAAAACCCAAGTCTAAACGATGCCTTAAGGGCTATATTTATAGGGAAAAGAGAGGGGATTTTGTCCACCCTTGGCAAGGTGGGACTAAAACACCTCCTAAGTCGTTTTCCCTACAATTTGGACTCTAAAGATATATTACATGGGCCTGGCCCAAAATAAGGTGGCGCAACACCAATAATAAGCTATGGACGAAATTTATGAAAGGCCATCTTGTATATTTAGTCCATCGTCTTGTATGTCATCATGGTGGCTTCAAAGTCCGAAATCTCCACTTGAACCTCGGTTCTTGTTCTCTTCATACGCACCTTCATCTCCGTGCTTGATGATGCTCAATGTTCATCCTTCTTGTCCGTTCTAGGCCCTTCAATTGCAAGCAACACAAATGTATCTAAGTTAGGCAACATCATATTCTCATGAACACTAGAAAGATTACCAAGAAACGAAAGTACCTGATAATTTAATTGGCGTATGCGAGCTCTAGCAATTGTTCCAAGATGTAAAACAGCAGGGGATATGGGTGTAACTGTGGTAGCCATGTCCTCATCAGCAGCAGGAGCCACAGAAGTATCGACAGCAGCACCAATAGTTTGGCCAAGCACAAGAGGGACACGGCTCGCTCGGCGGAGGGCTGTTTCGCGACGTGGAGGTAGTCGTTGCTGTTGTTCTGGTTGTAGAGGTGCGTTAGGTGCAGCCGGTGCTGGTGGTGGAAGACGCGCGAGCAATTCATTGAACTTGTTATCGAGCTTTGTTTCGAACGTCTGCTCCATGCCATCTATCTTCTCCATGGCCTCTTCAAATCTGTTTAGCACATCTTGCACCTGTCCACTCATCATTTGCTGAAATTTATCATGCAACTCTTTATTCGTCATGTTCTCCCAGTCGGTCTAAATCGACATGATCTGGCATGGTTAGCAGCAATAGAAACACACAAGAATATGATCCTCTGGACTACTAACAAGAGGTGGTGGTGGGTGTCACAAATCCATCAAGCAAATCTCAAATTCTTACCAGTTCTTACCCAGAAGAAAGCGGTGATCGGCAACCGTTGTAGTCAAAACTCTCAAAAGCTTGGATAGAGCAATTGCGGGGAGAGTCAAGCATACGGCGTAGATGTATGTGGAGCTGGGAAGGCTTATAATATGGTAGCAAAAAGGGTCAGCAATAATCAATTCAGAGATGCAAAGTTGAATAAACGCTCAACGATGGTACTGTGATGGTCCTAGGCTAGACCGTGCTAGAGACGCGAGCCTAGAACACTAACAAAATCACGGCGCTGCACGTAAACAAGGGAGGAGCACACTCTGAATTTTTTCTCTTTTTTTTCTTTTTTTGCACTTTTTTCCTCCGCAACAAATTTTTTTCGAAAAAGTCTACAAATGGTCTAAAAACTGCCTAGCCAGAATTTTTTTTTGAGTTTGGAACTATTTTTCTACTGCGGGTAACACGGAAGTTGGGAGTCCTTCTCATCACGACTTGGAGTATGGCGTGATCTGGAAATCCAAAACAAAGCAACAATTCTTGGACTCGGACTAGGACTGGTGGCGGAGAGGAATCTGGTGGAATCTCGGATGGTGGCGGAGATGAATCTGGTGGAACTTCGGATGGTGGCGGATATGTGGTGGTGGTATATGGCAGCGGTGATGAAGTTAGTGCGGTGGTGGTATATGGCAGCAGCGATGATGATGCGGTGGTGATATATGGCAGCGGCAACATGACAACTGTGAACGAACTTCGAAACTCTAAAGGTTAGGCGCTAAGACCAGCAACTTGACACGACGATGCAAACGCAAATTCAACAAAGCAAATCTGAGAAAAGATTATGCAAAGGCTCAGATTGTTTGGATAGGATGAACTAACCCTAAATTTTTTTGGCTTTTTGTGGACTATAGGTATGAAGAACAGACTCGATCTAAACTATGAAAAACTGTAAAATCTCACCGAGCAACCTGGAAATCTGATACCACTTGATAGAGGCAAAGGTGTCCCGTCTTTCGATGAGATGGTGGCTATCGTTTAGGATGAAGTGGACCTTGACAATCCGACTATGAACGTGCGAGGACGTCGTGCCTTAGCAATCGCTAAACCAACTCCGAGAGGTTATTGACCATGTCGGAGCACGATCAACCTGACCACGAAGGTCTGTTTCCTGCAGGCAAACGAAGAACAAGCAAGAAACTAAGATTGCAATCTGGATATTGGGAATATAAGAGGAAAGCTTTATTGATCAAGGTGGGGTTACGTGGCGCCTTGGTGCGGTCGTTGAACACAAACAAAGTCTGTGAAGTTGCAGCTATGGCGAACTTTTAATCTAAGCAAAACCCAAAGTCTAAGCGGTGCCCTAAGGGCTATATATATGGAGAAAGAGGGGGGAATTTCGTGGCCCTTGGGGAAGGGGTCCGAAACCAACCCTATCTCTCGTTTCCCCACACATACGGACACTAAAAACAGCCTATACTTATGTATTTCGAAATTACATGGGCCTGGCCCAATAATAAGGTGATGCAGCACCTAGAATAGCCTCTGGACGAATTTTATGAAGTGGCATCTTGTATATTTCGTCCAAGGCTTCATGTACTCATTATGGTGGCTTCAAAGTCCTGAAATCATAACTTGTAACTCCGTTCTTGTTCCCCTTGCGCATGCCATCAACTCCATGCTTGTTCTTGCTCCAATGTTCATCCATCTTATCGATGCCAGGCCCTTCATTTGTAAGAAAAACAACTGTATCCAATTTAGGCATCATCATATTCTCATGAACATTAGAATCATTACCAAGAAATGAAAGTACCTGATAATTTAATTGGCGTGCACGAGCTCTAGTAATTGGTCTAGTATATGTTGTAGTAGGGGCTGTGGGTGTAACAATGGTACTGATGTCCTCATCAATGGTGAATTTGAGCTTTCCAAATCGGTGCTCTTCATTTTGTTGTGTTCGAGGATGATGACGCCCTTGACGTGGATGACAATCATCTTCTTGTTGCTCTTGGTGTGGAGGAAGTCCATGATCAACTTGCTCTTGTTGAACTTGAGGTTGAGGTGGAGCTTGACGAGCTTGTTGAGGAGCTTGAGGGACTTGACGTTGCACACGTGGTTGGTAGTTCCTCTCTTGGATTTCTTCTCGAAGGGCTTCCTCTTGATTGCGCTGTTCGCGATTGCGGTTGGCGATGGCTCGACTTGAATCTTGAAGGGCACGTTGCGCCTCAAGAGCTTGCGCTTCTCGTTGTTGTTGTTGAAGACACTGAGCCTCGGCGTCTTGTTCGTCTTGATGTAGACGCGCTCGTTCTTCTTCTTGGCGCCTTAGTCGTCGTCGTTCTTGAGCTTGGGCAAAAGCGGCTTGGTTTGATTGAGGACGAGGGACTTGCTCATCGACTTGCTCTTGTGAATGCTTGTCATGTAGCGGGTTGCGAGATGCATGACGGTCTTGACGTGCGGCTCGTCGAAGAGTGTTCGATGACGGTGTACTTGAGTCGTAGAAGGTGTCATCAGAGTGTCGACTCGAGCGGCCCCGTCTTGATGATGACGAAGTGGAATGATGTCGGTTCCTCATCAAGGCGCGGATCTCGTCCATTCTTGCATCATTCTCTTGTTTGTGCGCGTCGAACTTGTTGTCGAAGTAGTCCCTTGTACGCTGCTCGGAGAGTCACAAGTCGGTGGCGAGGTTGTCGATCGATCGCTCATTGCTTGTTGCTCTTGATGTAACTTCGTTGTGCACCAAAGAGGTGGCTCTTGGTGACGTATGATGACATGTCGTCGTCTTGCTCGATGAAGAGTGGGTTGGTAGAGGTACTTGGCCTCTCCATCATTCCAAGCAAAATATGTGAGTGGTAGAAGGAGAAGAACTTATACCAATGTACCTTTGACCGATGTTGATGATGAATCAAGTTCACCCAAATGCGGACAATGAAATAGCACTATTGGTACCAATCCTTGTCGGTTGTCACACCTACACAAATAAAAGCTTATGGTGGAGCTTGGTGAGGATGGTGGCACAAAATTTGATGCAATTGTAAGTGAGATTCAATAATGTTGGAAAAGATTCACAAATTTGCAAATGCAACAATTTGACCAAGCAAGTAGGGGTACACGGAAAAACACACGCAAATAGATAAGTGGGATTGTGCAAACCAAAAGTGAGCCAAAATGTGGAATCCACGAAAATGCTCTTGTTGCACAATACTGGAGAGATGCTAGCACGATTGCATAATAGGCGGATACGGAACTTGCGCATAACCTACTAGGCAAAAATGCAACTATCTCTATCCCACGTATGCTATATGTATGGTATTTCGATGCTATAATCCAAGATGATCCAATATGACAATCTTAATGTAGTATGATGCTATGGTTCTTGCTCATAAGCTCTTTGCTTATCTTTCCTCTTTGCTTAAAAGCTTGGGTGGCTCTTTCACTTTTGAGCTCTTTTCTCATGCAAAACTTCATGAACCAAGATAGCACTTGTGTGTGCTATGACAACTTTGTGACACGCAAATGGATCCCAAGATATGCACCACGGAGGTATGGTATGTATGCTATGGAGTATGATCACTAATGTGCACAAGTCACGTTGCCTGCAATTCTCAATGGCTAGTCTCGATGGGTAAGCAACGCAAAAGATGGCTATGATGTTTATTAATGCAATGGCAAGGTTTGGACAAAGATGTCGTCGAGATTACCGTCCTTGCTTACGGTAGAGGTTCCAAACAGATGCGAATGTGGACGATGATGTGATGCACAGTCTTCAGTATGTTGGCGAAGATGCTGCTGCACCGTGGTCGAAGTTGCCGAAGAAGCGGGGGTCACCGAAGATGCGTGACCTTTCTGTCTAGGCCGGAAGTTCCGGGCAAGACGGAAGGTCCGGGGTCCGGAAGGTCCGGGGGCCGAAAGTTCCGGTGGTCGGGATTCTGCCAAGAACAGGAACTTCGGGATCGAGGGTTTGGGCGAAACAAATTGGGGGAAAAACCCAAATTCTAAGGAGAATAGAAGGAATTCGAGGGGAAGAAAGGTAGGGATGCTAGATCCACGCGAAGCAAAGCAAATCCACGGATGAAATCCAACAAAACTTCATCACACCAACAAATCACAAAAAAATTTGGGGCTATTTTTGGTGGGGAATTTTCGGATTTAGGACGAAAACAACAAAATCAAGCTAGAAAACACGGGGTAGGGGCTCCAAAAAACGTGGTCAACGTGGCTCTGATACCATATGATGTAGGGTGGAACCCTACTCGGAGATCTTTCACGTTTGGACGGGATCCTACGGGGGAAACACGACGAACGGGCGGAAGAACACAAGGGAAAACTCAAAAGAGAAACACTAAACCGACAAGTTTCGATTACACAAGGGCTAGATCACCGAACACAAAAGGTAGCACAAGATTCAAAATCAACAAAGGAAAGATACACGAGTAACCGATCTTCTACGTGAGGAGGTCTTGATGGGGCCCACCCTAGAGGGGGTCTTGAATCCGCTTGGGGGATCTTCTCCGAAGAGGTCGTGAACTCCAAGGAGAAGTACCAAGTGGATGAGCAAGGGCTCTCACACCAAAGATGAGCTAAACCAATGCTAACCCTAACTAGGAGGAGGTGGGAGAGTATTTATAGTTTACGGGACAAAAGGGTACACGGGCCTCGGCCCAGGTGGCTGCTCGCAGGCAGGACCGGAAGTTCCGGGCTAGGCCGGAAGTTCCGGGCGCCGGAAGGTCCGGGCAGGGTCCAGCCTAAGCCGAGAGTTGGCGCGGGTGGAGCTGGGCTGGCTTCCGGGGGCCGAAAGGTCCGGGCGGGCCGGAAGTTCCGGGGCCGGTTCCGGGCTGGTTCCGGGCTAACCAGAAAGTTGGCACGCCAGGGATGGTCGCTATCGTCGGAGGCCGGAAGTTCCGGGCTGTGGCCGGAAGTTCCGGGCTGTCCAGAGAGTTGATCCCTGTCGTTTCTTCTTCAGCTCCTAGTTCCTTGGCTTGAACGTTGTACCTGATCACGCATAGTGTCTCGGACTTAGGTAGTAGCCATGTCTCATTGGAAGAAAAGGGGAAATCAAATAGGAGTGATGTCATCTCGGATTGAATAGCACGAGCTCTTGCTCTTGTCATGGGTCCACTTGGAGCTTGGATAGTTGATGGAAGGTCCATGCGGATGACCGAAGGATGCTCCGCATCAAATTGACTTAATTTCCGGTGCATCGCTACCCAACCGTGCACCATACCGTACCAATCCAGAGGAGACGAAGGAGATTATGCGTCAAGTACAGGAGCTGCTCGACAAAGGTTATATACGCGAATCTCTTAGTCCTTGTGCTGTACCTATTATACTAGTGCCTAAAAAGGATGGTACGTCGCGTATGTGTGTTGATTGTAGAGGCATTAATAATATTACTATTCGCTATCATCATCCTATTCCTAGGCTAGATGATATGCTTGATGAATTGAGTGGCTCTACAATATTCTCCAAAGTTGATTTGCGTAGTGGATACCATCAAATTCGTATGAAATTGGGAGATGAATGGAAAACAGCATTGAAAACTAAGTTTGGTTTATATGAGTGGTTAGTCATGCCTTTTGGGTTAACTAATGCACCTAGTACTTTCATGAGACTAATGAACGAAGTTTTACGTGCTTTCATTGGACGATTTGTGGTTGTCTATTTTGATGTTATATTCATTTATAGCAAATCTTTGGAAGAACATTTGGAACATTTACATGTTGTTTTTAATGCTCTACGTGATGCACGTTTGTTTGGTAACCTTGGGAAGTGCATCTTTTGCACCGACCGAGTATCTTTTCTTGGCTATGTTGTTACTCCACAGGGAATTGAAGTTGATAAAGCCAAGATTGAAGCTATTGAGAGTTGGCCGCAGCCCAAAACGGTCACACAAGTGAGGAGTTTTCCTGGACTTGCTGGTTTCTATAGGCGTTTTGTGAGAGATTTTTGCACCACTGCTGCACCTCTCAATGAGCTTACAAAGAAGGATGTGCCTTTTGTTTGGGGTACCGTACAGGAAGAAGCCTTCACGGTATTGAAAGATAAGTTAACACATGCTCCTTTACTCCAACTTCCTGACTTTAATAAGACTTTTGAGATTGAATGTGATGCTAGTGGAATTGGATTAGGAGGTGTGTTATTACAAGATGGCAAACCTGTTGCACACTTTTCTGAAAAATTGAGTGGGCCTAGTCTGAACTTTTCTACTTATGACAAAGAATTATATGCTCTTGTTCGGACTTTAGAGACATGGCAACATTATTTATGGCCCAAAGAATTTGTTATACATTCCGATCATGAATCTTTGAAACATATTAAAAGTCAAGCTAAACTGAATCGTAGACATGCTAAATGGGTTGAATTCATTGAGACTTTCCCTTATGTCATTAAAAACAAGAAGGGTAAAGAACATGTTATTGCTGATGCTTTGTCTCGTCGCTATACTATGCTTTCACAACTTGACTTCAAAATATTTGGTTCGGAGACCATCAAAGATGAATATGTGCATGATGCTGATTTTAAAGATGTAGTGCAGAACTGTAAAGAAGGAAGAACATGGAACAAGTTTGTTATTAATGATGGTTTTGTGTTCCGTGCTAACAAGCTATGCATTCCTGCTAGCTCTGTTCGTCTTTTGTTGTTGCAGGAGGCGCATGGAGGAGGATTAATGGGACACTTTGGCGTGAAGAAGACGGAGGACGTACTTGCTAAACATTTCTTTGGGCCAAAGATGAGACGGGATGTTGAGCGTTTTGTTGCTCGCTGCACTACATGTCAAAAAGCTAAGTCACGACTCAATCCTCATGGTTTATATATGCCTTTGCCTGTACCTAGTGTTCCTTGGGAAGATATATCTATGGACTTTGTTTTAGGTTTACCTCGAACAAAGAAGGGGAGGGATAACATATTTTTTGTCGTGGATAGATTCTCGAAAATGGCACACTTTATACCATGTCATAAAAGCGATGATGTTGTTAATGTTGTTGATTTGTTCTTTCGTGAAATTATTCACTTGCATGGTGTGCCAAATACTATTGTTTCAGATCGTGATACTAAATTTCTTAGCCACTTTTGGAGATGTTTATGGGCTAAGTTGGGGACTAAACTGCTTTTTAGTACTACTTGTCACCCCCAAACGGATGGACAAACTGAAGTAGTGAATAGAACATTGTCTACTATGCTTAGGGCTATTTTGAAGAATAATAAGAAAATGTGGGAAGAATGCTTGCATCATATTGAATCTGCTTATAATCGTTCATTGCATTCTACTACTAAGATGTGCCCTTTTGAAATTGTGTATGGTTTCCTACCTCGTGCACCCATTGATTTGTTGCCTCTTCCATCTTCGGAGAAGGTTAATTTTGATGCTAAACAACGTGCTGAATTGATCTTAAAAATGCATGAGTTAACTAAGGACAACTGATGTAGGGCGGAACCCTATGTGGACAATCTTTCACGTTTGGAGAGGATCCTTACGAGGAACACGAAGAACGAGTGGAAGAGCACGAGGGAAATTACGGGGAAAACACAAGAGAATCACTCAAACCAACAAGATTCAATTACACATGCGCTAGTTCCAAGAACACCTAGAGATCACACGGTCCAAATCCAACAAAGGACGATACAAGAGGTAACCGATTCTTCTCCGTGAGGAGGTCTTGATTGTCTTCCCTTGAAGGGGTCTTGAATCCGCTTGGAGGATCTTCTCCGAAGAGGTCCTGAGCTCCGAGGAGAAGTAACCAAGTGGATGAGCAAGGCTCTCACACAAAATATGAGCTAAACCATTGCTAACTCTAACTAGGAGGAGGTGGAGGAGTATATATAGTCTTGGGCCACGAAGGGGTAAGTGGGGGATACATGGACTCGATCCAATACCTTTGTCTTGTGACAGCGTCAGACGTCCGGAGGGTTCCGGTCGTCCCGAGGCTCGGGAAGGTCCGGACGTCCGGTGCTCTTCGGACTTCCATAGATTCGGCTCGGGTGCGCTTCGGTCGGACGTCCGGAGGGGGCCGGTCGTCCGGAGGCTGGAGTTCATCCGACGTCCGGTCCTGGTCGGACGTCCGGCCACTGTAGCTTCGGGCAGCTTCTTCCCATGGTCCTTGTACTTGGTGTCCTCACCGTCCTGTCCAATGCTCGTAGCTATTCCATGGCCTTCCTCTTGGTTCCTGGACATGCATAGCACACCTGTTTGAGGTAGTAGCCATGTCTCACATATGGAAAGTGACGATTCGGAGAGGAGCGAGTTCACCTTGTGTCCATTGGCGTATGTTCGAGGTCTCGTCATATGTCCTCTTGGGGTTTAGAGAGTAGTCGGAGTGTACATGGGGATGAACGTGGGATGCTCTGCATCATCTCCCCCCTTGGGAAAGATACGACCTCGGATCGTGATCCTCATCACCATGGAAACGGTTGTCGTACACGGACTTGTAGTTGGACGAAGTTGAAGACATGGCGCAATCCAAGTAGTCCAAGGTGTCGCCGGAGTGATACACATGCAAAAGGAGCAAACACAAGCAACACTCAGTGATAGAGGCAAAGGTGTCCCGATGTTTCGATGAGATGGTGGCTATCGTTTCTGTGGGAGTCGACCTTGACGATCCGACTACGATCGTGCGAGACGTCGCGCCTTAGCAATCGCTAAACCAACTTCCGAGGGTTATTGACCACGCCGGAGCACGATCAACCTGACCACGAGGGCCTGTTTCCTGCGAGCAAACGAAGAACAAGCAAGAAACTGAGATTGCAATCTGGATATTGCGAATATAAGATGAAAGCTTTATTGATCAAGGTGGGGTTACGTGGCGCCTTTGTGCAGTCGTTGAACACAAGCGGCACGCGAAGTTGCAGCTATGGCGAACTTTTAATCTAAACAAAACCCAAGGTCTAAACGGTGCCCTAAGGGCTGTATATATGGAGGAAGAGGGGGAATTTCGTGGCCCTTGGTGGAGGGGTCCGAAATCAACCCTAACTCTTGTTTCCCACACATACGGACTCTAAAACAGCCTATACTTAAGTATTTCGAAATTACATGGGCCTGGCCCACTAATAAGGTGACGCAGCACCTAGAATAGCCTCGGGGACGACATTTATGAAGTAGCGTCTTGTATATTTCGTCCAAGGCTTCATGCACCCATTATGGTGGCTTCAAAGTCCTGAAATCATCACTTGTAACTCCGTTCTTGTTCCCCTTGCATGGCATTATCTCCATGCTTGTTCTTGCTCAATGTCCATCCTTCTCCAAGCTAGGGCCTTCATTTGTAAGCAAAACAAATGTATCCAATTTAGGCAGCATCATATTCTCATGAACATTAGAATCATTACCAAGAAAGCGAAAGTACACGATAATTTAATTGGCGTCTTGTGAGCTCTAGTAATTGGTCCGTATATGTAGCGATGAGGGGCTGTGGGTGTAACAATGGTATTGATGTCCTCATCATCCTCCCTTCTTGAAATGAAGTCGTCCTCGACGGAAGCTCATATTCCTCACCCAAATAAGGCTTCAAATCTGCAATGTTAAAAGTGGGACTAACCCCAAAATCTGCGAGCAGCTCAAGTTTATATGCATTATCATTTATTTTCTCTAACACCTTAAATGGACCATCAGACGTGGCATTAGCTTTGATTTGCGCAAATCAGGAAACCTATCCTTACATAAATGTAACCAAACAAGATCTCCAGGTGCAAAGACAACATGTTTTCTACCCTTATCTCCACAAGTTTGTATTTAGCATTCATCGCTCAATGTTTTCCTTAGTTATCTCATGCATTTTAAAATCAATTCAGCACGTTCTTTAGCATCAAAATTAACCTTCTCCGAAGATGGAAGAGGCAACAAATCAATAGGTGCACGAGGTAGGAAGCCATACACAATTTCAAAAGGGCACATCTTAGTAGTAGAATGCAATGAGCGATTATAAGCAAATTCAATATGAGGCAAGCATTCTTCCCACATTTTCTTATTATTCTTCAAAACAGCCCTAAGCATAGTAGACAATGTTCTATTGACTACTTCAGTTTGTCCATCGGTTTGGGGTGACATGTAGTACTAAAAAGCAGTTTAGTCCCCAACTTAGCCCATAAACATCTCCAAAAGTGGCTAAGAAATTTAGTATCACGATCTGAAACAATAGTATTTGGCACACCATGCAAGCGAATAATTTCACGAAAGAACAAATCAGCAACATTAATGACATCATCGCTTTTATGACATGGTATAAAGTGTGCCATTTTAGAGAATCTATCCACGACAACAAATATGCTATCCTCCCTTCTTTGTTCGAGGTAAACCTAAAACAAAGTCCATAGATATATCCTCCCAAGGAACACTAGGCACGAGGCAAAGGCATATATAAACCATGAGGATTGAGTCGTGACTTAGCTTTTTGACATGTAGTGCAGCGAGCAACAAAGCGCTCAACATCCCGTCTCATCTTTGGCCAAAAGAAATGTGTAGCAAGTATATCCTCCGTCTTCTTGACGCCAAAGTGTCCCATTAATCCTCCTCCATCGCCTCTGCAACAACAAAAGACGAACAGAGCTAGCAGGAATGCATAGCTTGTTAGCACGGAACACAAAACCATCATTAATAACAAACTTGTTCCATGTTCTTCCTTCTTTACAATTCTGCATTACATCTTTAAAATCAGCATCATGCACATATTGATCTTTGATGGTCTCCAAACCAAATATTTTGAAGTCAAGTTGTGAAAGCATAGTATAGCGACGAGACAAAGCATCAAGCAATAACATTTTCTTTACCCTTCTTGTGTTTAATGACATAAGGGAAAGTCTCAATGAATTCAACCCATTTAGCATGTCTACGATTCAGTTTAGCTTGACTTTTAATATGTTTCAAAGATTCATGATCAGAATGTATAACAAATTCTTTGGGCCATAAATAATGTTGCCATGTCTCTAAAGTCCGAACAAGAGCATATAATTCTTTGTCATAAGTAGAATAGTTCAGACTAGGCCCACTCAATTTTTAGAAAAGTATGCAACAGGTTTGCCATCTTGTAATAACACACCTCTAATCCAATTCCACTAGCATCACATTCAAGCTCAAAAGTCTTATTAAAGTCGGGAAGTTGGAGTAAAGGAGCATGTGTCAACTTATCTTTCAATACCGTGAAGGCTTCTTCACTGTGCGGTACCCCAAACAAAAGGCACATCCTTCTTTGTAAGCTCATTGAGAGGTGCAGCAATGGTGCTAAAGTCTCTCACAAAGCGCCTATAGAAACCAGCGAGTCCAAGAAAACTCCTCACTTGTGTGACCGTTTTGGGCTGCGGCCAACTCTCAATAGCTTCAATCTTGGCTTTATCAACTTCAATTCCTGTGGAGTAACAACATAGCCAAGAAAAGATACTCGGTCGGTGCAAAAGGTGCACTTCCCAAGGTTACCAAACAAGCGTGCATCACGTAGAGCATTAAAAACAACGTAAATGTTCCAAATGTTCTTCCAAAGATTTGCTATAAATCAGTATATCATCAAAGTAAACTACCACAAATCGTCCAATGAAAGCACGTAAAACTTCGTTCATTAATCTCATGAAAGTACTAGGTGCATTAGTTAACCCAAAAGGCATGACTAACCACTCATATAATCCAAACTTAGTTTTAAATGCTGTTTTCCATTCATCTCCCAATTTCATACGAATTTAATGGTATCCACTCATAAATCAACTTTGGAGAATATTGTAGAGCCACTTAATTCATCAAGCATATCATCTAGCCTAGGAATAGGATGGCGATAACGAATAGTAATATTATTAATGCCTCTACAATCAACACACATACATGACGTACCATCCTTTTTAGGCACTAGTATAATAGGAACAGCACAAGGACTAAGAGATTCGCGTATATAACCTTTGTCGAGCAGCTCACATACTTGACGCATAATCTCCTTCGTCTCCTCTGGATTGATGCGGTATGGTGCACGGTTGGGTAGCGATGCAGGGAATTAAGTCAATTTGATGCTCAATCCCTCGAATAGGTGGTAATCCGGTGGCACGTCTTGTGGAAAGGCGTCGGTGAACTCTGCAAAATGTTAGTGATGCGAGGGGCAAAGAGGAAAACACGTCCTCGAATGAAAATAATGCCTCTTTGCACACAAAAGCATAGCAAACAGATTTGCTAGAATCTAGCTCATCAATATCAGATTTGGTGGCAAATAAACATGCACTTTTCAGTTTAATTTCAGAAGCAACATTAGATGGTTTATTATTAGGCTTCATTTGTTGCTCAAATTCTTTTGCCACAATCTGATTTTCACTCTTATTTTCTCTGTTTTGCTTTATTAGCTCTATTAATATCATCTTTCAAAATGGAATCAGGAGTCATAGGAAGCAAAGTAATATTTTTATCCTTGTGAACAAGAGTATCTGATTGTTTCTACCATGGTGTACAGATTTTTATCAAATTGCCATGGTCTACCAAGTAATAAGGAACATGCTTGCATAGGTACCACATCACAATCAACATAATCAGCATATGTAGAGATACTAAAATGCACACGAACAGACGTGTTACCTTAACCTTGCCGCTGTTGTTGAACCATTGGATGTAGTAAGGATGTGGATGTGGTCTTGTGGTGAGAGAAAGCTTCTCCACCATATCCATGCTAGCCAAGTTGTTGCAGCTCCCTCCATCTATGATGGCCTTGAATAGAACGTTCCTTCACAACTCCCTTTGTATGGAACAAGTTATGCCTCTGATTTTGCTCAGCTTGTGTAACCTGCACACTCAAAACACGTTGAGCAACTAAACATTCATACTGTCGGCATCTTGACAGCCATGTATTGCGTCTCGGGATCAGAATCATCTCCACCGTGTTCTTCATGTGTAATAAGAGCCAAAGTCTCTTCATCATAGTCACTAGCGGACTCATACCCACCATCCTCGGTAGCAATCATCACACGCTGAGATTGGCATTCTCTCATAAAATGTCCTCTTCCCTTACAACGACGACAAATAATATCACTTGTGTGCCCTGTTGACGCCATGGAAGAAGAAGAGCTCTGTAGGCCCAGCGGTGTACTCTTGGCAGATAGTGGTGGTTGTGCCTGCTTTCTTGTATCACGGTTGGAGGTGGCAGCCGGCGGAGGTGCGGTGTAGTAGAGCGTGTGGAAGTAGATGATGCACGTGGTGTCCATGATGAAGGTCGACCTGCGAGAAAAGTTAGTCGCGCCAAGGCACATCGATCCTGCACTTCACGTTCAGCTTTACAAGCAAGATGGAATAATCGGTGATATTATTATAATCCTTGTAGTCTAGAATGGTCTGAATCTCTCTATTTAATCCACCCGAAAGCGTGCAAGCATAGCTTCATTCTCCTCAACAATACCACATCTAATCAAGCCGGTTTGTAATTCCCGATAATATTCTTCTACGAATTTTTCCTTGTCTTAAGCGCTGCAATTTTTGAAGTAATTCACGTTGATAATATGGTGGAACCCAACGAGTACGCATAGCAGTTTTCAAAGCAGCCCAAGTAGCTGGAACAGGATATAATCTACAATGTTCAGACCACCAAACACATGCAAAGCTAGTGAAAGCACAAACAGCAGCAGGAACACGTCTCTCCTCAGGATATTGTAAACATGTAAATCGTTGTTCAGTTTCTAACTCCCAAGTAAGATATATATCAGGAACATATCGACCCTCAAATGGTGGAATATTCAATTTCAGTTTAGGGAGATGGTCATGATCTCGTACCTGAAGGGGAGCCGAACATTGCCATTGTTTGCATGTGGGCGACCTGGTGGTTGTGGTTTGGTGGTTGCACGTAGTTCGATGTTGATCAACCTCATCCTCGTAAGCTCTCACATAATCATCCTCCCCGCCGCAGCAGCAGGAGCCCTGAAGTATCAACAAAGCAGCACCAAGCAGCTTGGCGGCTGAAGAGGGACACGGGAAGCTCGGCGGAGGGCTGTTTCGCGATGTGGAGGTAGTCCGTGTTGTTGTAGTAGAGGTGCGTTAGGTGCAGCCGGTGGTGGTGGTGGTAGGCAGCAAGCAATTCATTAAACTTGATATCGAGCTTCGTTTGACGCCTTCTCAATGCCATCTATCTTCTCCATGGCCTCTTCAAATCTATTTAGCACATCGTCCACCTGCCCACTCATCATTTGTTGAAACTTATCATGTAGCGCTTTGTTTGTCATGTTCTCCCGGTCGGTCTAAATCGACTTGTGATCCTGCCATGGTTAGCAGCAATAGAAACACACAAGAATATGATTGACGGACTACTAGGAAGGCGTGGTGGTGGTGTGGTGGGCGGTCACAAATCCGTCAAGCAAATCTCAAATTCTTACCAGTTCTTACCCAGCGGCGGTGATCGGCAACCGATGTAGTCAAAACTCTCAAAGCTTGGATAGAGCGATTACGGGGAGAGTCAAGCATACGATGTAGATGTATGTGGAGCTGGGAAGGCTTATAATATGGTAGCAAAAAAAGGTTAGCAATAATCAATTCAGAGATGCAAAGTTGAATAAGCGCTCAACGACGGTGATCTTGTGCTGGTCCTAGGCTGAACCGTGCTAGAGACGCGAGCCTAGAACACTAACAAAATCACGGCGCTGCACGTAAACAAGGAAAAAGCACACTCTGGATTTTTTTTTCTTTTTTTTTTTTTGCTGCTTTTTTTTTGCTGCTGCTTTTTTTTTTTGCGAAAAATCACTATAATGGCGAGTGTCTCAAAACTCTTCCGAGGTCAAATGACAGGATGGGCACGAAATTTTTGACCAAATTTTTTTTTATTGCCGGACCCAAAAAGCTGAAGCGGGTCAAAAAACTTTCTATAACGGCGACTGTCTCAATACACTTAGAAACACTTAAAAACAGGATAGCCAGAAAATTTTTCGACAAGTGCGTTTTCGAAAAATTTTGGGCCTAAACGGAGGGTGGTTTCCAGACTCTTTTTTTTCGAAACCTACTCCGGCAAGGAAACACGAATCGGAAACTAGATGGATCTCGAAAACAACCCTAATATGCAAGGAACTCGGATTGGTGGTGGATATATGGCAGCGGTGGTGGTATATGGATATGGATTGAGGCGGTGGCGGATAAGCAATGGTGGAAGATGACAAAGGCGATGATGATGGTGCGGTGGCGTGACAACTTATGACCAGAACTCGAAACTCTAAAATACTAGACTCTAAGACCAGCAACTTGACACGACGATGCAACCGCAAATTCAACAAAGCAAAACCCTAAAAAGATTATGCAAAGGCTCAGATTGGTTCGGATATGTTGAACTAACCCTAATTTTTTTTTGTGGCTTTATTATGGACTTTAGGTATGAAGAACAGACTCGATCTAATCTACGAAAAACTGTAAAATCTCACCGAGCAACCTGAAAATCTGATACCACTTGATAGAGGCAAAGGTGTCCCGATGTTTCGATGAGATGGTGGCTATCGTTTCTGTGGGAGTCGACCTTGACGATCCGACTACGATCGTGCGAGACGTCGCGCCTTAGCAATCGCTAAACCAACTTCCGAGGGTTATTGACCACGCCGAACACGATCAACGACCACGAGGGCCTGTTTCCTGCGAGCAAGCGAAGAACAAGCAAGAAACTGAGATTGCAATCTGGATATTGCGAATATAAGATGAAAGCTTTATTGATCAAGGTGGGGTTACTGTGGCGCCTTTATGCAGTCGTTGAACACAAGCGAAATGCTGCGAAGTTGCAGCTATGGCGAACTTTTAATCTAAACAAAACCCAAGGTCTAAGCGGTGCCCTAAGGGCTGTATATATGGAGGAAGAGAATTTCGTGGCCCTTGGTGGAGGGTCGAAATCAACCCTAACTCTTGTTTCCCCACACATACGGACTCTAAAACAGCCTATACTTAAGTATTTCGAAATTACATGGGCCTGGCCCACTAATAAGGTGACGCAGCACCTAGAATAGCCTCGGGACGACATTTATGAAGTAGCGTCTTGTATATTTCGTCCAAGGCTTCATGCACCCATTATGGTGGCTTCAAAGTCCTGAAATCATCACTTGTAACTCCGTTCTTGTTCCCCTTAGCATGGCATTATCTCCATGCTTGTTCTTGCTCAATGTCCATCCTTCTCCAAGCTAGGGCCTTCATTTGTAAGCAAAACAAATGTATCCAATTTAGGCAGCATCATATTCTCATGAACATTAGAATCATTACCAAGAAAGCGAAAGTACGATAATTTAATTGGCGTCTGTGAGCTCTAGTAATTGGTCCAAGTATATGTAGCAGTAGGGGCTGTGGGTGTAACAATGGTATTGATGTCCTCATCACTCAGGAATACAATGGTTAGCGCACACAAAGTGTCCATTATGTAAGAATGAGTCCGTGAGGCAAGATTGTTCATGACAAAGCACATGAAGCTTAGCAAGATGATATGGAATAAGATGTAAAGCATTCATGGGAGCAAAAGCATGGTGCACAAAGCGACAAATTCTACCATTGTGCAAAATGATGTCATTGAGAGACGGTTCATCAATAGCATGAATATGGTAATAGATGCTCAATATGATTATGTTATCATGCAATTGATGATAAGTAATATGATCACGATGTATGAATAGGCCATCAAGAAAGATCACAACAAATTTGCTAAGAAAATGCACAAGCTCATATATCATGGATGACATTGAAATTGAAGATGCAACAAGGCAACCATAATGTGGGTCAATCCATGTATAAGATGCAAATTTGTTATGTGTGGTGTTGTACCATAGCTCGATGTCGTGGCACTCCTCAACTTGAAAGTCCATAGGGTCCAGCTCCAATGTCGGTCCTCCATCCAATATATGTATCATGTAGACAATAAGAAGGAAACAACAATGAAAGAATGACCCGTCCAATATGTGTATTTGAGGATGGCTCAAAGGGAAGGAGGTCACCTTTAGGAGGTTCTCGAAGATGTTGGAGTTGCGCATCTTGTATGCCTTCACATAACCAAGTTGTCTCGTGATGTTATCGCCTTGTGAATCCTTCAAAATGAAAGAACATGACAAACACTCGGAAAAACAAATGAGGTTAGCGGAAGTGCAAAACCTATCATTCGTGTGGTAAGATACCCAACAAGTGTATGCATAATGCTCATCATAAGAAAGTACAAGGGAGCATTTCATAGCATGGAGGCATATGATGCGAGAAGAACCAAATACAATAGGCTCAAGTAAACAAGCATGCATCACAGGTGAAGTGTCCAAGTCTCCAAGATCATTAAGCATAGAGGCAACTATTGGAGGCAAGCGACAATAAACAAGATATATCATGTGAGAGGCATGAACACATATGTCATCAACCCAAGAAAGCAAGTGATAGTGGAACATGGGTGATGCAACATAGCAAGCAATCATAGCGATCAAGTCAAGTAAGCTAGTAGTGCGAAGATGCAACGTACTAGAAGGAATCATGGAAAGCATGTCATGTGTGCAAATAGTGGGCATACAAAATGCACATGACATTTCACAAGCATAAAGGCAAGATATGAGCAAAATAGCATCAATAGCATGGGGCACATGATAAACATGGCAATAGCAACAAGGATCTCCACCAAGCATGCAAATACACATAGAAGTAGCATAATGATGAAACATGGGTAGATGCAAGCAAGGGTCACAATTGCATGGCAAAGGCATAGAAGCAAGTATAACATGCAAAGTGAACACGATAAAATGAGCATAAAGCGACAAGTGATATATAGCCCATAGACGTGTGAGAGACAAGTAAAAGAGATGCGCGTAGTCCTTGCGCAAAAGGAATGGTGGGAATGAAAGTCCACGGGATCCCAAGTCATCGTTGCTCTCAAGAGCTCGTTTCGTCAACTCATGGGATTGAGAATTTGACGAGTGTACGTGGGTACCTACACAAAACAAAGACAAAGGGAAAATTGTGTGTGCGTGGTAGATGTACACATCATCCATCATGATGTGCACGTGCATGTGTCGGTTAGCACAAAATATCCAATGCTCAAATAAATGAGATGCGTGATATAGAAACATGTCATCCATCATGATAGGTTTGTTATTATGTATGGCATAATGGAGACTCAGAGGATGTAATGCATCATGAGAAATATCTAGAGCATTGTTATTCATGGAATGCATATGGTGCAAGCAATCATGGAAATCATGCAAAGGATGGGATGAATCAAAATCTCCAAACATGTATGAGGAAACTATGGGGTTGTCCTCATGAGCATTAATGGAAACATCACGTGGAGAATATTGGCAACATTCAAAACAAAGCATATTTGGTTCAATGTGATCATGGCATGACATAGTAGATGAATTGTGCAAATCATGTAAAGGAAGCATGGCAATATCATCACATGAAAAACAAAAGCCAATGACCATCATCTCGTTATCTATGCCATAAGTGCAAATGGGATTGATTTTAATGGGGCATGCATAGTTACTATGTTGAGATTGAAATGATGCAAGATGGGAGATCTCACTCATAGCATATGACAAGTTCAATGGATTGTCAAACATGATGTGACCAATAGAATTTTCACAAGATATTCTATGAAGCATAGCATCACAACTAGGCAACTCAACATGCTCACCATCATATTCATCATAAATAGGTAAGTCAAGGCATGAACAAGTTTCACTAGCATGAAGCATGGTAATAGGTGGGTCAACATCATGGGAGCAATCGATGGTAAGAGAGTCCACTAGTGGGACAAGAGAAGCACCATCACCTATGCGACCTTTGGAGCGTCGCTCATGTGTTGTAGGTGAAGTGTCGAAGATCCAATCGTTGTCATCTTCATCTTGATGGTACCATGTGGGGGGTGTATCATCGTCCACCATGGCCATCGTCGTCTCCATTGGAGGGATGGACTCGTCGAGGATTGGCATAGCGTCATGTAGGAGACCTAGCACCAAAGAAGAAAACACACTAGGAGTAGAGGTTAAGTCGTTAGAAATCATGGTGGCCTCACATGCCGTGTCAACTACCTCACTCACTAAGTGTTGTGGCTCACTCACTCCCTATTGGATGCTCTCACTCATATGGTTGGTGGAGTCACTCAAATGGCGCTCAACCTCACATAGTATGTGTTGCATGCTCTCAAGTGTGGGGCTAGTGGTGGTCACACTCATCCTCTCATAGGAAATGCACTCAATGTCACATATGGTGGAGTCACTCATATCACTCATGGTGGGGTGGCTCTCCTCACATGGGAATTGGGTCATCTCTTTATATGTGGGTGTCGGAGAGATGTTGGTGCGTACGTCTCCATGCTCAACTCATATCGCCGTGGTCGAAGGGGATGGCCCTTGCTCGACCTTCTTGTCGTCGTCTTGGTGTGGGAGGCTCATATGATGTGGCACCTCGTAGCTCGTCTCCATGACCGAAGGGAATCTCCCATGCTCGGCCATCTTCCTTGGGGGGCTTCCGAAGATGGAAGTGTCGCCCTCGTTCGTAGGTGGTCGCTTGGACTTGATGAAGTCGATGTAGGCGTACACGTGGGAAGTAGGCGAAGATGCCGTACGTCCAAAGGCGAAGATGCCTTGATAGGACTTGGCGAAGATGCCGAAGTGGTTGTTGTAGTCGTAGCACCGTCTTGGTGGTGGTCGACTCGCGGTCTCCTTTTGTGCTCTTGAAGCTTGGACTTGGCGTGAAGTAGGGCTTGTTGGGACTTGTGCATTTGCGCTTGTGGAGCATCTTCATGATGATGATGTCGTTGTCGTGCTTGAGCTCATAGAAGATGTCGTTCGTCGTCGTGCACATGATGCTTGGAGGTGACTTGCCCTTCATGACGATGTGGATCACGAACGTGATGGTGGTCGCCATGGGTGATGCAACATAAGCAAGCATAGAAATCAAGTCGTGCAAACTAGTGGAGCGAAGTTGCAACACACTAGAGGAAATCATGGCAATCATGTCATGTGAGCAAATAATAGGCATGGGCAATGCACAAGACATATCGCAAGCACGGACACAAAGCAAGATGAAAGTATCATCATAGGAATGGGTCATGAATAGAACATGGCAATAACAAGTGATATCTCCACCAAGCTTGCAAATACACATACAAGTACTAGAATCAATCATCATGTGTAATGCAAAGCATGGGTCACAAATGCATGGCAATGGCATAGGAATGGGCATATCATGCAAAGTGAACATGGTAATATGGGCAAAGGATATATAATGGAGAACAACCCATAGCCAAGTGAGGGCCATGTAGAAGAAATGCGCTAATTCTTTGCACGAAGAGAGCGGTGGGAAAGACAATCCATGGGATCCCAAGTCCTCATTGCTCTCTAGAGCTCGTTTTGTCAACTCGTGGGATTGCGAGGTTGACAAGTATTCATGGGTACCTACACAAGAGAGACACAAACCAAAGAAATTGTGTGCGTGGTAAATGTACACATCATCCATCATGATGTGTATGTGCACGTGTGAGTTAGCACAAGATAAGCATCGCTCAAAGAAATTTGATGCATGATATGAGAACATGTCATCCATCATGAAAGAATAGTTGTTATGTATGACACGATGGGGATGCAAATTGAGCATACAATTATATGGCACATCAATAGCATTTTCATTGAAGGGAAACATATGGTGCACATAATTATTGGGATCATGGAATGAATGGGGTGGATCAAATTCTCCTAACATGTATGAGGAAACTATGGGGGTCTCCTCATGAGCAATATCGAAAATATCATATGCAGAAAATGGACAACATCCAAAACAATGCATATCCGAAGCTAGGTGGTCATGGCATGGCATATGAGATAAATGATGCAAAGGTAGCATATCAATATCATCACAAGTAAAACAAATGCCAATAACCATGGGCTTGTCATCTATGCCATAAGTGCAAACTGGGTTTATTTTAATGGCATATGCATAGTCACTATGAAGAGATTGCAAATTTTAGACATATGGTTGATCTCATGCATAGCATATGACAAGTCAAGCGGATTAGCAAACATGATGTGACCTAAAGAATTGTCACAAGAAATCCTATGTAACATGGCATCACAACTAATAGACTCCACATGACAATCATCAAACTCATCATAAATGGGCAAATCATCGCATGGGGAAATCACACTAGCATGAAG
The DNA here is from genome assembly GCA_021605205.1 of Aegilops longissima. Taxonomy (NCBI): domain Eukaryota; kingdom Viridiplantae; phylum Streptophyta; class Magnoliopsida; order Poales; family Poaceae; genus Aegilops; species Aegilops longissima. The sequence continues at coordinate 239,046,576 of CM038676.1, read as the reverse complement.
CAAGGTACTAGGTGGATCAACATCATGCAAGCAATCAATGTCAAGAATGTCCACTAGTGGGAATAGAGCATCACCTTCACCTATGTTACCTTTTTCATTCCACTCAAGTGGTGTAGGTGAGGTGGGAAAGACCAAATGGTGGTAATCGTCATCTTGATGGAACCATGTGGGGGTGCATCATATTCCACCATGGCCATCGTCTTGTTCAAAGGGAGGACGAAGTCGTCGAGGATCGGCGCGTCGTCATGAATGGGACCTAGCACCAAATGAGAAGACACAATAGAGGTAGAGGTTAAGTTGTTAGAAATGCAAATGGCCTCACGAGACCTATCAACTATCTCACTCTCTCTATGTGGTGGTTCACTCACGCCCTCAAAGTAGGTGCACTCAAAGTCACATATGGTGGAGTAACTCATCTCACTTAAGTGGTGGGGGTTGTGGCTCTCCTCACATGGAAAGTGGGGCAACTTGTCATATATGGGGCTAGTGGTGAAGTCACTCTCACTCTCAATATGGTGGCAAAAGTCACTGAAGTCATCACACGTCGTCGTGGTCGAAGGGAGAATCCCATGCTCAACCATCTCGTCGTCGTCACCGTGGATGAAGGCCGAAGATGGCACATCATCACTCTCCACCATGACCGAAGGGAAAATCCCATGCTCAATCATCTCGTCACCGTCGCCGTGGATGAAGGCCGAAGATGGCACATCATCACTCTCGCCTCCTAAGATGGAAGCATCATCCTTGCTCGCCACCTTGTCGCTTGCCTCCAAAGCTTGGTCCTTGAAGGTCTCCATAGTCATACTCGTCGCCGCACCATCTTGAAAAAGAGTCAAGGTAGACTCGGCATCATCAATGCCACAAAGAGGGATGGCGGTGAAGTTGCACTTGGGAGCATCATCTTGGAGCTTGGCGGGCTTGGACATCGTGGTGGTACTAGCCTCATGCTTGTCGTGAGCTTGGTCGCATAAAAGTTTGCTTGGGGTGGAGAAGCCTTGGCCTTCATGAGTTCTTGTTCCTTGAGAGCACCAATGTAGTAGTCGTCGATGGACTTGTAGTTCTCGAGGAAGATAGTCTTGGATATGTCGTTGTTCAATCCCATCATGAAGTGGAACTTCATCGAAATAGAATTAAATCCCGCGCGGCTCGTCATAAGGCAATCTTCATCTCCTTGAAATCTGCGTCGATGGACTCGGATCCTGGATGGTGTTCTCCAATTGGCGTCGAAGTTGTTCCGTGTAGGTTGGAGGCACAAACTCTCGCCGCAAAGCTCTCTTCATCTTGGGCCAACTCATGTTGTAGTACTCCGAAGGTGTGTGAAGCCACCATGCCAATGCGTAGTCGTGGAAGTTTCTTGTGGCGCACTTCACTTGATCTTCGGAAGGGACTTGATGTAGCTTGAGGTAGTCGTCTATCAAACGCTCCCACTCGAGGTACTCCTCGGGTTCGTGAGTTCCATAGAAAGGAATCGCGTGGTCGATGTCGAGGTCGTAGTAGCTCGTGGAAGTCGCGGACTTGAGCTTGGGGAGCTTCTCTTGAGCGTAGTGATGCGAAGCATCCAATGGACATCACCATGTCAAGAGTCTGTTTGGCAAGTGACACGTGCGACCTCTACTTCACATACACAAAGGTGAATCATCTCCTTTACACGTGCTCACTTGACCCCTTCGAGGATGGTATACTACTTGACACTCCACTCGTGTGCATGCATAGGTATTGCAGGAGTTTCACGGACGGCGAGGAGGATTGCAAGCGCCAAGGAACACCTACACCATCCGCGAGGGAAGCCTGGAAACGTAGACGCAAGAAGCTGTCGAAGAAGCTCCAGCCACCGGACGACCGGTTGGATCTGGACGTCCGGCGCCAGAAGATCCACCGAACGACCAGCGATCACGCACCCGAGCCAAATGAGCCGACGTCCGACGCCAGCGGACGACCGACGACCAGACGACCGGCCCCTCGAATTCCGGCACTCCTGCGTCAAAACCGTCGGCGGACGTCAAGCGTCTTCGGACGTCCGGCGCCCATGAGTCTCCGGACGTCCGGCGCCCCGGACGTCGACCCCAGCTGTGTCGATTGCGGGCTGAGTCCCATGTACCCCTTCACTTCACCCCCCATTTGCACTAAGACTATAAATAGACCACCTCCCCCTCCTTTCTAGGGCTAGCAAAGTGATAGCTCATTTGTATGTGAGCTTTGCTCCTACCTTCCTCTACTCTTGAGAGAGAGAGACCACTACTCCATTGGAGGCCAAGACCCCCATCTAGGACAAGATCCTGCCGGATATATCATCAAGACCCCCTCTTGGGCGGCCCCCTTCAAGACCTCCTCACGGAGATGAACTCTACCTTGTATCTTTCCCTTTGTTGTTCATGTACCTTGTGGATCTTGTGTGTTTGATTGTCTAGTGGATGTGTGATCGGACTTGTTCTTGAGTGTTTCCCTTGTGATTTCTCCCGTTCTTCCCGTGTTCTCTTGAGGATCCCTCGTGAAACACGAAGAACTGAGGGAAGAAGCGAGGAGAAATCACAGGAAACACTCAGAACAAGTCAATCACATCCACTGAATCAAACACATGAACTCAAAATGGAAAAATCAATCTCAGAAGGAAAGAAAGCTCAAAGGAGGGAAACTAGAAAGGATGAAGGTCTATTTATAGTCTAAGTGCAAATGGGGTGAAGTGAAAGTACATATGATTCAGCCCATAGCTGGACACAACCAGTCGGGCGTCAGTGGGCGTCAGATGTCGAGACTCCGGCGGCGAGGTGCGGATTTCGGAGGGCGGTCGTCGTGGATCTTCAGCGCCGGACGTCCGGACCCAACCGGTCGTCCGGTGGCTGGAGCTTCTTCGACAGCTCTTCTTCTTGCGTCTACGTTTCCGGGCTTCCCTCGCGGATGGTGTAGGTGTTCCTTGGCGCTTGCACTCCTCCTCGTCGTCCATGAAGCTCCGGCAATACCTATGCATGCACACGATTGGAGTGTCAAGTAGTATACCATCCTCAAAGGGGTCAAGTGAACACGTGTAAAGGAGAAGATTCACCTTTATGTATGAGAAGTAGAGGTCACACGTGTCACTTGCCAAACGGACTCTTGACATGGTGATGACCGTAGGATGCTCCGCATCACCATGTTAAGAGTCCGTTTGGCAAGTGACACGTGCGACCTCTACTTCATATACACAAAGGTGAATCATCTCCTTTACACGTGCTCACTTGACCCGTTCGAGGATGGTATACTACTTGACACTCCACTCGTGTGCATGCATAGGTATTGCAGGAGTTTCACGGACGACGAGGAAGAGTGCAAGCGCCAAGGAACACCTACACCATCCGCGAGGGAAGCCTGGAAACGTAGACGCAAGAAGAAGAGCTGTCGAAGAAGCTCTAGCCACCGGACGACCCGTTGGATCCTGATGAGGACATCAAATACCATTGTTACACCCACAGCCCCTACTGCTACATATACTGGGCCAATTACTAGAGCTTGCGCACGCCAATTAAATTATCAGGTACTTTCGTTTCTTGGTAATGATTCTAATGTTCATGAGAATATGATGCTGCCTAAATTGGATACATTTGTTTTGCTTACAAATGAAGGGCCTAGCTTGGAGGAGGATGGACATTGGAGCAAGAACAAGCATGGAGATGATGCCATGCGCAAGGGGAACAAGAACGGAGTTATAAGTGATGATTTCAGGACTTTGAAGCCACCATAATGGGTGCATGAAGTCTTGGATGAAATATACAAGATGCTACTTCATAAATTTCGTCCCGAGGCTATTCTAGGTGCTGCGTCACCTTATTATTGGGCCAGGCCCTTGTAATTTCGAAATACACAAGTATAGGCTATTTTGAGAGTCCGTATGTGTGGGGAAGCAAGAGATAGGGTTGATTTCGGACCCCTCCACCAAGGGCCACGAAATTCCCCCCCCCCTCTTCCTCCATATATACAGCCCTTAGGGCACCGTTTAGACTTTGTGATGCGGAGCATCCTACGGTCATCACCATGTCAAGAGTCCGTTTGGCAAGTGACACGTGCGACCTCTTCTTCACATACTCAAAGGTGAATCTTCTCCTTTACGTGCTCACTTGACCCCTTGAGGATGGTATACTACTTGACACTTCCCGTGTGCATGCATAGGTATTGTCGGAGCTTCTCGGATGTCAAGGAGGAGTGCAAGCGCCAAGGGCGACTACACCATCCGCGAGGAAGCATGGGCGGCAGCGGAAGAAGGCGGAACTGCTGAAGCTTCTGCGGCGGACATCCGGCGCCTCACCAAAGCCCGGACATCCGGCGTCTCACGAAACCGGATATCCGGCTGAAGCCGAAATCCGGCACCTCACTCCCGATTCGGCGAAACCGTTGCCACAGCCGGACATCCGGCGGGTAGCCCGGACATCCGGCGCCTCATGAAGCCGGACATCCGGGCCCCAGCCGGACATCCGGCGCTGTCTGTATCTGATGAGCGGGCCAAGGGCCCATGTACCCTCAACTCGCCCCAACTTGTACTAGCACTATATATACTTCTTCCCCTCCTCCTAGTTAGGGTTAGCTTTGGATTAGCTCATGTTTAGGTGAGAGATCCTTTGCTCATCCACTTGGCTACTTCTCCTCGGAGATCAGGACCTCTACGGAGAAGATCCCCAAGCGGATTCAAGACCCCCTTCTAGGGTGGACCCATCAAGACCTCCTCTCGGAGAAGAACGGCTACTCGTGTATCCTTACCTTTGTTGATCTCGAATCTTGTGCCACTCTATGTATTCGATAATCTAGCACTTGTGTGATTGATTTCTTGTCGGTTGAGTGCATTCTCTCTCGTTTTCCCCGTGTTTTCCCTCGTGTTCTTCCGCGTGTTCCTCGTGTTTCCCCGTAGGATCCGCTCCAACGTGAAAGATCGCCCACGTAGGGTTCCGCCCTACATCATCTATGGATCAGAGCTTAGGTTGATCACGTTTTTGGAGCCCCTACCCCTCCTTTTCTAGCTTGATTTTGTTGATTTCGTCTTAAATCCGAAAATCCCCACCAAAAATAGCCCCAAATTTTTTTTCTGTGATTTGTTAGTTTTGATGATGTTTTGTTGATTTTGATCCGTGGATTTGCTTGGTTTCAAGTGGATCTAGCATTTCCCCAAGTTTCCCCACTTTCTATCCACGAAATCTCTCCAATTTTGCCCCCGAAATCATCAATTTCCGCCCCCAATTCGAAAATTTCCGCCCCAAACGAGATCTGGAATCGTCGGGCCGGACATCCGGGCCTCAGGCCGGACATCCGGGCCATCCGGCCGGACATCCGGGCCCTGGAGCGCCAAATCTGCCCGGTTCTGGACAGACAGCCCCGGAAATCCGGGCTCAACCCCGGACATCCGAACCCTGGGATTTCAGTTTTTTTCCGTTTTACCGTTTTGTCCATAACTAATTCATCCGGAGTCCGATTTTGACGTTCTTTAGCTCGTTTTGAAGCTATTGACATCCCCCTTCCCATAAAAATACCACCAACACAATTTGACTCCATCAAATTTTTGAAAATTTGGCAAGTTTGCCTAGGCCTTCACCATATCACCCGCATAGCCACCTCCGACTTCCGCAACCTAACCCATTTTGTTCCCCATAGCATTAGTGGTTGCTTGAGTAGTGATTCAAGTCTCCTAAGGTGTTTCGGCTACTCAGGGACGATTGCTTCTTCATCAAACACCACCACCACTTCCACATAACCTTGCCCACCATACACTTCCGACAATCCAACTTAACCCAATTGTTGATTGAGCTTTTTCGAGTTGTGGCTTGTATCTCCTAAGGTGTTTCGGCTACTTAGGGACGACAACTTCAACTCCGACACGTGTATAGCCCATCATTCCACTTCCGCATTGCCAAGTGCAAACCACCACCGCATTCCCGCTACCACCATTTTGACATTTGACGTTTGAGATTTTGAGTGGGCGGTTTTCCGTTTCCTAAGGTGTTTGACTACTTAGGGACGAGTCTCCATCATCTTGGTATCTACATCAAGAATACCGCCACTCATCATCGCAAAGGACGGTAACCTCGACGACACCATTGTATATTCCCATTGCAAATTGCATTGATAACCCCTAGCCCATTTTGCGTTACTTGCCTATCGAGACTAGCCATTTGAGTATTGCCGGCAACGTTACTTGTGCACATTAGTGATCATACCTTCCATTACATACCATACCATATCATATTGGTATCATATCATCCATTGTGTCTCAAGTTTGTTCCGCATACACACAATTGCTATCTTGGTTTAATGCATTGTGCAAAGTGGCCATAGAAAAAAAAAAAGAAATAAAGCTTTTAAGCAAAAGAAAGAGAGCAAAGAGCTTGTAAGCAAGTGCCATAGCATCATACCATATTGCATATAAGATTATCATACTTGATCATCTTGGATCATTGTGAGAGAAACACGGGAACCATACATACATAGCATACTTGGGATAGAAAATTTATCCATTTGCATCTTATAGGTTGTGCACAAGTGTCGTATCCGCCTATTGAGCAATCGTGCTAGCGTCTCTCTTGAGTTGTGCAACACGAGCGTTTTGGTGGATTCCACATTTGAGCTCATTCCTTGGTTGCACGGCCCCATTTATCTATCCGTGTGTGTGTTTCCGTGTGCCTCATATTGCTATTGGTCTACTTGTTTAAGCTTGCGAATTTGTGAATCTCTTTCAACATTATTGACTCTTGCTAACACTTTGCATTAAATTTTGTGCCACTATCCTCACCGAGCTCCTCCATAAGCTTTACTTGTGTAGGTGTGAGAACCGACAAGATTGGTACCAATAGTGCTATTTCATTGTCCGCATTTGAGTGAACTTGATTCATTTTCAACATCGGTCAAGGTACATTGGTATAAGTTCTTCTCTTTCTCCCACTCATATTTGCTCGAGTCTTGTGATGGATAGGCAAGGCATTTCACCTTCGGTCTACAACAACAACGACGAGTTCGATGCCACGAACAACAACTCCAACGCCAAGAGACAAGCTCAAATGGAGGAGATCAAAACCCTCATCAAGTCCTACAAGCGATCTTCCTCATCTTCGAGAAGACGCTCAAGAGCACATGCTTCCGAGCTACCGTCTCCGGCAAGATCACATCGGCATCGACACCATCATCAACAAGAACGTGAAGGTCAAGAGCTCAACACCAACAAACGCTCAACGACTTCACCATCTCCCTTGGCATCTTCGCCAAGCGACTTCAAGGCATCTTCGCCCGGATATTTGGCATCTTCGCCAACAAGCACCCCAAGACTACGCTCAAGAGAAGCTCCCCAAGCTCAAGTCCGCGACTTCCACGAGCTACTACGACCTCGACATCGACCACGAGATTCCTTTCTATGGGACTCAAGAACCGAGAGTACCTCGAGTGGGGCGTTTGATGGATGACTACCTCAAGATACATCAAGTTCCTCCGAAGATCAAGTGAAGTGCGCCACAAGAAACTTCCACGACTACGCCTCGACTTGGTGGCTTCACACACCTTTGAGTGCTACGAGATGAGTTGGTCCAAGATGAAGAGAGCTTTGCGGTGAGAGTTCGTGCCTCCAACCTACGGAACAACCTCGGCGCCAATTGGAGAACACCATCCAAGGATCCAATTCCATCGACGCGTACTTCAAGGAGATGAAGATTGCCTTTGACGAGCCGGCGTGGGCGACCCCATGTCAATGAAGTTCCACTTCATGATGGGATTACTGCGACATCTCCAAGACCATCTTCCTCGAGAACTACAAGTCAATCGACGACTACTACATTGGTGCTCCCAAGGCGGAACAAGAACTCATGAAGGCCAACGCTTCTCCACCCCAAGCAAATTTCGTGGAGACCAAGCTCTACGACAAGCATGAGGCTAGTACCACCATGATGTCCAAGCCCGACAAGCTCCAAGACGATGCTCCCAAGTACAACTTCACCGCCATCCCTCTTTGTGGCATTGATGATGCCGAGTCTACCTTGACTCTTTTTCAAGATGGTGCGGCGACAAGTACGACTACGGAGACCTTCAAGGACCAAGCTTTGGAGGCAAGCGACAAGGTGGCGAGCAAAGATGATGCTTCCATCTTAGGAGGCAAGAGTGATGTTGTGCCATCTTCGGCCTTCATCAACGACGAGAGTGATGTTGTGCCATCTTCGGCCTTCATCCACGACGACGACTACGAGACGGTTGAGCATGGGATTCCCCCTTCGACCACGACGACATCCGATGACTTGAGTGACTTGAGCCACCATATTGAGAGTGAGAGTGACTTCACCACTAGCCCCATATATGTGTTGCCCCAATTCACTTGAGTGAGATGAGTGACTCCACCATACGTGAGTTTGAGTGCACCTATTTTGAGGGAGTGAGTGAACCACCACATAGAGAGAGTGAGATAGTTGATAGGTCTAGTGAGGCCATTTGCATTTCTAACAACTTGACCTCTAGCTCTATTGTGTCTTCTCATTTGGTGCTAGGTCCCATTTATGATGACGCGCCGATCCTCGACGACTCCGTCCTCCCTTTGGACAAGACGATGGCCATGGTGGAATATGATGCACCCCCCACATGGTTCCATCAAGATGAAGATGACCACCATTTGGTCTTTCCCACCTCACCTACACCACTTGAGTGGAATGACAAAGGTAACATAGGTGACGGTGATGCTCTAGTCCCACTAGTGGACATTCTTGACATTGATTGCTTGCATGATGTTGATCACCCTATTGACATGCTTCATTCTAGTATGATTTCCCCATGTAATGATTTGCCCATTTATGATGAATATGATGATTCTCATGTGGAGTCTATTAGTTGCGATGCTATGTTACATAGGATTTCTTGTGACAATTCTTTAGGTCACATCATGTTTGCTAATCCGCTTGACTTGTCATATGCTATGCATGAGATCCATCATATGTCTTATTTGCAATCTCTTCATAGTGACTATGCATATGCCATTAAAATAAACCCAATTTGCACATATGGCATAGATGACAAGCCCATGGTTATTGGCATTTGTTTTTCTTGTGATGATATTGATATGCTCCCTTTGCATCCTTTATCTCATATGCCATGCCATGCCCTCCTAACCGGATATGCATTGTTTTTGGATGTTGTCCATTTTCTCCATGTGATGTTTCCGCTATTGCTCATGAGGAGGCCCCATAGTTTCCTCATACATGTTAGGAGAATTTGATCCATCCCATTCATTGCATGATCCCCATACTTGTGTGCACCACATGCTCCCCATGAATGAAAATGCTATCGATCGCCATATACTTGCATTCTCAATTTGTGTCCCCATCGTGTCATACATAATAACTATTCTTTCATGATGGATGACATGTTCTTATACCATGCATCAAATTTCTTTGAGCGATGCTTATTTGTGCTAACACTCACTTGCACATACACATCATAATGGATGATGTGTACATTTACCACGCGCACAATTTCTTTGGTTTGTGTCTCTTTTGCGTAGGTACCCATGAATACTTGTCGACCTCGCAATCCCACGAGTTGACACAACGAGCTCTAGAGAGCAATGATGACTTGGGATCCCATGGATTGCCTTTCCCACCGCTCACTTCACGCAAACACTTCGCGCATCTCTTTTACTTGGCCCTCACATGGTTATGGATTGTTGTTCATTACATATCATATGCCCATCTTGCCATGTTCACTTTGCATGATATGCTCATTCCTATACCTTTGACATGCATTTGTGACCCATGCTTTGCATTACACATGATGATTGATTCTCGTACTTGTATGTGTATTTGCAAGCTTGGTGGAGATATTGCTTGTTATTGCCATGTTTCTTTTGTGCACCATTCCTATGATGATACTTTCATCTTGCTTTGTGTTCGTGCCTCACGATATGTCATGTGCATTCCCTATGCCTATTATTTGCTCACATGACATGATTGCCATGCTTTACTCTAGTGTGTTGCATCTTCGCTCCACTAGTTTGCACGACTTGATTACAATGCTTGCTTATGTTGCATCACCAATGATTCATAGTTGCTCATTTCATGCGGTTGATGACAACCATCTATATGCTTTGCACATGATTCATATTGCTTCTTGTCATATATCTCTATGTGTTGCCTCCCTCATGCTAGATGATTTGCCATGTATTGAGTGCAACAATGATTCTCTTCTTACTCATGAGATTGCCCCCATAGCACTCTCGCATATATTTGGAGATTTTGACATAATTCTTGTGAAGCATGCTTGTCTTACTTCTTTGCACCATATACCTAGTGCCATGAATATTGTCATTGTTGCATCATATTATTCATGCACTTGTCCTTCTAATGGTTTTGTGCAAAAGATGAGAACCATCATGATGGATGATGTGTTTGTCTACCATGCGCATACTTTCTTTGTTTTGCTTTGTGCATGTGTAGGATACTTGGACTTTGTGTCGAATTCCACTTCACGTGAGTTGACCATTCGAGCTCTTAAGAGCGAGCCTCAAACATTCTACCACGACTCGCTTCTACACCGCGTTTGCTTGCGCTTTGGCATTGTGAAGAATGCACAACGACTTGCCTTCAAGGTGACATCTTTCTTGAGCATGGATATTGCGGATCATACTACTTGTGTTGCTTACACCGTGAGACTTATTGGTCATCTTGGACCACTTGATTGCGCACTTAGTAGAGATCTTGCTTTGACTTGCCATTATCACATTCCCATGCATCATGACATATGTACCTTGTGTGTTGCATCCAATTCTTGGATTACTTGCTCCTCTCATATGTTTGGTTGCAACAATGTCATTACTTCACATATGCCATGTCCCATTGATTGCTACATGCTTGACTTGATTGCCTCACACATGATGAACAATTGCTCTTTCTATTGTGTTGAGTGCCATACTATCTTCACTACACCCTATGCACATTATGCTTGGATTGTCTTGCACTTGACCCATGTGTTTAGACACTTCATTTTATTTGGTGTTGTGAATACTTCCTATGCCTACCATCGACCATTTGTCGGCGCTTTATGCATGCTTGCTATGACCTTGAGGTGGATGCTTATGCTCTTGTCACACATATTTGCATCTCTACCTCACATTTACATGCTTGTTCCCAGTATATTTTTGCTTGTGCTCGATTGATATGCTTACATGCCATGTCACAATCCTTTGTCACACCCTATGCTATGCCTGATGACAACACTTGTTTGGTGAATCACCTCTTGAATGCTTGGTTTTGCACTAACGCTAACCACATTTGTTTTTCCAAGTGTTTGTTCTATTTACTCCTTTTGAAGGAATCACAAGATGGTGCGACATTGGAGAGTGCCCATTTCGAGCTTCAAAATGACGAGAGCTTGGTGATCGACCACTTTGACACGGCACCGCCATCTCTTTCCCATGGTGATTTGGTTTTCAATCCGAGGTCGGATCCTTTCCAAGGGGGAGGGGATGATGCGGAGCATCCTACGGTCATCACCATGTCAAGAGTCCGTTTGGCAAGTGACACGTGCGACCTCTTCTTCACATACTCAAAGGTGAATCTTCTCCTTCACACGTGCTCACTTGACCCCTTCGAGGATGGTATACTACTTGACACTTCCCCCGTGTGCATGCATAGGTATTGTCGGAGCTTCTCGGATGTCAAGGAGGAGTGCAAGCGCCAAGGAACGATTACACCATCCGCGAGGGAAGCATGGAAGCGACGACGGAAGAAGACGGAGCTGCTGAAGCTACAGCGGCCGGACATCCGGGCCAGAGGCCGGACATCCGGCGCCTCACCAAAGCCCGGACATCCGGCGTCTCACGAGAGCCCGGATATCCGGCCTGAAGCCCGGAAATCCGGCACCTCACTCCCGATTCGGCAGAAACCGTTGCCACAGCCCGGACATCCGGCCGGGTAGCCCGGACATCCGGCGCCTCATGGAAACCCGGACATCCGGGCCCCAGCCGGACATCCGCGCTGCTCATACACAGTGAACGGGCCAAGGGCCCATGTACCCCTCCAACTCGCCCCAACTTGTACTAGCACTATATATACTTCTACCCCTCCTCCTAGTTAGGGTTAGCTTTGGATTAGCTCATGTTTAGGTGAGAGAGCCTTTACTCATCCACTTGGCTACTTCTCCTCGGAGATCAGGACCTCTACGGAGAAGATCCCCAAGCGGATTCAAGACCCCCTTCTAGGGTGGACCCATCAAGACCTCCTCTCGGAGAAGAACGGCTACTCGTGTATCCTTACCTTTGTTGATCTCGAATCTTGTGCCACTCTATGTATTCGATAATCTAGCACTTGTGTGATTGATTTCTTGTCGGTTGAGTGCATTCTCTCTCGTTTTCCCCATGTTTTCCCTCGCGTTCTTCCGCGTGTTCCTCGTGTTCCCCCGTAGGATCCGCTCCAACGTGAAAGATCGCCCACGTAGGGTTCCGCCCTACATCACTTTGGGTTTTTTTTAGATTAAAAGTTCGCCATAGCTGCAACTTCGCGTACTTCGTTTGTGTTCAACGACCAGACAAAGGCGTCACAGAACCCCACCTTGATCAATAAAGCTTTCATCTTATATTCGCAATATCCAGATTGCAATCTCAGTTTCTTGCTTGTTCTTCGTTTGCTCGCAGGAAACAGACCCTCGTGGTCGTTGATCGTGCTCGGCGTGGTCAATAACCTCTCGGAGTTGGTTTAGCGATTGCTAAAGCGCGACGTCCTCGCACGTTCAGAGTCGGATCGTCAAAGTCGACTTCCTCCAAAGCGAAAACCAACATCTCATCGAAAGACGGGACACCTTTGCCTCTATCAAGTGGTATCAGATTTCCAGGTTGCTCGGTGAGATTTTACAGTTTTCCGTAGTTTAGATCGAGTCTGTTCTTCATACCTATAGTCCACGAAAAGGCCACAAAAAAATTAGGGTTAGTTCATCATATCCGAACCAATCTGAGCCTTTGCATAATCTTTTTAGGGTTTTGCTTTGTTCAATTTGCGGTTGCATCGTCGTGTCTAGTTGCTGGTCTTAGCGTATAGTCTTTTAGAGTTTCGAGTTCTGGTCATAAGTTGTCACGCCGCCACCGCACCATCATCATCGCCCCTGCCACCTACCATCACCGCTCCGAATCCGTATCCATATACCACCACCAATACGTGTCCATTTACCACCACCGATCCATATCCATATACTACCACCGCTACCACCACCGCTGCCATATACCACCACCATATATCCACCACCAATCCGAGTTCCTTGCATATTAGGTTTGTTTTCGAGATCCAGCTAGTTTCCGATTCGTGTTTCCTTGCCGGAGTAGGTTTCGAAAAAAAAAGAGTCCGGAAACCACTCTCCGTTTAGGCCCAAAATTTTCCGAAAACACACTTGTTGAAAAATTTTCTGGCTATCCTATTTTTAGGTGTTTCTAAGCGTATTGAGACAGTCGCGGTTATAGAAAGTTTTTTTTGACCCGTTTCAGTTTTGGGTCCGGCAAAAAAAAAAAATTTTTGGTCGAAAAAATTTCGTGCCCATCCTGTCAGTTTGACCTGGGAAGAGTTTTGAGACACTCGCCATTATAGTGATTTTTCGCAAAAAAAAGAGCAGCGCAATTTTTTTTCCAGAGTGTGCTTTTCCCTTGTTTACGTGCAGCGCCGTGATTTTGTTAGTGTTCTAGGCTCGCGTCTCTAGCACGGTCTAGCCTAGGACCAGCACAGTACCGTCGTTGAGCGTTTATTCAACTTTGCATCTCTGAATTGATTATTGCTGACCCTTTTTGCTACCATATTATAAGCCTTACCAGCTCCACATACATCTACATCGTGCGTTTGACTCTCCCTGGCAATCGCTCTATCCAAGCTTTTGAGAGTTTTTGACTACAACGGTTGCCGATCACCGCCTGCTGCTGGGTAAGAACTGGTAAGACTTTGAGATTTGCTTGACGGATTTGTGACACCACCACCACCACAATTTCCTAGTAGTCTATAGAATCATATTCTTGTGTGTTTCTATTGCTGCTAACCATGGCAGGATCACAAGCCGACGAGACTGACTGGGAGAACATGACAAACAAAGAGTTACATGATAAGTTTCAGCAAATGATGAGTGGACAGGTGGAAGATGTGCTAAATAGATTTGATGAGGCCATGGAGAAGATAGATGGCATTGAGAAGGCGTTCGAAACAAAGCTCGATAACAAATTTAATGAATTGCTCGCGCGTCTTCCACCACCACCACCGGCTGCACCTAACGCACCTCTACAACAACAACAATGACTACCTCCACGTCGCGAAACAGCCCTCCGCCGAGCGAGCCATGTCCCTCTTCAGCTGGCCAAGCTGCTTTGGTGCTGCTGTTGATACTACGTGGCTCCTGCTGCTGATGTGGAGGAGGATGATTATGTGGGAGATTACGAGGATGAGGTTGATCAACATCAGAACTACGTGCAACCACCAGCACCACAACCACCAGGTCGTCCACATGCAAATAATGGCAATGTTAGGGCTCCCCTCAGTGCGAGATCATGACCATCTCCCTAAACTGAAATTGAATATTCCACCATTTGAGGGTAGATATGTTCTGATATATATCTTACTTGGGAGTTAGAAACTGAACAACGATTTACATGTTTACAATATCACGAGGAGAGACGTGTTCCTGCGCTGCTGTTTGTGCTTTCACTAGCTTTGCATGTGTTTGGTGGTCTGAACATTGTCGATTATATCCTGTTCCAGCTACTTGGGCTTCTTTGAAAACTGCTATGAGTACTCGTTGGGTTCCACCATATTATCAACGTGAATTACTTCAAAATTGCAGCGCTTAAGACAAGGAAAAATTCGTAGAAGAATATTATCGGAATTACAAACTGTCTTGATTAGATGTGGTATTGTTAAGGAGAATGAAGCTATGCTTGCACGTTTTCGGGTGGATTAAATAGAGAGATTCAGACCATTCTAGACTACAAGGATTATAATAATATCACTCGATTATTCCATCTTGCTTGTAAAGCTGAGCGTGAAGTGCAGGATCGAGTGCATTGGCGCGGACTAACTTTTCTGCAGGTCGATCTTCATCATGGACACCACGTGCATCATCTACTTCCACACGTTCTACTACACCGGCACCTCCGTCAGCTGCCACCTCCAACCGTGATACAAGAAAGCAGGCACAACCACCACTATCGCCAAGAGCACACTGCTGGGCCTACAGAGCTCTTCTTCTTCCATGGCGTCAACAGGGCACACGAGTGATATTATTTGTCGTCGTTGTAAGGGAAGAGGACATTTTGCGAGAGAATGCCAATCTCAGCGTGTGATGATTGCTACTAAGGATGGTGGGTATGAGTCCGCTATTGACTATGATGAAGAGACTTTGGCTCTTATTACACATGAAGAACACGGTGGAGATGATTCTGATCATGAGACGCGATACATGGCTGCTGAAGATGCTGATAGGTATGAATGTTTAGTTGCTCAACGTGTTTTGAGTGTGCAGGTTACACAAGCTGAGAAAAATCAGAGGCATAATTTGTTCCATACAAAGGGAGTTGTGAAGGAACGTTCTATTCGCGTCATCATAGATGGAGGGAGCTGCAACAACTTGGCTAGCATGGAGATGTTGGAGAAGCTATCTCTCACCACAAGACCACATCCTCATCCTTACTACATCCAATGGTTCAACAACAGCAGCAAGGTTAAGGTAACACGTATTGTTCGTGTGCATTTTAGTATCTCTACATATGATGATTATGTTGATTGTGATGTGGTACCTATGCAAGCATGTTCCTTATTACTTGGTCGACCATGGCAATTTGATAAAAATTCTGTACACCATGGTAGAAACAATGAGCATACTCTTGTTCATAAGGATAAAAAATATTACTTTGCTTCCTATGACTCCTGATTCCATTTTGGAAGATGATATTAATCGAGCTAATAAAGCAAAAGAAGATAAAAATAAGAGTGAAAATCAGATTGTGGCAAAAGAATTTGAGCAACAAATGAAGCCTAATAGTAAACCATCTAGTGTTGTTTCTGAAATTAAATTGAAAAGTGCATGTTTACTTGCCACTAAATCTGATATTGATGAGCTAGATTTCAGCAATTCTGTTTGCTATGCTTTTGTGTGCAAAGAGGCATTATTTTCATTCGAGGACGTGCCTTCCTCTTTGCCTCCTGCTGTCACTCACATTTTGCAGGAGTTCGACGTCTTTCCACAAGGCGTGCCACCGGATTACCTCCCATTCGAGGATTGAGCATCGATTGACTTAACTCCGGTGCATCATTACCCAACCGTGCACCATACCGTACCAATCCAGAGGAGACGAAGGAGATTATCGTCAAGTACAGGAGCTGCTCGACAAAGGTTATATCGCGAATCCCTTAGTCCTTGTGCTGTTCCTATTATTCTAGTGCCGAAAAAGGATGGTACATCACGTATGTGTGTTGATTGTAGAGGCATTAATAATATTACTATTCGTTATCGTCATCCTATTCCTAGGCTAGATGATATGCTTGATGAATTGAGTGGCTCTACAATATTCTCCAAAGTTGATTTGCGTAGTGGATACCATCAAATTCGTATGAAATTGGGAGATGAATGGAAAACAGCATTTAAAACTAAGTTTGGATTATATGAGTGGTTAGTCATGCCTTTCGGGTTAAATAATGCACCTAGTACTTTCATGAGATTAATGAACGAAGTTTTACGTGCTTTCATTGGACGATTTGTGGTAGTTTACTTTGATGACATATTGATTTATAGCAGATCTTTGGAGGAACGTTTGGAACACTTACGTGCTGTTTTTATTGCTCTACGTGATGCACGTTTGTTTGGTAACCTTGGGAAGTGCACCTTTTGCACCGACCGAGTATCTTTTCTTGGCTATGTTGTTACTCCTCAGGGAATTGAAGTTGACAAAGCCAAGATTGAAGCTATTGAGAGTTGGCCGCAGCCCAAAACGGTCACACAAGTGAGGAGTTTTCTTGGCCTCGCTAGTTTCTATAGGCGTTTTGTGAGAGATTTCAACACCATTGCTGCACCTCTCAACGAGCTTAGAAAGAAGGATGTGCCTTTTGTTTGGGGTACCACACAGGAAGAAGCCTTCACGGTATTGAAAGATAAGTTGACACATGCTCCTTTACTCCAACTTCCTGATTTTAATAAGACTTTTGAGCTTGAATGTGATGCTAGTGGAATTGGATTAGGAGGTGTGTTATTACAAGATGGCAAACCTGTTGCATACTTTTCTGAAAAATTGAGTGGGCCTAGTCTGAATTATTCTACTTATGATAAAGAATTATATGCTCTTGTTCGGACTTTATAAACATGGCAACATTATTTATGGCCCAAAGAATTTGTTATACATTTTGATCATGAATCTTTGAAACATATTAAAAGTCAAGCTAAACTGAATCGTAGACATGCTAAATGGGTTGAATTCATTGAGACTTTCCCTTATGTCATTAAACACAAGAAGGGTAAAGAAAATGTTATTGCTGATGCATTGTCTCGTCGCTATACTATGCTTTCACAACTTGACTTCAAAATATTTGGTTTGGAGACCATCAAAGATCAATATGTGCATGATGTTGATTTTAAAGATGTATTGCAGAATTGTAAAGAAGGAAGAACGTGGAACAATTTGTTGTTAATGATGGATTTGTGTTCCGTGCTAACAAGCTATGCATTCCAGATAGCTCCGTTCGTCTTTTGTTGTTGCAGGAGGTGCATGGAGGAGGACTAATGGGACACTTTGGCGTGAAGAAGACGGAGGATGTACTTGCTACACATTTCTTTTGGCCAAAGATGAGACGGGATGTTGAGCGTTTTATTGCTCGCTGCACTACATGTCAAAAAGCTAAGTCACAACTCAATCCTCATGGTTTATATATGCCTTTTCCTGTACCTAGTGTTCCTTGGGAGGATATATATATGGACTTTGTTTTAGGTTTACCTAGAACAAAGAAGGGGAGGGATAGCATATTTGTTGTCGTGGATAGATTCTCGAAAATGGCACACTTTATACCATGTCATAAAAGCGATGATCTTTGTTAATGTTGCTGATTTGTTCTTTCGTGAAATTATTCGCTTGCATGGTGTGCCAAATACTATTGTTTCAGATCGTGATACTAAATTTCTTAGCCACTTTTGGAGATGTTTATGGGCTAAGTTGGGGACTAAACTGCTTTTAGTACTACTTGTCACCCCAAACTGATGGACAAACTGAAGTAGTCAATAGAACATTGTCTACTATGCTTAGGGCTGTTTTGAAGAATAATAAGAAAATGTGGGAGGAATGCTTGCATCATATTGAATTTGCTTATTATCGTTCATTGCATTCTACTACTAAGATGTGCCCTTTTGAAGTTGTGTATGGTTTCCTACCTCGTGCACCTATTGATTTGTTGCCTCTTCCATCTTCGGAGAAGGTTAATTTTGATGCTAAACAACATGCTGAATTGATTTTAAAAATGCATGAGTTAACTAAGAAAAATATTGAGCGTATGAATGCTAAATATAAACTTGCTGGAGATAAGGGTAGAAAACATGTTGAGTTTGCACCTGGAGAACTTGTTTGGTTACATTTGCGTAAGGATATATTTCCAGATTTGCGCAAATCAAAGCTAATGCCACGTGCTGATGGTCCCTTTAAGGTGTTGGAGAAAATAAATGGTAATGCATATAAACTTGAGCTGCCTGCAGATTTTGGGGTTAGTCCCACTTTTAACATTGCAGGTTTGAAGCCTTATTTGGGTGAGGAAGATTAGCTTCCGTCGAGGACGACTTCATTTCAAGAAGGGGAGGATGATGAGGACATCAATACCATTGTTACACCAACAGCCCCTACTGCTACATATACTGGACCAATTACTAGAGCTCGCGCACGCCAATTAGATTATCAGGTACTTTCGTTTCTTGGTAATGATTCTAATGTTCATGAGAATATGATGCTGCCTAAATTGGATACATTTGTTTTGCTTACAAATGAAGGGCCTAGCTTGGAGAAGGATGGACATTGGAGCAAGAACAAGCATGGAGATGATGCCATGCGCAAGGGGAACAAGAATGGAGTTACAAGTGATGATTTCGGGACGTTGAAGCCACCATAATGGGTGCATGAAGCCTTGGACGAAATATACAAGATGCTACTTCATAAATTTCATCCCGAGGCTATTCTAGGTGTTGCGTCACCTTATTATTGGGCCAGGCCCTTGTAATTTCGAAATACACAAGTATAGGCTATTTTTAGAGTCCGTATGTGTGGGGAAATAAGAGATAGGGTTGATTTCGGACCCCTCCACCAAGGGCCACGAAATTCCCCCCTCTTCCTCCATATATAAAGCCCTTAGGGCACCGTTTAGACTTTGGGTTTTGTTTAGATTAAAAGTTTGCCATAGCTCCAACTTCGCGCGTGCCGTTTGTGTTCAACGACCGGACAAAGCGTCCACAGAACCCCACCTTGATCAATAAAGCTTTCATCTTATATTCGCAATATCCAGATTGCAATCTCAGTTTCTTGCTTGTTCTTCGTTTGCTCGCAGGAAACAGACCCTCGTGGTCAGGTTGATCGTGCTCCGGCGTGGTCAATAACCTTTCGGAGTTGGTTTAGCGATTGCTAAGGCGCGACGTCCTCGCACGTTCATAGTCGGATCGTCAAAGTCGACTTCCTCCAAAGCGAAAACCAACATCTCATCGAAAGACGGGACACATTTGCCTCTATCAGATCTGGACGTCTGGCACCAGAAGATCCACCGGACGACCGGCCAGGACCGGACAACCGGCGATCACGCACCCGAGCCAAATGAGCGGACGTCCGACGCCAGCGGACGACCGACGACCGGACGACCGGCCCCCTCCGGAAATCCGTCACTCCTGCGTCTGAGCCAAATCGAGCGGACGTCCGACGTCTTCCGGACGTCCGGCCGCCCGTGAGTCTCCGGACGTTCGACGCCCACCGGACGTCCGACCCCTGGCTATGTCCAATCGCGGGCTGAGTCCCATGTACCACTTCACTTCACCCCCCATTTGCACTAAGACTATAAATAGACCACCTCCCCCTCCTTTCTAGGGTTAGCAAAGTGATAGCTCATTTGTATGTGAGCTTTGCTCCTACCTTCCTCTACTCTTGAGAGAGAGAGAGACCACTACTCCATTGGAGGCCAAGACCTCCATCTAGGAGAAGATCCCGCGGGATATATCATCAAGACCCCTCTTGGCGGCCCCTTCAAGACCTCCTCACGGAGATGAACTCTACCTTGTATCTTTCCCTTTGTTGTTCATGTACCTTGTGGATCTTGTGTGTTTGATTGTCTAGTGGATGTGTGATTGGACTTGTTCTTGAGTGTTTCCCCTTGTGATTTCTCTCCGTTCTTCCCCGTGTTCTTCGTGCTCTTCGAGGGATCCCACTCCGAACGTGAAAGATCGGCCTACACTGAGTTAGCCCCGTATCACGTAGTCTTGAGGTGCTTGTTGGCAAAGATGCCCAATATCCGAAGGCGAAGATGCCTTGAAATCGCTTGGCGAAGATGCCAAGGGAGATGGTGAAGTCGTTGAGCGGTTATTGGTGTTGAGCTCTTGACCTTCATGTTCTTGTTGGTGATGGTTTCGATGCCGATGTGATCTTGCCAGAGATGGTCGCTCGGAAGGATGTGCTCTTGAGCGTCTTCTCGAAGATGAGGAAGATTGCTTGTAGGACTTGATGAGGGCTTTGATCTCCTCCATTTTAAGCTTGCATCTTGGCATCGTAGTTGTTTTTCGTGGCATCGAACTCGTCGTTGTTGCTGTAGACCGAAGGTGAAATGCCTTGCCTATCCATCACAAGACTCGAGTAGAGGTGAGTAGGAAATGAGATAAACAATACCAAGTTACCTTTTCCCAAAGTTGGGGATGTATCCCGTTTCACTCAATGTGAGATGAAAGAATAGTGGAATTGGTACCAGACTTGTTCACTCACACCTATCAAGTAAAGCTTATGGTAGAGCTCGGTGAGGATAGTGGCACAAAAATTTAATGCAAAATGTTAGCAAGAGTCAATAATGTTGAAAGAGATTCACGAATTCGCAAGCGAAACAAGTAGACCAATAGCAATATGTGGCACACGGAAACACACACACGGATAGATAAATGGGGTCGTGCAACCAAGGAATGAGCACAAAATGTGGAATCCACGGAAAACGCTCGTGTTGCACAACTCAAGAGAGACGCTAGCACGATTGCTCAATAGGCGGATACGACACTTGTGCACAACCTATAAGATGCAAAATGGATAAACTTACTATCCCAAGTATGCTATGTATGTATGGTTCCTGGTGTTTCTCACACAATGATCCAAGATGATCAAGTATGATACAATATGATATATTGTAATGCTATGGCTATTGCTTACAAGTTCTTTGCTCTCTTTGTTTTGCTTAAAAGCTTGATTCTCTTTTTTTTGTATGGCCACTTTGCGAAATGCACAACGAAGATAACAATTGTGTATATGCGGGAACAATCTTGTGACACAAAGGATGATATGATGATACCTAGATGATATGGTATGTATGCTATGGGAAGTATGATCACTAATGTGCACAAGTCACGTTGCGGGCAATACTCAAATGGCTAGTCTCAATAGGCAAGTAACGCAAAATGGGCTAGGGGTTAACAATGCAATTGCAAGGGGAATATACAATGGTGTCGTCGAGGTTACCGTCCTTTGCGATGATGAGTGGCGGTGTTCTTGATGTAGAGACCAAGATGATGGAGACTCGTCCCTAAGTAGCCGAAACACCTTAGGAAACGGAAATACCACGAACTAAAAATCTCAAGGATAAAAGTCAAATGGTGGTAGCGGGAATGTGGTGGTGGTTGCGGAAGTATTGGTGGAAACCCGGTCAAAATGGGTTAGGTTACGATGGCGGAAGTGTATGGTGGTCAAGCCTATGCGGAAGGTAAGGTGGTGGTTTGATGCGGAGCATCCCTCGCTCATCCCCATGGACGTGCCTACATCTCCCTCAACGCAACTCGGACCCATGACAAGAGCCCGAGCTAAGGCTATCGAAGATAAGGTGAATTCGCTCCTCTCCGAACTCCCTCTTCCTACTCACGAGACATGGCTACTACCACATTTGGAGACTCCATGTGTAATCAGGTACATGGAGGTGAGCCAAGGATCAACTACTTGCAAGAGCCAAGACGGCGAGGACCCCAAGCATATTGAAGAAGAAGAAGAGATGCTGCTGAAGGTACAGGCATCGGACGTCCGACGCCTTCCGGACGTCCGACGACTCCCAGGACACGGAGACCGACGCCCTCTGGACATCCGGCAGCTGGGCACCCGAACCGAAACTACGGACGACCGAAACCTCCGGACGTCCGACCGATGAACGCCCGAACCAAATCTACGGACGACCGACGACTTCCGGACGACCGGGCCGTCACGAAGCTCCGGATGACCTACCCCCTCCGGACGTCCGACGCGCCCACGACAGAGCTGATTCTACGGACGCCCGAGCCCGACTGGACGTCCGGACCGTCCCGAGCCTCCGGACGTCCGACGCCTGTGTGTTGACTTCGTTAGGGGCCGCAGCCCTTGTACACCTTCGCCCCCTAGACTATATATACTCTTTCTTCCCCACCTTTCTAGGTTTAGCATTGGTTTAGCTCATGTTTGTGTGAGAGCCTTGCTCATCCACTTGGTTACTTCTCCTCGGAGCTCAGGACCTCTTCGGAGAAGATCCCCCAAGCGGATTCAAGACCCCCTCCTAGGGTGGACCCCATCAAGACCTCCTCACGGAGAAGATCGGTTACCTTTGTATCTTTACCTTTGTTGATTGTGGATCATATGTATCTCTTTGTGTTCGGTGATCTAGCACTTGTGTGATTGATTCCTTGTTGATTGAGTGATTTCTCTCTCGTTTCCTCCGTGTTCCCCTTTGTGCTTCCGCGTGTTCTTCGTGATTCCCCGTAGGATCCACTCCAAACGTGAAAGATCGTCACCATAGGGTTCCGCCCTACATCATCTTGGTATCATGAGCCACGTTGATCAAGTTTTGGAGCCCCTACCCCTCTTTTTCTAGCTTGATTTTGTTGTTTTCGTCCTAATTCCGAAAATTCCCCACCAATAATAGCCCCAATTTTTTTTTGTGATTTGTTTGTGAGTTGAGATTTTGTTGGATTTGGTCCATGGATTTGAGTTGCTACGTGTGGATCTAGCTTTCCCCACCCTCCCCACCCTTTTCCATCCACCAAATCACTCGATTTCGACCTCACCATTTCCTTCTTCCCTGAAATCTCGCAGTTCTTCCCGAGCACAATTTTCGCCCAGGCTCCGGACGATCGGAAAAGGTCAGACGTCCGACGACACCGGACGACCGTAAAAGCCCGGACGTCCGTAAAACCCTGACGAAACTGAACTTTGTCAGTTCGCCACCACCACAACCCCAAATTCCACCACCTCTTCCAAACCCACATACACCTCCATCTTCCCCGATACCTCCTATAACGATTTTGACACAATTTGGTCTTTGAGATTTTGAGTTGTGGCTCCCGTATCCTTTTGTGTTTCGGCTATCTAGATACGGTTCGATTTCATCATCACCACGGCTCAACTTCGCAAGGGTCTCATCATCGCCAAGGATGGTAACTTCGACGACATCTTTGTCAAACATTGCATTTGCATTGATACCCACATTGTCCCAACTTTTGCGTAGCTTACCCATCGAGACTAGCCGTTGAGTATTGCAGGCAACGTGACTTGTGCACATTAGTGATCATATTCCATAGCATACATACCATACCACCATGGTGCATATCTTGGGATCCATTTGTGTGTCACAAAGTTGTCATAGCATACACAATTGCTATCTTGGTTCGTGAAGCTTTGCATGAGAAAAGAGCTCAAAAGTGAAAGAGCCACCCAAGCTTTTAAGCAAAGAGGAAAGATAAGCAAAGAGCTTATGAGCAAGAACCATAGCATCATACTACATTAAGATTGTCATATTGGATCATCTTGGATCATAGAACCGAAATACCATACGTATAGCTTACGTGGGATAGAGATAGTTGCATTTTTGCCTAGTAGGTTGT
Source organism: Aegilops longissima (assembly GCA_021605205.1). Classification (NCBI taxonomy): domain Eukaryota; kingdom Viridiplantae; phylum Streptophyta; class Magnoliopsida; order Poales; family Poaceae; genus Aegilops; species Aegilops longissima. The sequence continues at coordinate 239,022,537 of CM038676.1, read as the reverse complement.
GCACAAGTTCCGTATCCGCCTATTGTGCAATCGTGCTAGCGTTTCTCTAGTATTGTGCAACAAGAGCATTTTCGTGGATTCCACATTTTGGCTCACTTTTGGTTTGCACAATCCCACTTATCTATTTGCGTGTGTGTTTCCGTGTACCACTATTTGCTTGGTCTACTTGTTGCATTTGCAAATTTGTGTACCTTTTCCAACATTATTGACGCTCACTTACAATTGCATCAAATTTCGTGCCACCATCATCACCAAGCTCCACCATAAGCTTTTATTTGTGTAGGTGTGAGAACCGACAAGGATTGGTACCAATAGTGCTATTTCATTGTCCGCATTTGAGTGAACTTGATTCATCATCAACATCGGTCAAAGGTACATTGGTATAAGTTCTTCTCCTTCTACCACTCACATATTTTGCTTGGAATGATGGATAGGCCAAGTACTTCTACCAACCCACTCTTCATCGAGCAAGACGACGACATGTCCTCATACGTCACCAAGAGCCACCTCTTTGGTGCACAACGAGCGTTGCACCAAGAGCAACAAGCAATGAGCGACCGCATCGACAACCTCGCCACCGACTTGCGACTCTCCGAGCAACGTACAAGAGAATGATGCAAGAATGGACGAGATCCGCGCCTTAATGAGAAACCGGCATCATTCCACTTCTTCATCCTCAAGACGGAGCCGCTCGAGTCGACACTCCGACGACACCTTCTACGACTCAAGTACACCTACTTCGAACACTCTTCGTCGTGCCGCACGTCAAGACCGTCATGCATCTCGCAACCCGCTACATGACAAGCATTCACAAGAGCAAGTCGATGAGCAAGTCCCTCGTCCTCACTCAAACCAAGACGCTTCTGCCCAAGCTCAAGAACGACAACGACTACGGCGCCAAGAGGAAGAACGAGCGCGTCTACACCAAGACGAACAAGACGCCAAGGCTCCGTCTTCAACAACAACGAGAAGCGCAAGCTCTTGAAGCGCAACGTGCCCTTCAAGAATCAGGTCGAGCCATCGCCAACCGCAATCGTGAACGGCGAAATCAAGAGGAAGCCCTTCGAGAAGAAATCCAAGAGAGGAACTACCAATCTCATGGACAACGTCAAGTTCCTCAAGCTCCTCCACAAGCTCGTCAAGCTCCACCTCAACTTCAAGTTCAACAAGAGCAAGTTGATCATGGTCTTCCTCCACGCCAAGAGCAACATGAAGATGATTGCAATCCATGTCAAGGGCGTCATCATCACCATCGCCAACAACACAATGAAGAGCAACGATACGGAAAGCTCAAATTCACCATGCCCAAGTTAAATGGAAGCAATGACCCCGAAGAGTACCTCTCATCGGCATTGAAGGTTGACAAAATCTTCCGGTTGTACAACTACGATGAAGAGAAGAAAATCGCTATGGCATCACTTGAGTTCCAAGACTATGTGCTCATATGATGGGAACAAATCATTCAGCGGCGACAAGCAAGAGGTGAACCTCCAATCACCACTTGGGCTCAAATGAAGGATGTCATGCGAGCACGTTTTGTGCCAACCTACTACAACCGCAACCTCTTCGAGAAACTCCAACTCCTCAAGCAAGGAACAAAGAGTGTTGAAGAATACTACAAGGAAATGGAGATAGCCATGATTCGAGCCAATGTGAAGGAAGATGATGAGCAAACTATGGCACGTTTCTTGAATGGACTCAATCATCCCATCAAGAAGATCGCCGACTTCCAACCATACTCAACCCTCATTGAGCTCGTGCATCAAGCTACAAAGGCGGAACGTCAAGTGCAAGATGACTTTAAGTACGCCAAGTACTCGTCCTAGACCTACGGCTTCTCCAACAACCAAGCTTCAACACCTCCTCCAACATCTACATCAACCAAACCTTCTACAAACAATGACGACAAGTCGAGTTACAAGAGAAATTCGACAAGTTCAAGTCGTCCTCCTCCTACTACAAGCAACTTCAAGCCGCGTGCTTCATCATCTACTCCGACCGATGAGACCATCAAAACAAGCTCCTTCAAGTGTTTCACTTGCAGCGGCTGAGGCCACAAGTCCTATGAATGCACCAACAAGCGCACCATGATCCTCAAAGATGACGGCACATATGACTCAATGAGTGATGAGGAGATGGAAGCCCTTGAACAAGTGGCCATGCACCGGCGAGTGAACGAAGATGAAGATGATCAAGTCTTTTGCGATGAGGATTCGAGCGCTGCTCTCGTTGTCTCCAAGGTCTTGACTCTTCAACATCAACAAGAAGACGACCAAAGATGCCACATCTTCCACACAAAGGCCGGCATCAACGGAAGGTCCGTCAAGGTCATCATCGATGGAGGAAGTTGTCACAACTTGGCAAGTGAAGAACTATGCTCCAAGCTTCAATTGGTCAAGAGGAAGCACCCGAATCCCTACAAGGTTCAATGGCTAAGTGACTCCGTGATACCGGGCTAACCCGGTGTAGGCCGATCTTTCACGTTTGGAGTGGGATCCCTCGAATACACGATGAACACGGGGAAGAACGGAGAGAAATCACAAGGGGAAACACTCAAGAACAAGTCCAATCACACATCCACTAGTCAATCAAACACACAAGATCACAAGGTACATGAACAACAAAGGGAAAGATACAAGGTAAGGTTCATCTCCAAGAGGAGGTCTTGATGATATCCTAGACGGATCTTCCCAAAGGGGCCTTGATGATATCCCGCAGATCTTCTCACATGGAGGTCTTGAACTCCATGGGAGTGGTAGTCTCTCTCTCTCTCAAGAGTAGAGGTAGGAGCAAAGCTCACCTAAGAATGAGCAATCACTTTGCTAACCCGAGAAAGGACGAGGGGGAGGTCTATTTATAGTCTAAGCCATGCAGGGGTAAGAGGGAGAGAGATACAAGGCCAAAAGGCCCGGCTGCACACACACAGGCAGTGGACGTCCGGTCCTTACCGGTCGTCTGGTCGCTCGCGGAGGTCCGGACGTCCGGAAGGGTTCGGACTTCCGCAAATTCGTCTCGGATGAAGTTGCACCGGTCGTCCGGAGATGGCGGTCGTCCGGTTGCCGGTCGTCCGGTCTTGGACGGACGTCCGGCCGCTGTAGTTTTCGTCGGCTGGCCGTCTGGGATGCGTCAGGTAGCGGATGTCCGATGGGCGCCGGTCGTCCGGGCGCTGTAGAGGGTCGGACGTCCGGTGGCTTCCGGTCGTCCGGTCGCTGTAGACTCCGCAGCTCCTTCTTCTTCCATCTTCTCTTCCATGCTTCCCTCGCGGATGGTGTAGGTGTTCCTTGGCGTTTGCACTCCTCCTCGACATCTGTGAAGCTCCGACAATGCCTATGCATGCACACGGAGAAGTGTCAAGTAGTATACCATCCTTGAAGGGTCAAGTGAACACGTGTAAAGGAGAAGATTCACCTTTATGTATGAGAAGTAGAGGTCGCACGTGTCACTTGCCAAACGGACTCTTGACATGGTGATGACCGTAGGATGCTCCACATCATCCCCTCCCCCTTGGAAAAGATCCGACCTCGGATCGAAAACCAAATCACCATGGGAAAGAGATGGTGGTGCCGTGTCGAAGTGGTCGGTCACCAAGCACTCATCGTCTAGTAGCTCGAAATGGGCACTCTCCAATGTCGCACCGTCTTGTGATTCCTTCAAAAGGAGCAAATGGAACAAACACTTGGAAAAACAAATGTGGTTAGCGTTAGTGCATAACCAAGCATTCAAGAGGTGATTCACCAAACAAGTGTCGTCATCAAGCATAGCAAATGGTGTGACAAAGGATTGTGACATGGCATGTAAGCATATGAATTGAGCAAAATCAAGGTCATCATGGAAACAAGCATGTAAACGTGAGGTAGTGATGCAAATATGTGTGACAAGAGAATAAGCATGTACCTCAAGATCATAGCAATCATGCATAAAGCGCTCGACAAATGGTCGATGGTAGGCATAGGAATCATTCACAACACCAAATAAGATGAGATGTCTAAACACATGGGACAAGTGCAAGACAAACCAAGCATAATGTGTATAGGGTGTAGTGAAGATAGTGTGGCACTCAACACAATAGAAAGAGCAAGTGTTTATCATGTGTGAGGCAATCAAGGGAATTATGTGACAAGTAAATGGACATGGCATATGTGAAGAAATGATATTGGTGCAACCAATCATATGATAGTAGCAAGTAGACCAAGAATTGGATGCAACACACAAGGTATATATATATATCATGAAGCACGGAAATGTGGAGATCATGGGTGAAAGCAATATCTCGAACATGCGTGCAAATGGTGCAAGCAACACATGAAGTATGATCCACAATATACAAGCTTAAGAAGGATGTCACCTTGAAGGCGTGTCCTTGTGCATTCTTCACAATGCCGAAGTGGAAGCAAATGCAGTGTAGAAGCGATTCATGGTAGAATGTATGAGGCTCGCTCTCAAGAGCTCGAATGGTCAACTCACGTGAAGTGGAAGTCAACACAAAGTCCAAGTATCCTACACATGCACAAAACAAAACAAAGAACGTATGCGCATGGTAGATGAACACATCATCCATCATGATGGTTCTCATCTTTTGCACATAACCATTAGAAGCACAAGTGCATGAATAATATGATGCAACAATGGAAATATTCATGGCACTAGGTATATGGTGCAAAGAAGTAAGAAAAGCATGCTTCACAAGAATTATGTCAAAATCTTCAATCATATGTGAGAATGCTATGGGGGCAATCTCATTACCAAGGCTAAAAGTATTGTTGCACTCGATACATGGAAAATCATCTAGCATGAGAGAGGCAACACATAGAGATATATGACAAGAAGCAACAACAATCATGTGCAAATCATGTAGATGGTTGTCATCAATCGCATGAAATGAGCAAGTATGAATCATGGTTGATGCAACACAAGCAAGCATATCAATCATGTCGTGCAAACTAGTGGAGCGAAGATGCAACACACTAGAGGAAATCATGGTAATCATGTCATGTGAGCAAATAATAGGCATAGACAATGCACATGACATATCACAAGCACGAACACAAAGCAAGATCATAGTATCATCATAGGGGTGGGTCACAAATGGAACATGGCAACAACAAGCAATATCTCCACCAAGCTTGCAAATACACATAAAAGTATGAGAGTCAATCATCACGTGTAAAGCAAAGCATGGGTCACAAATGCATGGAAAAGGCATAGGAATGGGCATATCATGCAAAGTGAACATGGCAAGATGGGCATATAATATGTAATGGACAACAACCCATAGCCAAGTGAGGGCCATATAGAAGAAATGCGCGAAGACTTCGCATGAAGAGAGCGGTGGGAAAGTCAATCCATGGGATCCCAAATCATCGTTGCTCTCTAGAGCTCGTTTTGTCAACTCGTGGGATTGCGAGTTTGACAAGTATTCATGGGTACCTACACAAAAGAGACACAAACCAAAGAAATTGTGCGCGTGGTAAATGTACATCATCCATCATGATGTGTACGTGCACGTGTGAGTTAGCACAAGATAAGAAATGCTCAAAGAAATTTGATGCATGGTATAAGAACATGTCATCCATCATGAAAGAATAGTTATTGTGTATGGCACGATGGGGATGCAAATTTAGAATGCAAGCATATGGCACATCAATAGCATGTTTGTTCATGGGGAGCATATGGTGCACACAAGTATGGGGATCATGCAATGAATGGGATGGATCAAATTCTCCTAACATGTATGAGGAAACTATGGGGGTCTCCTCATGAGCATTATTGGAAACATAATTTGGAGAAAATGGACAACATCCAAAACAATGCATATCCGAAGCTAGGTGGGCATGGCATGGCATATGAGATAAATGATGCAAAGGGAGCATATCTGTAGCGACCCGACCTCAGACGGTCAAGCCTCTGTGTATCTGTGCCATCCCTGGATCAGTATGCTGGCACACACAGTACATCAATGTATGTATCAAAGTGCAATCACATGTATAAATAACGTAAAATGATATATACCTCGTAATACTCAGCGGAAACAATCAAACGGGCGTGGAATCCCATCAACGCCATCGGCAGATTGAGTGTAGACCGTAACCCTGTATCGTAACTCTTACTCGTCGAGGAAATATCTGCAACATGATACGTTGCAGCCGTGTAGGTCAGTACATTGAATGTACCGACAAGATCACAATAAGAGAAAACAGATGATAAACTATACTATATGCAGTATGGCTTTGTGGCTCTGTATCTGAATTTTGTTTGCGTAAAAGCTGGTTTTATTTTCCCTACATCAAAGGAATAAATGAAATCTGTACTATAGAGTTTTCTATCATGACATGGTTCCGCCAACCGATGTCTCATAGCCCAAATTCATCATAAGTTGCCCACAATTAAGTTATCAATCCGGTGTTGAGAGTTCCGAGATAGATCCAAGTCCAGATGCTCAAATTGTCCGTAACCGGGGACACGGCTAATCGATTAGGTTTTAACCCTCTACAGAGGTTTGTACACTTTACCCACAAGATTCGATCCTCTCTTTACGTTCTCGCACTTCAGGTGTTTGAGAACAAGATGACCAAACATGGTCTTCGAAGAGTTCCCCGACCACCGTCCGGTGCTCATTCAATCCTACCGTAGTTCTACATCTGCTAGCACCGCCCTAGCAGAGTCACAACTAAGGTCAACCAAGCCGAGCCCATAGTGACTTGCGGTTGCAGTAAGCTTCCGGGCATGAAGTATTTTTCCGTCTCTTTGAGTCAGGTGAAGCTTTCCGCAAGATGTCATGGCGCTTCTCCATGCATCCAGGCCAACCACTGGATTCTCCAGGGTGCCCGTCAACCATCCTTCACCCAGTAGTGTGTATTGAATTCTTGTCTCGAGTCTTGAAGTCTTGAGGCCTTGAAGATGCAGTCCTTGCAGATTCCATCATGGAGTTGTCGTCATTGACGTAGATCCTCCATTCTCACACCACTCCCGAGCACTCATACCAAACCCCGTCTACTATAGCGTAGCATTAAAATAAAATATCGTCCCGGCTTGGTAACAGGGTGATGGGTTCCTACCTCATGCATACTACTCAAATAGAAGAATTCAATATCACTCTTTGGAGGGTTTGTTGCGAAGATGACACTAGATGCAATAAAACACATAGGTATGAAAAACATGGTCAAAGTGAACTTGCCTGGTATTACTTGATGAAGATAATAACGCTCTCAGAATAAAGACTTGGTAGAACTATTCGTCACTCCGTTGAAAATCTATATAGTCAAACATAGCATTCATATAAGCAAACATCCTAGCAAACAATTCTAACACTCATAATAAAACCAACAAATAAAAATGCAAATCAATGGACACCAAATAAAAACAAAGGAAAACTACACAACAAAACTACTAAAGAAAACTCTAAGACATAACACAAAAATAGTTTTGTTCTAAGTAAAATTTAACAACAAAGAAAATACCAACATAATAAATAATCTGAAAAGAAAATATAAAACAACTAATTTTAACAGAAAGTATTTTTCATAAGCTTTTAATAGCAAAAGAAACAAATAAAAAGCTTTTATGAAACACTAACTATGTCCTAAACCAGTTTTCATACAAAACTAAATAAAATAAAATTTTAAAATAAAACAAAATTTTATTTGGTTTACTAATGAAACAAAACTAAATTTGTCAAAAGTGATAAAAATAAATAATTTAAAGCTAATAAAAACAATAAAGAAAAGACTAAAACAAAGCTATAACTAAAACAGTACTGTTTTGCCAAAACCTAATTTAAAAATAAAGTAAAAATAAAGAAGTATATGCTCTTTGGATAGACAAAACCATAATAAAACAGTAGCAAAAAGAATCAATCAAAATACTTTGTAAAACTCAAAATATGACCAAATTAGTGATTTGAACAAATTTCATCAAATTCAAATCTAAACTATTCAAATTTGAAACCTAAGTACACAAACAGAAACTTAAGCAAATTTGTGACACAATGCAAAAGAATCAACTCAAACGGAGTTACGGAACTTAAGTTATAAGAAGGAAAAAAACAAAGAAAGATACCTTTATAAGGCAGAGAAGGCGAAGGTGTCCCGATCTTTCGATGAGATGATAAATATTGATTTGGTGGAGATGACTTTGACGATCCGACTACAAACGTGCACGACGTTGCGCCTTAGCAATCACTAAACCAACTCCAAGAGGTTATTGACCACGCCGGAGCACGATCAACCTGACCACGAAGGTCTATTCCTGCAAGCAATCAAAGAACAAGCAAGAATATGATAAAGCAATCTGAATATTGCGAATATATATGAAGTATTGATAATGGTGGGGATCCGAAGCGGTCTTGGTCTGGTCGTTGGACACAAACAAAGTACACGGTTGCAATGGCTAACTTTAACTAAACAAATCCCAAGGAAAAAGCTACTAGATGGATCTACTTATATAGGAGCAAGGGTGGCGGCCAAGGAGGTGGGAGGACGTCCCAAGGCAGCCTAAAACTAACCCTAGGTCGTACAAGGCCAATGGGCCCAAGCGGAGGTGACGTAACACCTTTGGACTTGTAGTTTGACTCGGATTCTGCTGCAGCATCAGATTGTTTCGTCTATAACTCAACGCTCCGGACGGATTTTAAGGTGATTCCAATTGGGTTGGAAAATGCACGAAATCTATTTTCCAACAAAAAAAGAATCAACCAATTTGGAGTCCGTATGAAAAAGTTATAGACGTTTTGAGTCAGGTATGTCTGTGCAGTCCGAATCTGAGTCCGAACGTGAGAGACTTGGACTCTATCTTCTCTTGGGCCAAAAGTGACGTGAGAGAACTTTTGAACAGCAGGTAAACATCTCTTTCTCCCTTATCTTCATATGTGGATTGTACAAATGTCCCATACACCTGCAATTAGACAAAACACAAAAGTATGTGAAGTATTTTTGTTCTGGATAACATAAATATATTATTGAATAGTTTGCACTAGAAATCACCTGAGAAATATGCATGTATGCAATATTTTTGGTCTCATCCAAGGTAGTCATGTCCTCATCATCCTCCCCTTCTTGAAAACAAAGCCGCCCTCGGCGTTGCTTAATCTGAAATGTGGCTAACAAAAGAGACAAGGTGTACATGTTGTATATGTATACGCCATCCATTTTACTTCCCTTGATTTTTGCATATATGACACATGAATAGATGAGTAACTTGCATAGTTCATAAAATCTAAAGCCAACAAATTAGCACAAGAACTAGAAGGCTTGAAAATACTGCAACTCAGTTTGCACATATAAGTGAAGCTCTTATTTATTTCAAGAGATTGACAATGTTCATCATTAAACCATCCCAACATTGGTGAATAAACCTTATTTGAATCAAATTTACATGCTACAACATGCTTAGATAAGCAAACATGCAATGAGTCATTCGACACAGAATCATCACCAAGATTAGAGGTCGATCAAAATGATTAAACATTGATTCTTTTGCATCAATAGTTAATTCAATGGGTGCTCTCAAAATTGTTGGTATTTCAGTTGTTTGATCACATGGCAAAGTCAAATTATCAATATAATCCTCTAAAATAGGTGGTGTGATCAAAGTAGTGGGTAGCTCAACACATGATGTATTCAAGTTAACTAGGCATGCATCATTCTCATGTAAAAGTGGAAAATCTGTACCTTTGTCATTACCTCTTATAGTCAACTCAGATGATGCAGGCACTCTCGATGGTGATGTGTCACATGGTGGAGATGATGTAGTCCTCGCAACAACGGATGTGGTTGTCATAGTACGCCTAGTAGTTGAATAAACATCTGTATCAACAGTTGGAATGTGCACCGTGCGCTTGTTCTCCTTGTGGGCAACACGTCGTTTTATTTCCTGTTCAGCTTTGCAAGCAAGACGAAACAAATGGTCCATAGGATAACACTCTTCATGAATTAGTATCTCCTGAATATTATGGTTTAATCCTCCCAAAATCTATCCATAAAATCTTCTTCACTTTCTTCTAAAATGAGTGCAACAAGGTAGTTTGTAAATCATCATAATATTTTGTTACGGTGTCACTACCTTGTTTTAAATGTTCCAGTTTTTAATCATGCCACGAGTATAATAAACATCGATTTAATCTATCTCTCATGACATGTTTTAAATCATCCCAAGTATTAGGTACATAATCAGGGTGTAACCGACAATATTCACTCCACCAAACTAGAGCATAACCAGTGAAAGAACCAACCGCAACCATAACTTTTTACGCTCATCAAAATTATGGGAAGCAAATATATTATTTATGTCTAACTCCCATTCAATATATAAAGGAGGTCTAAAACGGCCATTAAATGGTGGTATAGAAACATGAACCTGATCATGTGCATTTGGATGTTTGTGCACCTCTCGTGACGGTTGTGGTATTTGCATAGGTGGTGGCATGTCTCCGCGATCGACAAAGCCCATGAATTGACTCGATCCTGTCATGATTAGTAGAACAAGAAACAAAATCCAAAAATAATGTTCCTATAACTACTAGGATGTGGTGGTAAAACGCTCACAAGAAAGCAAATATCAATGTCTTACAAGTTCTTACCATGCAGCAGCGGTGATCGGCAACCAGCGTGTCAAGTAACTCGAATATTGAGTAAAGCGATTGCTGGGGAGCGACGATACACGGTGTAGAAATATGTGGAGCTGGGTTGGCTATATATGGTAGCAAAAGATTAGCAATAATCAATTCAAAGATGCAATGTTGAATAAACGCTCAACGACGGTATCTGTGCTGGTCCTAGGCTAGACCGGACTAGAGACGCGAGCCTAGAACACTAATGAGGTCACGGCATAGCACAACTAGCATCAATGAAGGATACTAAGTAGCTCTTGACAGCAAGATATAAGTGAAGATCACAACGGCAGTGAAGATAATGATGAAAACAACGCCAAGCAGGACATACAACAACTCTCTCTCCAACTTTCCTCTTGAAAAGTTTGAGCCAATTTTCTGATAAATTCTTTCAAAGAATGCTACTAACTCAAGCTTTCCAATGCAAAAAGAATCACTCAATTCCGAGTTGATATGAGGAGTCAAAGAATTCTAAAACTGGCCTGAAAAATTGGAACAAGCTGTGTTCACGAACTTCAGAGGGCAAAAACACCTATTTAGAAGCCGATTTTGAGGTGTCAAATATTGAACTAGCTTCTGCAACTATTTAGATGCGCCTCGTCTCTAGCTTTAATTTGAGTACTCACGGAGTCAAAACGGACTTCGTATGAGGAAGATACACCTGTTTTACTGAACAGTGCGCAAAACAGATTCCAATCCGAATTCAGGTACGAGATTGATTCTAGATAGATCCGGTTTTTTTTTTCCTCTCTTTTTTTTTTCTCACGCTTTTTTTTCTTTTTCTTCTCTCTCTTTTTTTTTTTCTTTCCTTTTTTCTCTCTTTTTTTTTTCTCCCTCTTTCCAAGACAAACTGGATAAGATGCAGATTGGATCAGGCGAAGATGTGAATGACCTCAACTATGATTATGACAATGAACAGTGCGTAGCACGTGATGGGAATTAATGGATGGATGGTGGACAGCGGAAGGGATAATGATGCAGCGGCGGCGTGACTAATGTGAACAGAACTCAAACTCTAAAGGAACAAGACACTAAGACCAGCAACTCGACACGACGATGCAACCGATAATTCAATAATGCAAACAATGAAAAGAAAATTGCAAAGGCTTGGACTGGCTAGGACAAATGATGAATAGATCTAACTTTTTTGTGGCTTTTTCTTGGACAATTGGTAAGAAAATAAATCTAATCTAGGATAATTGGAAAATCTCACCGAGCAACCTGAAAACTGATACCACTTGATAGAGGCGAGGTGTCCCGATCTTCGATGAGATGATAACTATCGATTTGGTGGAGACGACTTTGACGATCCGACTACAAACGTGCACGACGTTGCGCCTTAGCAATCGCTAAACCAACTCCGAGAGGTTATTGACCACGCTGGAGCACGATCAACCTGACCACGAAGGTCTATTCCTGCAAGCAATCAAGAACAAGCAAGAATATGATAAAGCAATCTGAATATTGCGAATATATATGAAGTATTGATAATGGTGGGGATCCGTAAGCGGTCTTGGTCTGGTCGTTGGACACAAACAAAGTACACGGTTGCAATGGCTAACTTTAACTAAACAAATCCCAAGGAAAAAGCTACTAGATGGATCTACTTATATAGGAGCAAGGGTGGCGGCCAAGGAGGTGGGAGGACGTCCCAAGGCAGCCTAAAACTAACCCTAGGTCGTACAAGGCCAATGGGCCCAAGCGGAGGTGACGTAACACCTTTGGACTTGTAGTTTGACTCGGATTCTGCTGCAGCATCAGATTGTTTCGTCTATAACTCAACGCCCGGACGGATTTTAAGGTGATTCCAATTGGGTTGGAAAATGCACGAAATCTATTTTCCAACAAAAAAGAATCAACCAATTTGGAGTCCGTATGAAAAGTTATAGACGTTTTGAGTCAGGTATGTCTGTGCAGTCCGAATCTGAGTCCAGAACGTGAGAGACTTGGACTCTATCTTCTCTTGGGCCAAAAGTGACGTGAGAGAACTTTTTGAACAGCAGGTAAACATCTCTTTCTCCCTTATCTTCATATGTGGATTGTACAAATGTCCCATACACCTGCAATTAGACAAAACACAAAAGTATGTGAAGTATTTTTGTTCTGTATAACATAAATATATTATTGAATAGTTTACACTAGAAATCACCTGAGAAATATGCATGTATGCAATATTTTTGGTCTCATCCAAGGTAGTCATGTCCTCATCATTTTTGAAGGCTCTATGGGTCTATATTTATAGGTGGAAAAGAGGTTTAAGGGTTAAAGGCTAGGCAATATGGGACTAAACATAGACGTAATTATGTTGTATATGTAGAGAAGAAAAAGGCTAAGGCGTCAGACGGGCCTAAAGGCCTAGCCCGTAACTTGCATAGTTACACGGGCTGCAGTTTTTCTTTTAACAAAAATCGGCCTAAGTAAAATAAAAAAATAAAAAGGCTGGCTGGGCCTGGCCCTATGATAGGGGCAAAGGTGTCCTGATGTTTCGATGAGATGGTGGCTATCATTTCTATGGGAGTCGACCTTGACGATCCGACTACTTAACGGCGAGGACGCCGCGCTTTAGCAATCGCTAAACCAACTCCGAGAGGTTATTGACCACGCCGGAGCACGATCAACCTGACCACGAGGGCCTGTTTCCTGCGAGCAAACGAAGAACAAGCAAGAAACTGAGATTGCAATCTGGATATTGCGAATATAAGATGAAAGCTTTATTGATCAAGGTGGGGTTCTGTGACGCCTTTGTCTGGTCGTTGAACACAAACGAAGTACGCGAAGTTGCAGCTATGGCTAACTTTTAATCTAAACAAAACCCAAGGTCTAAACGGTGCCCTAAGGGCTGTATATATGGAGGAAGAGGGGGAATTTCGTGGCCCTTGGTGGAGGGGTCCAAATCAACCCTAACTCTTGTTTCCCACACATACGGACTCTAAAAACAGCCTATACTTAAGTATTTCGAAATTACATGGGCCTGGCCCAATAATAAGGTGACGCAGCACCTAGAATAGCCTCGGGACGACATTTATGAAGTAGCATCTTGTATATTTCGTCCAAGGCTTCATGCATCCATTATGGTGGCTTCAAAGTCCTGAAATCATCACTTGTAACTCCGTTTGTTCCCCTATGCATGGCATTATCTCCATGCTTGTTCTTGCTCCAATGTCCATCCTTCTCCAAGCTAGGGCCTTCATTTGTAAGCAAAACAAATGTATCCAATTTAGGCAGCATCATATTCTCATGAACATTAGAATCATTACCAAGAAACGAAAGTACCGATAATTTAATTGGCGGCATGCGAGCTCTAGTAATTGGTCCAAGATATGTAGCAAGAGGGGCTGTGGGTGTAACAATGGTATTGATGTCCTCATCATCCTCCCTTCTTGAAATGAAGTCGCCCTCGACGGAAGCTCATATTCCTCACCCAAATAAGGCTTCAAATCTGCAATGTTAAAAGTGGGACTAACCCCAAAATCTGCAGCAGCTCAAGTTTATATGCATTATCATTTATTTTCTCTAACACCTTAAATGGACCATCAGCACGTGGCATTAGCTTTGATTTTGCAAATTAGGAAACCTATCTCACGCAAATGTAACCAAACAAGATCTCCGGTGCAAAGACAACATGTTTTCTACCCTTATCTCCAGCAAGTTTATATTTAGCATTCATACGCTCAATGTTTTCCTTAGTTATCTCATGCATTTTAAAATCAATTCAGCACGTTCTTTAGCATCAAAATTAACCTTCTCCAAGATGGAAGAGGCAACAAATCAATAGGTGCACGAGGTAGGAAGCCATACACAATTTCAAAAGGGCACATCTTAGTAGTAGAATGCAATGAACGATTATAAGCAAATTCAATATGAGGCAAGCATTCTTCCCACATTTTCTTATTATTCTTCAAAACAGCCCTAAGCATAGTAGACAATGTTCTATTGACTACTTCAGTTTGTCCATCAGTTTGGGGTGACAAGTAGTACTAAAAGCAGTTTAGTCCCCAACTTAGCCCATAAACATCTCCAAAAGTGGCTAAGAAATTTAGTATCACGATCTGAAACAATAGTATTTGGCACACCATGCAAGCTTAATAATTTCACAAAAGAACAAATCAGCAACATTAACAAAGATCATCGCTTTTATGACATGGTATAAAGTGTGCCATTTTCGAGAATCTATCCACGACAACAAATATGCTATCCTCCCTTCTTTGTTCGAGGTAAACCTAAAACAAAGTCCATAGATATATCCTCCCAAGGAACACTAGGCACAGCAAAGGCATATATAAACCATGAGGATTGAGTCGTGACTTAGCTTTTTGACATGTAGTGCAGCGAGCAACAAAACGCTCAACATCCCGCCTCATCTTTGGCCAAAAGAAATGTGTAGCAAGTATATCCTCCGCCTTCTTCACGCCAAAGTGTCCCATTAATCCTCCTCCATGCGCCTCCTGCAACAACAAAAGACTAACAGAGCTAGCAGGAATGCATAGCTTGTTAGCACGGAACACAAAACCATCATTAATAACGAACTTGTTCCATGTTCTTCCTTCTTTACAATTCTGCATTACATCTTTAAAATCAGCATCATGCACATATTGATCTTTGATGGTCTCCAAACCAAATATTTTGAAGTCAAGTTGTGAAAGCATAGTATAGCGACGAGACAAAGCATCAGCAATAACATTTTCTTTACCCTTCTTGTGTTTAATGACATAAGGGAAAGTCTCAATGAATTCAACCCATTTAGCATGTCTACGATTCAGTTTAGCTTGACTTTTAATATGTTTCAAAGATTCATGATCGAATGTATAACAAATTCTTTGGGCCATAAATAATGTTGCCATGTCTCTAAAGTCCTAACAAGAGCATATAATTCTTTGTCATAAGTAGAATAGTTCAGACTAGGCCCACTCAATTTTTCGTAAAAGTATGCAACAGGTTTGCCATCTTGTAATAACACACCTCCTAATCCAATTCCACTAGCATCACATTCAAGCTCAAAAGTCTTATTAAAGTCAGGAAGTTGGAGTAAAGGAGCATGTGTCAACTTATCTTTCAATACCGTGAAGGCTTCTTCCCGTGCGGTACCCCAAACAAAAGGCACATCCTTCTTTGTAAGCTCATTGAGAGGTGCAGCAATGGTGCTAAAGTCTCTCACAAAACGCCTATAGAAACCAGCGAGTCCAAGAAAACTCCTCACTTGTGTGACCGCTTTGGGCTGCGCCAACTCTCAATAGCTTCAATCTTGGCTTTATCAACTTCAATTCCTCGTGGAGTAACAACATAGCCAAGAAAAGATACTCGGTCGGTGCAAAAGGTGCACTTCCCAAGGTTACCAAACAAACGTGCATCACGAGAGCATTAAAAACAGCACGTAAATGTTCCAAATGTTCTTCCAAAGATTTGCTATAAATCAGTATATCATCAAAGTAAACTACCACAAATCGTCCAATGAAAGCACGTAAAACTTCGCTCATTAATCTCATGAAAGTACTAGGTGCATTAGTTAACCCAAAAGGCATGACTAACCACTCATATAATCCAAACTTAGTTTTAAATGCTGTTTTCCATTCATCTCCCAATTTCATACGAATTTGATGGTATCCACTACGCAAATCAACTTTGGAGAATATTGTAGAGCCACTCAATTCATCAAGCATATCATCTAGCCTAGGAATAGGATGACGATAACGAATAGTAATATTATTAATGCCTCTACAATCAACACACATACGCCGACGCACCATCCTTTTTAGGCACTAGTATAATAGGAACAGCACAAGGACTAAGAGATTCGCAGATATAACCTTTGTCGAGCAGCTCCTGTACTTGACGATAATCTCCTTCGTCTCCTCCGGATTGGTACGGTATGGTGCGCGGTTGGGTAGCGATGCACCGGGAATTAAGTCAATTTGATGCTCAATCCTCGAATAGGTGGTAATCCGGTGGCACGCCTTGTGGGAAGACGCCGCGAACTCCCTGCAAAATGTTAGTGACAGCAGGGGCAAAGAGGAAGGCACGCCCTCGAATGAAAATAATGCCTCTTTGCACACAAAAGCATAGCAAACAGATTTGCTAGAATCTAGCTCATCAATATCAGATTTGGTGGCAAATAAACATGCACTTTTCAGTTTAATTTCAGAAGCAACATTAGATGGTTTATTATTAGGCTTCATTTGTTGCTCAAATTCTTTTGCCACAATCTGATTTTCACTCTTATTTTTCTCCTGTTTTGCTTTATTAGCTCTATTAATATCATCTTTCAAAATGGAATCAGGAGTCATAGGAAGCAAAGTAATATTTTTATCCTTGTGAACAAGAGTATACTGATTGTTTCTACCATGGTGTACAGAATTTTATCAAATTGCCATGGTCTACCAAGTAATAAGGAACATGCTTGCATAGGTACCACATCACAATCAACATAATCAGCATATGTAGAGATACTAAAATGCACACTAACAAAGACGTGTTACCTTAACCTTGCCGCTGTTGTTGAACCATTGGATGTAGTAAGGATGTGGATGTGGTCTTGTGGTGAGAGAAAGCTTCTCCACCATATCCATGCTAGCCAAGTTGTTGCAGCTCCCTCCATCTATGATGACGCTGAATAGAACGCTCCTTCACAACTCCCTTTGTATGGAACAAGTTATGCCTCTGATTTTGCTCAGCTTGTGTAACCTGCACACTCAAAACACGTTGAGCAACTAAACATTCATACCTGTCAAGATCTTCAGCAGCCATGTATTGCGCCTCAAGATCGTAATCATCTCCACCGTGTTCTTCATGTGTAATAAGAGCCAAAGTCTCTTCATCATAGTCACTAGCGGACTCATACCCACCATCCTCAAGAGCAATCATCACACGCTGAGATTGGCATTCTCTCATAAAATGTCCTCTTCCCTTACAACGACGACAAATAATATCACTTGTGTGCCCTGTTGACGCCATGGAAGAAGAAGAGCTCTGTAGGCCCAGCAGTGTACTCTTGGCGATAGTGGTGGTTGTGCCTGCTTTCTTGTATCACGGTTGGAGGTGGCAGCCGACGGAGGTGCCGGTGTAGTAGAACGTGTGGAAGTAGATGATGCACGTGGTGTCCATGATGAAGGTCGACCTGCAGAAAAGTTAGTCCGCGCCAAGGCCTGTCGATCCTGCACTTCACGCTCAGATTTACAAGCAAGATGGAATAATCGAGTGATATTATTATAATCCTTGTAGTCTAGAATGGTCTGAATCTCTCTATTTAATCCACCCAGAAAACGTGCAAGCATAGCTTCATTCTCCTCAACAATACCACATCTAATCAAGCCAGTTTGTAATTCCCGATAATATTCTTCACCGAATTTTTCCTTGTCTTAAGCGCTGCAATTTTTGAAGTAATTCACGCTGATAATATGGTGGAACCCAACGAGTACGCATAGCAGTTTTCAAAGCAGCCCAAGTAGCTGGAACAGGATATAATCTACAATGTTCAGACCACCAAACACATGCAAAGCTAGTGAAAGCACAAACACAGCAGCAGAACACGCTCTCCTCGGGATATTGTAAACATGTAAATCGTTGTTCAGTTTCTAACTCCCAAGTAAGATATATATCAGGAACATATCTACCCTCAAATGGTGGAATATTCAATTTCAGTTTAGGGAGATGGTCATGATCTCGCATTTGAAGGGGAGCCCAACATTGCCATTATTTGCATGTGGACGACCTGGTGGTTGTGGTGCTGGTGGTTGCACGTAGTTCGATGTTGATCAACCTCATCCTCGTAAGCTCTCACATAATCATCCTCCCCACCGCAGCAGCAGGAGCC
The DNA here is from genome assembly GCA_021605205.1 of Aegilops longissima. NCBI lineage: Eukaryota > Viridiplantae > Streptophyta > Magnoliopsida > Poales > Poaceae > Aegilops > Aegilops longissima. The sequence goes on along the minus strand of CM038676.1, from coordinate 239,004,127 downwards.
ACGTATATCAACAGCAGCACCAAAGCAGCTTGGCCAGTGAAGAGGGACACGGGAAGCTCGGCGGAGGGCTGTTTCGCGATGTGGAGGTAGTCCGTGTTGTTGTAGTAGAGGTGCGTTAGGTGCAGCCGGTGGTGGTGGTGGTTGACGCACGAGCAATTCATTAAACTTGTTATCGAGCTTTGTTTCGAACGCCTTCTCAATGCCATCTATCTTCTCCATGGCCTCTTCAAATCTATTTAGCACATCTTCCACCTGCCACTCATCATTTGTTGAAACTTATCATGTAGCGCTTTGTTTGTCATGTTCTCCCAATCAGTCACGTCGGCTTGTGATCCTGCCATGGTTAGCAGCAATAGAAACACACAAGAATATGATTCGACAGACTACTAGGAAGTGGTGGTGGTGGTGTGGTGGACGATCACAAACCGTCAAGCAAATCTCAAATTCTTACCAGTTCTTACCCAAGAAGAAAGCGGTGATCGGCAACCGATGTAGTCAAAACTCTCAAAGCTTGATAGAGCGATTACTGTGAGAGTCAAACGCACGATGTAGATGTATGTGGAGCTGGGAAGGCTTATAATATGGTAGCAAAAGGGTCAGCAATAATCAATTCAGAGATGCAAAGTTGAATAAACGCTCAACGACAGATCTTGTCTGGTCCTAGGCTAGACCGTGCTAGAGACGCGAGCCTAGAACACTAACAAAATCACGGCGCTGCACGGAAACAACGGAAAAGCACACTCTGGATTTTTTTTTTTTTTTTTTTTTTTTTCGCTTTTTTTTTTGCGCTTTTTTTTTTTGCGAAAAATCACTATAATGGCGAGTGTCTCAAAACTCTTCCGAGGTCAAACTGACAGGATGGGCACGAAATTTTTTTGACCAATTTTTTTTTTCGACTGCCCGGACCCAAAAACTGGAAACGGGTCAAAAAAAACTTTCTATAACGGCGACTGTCTCAATACGCTTATAAACACCTAAAAATAGGATAGCCAGAAATTTTTTTGACAAGTACGTTTTCGGAAAATTTTGGGCCTAAACGGAGGATGGTTTCCAGACTTTTTTTTTTTTCCGAAACCCACGCAGGCAAGGAAACACGAATCGGAATTTAGATGGATCTCGAAAACAAACCTAATATGAGAAGAACTCGGATTGGTGGTGGATATATGGTGGTGGTATATGGTAGCGGTGGTGCTATATGGATACGGATTGGTGGTGGTATATGGATACGGATTGGTGGTGGTATATGGATACGGATTGGTGGTGGTATATGGATACGGATTCAGAGCGGTGGCGGATAAGAAGGGTGGTAGATGGCAAGGCGATGATGATGGTGCGGCGGCAGCGTGACAACTTATGACCAGAACTCGAAACTCTAAAAGACTAGACTCTAAGACCAGCAACTTGACACGACGATGCAACCGCAAATTCAACAAAGCAAAAACCCTAAAAAGATTATGCAAAGGCTCGATTGGTTCGGATATGATGAACTAACCCTAATTTTTTTGTGGCTTTTTCGTGGACTTTAGGTATGAAGAACAGACTCGATCTAATCTACTTAAAAACTGTAAAATCTCACCGAGCAACCTGAAAATCTGATACCACTTGATAGGGGCAAAGGTATCCCGATGTTTCGATGAGATGGTGGCTATCGTTTTCGAGGAAGTCGACCTTGACGATCCGACTACGAACGGCGAGACGTCGCGCCTTAGCAATCGCTAAACCAACTTCCGAGGGTTATTGACCACGCCGAGCACGATCAACTCGACCACGAGGGCCTGTTTCCGCGAGCAAACGAAGAACAAGCAAGAAACTGAGATTGCAATCTGGATATTGCGAATATAAGATGAAAGCTTTATTGATCAAGGTGGGGTTCGTGGACGCCTTTGTCTCGTCGTTGAACACAAACGGCACGCGAAGTTGCAGCTATGGCGAACTTTTAATCTAAACAAAACCCAAGGTCTAAACGGTGCCCTAAGGGCTGTATATATGGAGGAAGAGGGGGAATTTCGTGGCCCTTGGTGGAGGGGTCCAAATCAACCCTAACTCTTGTTTCCCCACACATACGGACTCTAAAACAGCCTATACTTAAGTATTTCGAAATTACATGGGCCTGGCCCAATAATAAGGTGACGAGCACCTAGAATAGCCTCGGACGACATTTATGAAGTAGCATCTTGTATATTTCGTCCAAGGCTTCATGCATCCATTATGGTGGCTTCAAAGTCCTGAAATCATCACTTGTAACTCCGTTCTTGTTCCCCTTGCGCATGGCATTATCTCCATGCTTGTTCTTGCTCCAATGTCCATCCTTCTCCAAGCTAGAGCCTTCATTTGTAAGCAAAACAAATGTATCCAATTTAGGCAGCATCATATTCTCATGAACATTAGAATCATTACCAAGAAACGAAAGTACGATAATTTAATTGGCGCATGCATGAGCTCTAGTAATTGGTCCAAGATATGTAGCAAGAGGGGCTGTGGGTGTAACAATGGTATTGATGTCCTCATCACCCTTTTAAGAAAAAAACAATGGGCGCCAGAAGCTACTATATCTGCGCATGCAAACGATAAATAAATATGGGTCATACGTACAGTTTGTTATATGTTTTCTTTTAAATGTAAAGCGATAAACTGAAAAACGAAAATAAAACTAAAACTTTATATAGGCATATTAGATATCAAAATTTTCAGAAAAAGATTTTCTACAGCATGAACATTATTCTAGTATTAAATAAAATACACACAAATTCAAATAAAGCAAAGAGTGCTTCAGCTCTAATAAAATCCAATAAAATCATTTTAAAAATACCAAAATGAATTCAAATTTATTCCTCTCCAATTTTCTGTTGTAGGGAATCATGTTACCCTAATTTCCATATATTTTGTTTTTGGAGAAAAGTATTTTGAATAAAACTCAAATAACTCCAAATTGGAAATAAATTCAAAAGAACTTTGGATTTAATTCTTTTAAAACTCCCAACTCATATTTCATTTAATTTGAAGAAGTCATTTTATCTTCTCTCGTGAAAATCATTGAGTTGCATAAAGTTACAGAATTGGAAATATTTTCCAAATGAAATTCAAATATTTTCAACACCCCTTGTCATTTAAATAAATGGAAGAAGTCATGTCATCTTCTCTCCAGGGTTTTGTGATGAAAAAAATTTGAATTCATGGAGATCATAAATGCAAGGTGGAAGTTTCGGAAAGTCATTTCATTCCCTCTCATTCAACTTTCAGAAAGTTTCAAATTTCACTCAATTTCACACAAGCAACCACACCACTATCAAACAAACAAGCATAAATATTTATTTAATATAACATTCCAAAATTTAGAATTTTGGGATGTTACAAATCTACCACACTTAAAATGAATCTCGTCCTCGAGATTCGAAGAGGCTAGCAAGAAAAGGGTTAGGGTTTGGGGGTCTTCTAGCAAATCCATTGATCTGTATGGTCTAGTGTGCTACCACACTTAGAGGCATGGTTATGTTTCCATCAAAACTTATATACTCCATCCTTACCGTTGATAGTGTCGGTCTTCTCAAATCGTAAGGATAATTCCTTCTCTGGGCTCTTCCGGTGGTGGCATAACCTTTTCCTCAATTCTTTTGTCCTTTTTCCTCTTGGTAAGGTTATTCCGGGACTGGGTCTTCATAGCTGATAGGTCTGTCACCAACCCTAATCAACTTTTCGATATTCTCATGGTGGTCAACAATTAATGGTTTCTCCTGCAGGAAATGGGCCTAGTTTAAATCTCATAACCTACGATTGGCAACGGTTGCCTGTAAAGGGTTCCATCGTCCTACCATTCTATGGTTTTATGGCTTGACGTGTCGACACTCTTCTAAGGTTTTCAAGGCTCTCTGATTTTCCATCAACATATGATAGTTTATGATAGAAGTCGCCGGTATGGGGGCCAATCCATCCCGTACTTGAACCATTACTAACTATGCAGACATTGAATCACGTATTCTAACACTTGGTCATACTCACAAGCATTGCAGAATTTCTCCTATATTGAACAGGGTTCGGGTAAATCCATTGATTCTGCAAGCTGAACAAAACATCTATCGTTCTTCACACTCTTAGGTTTTTGCGTAATCTCCTATGAAACGTTTGCTGACGAAATCACAGCTTCTTCCAAAATTTCTTCTTCCAGTGGGTACTTGACCCTTATTAATTCCTGGGCCTGTGGGTTATGAGCCCACTTCAACACTAGTGCAGCTTTAACTCATCCTTGGAGTAACTCTCTTGTTCCATATTACACCTCCTTTAAATCCAAAGAGTACTGTTTCTTCATACCATCATATCAAAAGCAAAACTCCAACTTTTTTTTTCCTTCGAACTACAGTCCGTGGAATATATATTTTCTTATCCATTAGTCTAGTCTTCTTCACAGGGTACTACCACCCTTAAAATGAAATTCACAAATCCATCCATAGACCATATTTCTCATATCCTCGAAAATGGTCCAAATCCGTGTTCATAGAGTAACAACTCATACAATTAAACATATGAAAACATGTCACCTTAACTTTATTGATTCATGCATTCATTATAATCTCTGAGCACCCATTACATAACTCAACTCATCGAACTCATGAAAATGAAATTGTTTTCTACTACTCTTGTTTCCAATATCAAAATTCCAACTACTCAACTCCAGCTTTCATCTTGTCGGGACATTTAGTAGCATAATGTCCTGCTTCCTTGCAATGAAAACACATAACTTTCGATAAGTCTTTGGGCTTCTTGGAGATGGTGCCTGCTCCTTGAGTTCCTTGCTTCCTTTCGAGACAATGATTGGCATAATGCCCGACATCCTTACATTCAAAACAGGTAATATGACTCTTGTCCCTCTTTGCAGAAATTGGGTTGTTCTGAGGGTGTCTTTGTTTTCTCTTCCTGGGTTTCTTCGTTCTGATCAAACCTTCTATTCCCTGTGGATCAAACTCTATTGCTTCCGTCGGAAGTATCCAGATACTCTTTTCTTTCCTTGGTGCAATACTGTGAAAAATGTCCTTCTTCTCCACATGAATAGCAGGCATTGGAGTAAAATCTGTTGAGGCCTTCTCCATCAGGGTCTTCAACACATTCCTTCATCATATGTTCTTTCATAACTTCTCGGAGGGCTTCTTTCATTCCTTCTTCCTGCTCCTGAATAGTTTGTTGCACCATGGGGTAAATGTGACATTGAGTCGGGTAGTGGGTGGTTCCTTCACACAAGAAACAAGTCACCGACTAGTTGGGCATTCCTCACTGGGTGTTTCTCCTCACAATGAGGGCATCCATCCTTGTGTTCCTCCTGGGTGTGTCCTATTTCTCCGCAAATCTTGCAGGCACAAGGTTTCTTCTTCGGGTTATCATAGTGCTTCCGGATAAGACGAGATCTTGTCAGAGTCTTCTTGAATTCTTTCCAAGTCTTTGCTCCATTCCATCCCTGTATAGCTTGATGCATCTGCCACCATGTTGCAGCACTTCCTTCAAAGTACTGGAGAGCGTAAGATACTTCATTCTTCCTTGAAACTAAATTGCTCCCAAAGTGATTCTCCATGTTCTGAACCCATAGCTCTGCCTCCGACTGAGTCTTCGGTCCAGAGAATATCAGTCCAACTTCATTCATCAACTATGGGGTCCAAAAGTTTTGGGATGAGATATGAGAGAGGTGGGGAGGGATATACACACAATACAAACAATAGTTTTTTTGAAGAAACAAGTTTTACTTTGTGGCTGTCGGAAAACATCAAACAAATGACAGCTCACAAATCGTCGCATCTAACGTAAGTGTGTAACAGGGGTTTGGTCTTCTAAAGGTCAAATAATTCTTCAGATTCTTCAAATTCTTCTAGTCTTCGGAGTCTTCAATTGTTGCAGCTTCAACTCTTCTAATGCATGGTAAAATCCTCTTTACTCTGAAGAGGCCATCAGTTATCCGATATCTTGTCCTTCTTGGAGCGGCTTCAGTTGGTTCTTCATGTGATCAAAAGGGAAAAGGGGTATATTCTAACTATTTGAGGTGAGAGTGACTACTTGATAAAATCAGAAAAGGTGAGAAGTAAGGGTATTTTTGAAAACCAAGTTTTAGAGATATCCTGTCCAAGGGCTTTTCGATTTCTAGGGTCACGTCCTACAGTCAACATGTGCTCTGATACCATATCTGTAGCGACCCGACCTCGAGACGGTCAAGCCTCGGTATCTGTGCCATCCTCGGATCAAGTATGGTGGCACACACAGTACATCAATGTATATATCAAAGTGCAATCACATGTATAAATAACGTAAAATGATATATACCTCGTAATACTCAGCGGAAACAATCAAGCGGTGTGGAGTCCCATCAACGCCATCGGCAGGTTGAGTGTAGACCGTAACCTCAGATCGTAACTCTTACTCGTCGAGGAAATATCTGCAACATGATACGTTGCAGCCGTGTAGGTCAATTACATTGAATGTACCGCAAGATCACAATAAGAGAAAACAGATGATAAACTATACTATATGCAGTATGGCTTTGTGGCTCAGATCTCGAGTTTTGTTTGCGTAAAAGCTGGTTTTATTTTCCCTACATCAAAGGAATAAATGAAGTCTGTACTATAGAGTTTTCTATCATGACATGGTTCCGCCAACCGATGTCTCATAGCCCAAATTCATCACAAGTTGCCCACAATTAAGTTATCAATCCGGTGTTGAGAGTTCCGAGATAGATCCAAGTCCGGATGCTCAAATTGTCCGTAATCGGGACACGGCTAATCGATTAGGTTTTAACCTCTACAGAGGTTTGTACACTTTACCGCAAGATTCGATCCTCTCTTTACGTTCTCGCACTTCAGGTGTTTGAGAACAAGATGACCAAACATGGTCTTCCGAAGAGTTCCCCGACCACCGTGTCGGTGCTCATTCAATCCTACCGTAGTTCTACATCTGCTAGCACCGCCCTAGCCAGAGTCACAACTAAGGTCAACCAAGCCGAGCCCATAGTGACTTGCGGTTGCAGGTAAGCTTCGGGCATGAAGTATTCTTCCGTCTCTTTGAGTCTGGGTGAAGCTTTCCGCAAGATGTCATGGCGCTTCTCCATGCATCCAGGCCAACCTTTGGATTCTCCAGGTGCCCGTCAACCATCCTTCACCCAAAGAGTGTGTATTGAATTCTTGTCTCGAGTCTTGAAGTCTTGAGGCCTTGAAGATGCAGTCCTTGCAGATTCCATCATGGAGTTGTCGTCATTGACGTAGATCCTCCATTCTCACACCACTCCCGAGCACTCATACCAAACCCCGTCTACTATAGCGTAGCATTAAAATAAAATATCGTCCCGGGCTTGGTAACAGGGTGATGGGTTCCTACCTCATGCATACTACTCAAATAGAAGAATTCAATATCACTACTGGAGGGTTTGTTGCGAAAATGACACTAGATGCAATAAAACACATAGGTATGAAAAACATGGTCAAAGTGAACTTGCCTGGTATTACTTGATGAAGATAATAACGCTCTCAGAATAAAGACTTGGTAGAACTATTCGTCACTCCGTTGAAAATCTATATAGTCAAACATAACATTCATATAAGCAAACATCCTAGCAAACAATTCTAACACTCATAATAAAACCAACAAATAAAAATGCAAATCAATGGACACCAAATAAAAACAAAGGAAAACTACACAACAAAACTACTAAAGAAAACTCTAAGACATAACACAAAAATAGTTTTGTTCTAAGTAAAATTTAACAACAAAGAAAATACCAACATAATAAATAATCTGAAAAGAAAATATAAAACAACTAATTTTAACAGAAAGTATTTTCATAAGCTTTTAATAGCAAAAGAAACAAATAAAAAGCTTTTATGAAACACTAACTATGTCCTAAACCAGTTTTCATACAAAACTAAATAAAATAAAATTTTAAAATAAAAACAAAATTTTATTTGGTTTACTAACAGAAACAAAACTAAATTTGTCAAAAGTGACATAAAATAAATAATTTAAAGCTAATAAAAACAATAAAGAAAAGGCTAAAACAAAGCTATAACTAAAACAGTACTGTTTTGTCAAAAACATAATTTAAAAATAAAGTAAAAATAAAGAAGTATATGCTACTGGATAGACAAAACCATAATAAAACAGTAGCAAAAAGAATCAATCAAAAATACTTTGTAAAACTCAAAATATGACCAAATTAGTGATTTGAACAAATTTCATCAAATTCAAATCTAAACTATTCAAATTTGAAACCTAAGTACACAAACAGAAACTTAAGTAAATTTGTGACACAATGCAAAAAGAATCAACTCAAACGGAGTTACGGAACTTAAGTTATGAACTAAAGAAGTTTGAATATGAATCTGAACAAATTTCGAAATTTTAAACTTTCAAAAAAACATGTTTGAGTTGAATTACTGGATAGAGGAGATCGTAACGAAGAAGTGGGCGTTGGTTTCATCTAGTTTGGATGAACGAGTAAAAAGTTATAGCTATTTGAAAAATCAGGGCCAAGCTGTTTTACAAAAGAAAAAATAGCTATGGCTAAGGTCTAATGTATAAATACGTAGACGTCAATCTAATCTATTGTATTAGTCTAAAAGTAATAAACTACGGAAGTATAAGAAGGAAAAAAACAAAGAAAGATACCTTTATAAGGCAGAGAAAAGACGACGTTGAAGAGATGAGACAATTTCGGAAAGTCGTCGCGGAGAGGAAAAATATTTTCTTCAAGGAATCTAGTCAAACCAAAATATTGCTTTAACCCGAATCGGATGATTTTTGAAGGCTCTATGGGTCTATATTTATAGGTGGAAAAGAGGTTTAAGGGTTAAAGGCTAGGCAATGTGGGACTAAACGTGAAGCGTAATTAAACTAAACAGAGCAGAAAAAGGCTAAGGCCTCGGCCGCCACGCGCAGATACACGGGCTGCAGTTTTCTTTTAACAAAAATCGGCCTAAGTAAAATAAAAAAAATAAAAGGCTGGCTGGGCCTGGCCCTTTTAAGAGAAAAAAAACAATGGGGCGCCAGAAGCTACTATATCATGCATGCAGGCGATAAATAAATATGGGCCGCACGTACAGTTTGTTATATGTTTTCTTTTAAACGAAAGCGATAAACTGAAAAACGAAAATAAAACTAAAACTTTATATAGGCATATTATATATCAAAATTTTCAAAAAAGATTTTCTACAGCATGAACATTATTCTAGTATTAAATAAAATACACACAAATTCAAATAAAGCAAAGAGTTCTTCAGCTCTAATAAAATCCAATAAAAATCATTTTAAAAATACCAAAATGAATTCAAATTTATTCCTCTCCAATTTTCTGTTGTAGGGAATCATGTTACCCTAATTTCCATATATTTTGTTTTTGGAGAAAAATATTTTGAATAAAACTCAAATAACTCCAAGTTGGAAATAAATTCAAAAGAACTTTGGATTTAATTCTTTTAAAACTCCCAACTCATATTTCATTTAATTTGAAGAAGTCATTTTATCTTCTCTCGTGAAAATCATTGAGTTGCATAAAGTTTCAAAATTGGAAATATTTTCCAAATGAAATTCAAATATTTTCAACACCCCTTGTCATTTAAATAAATGGAAGAAGTCATGTCATCTTCTCTCCAGGGTTTTGTGATGAAAAGAATTTGAATTCATGGAGATCATAAATGCAAGGTGGAAGTTTCGGAAAGTCATTTCATTCCCTCTCATTCAACTTTCAGAAAGTTTCAAATTTCACTCAATTTCACACAAGCAACCACACCACTATCAAACAAACAAGCACAAATATTTATTTAATATAACATTCCAAAATTTAGAATTTTGGGATGTTACAATATCAATATCATCACAAGAAAAACAAATGCCAATAACCATGGGCTTGTCATCTATGCCATATGTGCAAATTGGGTTTATTTTAAAGGCATATGCATAGTCACTATGAAGAGATTGCAAATAAGACATATGATGGATCTCATGCATAGCATATGACAAGTCAAGCGGATTAGCAAACATGATGTGACCTAAAGAATTGTCACAAGAAATCCTATGTAACATGGCATCACAACTAATAGACTCCACATGAGAATCATCATACTCATCATAAATGGGCAAATCATCACATGGGGAAATCATACTAGAATGAAGCATGTCAATAGGGTGATCAACATCATGCAAGCAATCAATGTCAAAATAGTCCACTAGTGGGACGAGAGCATCACCGTCACCTATGTTACCTTTGTCATTCCACTCAAGTGGTGTAGGTGAGGTGGGGAAGACCAAATGGTGGTCATCTTCATCTTGATGGAACCATGTGGGGGGTGCATCATAGTCCACCATGGCCATCGTCTTGTCCAAAGGGAGGACGAATTCGTCGAGGATCGGCGCGTCATCATAAATGGGACCTAGCACCAAATGAGTAGACACAATAGAGGTAGAGGTCAAGTTGTTAGAAATGCAAATGGCCTCACATGCCCTATCAACTATCACACTCTCTCTATGTGGTGGTTCACTCACTTCCTCAAAATAGGTGCACTCAATCTCACATATGGTGGAGTCACTCATCTCACTCAAGTGGTGGGGGTTGTGGCTCTCCTCACATGGGAATTGTGGCAGCACATCATATATGTGGCTAGTGGTGAAGTCACTCTCACTCTCAATATGGTGGCACAAGTCACTCAAGTCATCATACATCGCCGTGGTCGAGGTGAAATACTCAACCATCTCATCGCTGTCGCCATGGATGAAGGCCGAAGATGGCACACCATCACTCTCCTCCATGACCGAAGGGAAAATCCCATGCTCGATCATCTCGTCATCGTCGTCGTGGATGAAGGCCGAAGATGGCACATCATCACTCTCGCCTCCTAAGATGGAAGCATCATCCTTGCTCGCCGCCTTGTCGCTCGCCTCCAAAGGTTGGTCCTTGAAGGTCTCCGTAGTCGTACTTGTCGCCGCACCATCTTGAAAAAGAGTCAAGGTAGACTCGGCATCATCAATGCCACAAAGAGGGATGGCGATGAAGTCAAACTTGGGAGCATCATCTTGTAGCTCGTCGGGCTTGGACATCTTGGTGGTACTAGCCTCATGCTTGTCGTAGAGCTTGGTCGCCGCGAAGTTTGCTTGGAGTGGAGAAGCCTTGGCCTTCATGAGTTCTTGTTCCGCCTTGAGAGCACCAATGTAGTAGTCGTCGATGGACTTGTAGTTCTCGAGGAAGATAGTCTTGGAGATGTCGTTGTTCAATCCCATCATGAAGTGGAACTTCATCGAAATGGGGTCGTCCACGCCGCTCGTCGAAGGCAATCTTCATCTCCTTGAAGTCTGCGTCGATGGACTTGGATCCTTGGATGGTGTTCTCAATTGGCGTCGAAGTTGTTCCGTGTAGGTTGGAGGCACGGACTCTTGCCGCAAAGCTCTCTTCGTCTTGGGCCAACTCATGTCGTAGTACTCCGAAGGTGTGTGAAGCCACCAAGTTGATGCGTAGTCGTGGAAGTTTCTTGTGGCGCACTTCACTTGATCTTCGGAAGGGACTTGATGTAGCTTGAGGTAGTCGTCCATCAAACGCTCCCACTCGAGGTACTCCTCGGGTTCTTGAATCCCATAGAAAGGAATCTCGTGGTCGATGTCGAGGTCGTAGTAGCTCGTGGAAGTCGCGGACTTGAGCTTGGGGAGCTTCTCTTGAGCGTAGTCTTGGGGTGCTTGTTGGCGAAGATGTCATATGTCCATAGGCGAAGATGCCAAGGGAGATGGTGAAGTCGTTGAGCGGTTGTTGGTGTTGAGCTCTTGACCTTCACGTTCTTGTTGGTGATGGTGTCGATGCCGATGTGATCTTGCCGGAGATGGTAGCTCAGAAGCATGTGCTCTTGAGCGTCTTCTCGAAGATGAGGAAGATCGCTTGTAGGACTTGATGAGGGCTTTGATATCCTCCATTTGAGCTTGCATCTTGGCGTCGTAGTTGTTGTTCGTGGCATCGAACTCGTCGTTGTTGTTGTAGACCGAAGGTGAAATGCCTTGCCTATCCATCACAAGACTCGAGTAGAGGTGAATAGGAAATGAGATAAACAATACCAAGTTACCTTTTCCCAAAGTTGAGGATGTATCCCGTTTCACTCAATGTGAGATGAAAGAATAGTGGAATTGGTACCGGACTTGTTCACTCACACCTATCAAGTAAAGCTTATGGTAGAGCTCGGTGAGGATAGTGGCACAAGAATTTGATGCAAAATGTTAGCAAGAGTCAATAATGTTGAAAGAGATTCACAAATTCACAAGTGAAACAAGTAGACCAATAGCAATATGTGGCACATGGAAACACACACACGGATAGATAAATGGGGTCGTGCAACCAAGGAATGAGCACAAAATGTGGAATCCACGGAAAACGCTCGTGTTGCACAACTCAAGAGAGACGCTATCACGATTGCTCAATAGGCGGATACGACACTTGTGCACAACCTATAAGATGAAAAATGGATAAACTTTCTATCCCAAGTATGCTATGTATGTATGGTTCCCGGTGTTTCTCACACAATGATCCAAGATGATCGGATATGATACCATATGATATATTTTGATGCTATGGCTATTGCTTACAAGCTCTTTGCTCTCTTTCTTTTGCTTAAAAGCTTATTCTCTTTTTTTTTATATGGCCAACTTTGCACAATGCACAAACCAAGATAGCAATTGTGTATATGCGGGAACAAACTTGAGACACAATGGATGATATGATACCAAGATGATATGGTATGTATGTAATGGATGGTGTAGATCACTAATGTGCACAAGTAACGTGGCCCGGCAATACTTAAATGGCTAGTCTTGATAGGCAAGTGACGCAAAATGGGCTAGGGGTTAACAATGCAATTGCAAGGGGAATATACAATGGTGTCGTCGAGGTTACCGTCCTTTGCGATGATGAGTGGCGGTGTTCTTGATGTAGATACCAAGAAGATGGAGAATCATCCCTAAGTAGCATAAACACCTTAGGAAACGGAAAAACCGCGAACTCAAAAATCTCAAATGACAAATGTCAAATGGTGGTAGCGGAAAAGCGGTGGTGGTTTGCACTTGGCGATGTGGAAGTGGAATGATGGGCTATACACGTGTCGAAGTTGAAGTTGCCGTCCTTAAGTAGCCGAAACACCTTAGGAGACACAAGCCACAACTCGAAAATCTCAAACAAAATTGGGTTAAGTTGGGGTGGAAGTGTATGGTCGGTAAGCCTATGCGGAAGTGGCGGTGGTGGTTGAAGAAGAAGCAATTGTCCCTAAGTAGCCGAAACACCTTAGGAGACTCGAATCACTACTCAAGCAACCACTAATGCTATGGTGAACAAAATGGGTTTGGTTGCGGAAGTCGGTGGTGGCTATGCAGATGATATGATGGAGGGCCTAGGCAAACTTGCCAAATTTTCGAAACTTTTATGGAGTCAAATTGTGTTGTTGGTATTTTTGTGGGAAGGGGGATGTCAAGAGCTTCAAAACGAGCTAAAGAACGTCAAAAACGGAGTTCGGATGAATTAGTTATGGCCGAAACAAGAATCAGCCGAAGTCAAAACCTACAGGTAGCGGACGTCCGGAAATAACGGATGTCCGGTGGCCGGACATCCGGTGAGCTCGGAAATCCGCTAATTTCGGTTCGGGTTAGGGGTTCCGGTCGTCCGGAAAGGTCGGACGTCCGGTGCTTCGAGGGGGTCCGGACGTCCGTAAATCGTCGGTCGTCCGGTGGGTCGGGGTCAACACGAGATGCGAGATCCGGGGCGCGATTTTGAGCGGAAAATGGAGATTTCGGGGTCAAAATTGACGAGATTTCGTGGATGAAAGATGGGGAAACATGGGGAAATGCTAGATCCACTCGAAACCAAGCAAATCCATGGATCAAAATCGACAAAACTTCATCTAACCAACAAATCACAAAAAAATTGGGGCTATTTTTGGTGGGGATTTTCAAAATTTAGGACGAAATCAAACAAAAGAAGGCTAGAAAACGGTGGGAGGGACTCCAAATACGTGATGAACGTGGCTCATGATACCATATGATACGGGGCTAACCCGGTGTAGGCCGATCTTTCACGTTTGGAGTGGGATCCCTCGAATACACGATGAACACGGGGAAGAACGGAGAGAAATCACAAGGGGAAACACTCAAGAACAAGTCCAATCACACGTCCACTAGACAATCAAACACACAAGATCACAAGGTACATGAACAACAAAGGGAAAGTTACAAGGTAAGGTTCATCTCCAAGAGGAGGTCTTCATGATATCCTAGACGGATCTTCCCGCAAGGGGGCCTTGATGATATCCCGCAGGATCTTCTCACATGGAGGTCTTGAACTTCATGGGAGTGGTAGTCTCTCTCTCTCAAGAGTAGAGGTAGGAGCAAAGCTCACCTAAGAATGAGCAATCACTTTGCTAACCCGAGAAAGGACGAGGGGGGGGGGTCTATTTATAGTCTAAGCCATGAAGGGGTAAGAGGGAGAGAGATACAAGGCCAAAAGGCCAGGCTGCACACACAGGCAGCGGACGTCCGGTCGCTCGCGGAGGTCCGGACGTCTGGAAGGGCTCGGACTTCCGCAAATTCGTATCGGATGAAGTTGCACCGGTCGTCCGGTGATGGCGGTCGTCCGGTTTCCGGTCGTCCGGTCTTGGATGGACGTCCGGCCGCTGTAGTTTTAAATCGGCTGGCCGTCAGGATCGTCTGTAGCGGATGTCCGGTGGGCGCCGGTCATCCGGGCGCTGTAGAGGGTCGGACGTCCAGTGGCTTCCGGTCGTCCGGTCGCTGTAGACGCCGCAGCTCCTTCTTCTTCTGTCTTCTCTTCCATGCTTCCCTCGCGGATGGTGTAGGTGTTCCTTGGCGTTTGCACTCCTCCTCGACATTTGTGAAGCTCCGACAATGCCTATGCATGCACACGGGAGAAGTGTCAAGTAGTATACCATCCTCGAAGGGGTCAAGTGAACACGTGTAAAGGAGAAGATTCACCTTTATGTATGAGAAGTAGAGGTCGCACGTGTCACTTGCCAAACGGACTCTTGACATGGTGATGACCGTAGGATGCTCCGCATCACTCCGGCACTATACGAGTTGAGCATACGGTCCAAGTCTCCTTCAAAATTGGTGCATACGAGGACACTTTGGAATGTGATGTGGTCCCAATGACAGTTTGCCACCTCCTTCTTGGTCGACCATGGCAATTCGACCGTGGTGTCCTCCACAACGGGCACACCAATCACTATAGCTTCAAGATGAAAGGGAAGGAATATGTGCTACGACCTATGTCTCCTAGTCAAGTGATAGCCGACAAGCAAGCCACCAATCATAGAGACAAGAGTGAGAAAGTGATCCACCAAAAAATGAGTGAGAGCCACAAGCCAAACTAGAGTGCCTCTTCGCCTAGAGAGAAAAACCTCATCCTATTTGCCACCAAAAGTGAGATGAGAGAAGTGTGTGAGAACCCATCTAGTGTGATGCACTTTGTCCTTGTGTGCAAGGATGGAGACCCAACAACTAACACCTATCATGACCTACCTTTAGTGTTTAAATCTATTTTGCAGGAATTCCAAGATATTTTCCCCGATGAGCTACCTCCGGGTCTACCTCCTCTTCGAGGCATTGAGCATCGAATCGACCTCATCCCCGGAGCGCCTCTACCAAACAAAGCTCCATACTGAGTCAATCCCGAAGAAACCAAGGAGATTCAACGGCAAGTACAACAACTCATCGACAACGGTCATGTACGGGAAATCCTAAGCCCTTGTGTCATTCCCGTTATACTTGTGCCGAAGCCCGATGGAAGTTTCCGCTTGTGTTCTGATTGTAGACCTATAAATGCTATTACCGTTCGCTATAGGCATCCCATTCCTCGCTTAGATGATATGCTTGATGAACTTAGTGGAGCCAACTTTTTCTCAAAAATTGATCTTAAAAGTGGCTATTATCAAATCCGCATACAAGAGGGTGATGAATGGAAAACTGCTTTCAAAACCAAATTTGGTTTATATGAGTGGTTAGTGATGCCTATGGGTCTATCGAGGCTCCGGTACTTTCGTGCGTCTTATGCATCATGTGCCGCCCTTACATTGGAGTCTTTGTTGTGGTTTACTTGACGATATTCTTGTGTTTAGCAAAACCATGAAAGAACATCTTAATCATGTTAGGGCTGTTTTGCAAACCCTTCGCAAGGAAAGTCTTTATGCAAACATGAAAAAATGCACATTTGGTGTTGACAAAGTGGTTTTCTTGGGTTTTGTAGTATCCTCAAAAGGTGTCCATGTTGATGAATCTAAAATTGAAGCAATTAAAACTTGGCCCCAACCCACCAATTTGCAACAAGTGCGTAGCTTTCTTGGTCTTGCGGGTTTTTATCGTTGCTTTGTGAAAGATTTTAGCACAATTGCTACTCCTTTGCATGCCTTGAGTAAGAAGAATACTCCCTTTGTTTGGGGAACTTTGCAATCAACCGCTTTTGATGAGCTCAAGTCTTTGCTTACTCATGCTCCGATTCTTGCTTTGCCCAATTTTGACAAAACTTTTGAGGTTCATTGTGATGCAAGTGGTACCGGAATTGGCGGAGTTTTGATGCAAGAAAAATGAGCCATTGCTTATTTTAGTGAAAAACTCTCCGGTGCTCAACTTAACTATCCCATCTATGACAAAGATTTGTATGCCTTAGTGCGTGTCCTACATGTTTGGGAACATTACCTTAGACCGCATGAGTTTGTCATCCATACCGATCATGAAACGCTTAAGTACTTAAAAGGCCAAACTAAGTTGAACAAGCGTCATGCCAAATGGAGTGAATTTATCGAATCTTTCCCATATGTCATCAAGTACATCAAGGGTAAAGAAAATGTTGTTGCGGACGCACTTTCACGCATATGCATGCTAGTCACTCAACTTGAGAAGAATGTTATTGGTTTTGAGCATATAAAAGACTTGTATGAGCATGATCCTTCTTTTGCTACTCCTTATGCTAAGTGTTTGACACACATATCTTGGGAACGATACTACATAAAGGATGATTATCTTATAAGAGCTAACAAACTATGCATTCCCGAGTCTTCTCTTCGTTTGCTCCTTTTGCAAGAGGCTCATGGAGGCGGATTTATGGGACACTTTGGGCGTGACAAGACTTTCGCCACGCTCTCCAAGAACTACTTTTGGCCCAAGATGTTCCGTGACGTCTCACGCTTCACCAACCGTTGCTCTACATGCCACAAAGCTAAGTCTAAATGATGTTGGGTGGAACCCTATAGCGTCGATCTTTCACGTTTGGAGTGGATCCTACGGGGAGACACGAAGAACGAGCGGAAGAACACGAGGAAATCACGGGGAGGAACGAGGGAAAACACTCAACCAACAAGGAATCAATCACACAAGTGATAGATCAAAGAACACAAAGAGATACACGAGATCCAAAGTCGACAAAGGTAAGGATACAAAGGTAACCGATCTTCTCCGTGAGGAGGGCTTGAATCCACAAGGGGATCTTCCCACGAGGGGGTCTTGAATCCGGTAGGATCTTCTCTAAGGAGGCCGCGGTCTCTCACGAGGAGCAGATACGATGGATGAGCGAAGCTCTATCTCTAACTTGAGCTAAATCAACGCTAACCCTAAAACGTAGGTGGAGGGGGAGTATATATAGTCTAAGGGGCGAAGGAGTACATGGGCCTCGGCCCAGATGCACTGCACGCAGGCAGGGGAGGCCGGATGTCCGGGCCTTCACGAGGTGCCGGATGTCCGAGCTAGCGGGCCGGATGTCCGGGCTGGAGTGGCCGATGCTTCTGCTCTCTGGATAGCGTGCGCCGGATGTTCGGCCCGTCGCGGGGCGCCGGATGTCCGGGGGTCGGCCGGATGTTTGGCCGCTGTAGAGTCGCCTGGCTTCGGTCTCTCTCTGGTCTTCTTCTAGTTGGTGGCGCCGGATGTCTGGGCTCCTGCCGGATGTCCGGCCGTTGTAGCTCCGCGGCGACTCCACTTGAGGCATTTCTTGATCCGCTTCCGTGTGGACTTGGCGTATGCCTCGAGCATCTCCATGGTCGTCTCCTTGGTTCCTAAGCACATGTAGCATCTTTGCATCAGGTAGCAACCATGTCTCGTACGAGTGGTAAGGGGAAGCATGTAGGAACGAGTTCACCTTAGGTCCAATGGCGTATGCTCGAGTGTACATGGGGATGATCGTAGGATGCTCCGCATCATCTCCCCTCCCTTGGGAAAGATCCGACCTCGGATCGAAATCCTCATCTCCATGGAAACGGTTGTCGTGGACGGACTTGTAGTCGGACAAAGTGGAAGGAATGGCGCAATCCAAGTACTCCAAGGTGTCTCCGGAGTGGTACACATGCAAAAAGAGCAAACACAAGCGACACTTGGAAATACAATGGTTAGCGCACACAAGGTGTCCATCATGTAAGAATGAGGTCGTCCAAATGAATTGTTCATGACAAGGCATGAGATGCTTATCCAAATGATGTAAAATGACATGTAAAGCATTCGTGGGAGCAAAAACATTCATTGTGCACACAAATGTATTGTGAATGTGATCAATGCAACCATGGTGCAAAATGATGTCATAGTGAGACGGTTTATCAATAGCATGAATATGGCAATGGATGCTCAATATGATTATGTTATCATGCAATTGATGGTAGGCAATGTGATCATTATGTATGAATATGCCATCAAGAAAGATCACAACAAATTTGCTAAGAAAATGCACAAGCTCATATATCATGGATGACATGGGAATAGGTGCAACAAGACAATCATAATGTGTGTCAATCCATGCATAGGGTGCAAATTTGTCATGGGAGGTGTTGTACCATAGCTCGATGTTGTGGCACTCCTCAACTTGAAGGTCCATAGGGTCCATCTCCAATGTCGGTCCTCCATCGAATATATGCATCATGTAGACAAGAAGAAGGAAACAACAATGAAAGTATGGCCCATCCAATATGCATTTGTGACGAGGGCTCAAATGGAAGGAGTTCACCTTTAGTAGTTTCTCGAGAATGTTGGTGTCGCACATCATGTACGCCTTCACATAACCAATATGTCTCGCGATGGTACCGCCTTGAGAATCCTTCAAAATGAAAGAACATGACAAACACTTGGAAAAACAAATGAGGTTAATGCAAATGCAAGACCTATCATTCGAGTGGTAAGATACCCAACAAGTGTTCTCATCATTCTTATCATAAGAAAGGACAAGGGAGCATTTCATAGTATGGAGGCATATGATGCGAAAACAACCAAATACAATATGCTCAATCAACCAAGCATGCATCACAAGTGAAGTGTCCAAGTCTCCAAGATCATTAAGCATAGAGGCAACTATTGGAGACAAGTGACAAGGATCAAGATATATCATGTGAGAGGCATGAACATATATGTCATCAACCCAAGAAAGCGAGTAATGGAACACGGGTGATGCATCAAAGCAATCAATCATAGAGATCAAGTCAAGCAAGTTAGTAGTGTGAAGATGCACCGTACTAGAAGGAATCATGACAAGCATGTCGTGTGTGCAAATAGTGGGCATGAATAATGCGCATGACATAGCACAAGCATGAAAGCAAGATATGAGTAGAATGGCATGAATGTATTGGCGAGAGGCCATGTGTAAATAGCAATGGGGCATCATGACTCTCCCAACACAACAAGCATCAATAGCGTGGTGCACATGATAAACATGGCAATAGTAACAAGGATCTCCACCAAGCATGCAAATACGCATAGAAGTGGCATAATGATGAAACATGGGTAGATGCAAGCAAGGGTCACAATTGCATGGCAAAGGCATAGGAGCAAGCATAACATGCAAAGTGAACACGGGAAAATGAGCATAAGGTGACAAGTGGTAAATGGCCCATAGCCGTGTGAGAGCCAAGTAGAAGAGATGTGCGTAGTCCTTGCGCAAAGGGAACGGTGGTAAGGATAGTCCATGGGATCCCAAAGCATCGTTGCTCTCAAGATCTCGTTTCGTCAACTCTTGGGATTGAGAAGTTGACGAGTATACATGAGTACCTACACAAAACAAAGACAAAGGAAAAATTGTGTGTGCATGGTATATGTACACATCATCCATCATGATGCGCACATGCATGTGTCGGTTAGCACAAAATATCCAATGCTCAAATAAATGAGATGCGTGATATAGAAACATGTCATCCATCATGATAGGTTTGTTGTTATGTATCGCATAATGGAGACTCAAATTGTGTAATGCATCATGAGAAATGTCTAGAGCATAGTTGTTCATGGAATGCATATGGTGTACACAATCATGGGAATCATGCAAAGTATGAAATGCATCAAGATCTCCTAATATGTATGAGGAAACTATGGGGGTCTCCTCATGAGCATTAATGGAAACATCACATGGAGAATATTGACAACATCTAAAACAATGCATATTTGGAACAATGTGATCATGGCATGGAATAGTAGACGAATTGCGCAAATCATGTAAAGGAAGCATGGCAATATCATCACAAGAGAAGCAAAAGCCTATGACCATCATCTCGTCATCTATGCCATAAGTGCAAATGGGATTTATTTTAATGGGGCATGCATAGTTACTATGTTGAGATTGTGAAGATGCAATATGGGAGATCTCACTCATAGCATATGACAAGTTCAATGGATTGTCAAATATGATGTGACCAAAAGAATTTTCACATGATATCCTATGGAGCATAACATCACAACTAGGCAACTCAACATGCTCATCATCATATTCATCATAAATAGGTAAGTCAAGGCATGAAGAAGTTTCACTAGCATGAAGCATGGTCATAGGTGGGTCGACATCATGGGAGCAATCAATGTCAAGATGGTCCACTAGTGGGACAAGAGAAGTACCATCACCTATGTTACCTTTGGAGCATCGCTCATGTGTTGTAGGTGAGGTGTCAACGATCCATTCGTTGTCATCTTCATCTTGATGGAACCATGTGGGGGGTGTATCATCGTCCACCATGGCCATCGTCGTCTCCAATGTAGGGATGGACTCGTCGAGGATAGGTATGTCGTCATGTAGGAGACCTAGCACCAAAGAAGAAAACACACTAGGAGTAGAGGTTAAGTCAAGTGGCCTCATGTGCCGTGTCAACTACCTCACTCACTAAGTGTTGTGGTTCACTCACTCCCTCAAGGATGCTCTCACTCGTATGGTGGGTGGAGTCACTCAAATGGCGCTCAACATCACATAGGATGTGTGGCATGCTCTCATGTATGGGGCTAGTCGTGGTCACACTCATCCTCTCATAGGAAATGCTCTCAATGTCACGTATGGTGGAGTCACTCATGTCACTCATGGGGTGGTGGCTCTCCTCACATGGCAATTGGGGCATCTCGACATATGTGGGTGCCGGAGAGATGTAGGTGCAAATGTCTCCATGCGCGGTTGCGTAGCTTGACTCGGAGTATGAGTCTAATGTGGGCGTCGTCTTCATGTTGTTGAAGAGGTTCGCGCTCGTCGCCGTGGTCGAAGGGGATGGCCCTTGCTCGACCGTCTTGTCACCGTCTTGGTGTTGGAGGCCCATATGATGTGGCACCTCATAGCTCGTCTCCATGACCGAAGGGAGCTTCCCATGCTCGGCCATCTTCCTTGAGGGGTTCCGAAGATGGAAGTGTCGCCCTCGCCTCGTAGGTGGTCGCCTTGGACTTGATGAAGTCGATGTAGGCGTACACGTGGGAAGTAGGCGAAGATGCCGTACGTCCAAAGGCGAAGATGTCTTGATTGCACTTGGCGAAGATGCCGAAGTGGTTGTTGTAGCCGTAGCGCCGTCTTGGTGGTGCTCGTCTCGCGGTCTTCTCTTGTGCTTATGAAGCTTCGACTTGGCGTGAAGTAGGGCTTGTTGGGACTTGTGCATTTGCGCTTGTGGAGCATCTTCATGATGATGATGTCGTTGTCGTGCTTGAGCTCCTTGGCGTTAAATCGTCGTCGTGCACATGATGCTTGAGGTGACTTGCCCTTCATGGCGATGTTGATCACGAACGTGATGGTGGTCGCCATGTAGATGTGGACGAGGCGATTTGCACTTGCGTCGTTTCCGCTCTCAAGACTTGTGGCTTGAATGTCGCCGCCTTGAAGATGACGAAGGGGAAGTAGACTTGATCAAGGCTCTAATCTCCTCCATCCTTGCATCTTGCTCCTCTTTATGTGCGGCAAGCTTCTTGTCGATGTAGTTCCTTCTCCTTGCTTCGGAGTGATGAATGTCGATGGAGATGTTTTCGATGCGCTCTCGCAATCTTGATTGTGTGCCTTGCATTTGTCGTTGTAGATCGAAGATAGACGCTTTGGTGATGTAGTTGTTCACGCCGTCGTTGTTGTCGAGGACCGAAGAGGAAATGCCTTGCCTATCCATCACAAGACTCGAGCAAATATGAGTGGGAGAAAGAGAAGAACTTATACCAATGTATCTTGACCGATGTTGACAATGAATCAAGTTCACTCAAATGCGGACAATGAAATAGCACTATTGGTACCAATCCTTGTCGGTTCTCACACCTACACAAGTAAAGCTTATGGAGGAGCTCGGTGAGGATAGTGGCACAAAAATTTAATGCAAAATGTTAGCAAGAGTCAATAATGTTGAAAGAGATTCACAAATTCGCAAGTGAAACAAATGAACCAATAGCAAAGAATGGCACACGGAAACACACACACGGATAGATAAATGGGGTCGTGCAACCAAGGAATGAGCACAAAATGTGAAATCCACGGAAAACGCTCGTGTTGCACAACTCAAGAGAGACGCTAGGACGATTGTTCAATAGGCGGATACGACACTTGTGCACAACCTATAAGATGCAAAATGGATAAACTTCTATCCCAAGTATGCTACGTATGTATAGTTCCCGGTGTTTCTCTCAAGATGATCCAAGATGATCGGATATG
Source organism: Aegilops longissima (assembly GCA_021605205.1). Taxonomy (NCBI): domain Eukaryota; kingdom Viridiplantae; phylum Streptophyta; class Magnoliopsida; order Poales; family Poaceae; genus Aegilops; species Aegilops longissima. Next base: position 238,981,242 of record CM038676.1, on the reverse strand, counting down.
ACAATCTTATGTGCAATGTGGTATGATGCTATGACACTTGCTTACAAGCTCTTTGCTCTCTTTCTTTTGCTTAAAAGCTTTATTTTTTTTGTATGGCCACTTTGCACAATGCACAAACCAAGATAGCAATTGTGTATATGCGGGAACAAACTTGTGACATAAGATATGATACCAATATATGCACCACAATGATATGGTATATATGCTATGGGAAGTATGATCACTTATGTGCACAAGTAACGTTGCCGGCAATACTCAAATGGCTAGTCTCGATAGGCAAGTAACGCAAAAGTAAGGCTAGGGGTTAACAATGCAATGGCAAGGGGAATATACAATGGAGGGATACCATGATACCAAGATGATATGGAGGTTACCGTCCGGCGATGATGAGTAGCGGTGTTCTTGATGTAGAAACCAAGATGATGGAGACTCGTCCCTAAGTAGCCGAAACACCTTAGGAAACGGAAAACCGCGAACTCAAAATCTCAAGCGTCAAATGTCAAAATGGTGGTAGCGGGAATGCGGTGGTGGTTTGCACTTGGCAATGCGGAAGTGGAATGATGGGCTATACACGTGTCGGAGTTGAAGTTGCCATCCCTAAGTAGTCGAAACACCTTAGGAGACACAAGCCACAACTCAAACAAGCTCAAACAACTATTGGGTTAAGTTGAGGTGGTTGAAGTGTATGGTGGGCAAGCCTATGCGGAAGTTATGGTGGTGGTGGTGGTTGATGAAGATGCAACCGTCCCTAAGTAGCCTAAACACCTTAGGAGACTCGAATCACAACTCAAACAACCTCATGCAAAGGGGAACAAAATTGGTTAGGTTGCGGAAGTCGGTGGTGGTTATGCGGAGGATGTGGTGGAAGCCCTAGGCAAAGATGCCAAAGTTCCGAAAATTTGATGGAGTCAAATGGTGGTGGTAGTACTTTTATGGGATGGGGGATGTCAATAGCTTCAAAACGAGCTAAAGAACGTCAAAAACGGACTCCGGATGAATTATTTATGGACAAAACGGTGAAACAGGAAAATATGAAATCCCACGGGTCGGATGTCCGGGGTGGACCCCGGATTTCCGGGGGTGTCTGTCCAGAACCGAGCAGATTTGTCGCTCCAGGAGCCGGATGTCCGGCTTGGGGCCCGGATATCCGACCAGATGGCCCGGATGTCCGGCCTGAGGCCCGGATGTCTGGCCCGACGAATCCAGATCTCGTTTGGGGCGGAAATTTTCGAATTGGGGGCGGAAATTGATGATTTCAAGGCCAAAACTGGAGAGATTTCGTGGATGGAAAGTGGGAAAACTTGGGGAAATGCTAGATCCACTCGAAACCAAGCAAATCCATGGATCAAAATCAACAAAACATCATCAAAACTAACAAATCACAAAAAAATTTGGGGCTATTTTTGGTGGGGATTTTCGGATTTAGGACGAAATCAACAAAATCAAGCTAGAAAACACGGGGTAGGGGCTCCAAAAACGTGATCAACGTGGCTCATGATACCAAGATGATGTAGGGTGGAACCCTATAGCGTCGATCTTTCACGTTTGGAGTGGATCCTACGGGGAGACACGAAGAACAAGCGGAATAACACGAGAAAATCACGGGGAGGAACGAGGGAAAACACTCAACCAACAAGGAATCAATCACACAAGTGCTAGATCAAAGAACACAAAGAGATACACGAGATCCAAAGTCGAAAAAGGTAAGGATACAAAGGTAACCGATCTTCTCCGTGAGGAGGGCTTGAATCCACAAGGGGATCTTCCCACGAGGGGGTCTTGAATCCGGTAGGATCTTCTCCGAGGAGGCCACGGTCTCTCAAGAGGAGGAGATCCGATGGATGAGCGAATATCTATCTCTAACTTGAGCTAAATCAACGCTAACCCTAAAACGTAGGTGGAGGGGGAGTATATATAGTCTAAGGGGCGGAGGGGTACATGGGCCTCGGCCCAGATGCACTGCACATAGGCAGGGGAGGCCGGATGTCCGGGCGTCGGGCCGGATGTCCGGGCCTTCACGAGGTGCCGGATGTCCGAGCTAGCGGGCCGGATGTCCGGGCTGGAGCGGCCGATGCTTCTGCTCTCTGGATAGCGTGCGCCGGATTTCCGGGCAGGCGCCGGATGTCAGGCCCGTCGCGGGGCGCCGGATGTCCGGGGTCGGCCGGATGTCCGGCCGCTGTAGAGTCGCCTGGCTTCGGTCTCTCTCTGGTCTTCTTCTAGTTGGTGGCGCCAGATGTCCGGGCTCCTGCCGGATGTCTGGCCGCTGTAGCTCCGCGGCGACTCCACTTGAGGCACTTCTTGATCCGCTTCCGTGTGGACTTGGCGTATGCCTCGAGCATCTCCATGGTCGTCTCCTTGGTTCCTAAGCACATGTAGCATCTTTGCATTAGGTAGCAACCATGTCTCGTACGAGTGGAAAGGGGAAGCAAGTAGGAATAGGTTCACCTTAGGTCCAATGGCGTATGCTCGAGTGTACATGGGGATGATCGTAGGATGCTCCACATCACTAAAGCTCAATCCCAAGGTCTTTACATGCCTCTTCCTATCCCTTATCAACCTTGGGAAGACATTAGCATGGATTTTGTACTTGGTTTGCCTAGAACTCAAAATGGAAAGGATTCCGTGTTTGTTGTTGTGGATAGATTTTCTAAGATGGCACATTTCATTCCTTGCAACAAGATAGACGATGCTTCACATATTGCAAATCTCTTTTGCAGGGAAATCTTACGACTCCATGGAGTACCAAAGACAATCGTCTCCGATCGTGACGTCAAGTTCTTGAGTTACTTTTGGAAGACCCTATGCGCCAAGCTCGGAATCAAGCTCTTGTTCTCATCCGCATACCATCCTCAAACCGACGGCCAAACGGAGGTGACGAACTGCACATTATCCACTCTACTTCGTGTCTTGATCAAGAAGAACATCAAGGAGTGGGAAGCATGTCTACCCATCGCGGAGTACGCCTACAACCGTGCAAGACATTAGACTACCGGCAAGTCCCCCTTCAAGGTCATCTACAGCTTCAACCCGTTGTCCCCATTGGACATTCTACCTCTTCCTCTACAAGAGCGCACCAACATGGATGCGAGTGCACGGCCAAGCTACATCAAGAAGATGCATGAGGATACAAGACAAACTATCGAGCGCCAAGTACAACGACTAGCGACCAAGCTCAACGTCAACAAGCAACCCATGGTCTTCAACATTGGTGATCTAGTGTGGCTACACCTTCGCAAGGACCGCTTCCCCAAAGACCACAAGTCCAAGCTTCTTCCTAGAGCCGATGGACCTTTCAAGGTGCTAGCACGCTACAACGACAACGCCTACAACATCGACCTACCTCGAGACAAGTACAATGTGAGCGACATCTTCAACGTCAAGGACCTCGCACCATACCATGGAGATGAAGCTTTTGATCCGAGGTCGGATCTCTCCCAAGGGGGAGATGATGCGGAGCATCCCTCGCTCATCCCCATGGACGTGCCTACATCTCCCTCAACACCACTCGGACCCATGACAAGAGCCCGAGCTAAGGCTATCGAAGATAAGGTGAATTCGCTCCTCTCCTAAATCCCTCTTCCTACTCACGAGACATGGCTACTACCTCATTCGGAGACTCTATGTGTAATCAGGTACATGGAGGTGAGCCAAGGATCAACTACTTGCAAGAGCCAAGACGGCGAGGACCCCAAGCATATTGAAGAAGAAGAAGAGCTGCTGCTGAAGGTACAGCATCGGACGTCCGAGCGCCTTCCGGACGTCGAGCGACTCCCGAGCCACGGACGATCAGCGCCTTCGGACGTCCGTAGCGGGCACCGAACGAAACTACGGATGACCGAAACCTCCGGACGTCCGACCGATGAACGCCCGAACCAAATCTACGGACAACCGACGACTTCCGGACGTCCGGTCCGTCACGAAGCTCCGGACAACCGACCCCCTCCGGACGTCCGACGCGCCCACGATAGAGCTGATTCTACGGACGCCCGAGCCCGACCGGACGTCCGGACCGTCCTGAGCCTCCGGACCGTCCCGAACCTCCGGACGTCCGACGCCTGTGTGTTGACTTCGTTAGGGGCCGCAGCCCTTGTTGATAGAGGCGAGGGTGTCCCGTCTTTTGATGAGATGATGGATATCGCTTTGGTGGAAATCGACTTTGACGATACGACTACGAACGTACGAGGACGTCGCGCCTTAGCAATCGCTAAACCAACTCCGAGAGTTTATTGACCACGCCGGAGCACGATCAACCTGACCTCGAGGGTCTGTTTCCTGCGAGCAAATGAAGAACCAGCAAGAAACTGAAATTGCAATCTGGATATTGCGAATATAAGATGAAAGCTTTATTGATCAAGGTGGGGTTCTGTGACGCCTTTGTCTGGTCGTTGAACACAAACGAAGTACGCGAAGTTGCAGCTATGGGAAACTTTAATCTAAACAAAACCCAAAGTCTAAACGGTGCCCAAAGGGCTGTATATATGGAGCAAGAGGGGGGAATTTCGTGGCCCTTGGTGGAGGGGTCTGAAAACAACCCTATCTCTTGTTTCCCCACACATCTGAGACTCTAAAATAGCCTATACTTATGTATTTGAATTACATGGGCCTGGCCCAATAATAAGGTGACGCAGCACCTAGAATAGCCTCTGGACGAAATTTATGAAGTGGCATCTTGTATATTTCGTCCAAGGCTTCATGCACCGATTATGGTGGCTTCAAAGCCCTGAAATCATCACTTGTAACTCCGTTCTTGTTCCCCTATGCATGCCATCATCTCCATGCTTGTTCTTGCTCCAATGTTCATCCTTCTCCAAGCTAGGCCCTTCATTTGTAAGCAAAACAAATGTTTCCAATTTAGGCAGCATCATATTCTCATGAACATTAGAATCATTACCAAGAAATGAAAGTACCTGGTAATTTAGTTGGCGTGCGCGAGCTCTAGTAATTGGTCCAGTATGTATAGCAGCACGGGCTGTGGGTGTAACAATGGTATTGATGTCCTCATCATCCTCCCCTTCTTGAAATGAAGTTGTCCTCGACGGAAGTTCATCTTCCTCACCCAAATAAGGCTTCAAATCTGCAATGTTAAAAGTGGGACTAACCCCAAAATCTGCAGGCAGCTCAAGTTTATATGCATTATCATTTATTTTCTCCAACACCTTAAAGGGACCATCAGCACGTGGCATTAGCTTTGATTTTCGCAAATCAGGAAATCTATCCTTACGCAAATGTAACCAAACAAGATCTCCAGGTGCAAACACAACATGTTTTCTACCCTTATAACCAACAAGTTTATATTTAGCATTCATACGCTCAATATTTTCCTTAGTTAACTCATGCATTTTTAAAATCAATTCAGCACGTTCTTTAGCATCAAAATTAACCTTCTCCGAAGATGGAAGAGGCAACAAATCAATAGGTGCACGAGGTAGGAAACCATACCCAACTTCAAAAGGGCACATCTTAGTAGTAGAATGCAATGAACGATTATAAGCAAATTCAATATGAGGCAAGCATTCCTCCCACATTTTCTTATTATTCTTCAAAACAGCCCTAAGCATAGTAGACAATGTTCTATTGACTACTTCAGTTTGTCCATCAGTTTGGGGGTGACAAGTAGTACTAAAAAGCAGTTTAGTCCCCAACTTAGCCCATAAACATCTCCAAAAGTGGCTAATAAATTTAGTATCACGATCTGAAACAATAGTATTTGGCACACCATGCAAGCGAATAATTTCACGAAAGAACAAATCAGCAACATTAACAACATCATCGCTTTTATGACATGGTATAAAATGTGCCATTTTCGAGAATCTATCCACGACAACAAATATGCTATCCCTCCCCTTCTTTGTTCTAGGTAAACCTAAAACAAAGTCCATAGATATATCATCCCAAGGAACACTAGGTACAGGCAAAGGCATATATAAACCATGAGGATTGAGTCGTGACTTAGCTTTTTGACATGTAGTGCAGCGAGCAATAAAACGCTCAACATCCCGTCTCATCTTTGGCCAAAAGAAATGTGTAGCAAGTACGTCCTCCGTCTTCTTGATGCCAAAGTGTCCCATTAGTCCTCCTCCATGCGCCTCCTGCAACAACAAAAGACGAACGGAGCTAGCTGGAATGCATAGCTTGTTAGCACGGAACACAAATCCATCATTAACGACGAACTTGTTCCATGTTCTTCCTTCTTTACAATTATGCAATACATCTTTAAAATCAGCATCATGCACATATTGATCTTTGATGGTCTCCAAACCAAATATTTTGAAGTTAAGTTGTGAAAGCATAGTATAGCGACGAGAAAATGCATCAGCAATAACATTTTCTTTACCCTTCTTGTGTTTAATGACATAAGGGAAAGTCTCAATGAATTCAACCCATTTAGCATGTCTACGATTCAGTTTAGCTTGACTTTTAATATGTTTCAAAGATTCATGATCGGAATGTATAACAAATTCTTTGGGCCATAAATAATGTTGCCATGTTTCTAAAGTCCGAACAAGAGCATATAATTCTTTATCATAAGTAGAATAATTCAGACTAGGCCCACTCAATTTTTCAGAAAAGTATGCAACAGGTTTGCTATCTTGTAATAACACACCTCCTAATCCAATTCCACTAGCATCGCATTCAAGTTCAAAAGTCTTATTAAAATCAGGAAGTTGGAGTAAAGGAGCATGTGTCAACTTATCTTTCAATACCGTGAAGGCGTCTTCCTGTGCGGTACCCCAAACAAAAGGCACATCCTTCTTTGTAAGCTCGTTCAGAGGTGTAGCAATGGTGCTGAAATATCTCACAAAACGCCTATAGAATCCAGCGAGGCCAAGAAAACTCCTCACTTGTGTGACCGTTTTGGGCTGCGGCCAACTCTCAATAGCTTCAATCTTGGCTTTGTCAACTTCAATTCCCTGTGGAGTAACAACATAGCCAAGAAGAGATACTCTGTCGGTGCAAAAGGTGCACTTCCCAAGGTTACCAAACAAACGTGCATCGCGTAGAGCAATAAAAACAACACGTAAATGTTCCAAATGTTCTTCCAAAGATCTGCTATAAATCAATATGTCATCAAAGTAAACTACCACAAATCGTCCACTGAAAGCACGTAAAACTTCGTTCATTAATCTCATGAAAGTACTAGGTGCATTAGTTAACCCAAAAGGCATGACTAACCACTCATATAATCCAAACTTAGTTTTAAATGCTGTTTTCCATTCATCCGCCAATTTCATACGAATTTGATGGTATCCACTCATAAATCAACTTTGGAGAATATTGTAGAGCCACTCAATTCATCAAGCATATCATCTAGCCTAGGAATAGGATGACGATAACAAATAGTAATATTATTAATGCCTCTACAACCAACACACATACGTGATGTGCCACCCTTTTTCGGCACTAGAATAATAGGAACATCACAAGGACTAAGGGATTCGCGTATATAACCTTTGTCGAGCAGCTCCTGTACTTGACGCATAATCTCCTTCGTCTCCTCTGGATTGGTACGGTATGGTGCACGGTTGGGTAATGATGCACCGGGAATTAAGTCAATCTGATGCTCAATCCCTCGAATGGGAGGTAATCCCGGTGGCACGTCTTGTGGAAAGACGTCAGCGAACTCCTGCAAATGTTAGTGACAGTAGGAGGCAAAGAGGAAGGCACGTCCTCGAATGAAAATAATGCCTCTTTGCACACAAAAGCATAGCAAACAGATTTGCTGAAATCTAGCTCATCAATATCAGATTTAGTGGCAAATAAACATGCACTTTTCAATTTAATTTCAGAAGCAACATTAGATGGTTTACTATTAGGCTTCATTTGTTGCTCAAATTCTTTTGCCACAATCTGATTTTCAATCTTATTTTTATCCTGTTTTGCTTTATTAGCTCTATTAATATCATCTTTCAAAATGGAATCAGGAGTCATAGGAAGCAAAGTAATATTTTTATCCTTATGAACAAGAGTATACTGATTGTTTCTACCATGGTGTACAGAATTTTTATCAAATTGCCATGGTCGACCAAGTAATAATGAACATGCTTGCATAGGTACCACATCACAATCAACATAATCAGCATATGTAGAGATACTAAAATGCACACGAACAGTACGTGTTACCTTAACCTTGCCGCTGTTGTTGAGCCATTGGATGTAGTAAGGATGTGGATGTGGTCTTGTGGTGAGAGATAGCTTCTCCACCATCTCCGTGCTACCCAAGTTGTTGCAGCTCCCTCCATTTATGATGACGTGCACAGAACGCTCCTTCACAACTCCCTTTGTATGGAACAAATTGTGCCTCTGATTTTGCTCAGCTTGTGTGACCAGCACACTCAAAACACGTTGAGCAACTAAACATTCATACTGTCGGCGTCTTGAGAGCCATGTATTGCGTCTCATGATCGAATCATCTCCACCATGTTCTTCACGTGTAATAAGAGCCAAAGTCTCCTCATCATAGTCACTAGCGGACTCATACCCACCATCCTCAGTAGCAATCATCACACGCTGAGATTTGCATTCTCTCGCATAATGTCCTCTTCCCTTACAACGACGACAAATAATACTTGTGTGCCTGTTGACGCCATGGAAGAAGAAGAGCTCTGCGCAGGCCGGCAGTGTGCTCTTGGCGGATAGTGGTGATTGTGCCTGCTTTCTTGTATCACGGTTGGAGGTGGCACCTGAAGGAGGTGATGGTGCAGTGGAAGTAGATGATGCACGTGGTGTCCATGATGAAGGTCGACCTGCAGAAAAGTTAGTTCGCGCCAATGCTTGTCGATCCTGCACTTCACGTTCAGCTTTACAAGCAAGATGGAATAAACGAGTGATATTAGTATACTCCTTATACTCTAGAATGGTCTGAATCTCTTTATTTAATCCACCCATAAAACGTGCAAGCATAGCTTCATTCTCCTCAACAATACCACATCTAATCATGCCAGTTTGTAATTCCTGATAATATTCTTCTACAGAATTTTTTCCTTGTCTTATGCGCTGCAATTTTTGAAGTAATTTACGCTGATAATATGGTGGAACCCAACGAGTACGCATAGCAATTTTCAAAGCAGCCCAAGTAGCTGGAACAGGATATAATCTACAATGTTCAGACCACCAAACACATGCAAATCTAGTGAAAGCACAAACAGCAGCAGGAACACGTCTCTCCTCAGGGTATTGTAAACATGTAAATCGTTGTTCAGTTTCTAACTCCCAAGTAAGATATATATCAGGAACATATCTACCCTCAAACGGTGGAATATTCAATTTCAGTTTAGGGAGATGGTCATGATCTCGTACCTGAGGTGGTGGTGCAGGCCTACCGTTGTGAAGATATACCTGAGGTCGACCGGCTGGTGGTGGTGCTGGTGGCTGCACGTAGTTCTGATTTTGATCAACCTCATCCTCGTAATAGTCCTCCATCTCTGCAGTAACAGCAAGAGCTACAGAAGCACCAACAGCAGTAGCAGCGGCACCCGAATTTTGTCCTGGCTCAATAGGAACACGCTGTGCTCGCCCTACTGTATCACGGCGTAGAACTGGTTGTGGGAGGCGTTTGAGTAATTCATCAAACTTGGCGTCCAACTTGGTGTCAATTGACTTCTCAATGTCATCCATCTTCTCCATTGCCTTTCCAAAGATGGCCATCACGTCTTCCACCTGTTGACCCATCATTTGCTGAAACTTATCATGAAGCTCTTTGTTCGTCATGTTCTCCCAGTCAATCTCGTTGACTTGTGTTCCTGCCATAGTTAGCAGCAATAGAAACAGACAAGAATATGATCCTACAGCCTACTGGAATATGGTGGTGGTGGGGTGTCACAAATCCCTCAAGAAAAACTCAAATTCTTACCAATTCTTACCCAGCAGCAGGCGGTGATCGGCAACCGTTGTAGTCAAAACTCTCAAAGCTTGGATAGAGCGATTACTGGGAGAGTCAAGCATACGGCGTAGATGTATGTGGAGCTGGGAAGGTTTATAATATGGTAGCAAAAAGGATCAGCAATAATCAATTCAGAGATGCAAAGTTGAATGGACGCTCAACGACGGTGCTGTGCTGGTCCTAGGCTAGATCGTGCTAGAGACGCGAGCCTAGAACACGAACAAAATCACGGCGCTGCACATAAACAAGGGAGAAGCACACTCTGGATTTTTTTTTGGCTCTTTCTTTTTGCGCTCTATTTTTCTTTGCGCTCCTTTTTTTCGAAAAATCACTATAATGGTGAGTGTCTGAAAACTCTTCCCAGGTCAAACTGACAGGATGGGCATGAAATTTTTTCGACCAATTTTTTTTTCGACTGCCCGGACCCAAAAACTGGAAACGGGTCAAAAAAAACTTTCTCTAACGGCGACTATCTCAATACGCTTAGAAACACCTAAAAATTGGATAGCCAGAATTTTTTTTGTCAAGTGCGTTTTTGGAAAATTTTGGGCCTAAACGGAGGGTGGTTTCCGGACTCTTTTTTTTTTGGAAACCAACCTCTTCTACGGATGACAAAAGATTGTTGTAATCCGAAACCTACTCAGACAAGGAAAACACAAATCTGGAAATAGATGGATCGAAAGTTAACCTAATATGCAAGGAACTCGGATTGGTGGTGGATATATGGTGGTTGTATATGGCAGCGGTGGTGGTATATGGCAGCGGTGGTGGTAGCAGTGGTAGTATATGGATATGGATCGGTGGTGGTATATGGATACGGATTCGGAGCGGTGGTGGTAGGTGGCAGGGGCGATGACGATGGTGCGGTGACGGCGTGACAACTTATGACCAGAACTCAAAACTCTAAAAGACTAGACGCTAAGACCAGCAACTAGACACGACGATGCAACCGCAAATTCAACAAAGCAAAACCCTAAAAAGATTATGCAAAGGCTCAGATTGGTTCGGATATGATGAACTAACCCTAATTTTTTTTGTGGCTTTTTCGTGGACTGTACGTATGAAGAACAGACTCGATCTAAACTACGAAAAACTGTAAAATCTCACCGAGCAACCTGGAAATCTGATACCACTTGATAGAGGCGAGGGTGTCCCGTCTTTCAATGAGATGATGGATATCGCTTTGGTGGAAATCGACTTTGACGATCCGACTACGAACGTACGAGGACGTCGCGCCTTAGCAATCGCTAAACCAACTCCGAGAGCTTATTGACCACGCCGGAGCACGATCAACCTGACCACGAGGGTCTGTTTCCTGCGAGCAAACAAAGAACAAGCAAGAAACTGAAATTGCAATCTGGATATTGCGAATATAAGATGAAAGCTTTATTGATCAAGGTGGGGTTCTGTGACGCCTTTGTCTGGTCGTTTAACACAAACGAAGTACGCGAAGTTGCAGCTATGGCGAACTTTAATCTAAACAAAACCCAAAGTCTAAAGTGTGCCCTAAGGGCTGTATATATGGAGGAAGGGGGGGGGGGATTTCGTGGCCCTTGGTGGAGGGTTCCGAAAACAACCTATCTCTTGTTTCCCCACACATACGGACTCTAAAAATAGCCTATACTTATGTATTTCGAAATTACATGGGCCTGGCCCAATAATAAGGTGACGCAGCACCTAGAATAGCCTCTGGACGAAATTTATGAAGTGGCATCTTGTATATTTCGTCCAGGGCTTCATGCACCCGTTATGGTGGCTTCAAAGCCCTGAAATCATCACTTGTAACTCCGTTCTTGTTCCCCTTGCGCATGCCATCATCTCCATGCTTGTTCTTGCTCCAATGTTCATCCTTCTCCAAGCTAGGCCCTTCATTTGTAAGCAAAACAAATGTATCCAATTTAGGCAGCATCATATTCTCATGAACATTAGAATCATTACCAAGAAACGAAAGTACCTGGTAATTTAGTTGGCGTGCGCGAGCTCTAGTAATTGGTCCAGTATGTATAGCAGCACGGGTTGTGGGTGTAACAATCATATTGATGTCCTCATCACTTGTACCCCTTCGCCCCCTAGACTATATATACTCTTTCTTCCCCACCTTTCTAGGGTTAGCATTGGTTTAGCTCATGTTTGTGTGAGAGCCTTGCTCATCCACTTGGTTACTTCTCCTCGGAGCTCAGGACCTCTTCGGAGAAGATCCCCCAAGCGGATTCAAGACCCCCTCCTAGGGTGGACCCTATCAAGACCTCCTCACGGAGAAGATCGGTTACCTTTGTATCCTTACCTTTGTTGATTGTGGATCATATGTATCTCTTTGTGTTCGGTGATCTAGCACTTGTGTGATTGATTCCTTATTGGTTGAGTGATTTCTCTCTCGTTTCCTCCGTGTTCCCCTTTGTGCTTCCGCGTGTTCTTCGTGATTCCGCGTAGGATCCACTCCAAACATGAAAGATCGTCACCATAGGGTTCCGCCCTACATCATCTTGGTATCATGAGCCACGTTGATCACGTTTTGGAGCCCCTACCCCTCTTTTTCTAGCTTGATTTTGTTGTTTTCGTCCTAATTCCAAAAATTCCCCACGAAAAATAGCCCCAAATTTTTTTTTTTTGTGATTTGTTTGTGAGTTAAGATTTTGTTGGATTTGGTCCATGGATTTGAGTTGCTACGTGTGGATCTAGCTTTCCCCACCCTCCCCACCCTTTTCCATCCACCAAATCACTCGATTTCGACCTCACCATTTCCTTCTTCCCTGAAATCTCGCAGTTCTTCCCGAGCCCGATTTTTGCCGAGGCTCCGGACGACCGGAAAAGGTCGGACGCCCGACGACGACCGGACGACCGTAAAAGCCCGGACGTCCGTAAAACCCTGACGAAACTGAACTTTGTCAGTTCGCCACCACCACAACCCCAAATTCCACCACCTCTTCCAAACCCACATACACCTCCATCTTCCCCGATACCTCCTATAACGATTTTGACACAATTTTTTCTTTGAGATTTTGAGTTGTGGCTCCCGTATCCTTTTGTGTTTCCGCTATCTAGGTACGGTTCGATTTCATCATCACCACGGCTCAACTTCGCAAGGGTCTCGTCATCGCCAAGGATGGTAACTTCGACGACATCTTTGTCAAACATTGCATTTGTATTGATACTCACATTGTCCCTACTTTTGCGTAGCTTACCCATCGAGACTAGCCGTTGAGTATTGCAGGCAACGTGACTTGTGCACATTAGTGATCATACTCCATAGCATACATACCATACCGCCGTGGTGCATATCTTGGGATCCATTTGTGTGTCACAAAGTTGTCATAGCATACACAATTGCTATCTTGGTTCGTGATATAGAAACATGTCATCCATCATGAGAGGTTTGTTGTTATGTAAAGCATAATGGAGACTCAAATTGTATAATGCATCATGGGAAATATTGATGAGGACATGACTACCTTGGATACAACCGAAAATATTGCATACATGTATATTTGTGAGGTGATTTCTAATGCAAACTATGCAATAATTTATTTATGTCATCCAGGACAAAAATACTTCACAAACTTTTGTGCCATGTCTAATTGCAGGTGTATGGGACATTTGTACAATCCACATATGAAGATAAGGGAGAAAGAGATGTTTAACTGTTGTTCAAAAAGTTCTCTCACGTCACTTTTGGCCCAAGAGAAGATAGAGTCCAAGTCTCTCACGTTCTGGACTCAGATTCGGACTGCACAGACATACCTGACTCAAAACGTCAATAACTTTTTCATACGGACTCCAAATTGGTTGATTCTTTTTTGTTGGAAAATAGATTTCGTGCACTTTCCAACCCAATTGGATTCACCTTAAAATTCGTCCGGAGCATTGAGTTATGGACGAAACAATCTGATGCTGCAGCAGAATCCGAGTCAAACTACAAGTCCAAAGGTGTTCCGTCACCTCCACTTGGGCCCATTGGCCTTGTACGACCTAGGGTTAGTTTTAGGCTGCTTGGGACGTCCTCCCACCTCCTTGGCCGCCACCCCTTGCTCCTATATAAGTAGATCCATCTAGTAGCTTTTTCCTTGGGATTTGTTTAGTTAAAAGTTAGCCATTGCAACTTCGTGTGCTTCGTTTGTGTCCAACGACCAGACCAAGGCCGCTTACGATCCCCACCATTATCAATACTTCATATGTATTCGCAATATTCAGATTGCTTTATCATATTCTTGCTCGTTCTTCGATTGCGTGCAGGAATAGACCTTCGTGGTCTGGCTGATTGTGCTTCCAGCATCGTCAGTAACCTCGGAAGATTGGTTTAGCGATTGCTAAGGCACAACGTCGTGCACGTTTGTAGTCGGATCATCAAAGTGGACTCAACCAAATCGATAGTTATCATCTCATCGAAAGATCGGGACACCCTCGCCTCTATCAAATATCTAGAGCATTGTTATTCATGGAATGCATATGGTGCACGCAAATATGGGAATCATGCAAAGTATGGGATATATCAAAATCTCCTAATATATATGAGGAAACTATGGGGGTCTCCTCATGAGCAATATTGGAAACATCATATGGAGAAAATGGACAACATCCAAAACAATGCATATCATAAGAGAAACAAATGTCAATAATCATGGGCTTGTCATCTATGCCATATGTGCAAATTGGGTTTATTTTAATGGCATATGCATAGTCACTATGAAGAGATTGCAAATAAGACATATGGTTGATCTCATGCATAGCATATGACAAGTCAAGCGGATTAGCAAACGTGATGTGACCTAAAGAATTGTCACAAGAAATCCTATGTAACATGGCATCACAACTAATAGACTCCACATGAGAATCATCATATTCATCATAAATGGGAAAATCATCACATGGGAAATCATACTAGCATGAATCATGGTACTAGGTGGATCAACATCATGCAAGCAATCAATCTCAAGAATGTCCACTAGTGGGACTAGAGCATCACAGTCACCTTTGTTACCTTTGTCATTCCACTCAAGTGGTGTAGGTGAGGTGGGAAAGACCAAATGGTGGTACATCTTCATCTTGATGGAACCATGTGGGGGGTGCATCATATTCCACCATGGCCATCGTCTTGTCCAAAGGGAGGATGAAGTCGACGAGGATCGGCGCGTCATCATATATGTAACCTAGGACCAAATGAGAAGACACAATAGAGGTAGAGGTTAAGTTGTTAGAAATCGAAATGGCCTCATATGCCTCATCAACTATCTCACTCTCTCTATGTGGCGGTGGCTCACTCACTCCCTCAAGGTAGGTGCACTCAATGTCGCATATGGTGGAGTCACTCAAATCACTCAAGTGGTGGTGGTGGTGGCTCTCCTCGCATGGGAATTGGGGCAGCTCATCATGTAGGTGGCTAGTGGTGAAGTCACTCTCACTCTCAATATGGTGGCAAAAGTCACTCAAGTCATCATACGTCGCCGTGGTCGAAGGGAGAATCCCATGCTCAACTGTCTCACAGTCGTCGCCGTGGATAAAGGCCGAAGATGGCAGTCGTGGATGAAGGCCGAAGATGGCACAACATCACTCTCGCCTCCTAAGATGGAAGCATCATCCTTGCTCGCCACCTTGTCGCTCCCCTCCAAAGCTTGGTTCTTGAAGGTCTCCGTAGTCGAACACGTCGCCGCACCATCTTGAAAAAGAGTCGTGGAGGACTCGGCATCATCAATGCCACAAAGAGGGATGGCGGTGAAGTCGAACTTGGAAGCATCGTCTTGGAGCTCGTCGGGCTTGGACATCTTGGTGGTGCTAGCCTCATGCTCGTCGTCTTTGAGCTTCGTCTTTGAGAAGTGTGCTCGGGATGGAGAAGCCTTGGCCTTCATGAGTTCTTGTTCCTCCTTGAGAGCACCAATGTAGTATTCGTCGAGGGATTTGTAGTCTCGAGGAAGATAGTCTTGCAGATGTCGTTGTGCAGTCCCATCATGAAGTGGAACTTCATTGACAAGGGGTCATCCACACCGGCACGTCGCAAAGCATGTTTCATCTCCTTGAAGTACTCGTCGATGGACTTGGATCCTTGGATGGTGTTCTCCAATTGGTGTAGAAGTTGTTCCGTGTAGGTTGGAGGCACGAACTCTCGTCGCAAAGCTTTCTTCGTCTTGGGCCAACTCATGTTGTAGGTCTCTGAAGGTGTGTGAAGCCACCATGTGGACGCGTAGTCGTGGAAGTTCCTTGTGACGCACTTCACTTGATCTTCGGAAGGGACTTTGATGCGGAGCATCCCACGTTCATCCCCATGTACACTTCGACTACTCTCCAAACCCCAAGTGGACATATGTCGAGACCTCGAACAAACGCCATTGGATACAAGGTGAACTCGCTCCTCTCTGAACCATCACTTCCCACATGTGAGACATGGTTACTACCTCAAATGTATGTGCTATGCATGAGCAGGAACAAGGAGGAAGACCATGGACAAGACGACAAGGACACCAAGTACAAGGACCAAGAGAAGAAGCTGCCCGAAGCTACAGCGGCCGGACGTCCGACCAGGACCGGACGTTCGACGACTCCCAGGCTCCGGACGACCGGGCTCCTCCGGACGACCGTGCCAGCGACCACCGAACCGAATCTGCGGACATCCGAAGAACTCCGGACGTCCGAGACCCCGCGAGCCTCCAGACGACCGGGCCCCTCTGGACGACCATGCCAGCGGCCACCGAACCGAATCGCCGGACGTCCGACAAGTACCGGACGCCGGACCCCATGAGCCACCGGACGTCCGGTACCGTCGGACGACGGCGCTGTGGCGCTGCCATGTGTTGGGCCGCAGCCCATGTACCCCTTCACTTACCCCTTCGTGGCCCTAGACTATATATACTCCTCCACCTCCTTCTAATTAGAGTTAGCGTTGATTTAGCTCATTGTTAGATAGAGCTTCGCTCATCCATACCGGATCTACTCCACGAGAGAGACCGCGGCCCCTCTTCGGAGAAGATCCACCTTGGATCCAAGACCCCCTCTTGGGTGGCCCCCATTAAGACCTCCTCACGGAGAAGAACGGCTACCGTTTGTATCGTCCTTTGTTGACCTTGAATCATGTATCTCCCTTTGTGTTCATCGATCTAGCACATGTGTGATTGATCTTGTTGGTTTGAGTGATTCTCTTGTGTTTTCCCCGTGATCTCCCTCGTGTTCTTCCGCTCGTTCTTCGCGTTCCTAGTAGGGATCCTCTCCAAACGTGAAAGATCGTCCACATAGGGTTCCGCCCTACATCATCTAGGATCAGAGCAAGGTTGATCACGTTTTTGGAGCCCCTACCCCGTGTTTTCTAGCTTGATTTTGTTGTTTTCGTCCTAAATCCGAAAATCCCCACCAAAAATAGCCCCAATTTTTTTTTGTGATTTGTTAGTTTTGATGATGTTTTGTTGATTTTGATCCGTGGATCCGCTTGGTTTCTAGTGGATCTAGCATTTCCCCAAGTTTCCCCATCTTTCATCCACGAAATCTCCTCAATTTTGAGCCCAAAATCCCCAAATTCCGCCCAAATTAGCGCCCCGAACTCGCATCTCGTGTTGACCCCGACCCACCGGACGACCGACGTTTTACGGACGTCCGGAGCCCCAGGAACGATCGGACGTCCGACCTTTCCGGACGACCGGAACCCCTAACCCGAACCAAATTTACGGATTTTCGACTTTTCCGGACGTCCGACGCCCCGGACATCCGACCTTTTCCGGACGTCCGTAACCTGTAGTTTCAGACTTCGGCTGATTTTTGTTTTGTCCATAACTAATTCATCCGAACTCCGATTTTGACGTTCTTTAGCTCGTTTTGAAGCTATTGGCATCCCCTATCCCACAAAAATACCACCAACATCATTTGACTCCATAAAATGTTTGGAACTTTGGCATCATTGCCTAGGGCTTCCACCACATCCTCTGCTACTCCACCACCGACTTCCGCAACCTAACCAATTTTGTTCCCCATGGTTGTTTGAGTTGTAATTCGAGTCTCCTAAGGTGTTTGGGCTACTTAGGGACGATTGCTTCTTCATCAACTACCACCGCCACTTCCGCATAGGCTTACCCACCATACACTTCCACCACCCCCAACTTAACCAAATTTTGTTTGTGTTGTGAGTTGTGTCTCCTAAGGTGTTTCGGCTACTTAGGGACCGTGCTTCCAACTCCGACACCGTGTATAGTTCACCATCTTACCCTCCACTTCCGCATTGCGTACACCATAACCTCCATTGCATTTCCGCAATCCCATTGAGCTTCCGCAACCACCACAGCTTTCCGTTACCACCATTTGACATTTATCATTCGAGATTTTGAGTTCGCGGTTTTTCCGTTTCCTAAGGTGTTTCGGCTACTTAGGGACGAGTCTCCATCATCTTGGCATCTACATCAAGAACACCGCCACTCATCATCACAAAGGACGGTAACCTCGACGACACCGTTGTATATTCCCTTGCTATTGCATTGATAACCTCTAGCCCATTTTGCGTTACTTGCCTATCGAGACTAGCCATTTGAGTATTGCCGGCAACGTTACTTGTGCACATTAGTGATCTACACCATCCATTGCATACATACCATATCATATTGGTATCATATCTTGTGTCACAAGTTTGTTCCCGCATATACACAATTGCTATCTTGGTTTGTGCATTGTGCAAAGTGGCCATACGTACAAAAAAAAGAAGAAGAAGAGAATAAGCTTTTAAGCAAAAGAGATAAAGAGCAAAGAAGCTTGTAAGCAAGTGTCGTAGCATCATAACCACATTGCACATAAGATTGTCATATCCGATCATCTTGGATCATCTTGAGAAACACCGGGAACCAAACATACATAGCATACTTGGGATAGAAAGTTTATCCATTTTGCATCTTATAGGTTGTGCACAAGTGTCGTATCCGCCTATTGAGCAATCGTGCTAGCGTCTCTCTTGAGTTGTGCAACACGAGCGTTTTGGTGGATTCCACATTTTGAGCTCGTTCCTTGGTTGCACGGCCCCATTTATCTATCCGTGTGTGTGTTTCCATGTGCCATTCTTTGCTATTGGTCTACTTGTTTCACTTGCGAATTTGTGAATCTCTTTCAACATTATTGACTCTTGCTAACATTTTACATCAAATTTTTGTGCCACTATCCTCACCGAGCTCCACCATAAGCCTTATTTGTGTAGGTGTGAGAAACCGACAAGAATTGGTACCAATTGTGCTATTTCCTTGTTACACATTGAGTGATCATTGATCCATTTTCAACATCGGTCAAGGTACATTTGGTATAAGTTCTTCTCTTTCTCCCACTCATATTTGCTCGAGTCTTGTGATGGATAGGCAAGGCATTTCCTCTCCGATCTTACAACAACGACGGAATGAACAACTACATCACCAAAGCGTCAATCTTCGATCTACAACGACAAATACAAGGCGCACAATCTACCTTGCAAGAGCGCATCGAGAACATCTCCATCGACATTCGTCACTCCGAAGCAAGGAGAAGGGACTACATCGACAAGAAGCTTGCCGCACATAAAGTGGAGCAAGATGCAAGGATGGAGGAGATTCAGACCTTGCTCAAGTCTACTTCCCCTTCATCATCTTCAAGATGGCGACATTCAAGCCACAAGTCTTCCGAGCGCCCAAACGATGCAAGCGCAAGTCGTCCACATCTCCATGGCGACCATCATCACGCTCGTGATCCACATCGTCATGAAGGGCAAGTCACCTCCAAGCATCATGTGCATGACGACAACGAACGACATCTACTACGAGCTCAAGCACGACAACGACATCATCATCATGAAGATGCTCCACAAGCGCAAGTGCACAAGTCCCAACAAGCCCTACTTCACGCCAAGTCCAAGCTTCATGAGCACAAAAGAAGACCGCGAGACGAGCACCACAAAGACGGTGCTACGACTACAACAACCACTTCGGCATCTTCGCCAAGTGTTCTCAAGGCATCTTCGCCTTTGGACGTACGGCATCTTCGCCTACTTCCCACGAGTACGCCTACAACGACTTCATCAAGTCCAAGGCGACTACCTATGCGCGAGGGCGACACTTCCATCTTCGGAAGCCCCTCAAGGAAGATGGCCGAGCATGGGAACTTCCCTTCGGTCATGGAGACGAGCTACGAGGTGCCACATCATATGGGCCTCCCACACCAAGACGGTGACAAGAAGGTCGAGCAAGGGCCATCCCTTCGACCACGGCGACAGCGGATCTCTTCT
The DNA here is from genome assembly GCA_021605205.1 of Aegilops longissima. Taxonomy (NCBI): domain Eukaryota; kingdom Viridiplantae; phylum Streptophyta; class Magnoliopsida; order Poales; family Poaceae; genus Aegilops; species Aegilops longissima. Next base: position 238,961,158 of record CM038676.1, on the reverse strand, counting down.
ACAACATGAAGGCGCGCCCACATTGGACTCATACTCTGAGACAAGCTACTGCGACCGCGCATGGAGCGTTCGCACCAACATCTCTCCGACACCCACATATAAAGAGATGACCCAATTCCCATGTGAGGAGAGCCACCCCACCATGAGTGATATGAGTGACTCCACCATATGTGACATTGAGTGCATTTCCTATGAGAGGATGAGTGTGACCACCACTAGCCCCACACTTGAGAGCATGCCCCACACCCTATGTGAGGTTGAGCGCCATTTGAGTGACTCCACCCACCATACGAGTGAGAGCATCCTTGAGTGAGTGAGTGAGCCACAACACTTAGTGAGTGAGGTAGTTGACACGGCATTTCCTATGAGAGGATGAGTGTGACCACCACTAGCCCCACACTTGAGAGCATGCACACATACTATGTGAGGTTGAGCGCCATTTGAGTGACTCCACCAACCATATGAGTGAGAGCATCCAAGAGGGAGTGAGTGAGCCACAACACTTAGTGAGTGAGGTAGTTGACACGGCATGTGAGGCCACCATGATTTCTAACGACTTAACCTCTACTCCTAGTGTGTTTTCTTCTTTGGTGCTAGGTCTCCTACATGACGACATGCCTATCCTCGACGAGTCCATCCCTCAAAAGGGAAAACCGATGGCCATGATGGACGATGATGAACCCCCCACATGGTACCATCAAGTTGCAACGTCACCTACAACACATGAGCTACGCTCCAAAGGTAACATAGGTGACAATGTTTCTCTTGACATCGATTGCTCCCATGATGTTGACCAACCTATTACCATGCTTCATGCTAGTGAAACTTCATCATGCCTTGACTTACCTATTTATGATGAATATGATGGTGAGCATGTTGAGTTGCCTAGTTGTGATGTTATGCTTCATAGGATATCTTGTGAAAATTCTATTGGTAACTTCATGTTTGACAACCCATTGAACTTGTCATATGCTATGAGTGAGATCTCCCATATTGCATCATTTCAATCTCAACATAGTAACTATGCATGCCCCATTAAAATCAATCCCATTTGCACTTATGGCATAGATGACGAGATGATTGTCATTGGCTTTTGTTTCTCTTGTGATGATATTGCCCTGCTTCCTTTACATGATTTGCGCAATTCATCTACTATACCATGCCATGATCACATTATTCCAAACATGCATTGTTTTGGATGTTGTCAATATTCTCCATGTGATGTTTCCATTAATGCTCATGAGGAGACCCCCATAGTTTCCTCGTACATATTAGGAGATTTTGATTCATCCCATATTTTGCATGATTTCAATGATTGCTTGCACCATATGCATTCCATGAAAAACAATGCACTAGATATTGCTCATGATGCATTACACAATTTGAGTCTCCATTATGCTATACATAACAACAAACCTATCATGATGGATGACATGTTTCTATATCACGCATCTCATTTATTTGAGCATTGGATATTTTGTGCTAACCGACACATGCACGTGCGCATCATGATGGATGATGTGTACATATACCATGCACACACAATTTTCCTTTGTCTTTGTTTTGTGTAGTATGCGCGACGTATACTCGTCAACATCTCAATCCCAAGAGTTGTTAAGCGAGCTCTCGAGAGCAATGATGACTTGGGATCCGTGGATTATCATTCCCACCGTTCCTTTTAGCAAGGACTACAGCATCTCTTTTACTTGTCTCTCACACGGCTATGGGCTATATATCACTTGTCGCTCCATGCTCATTTCACCGTGTTCACTTTGCATGCTATGCTTGCTTCTATACCTTGGCCATGCAATTGTGACCCTTGCTTGCATCTACCCATGTTTCATCATTATGCTACTTCTATGTGTATTTGCATGCTTGGTGGAGATCCTTGTTGCTATTGCCATGTTTATCATGTGCCCCATGCTATTCATGCTATTTTGCTCATATCTTGCCTTATGCTTGTGAAATGTCATGTGCATTTTGTATGCCCACTATTTACCCACATGACATGCTTGCCATGATTCCTTCTAGTACGTTGCATCTTCGCACTACTAGCTTACTTGACTTGATCGCTATGATTGCTTGCTATGTTGCATCACCCTTGTTCCACTATCACTTGCTCTCTTGGGTTGATGACATATGTGTTCATGCCTCTCACATGATATATCTTGTTTATTATCGCTTGCCTCCAATAGTTGCCTCTATGCTTAATGATCTTGGAGACTTGAACACTTCACTTGTGATGCATGCTTGTTTACTTGAGCCTATTGTATTTGGTTGTTCTCGCATCATATGCCTCCATGCTATGAAATGCTCCCTTGTACTTTCTTATGATGAGCATGATGACTACACTTGTTGGGTATCTTACCACACGAATGATAGGTTTTGCACTTCCACTAACCTCATTTGTTTTTCCGAGTGTTTGTCATGTTCTTTCATTTTGAAGGATTCACAAGGCGATAACATCACGAGACAACTTGGTAATGTGAAGGCATACAAGATGCGCAACTCCAACATCTTCGAGAACCTCCTAAAGGTGACCTCCTTCCCTTTGAGCCATCCTCAAATACACATATTGGACGGGTCATTCTTTCATTGATGTTTCCTTCTTCTTGTCTACATGATACATATATTGGATGGAGGACCGACATTGGAGATGGACCCTATGGACCTTCAAGTTGAGGAGTACCACGACATCGAGCTATGGTACAACACCACACATAACAAATTTGCATCTTATACATGGATTGACCCACATTATGATTGCCTTGTTGCATCTTCAATTTCAATGTCATCCATGATATATGAGCTTGTGCATTTTGTTAGCAAATTTGTTGTGATCTTTCTGGTTGGCCTATTCATACATTGTGATCATATTCCCTATCATCAATTGCATGATAACATAATCATATTGAGCATCTATTACCATATTCATGCTATTGATGAACCGTCTCTCTATGTAATCATTTTGCACAATGGTAGAATTTGTCACTTTGTGCACCATGCTTTTGCTCCCATGAATGCTTTACATCTTATTCCATATCAGTTCACTAAGCTTCTTGTGCTTTGTCATGAACAATCTTGCCTCACGGACTCATTCTTACATAATGGACACTTTGTGGGCGCTAACCATTGTATTTCCGAGTGTTGCTTGTGTTTGCTCTTTTTGCATGTCTATCACTCCGGCGACACCTTGGACTACTTGGATTTTGTCATGTCTTCAACTTCGTCCAACTACAAGTCCGTCTACGACAACCGTTTCCATGGTGATGAGGATCATGATCCGAGGTCGGATCTTTCCCAAGGGGGGAGATGATGCGGAGCATCCCACGTTCATCCCCATGTACACTTCGACTACTCTCCAAACCCCAAGTGGACATATGACGAGACCTCAAACAAACGCCATTGGATACAAGGTGAACTCGCTCCTCTCCGAACCGTCACTTCCCACATGTGAGACATGGTTACTACCTGATAGAGGCAAAGGTGTCCCGATGTTTCGATGAGATGGTGGCTATCGTTTCTGTGGGAGTCGACCTTGACGATCCGACTACGAACGTGCGAGACGTCGCGCCTTAGCAATCGCTAAACCAACTTCCGAGGGTTATTGACCACGCCGGAGCACGATCAACGACCACGAGGGCCTGTTTCCTGCGAGCAAGCGAAGAACAAGCAAGAAACTGAGATTGCAATCTGGATATTGCGAATATAAGATGAAAGCTTTATTGATCAAGGTGGGGTTACTGTGGCGCCTTTGTGCAGTCGTTGAACACAAGCGAAATGCTGCGAAGTTGCAGCTATGGCGAACTTTTAATCTAAACAAAACCCAAGGTCTAAGCGGGGCCCTAAGGGCTGTATATATGGAGGAAGAGGGGGAATTTCGTGGCCCTTGGTGGAGGGGTCGAAATCAACCCTAACTCTTGTTTCCCCACACATACGGACTCTAAAACAGCCTATACTTAAGTATTTCGAAATTACATGGGCCTGGCCCAATAATAAGGTGACGCAGCACCTAGAATAGCCTATGGACGAATATTATGAAGTGGCATCTTGTATATTTCGTCCAAGGCCTCATGCACTCATTAGGGTGGCTTCAAAGTCCTGGAATCATCACTTGTAACTCCGTTCTTGTTCCCTTTGCATGCCAACATCTCCATGCTTGAACTTGCTCCAAGGTTCATCTTTCTTGTCCATGGTAGGCCCTTCATTTGTAAGCAAAACAAATGTATCCAATTTAGGCAGCATCATATTCTCATGAACATTAGAATCGTTACCAAGAAGCGAAAGTACGATAATTCAATTGGCGTCTTGTGAGCTCAAGTAATTGGTCCAGTATGTATAGCAGCAGGGGCTGTGGGTGTAACAATGGTATTGATGTCCTCATCATCCTCCCTTCTTGAAATGAAGTCGTCCTCGTGAGCTCATCTTCCTCACCCAAATAAGGCTTCAAATCTGCAATATTAAAAGTGGAACTAACCCCAAAATCTGCAGGCAACTCAAGTTTATATGCATTATCATTTATTTTCTCTAACACCTTAAATGGACCATCAGACGTGGCATTAGCTTTGATTTATGCAAATTAGGAAACCTATCCTTACATAAATGTAACCAAACAAGATCTCCGGTGCAAAGACAACATGTTTTCTACCCTTATCTCCAGCAAGTTTATATTTAGCATTCATCGCTCAATGTTTTCCTTAGTTAACTCATGCATTTTAAAATCAATTCAGCACGTTCTTTAGCATCAAAATTAACCTTCTCCGAAGATGGAAGAGGCAACAAATCAATAGGTGCACGAGGAAGGAAGCCATACACAATTTCAAAAGGGCACATCTTAGTAGTAGAATGCAATGAGCGATTATAAGCAAATTCAATATGAGGCAAGCATTCTTCCCACATTTTCTTATTATTCTTCAAAACAGCCCTAAGCATAGTAGACAATGTTCTATTGACTACTTCAGTTTGTCCATCAGTTTGGGGGTGACAAGTAGTACTAAATAGCAGTTTAGTCCCCAACTTAGCCCATAAACATCTCCAAAAGTGGCTAAGAAATTTAGTATCACGATCTGAAACAATAGTATTTGGCACACCATGCAAGCGAATAATTTCACGAAAGAACAAATCAGCAACATTAACAAACATCATCGCTTTTATGACATGGTATAAAGTGTGCCATTTTCGAGAATCTATCCACGACAACAAATATGCTATCCCTCCCCTTCTTTGTTCGAGGTAAACCTAAAACAAAGTCCATAGAGATATCCTCCCAAGGAACACTAGGCACAGGCAAAGGCATATATAAACCATGAGGATTGAGTCGTGACTTAGCTTTTTGACATGTAGTGCAGCGCGCTACAAAGCGCTCAACATCCGTCTCATCTTTGGCCAAAAGAAATGTGTAGCAAGTATATCCTCCGTCTTCTTGGCGCCAAAGTGTCCCATTAATCCTCCTCCATCGCCTCCTGCAACAACAAAAAGCGAACAGAGCTAGCAGGAATGCATAGCTTGTTAGCACGGAACACAAAACCATCATTAATAACGAACTTGTTCCATGTTCTTCCCTCTTGACAATTCTGCATTACATCTTTAAAATCAGCATCATGCACATATTGATCTTTGATGGTCTCCAAACCAAATATTTTGAAGTCAAGTTGTGAAAGCATAGTATATCGACGAGACAAAGCATCAGCAATAACATTTTCTTTACCCTTCTTGTGTTTAATGACATAAGGGAAAGTCTCAATGAATTCAACCCATTTAGCATGTCTACGATTCAGTTTAGCTTGACTTTTAATATGTTTCAAAGATTCATGATCAGAATGTATAACAAATTCTTTGGGCCATAAATAATGTTGCCATGTCTCTAAAGTCCGAACAAGAGCATATAATTCTTTGTCATAAGTAGAATAGTTCAGACTAGGCCCACTCAATTTTTCGAGAAAAGTATGCAACAGGTTTGCCATCTTGTAATAACACACCTCTAATCCAATTCCACTAGCATCACATTCAAGCTCAAAAGTCTTATTAAAGTCGGGAAGTTGGAGTAAAGGAGCATGTGTCAACTTATCTTTCAATACCGTGAAGGCTTCTTCCTGCGGTACCCCAAACAAAAGGCACATCCTTCTTTGTAAGCTCATTGAGAGGTGCAGCAATGGTGCTAAAGTCTCTCACAAAGCGCCTATAGAAACCAGCGAGTCCAAGAAAACTCCTCACTTGTGTGACCGTTTTGGGCTGCGGCCAACTCTCAATAGCTTCAATCTTGGCTTTATCAACTTCAATTCCTGTGGAGTAACAACATAGCCAAGAAAAGATACTCGGTCGGTGCAAAAGGTGCACTTCCCAAGGTTACCAAACAAGCGTGCATCACGTAGAGCATTAAAAACAGCACGTAAATGTTCCAAATGTTCTTCCAAAGATTTGCTATAAATCAGTATATCATCAAAGTAAACTACCACAAATCGTCCAATGAAAGCACGTAAAACTTCGTTCATTAATCTCATGAAAGTACTAGGTGCATTAGTTAACCCAAAAGGCATGACTAACCACTCATATAATCCAAACTTAGTTTTAAATGCTGTTTTCCATTCATCTCCCAATTTCATACGAATTTGATGGTATCCACTCATAAATCAACTTTGGAGAATATTGTAGAGCCACTCAATTCATCAAGCATATCATCTAGCCTAGGAATAGGATGGCGATAACGAATAGTAATATTATTAATGCCTCTACAATCAACACACATCTGCCGACGTACCATCCTTTTTAGGCACTAGTATAATAGGAACAGCACAAGGACTAAGAGATTGGCGTATATAACCTTTGTCGAGCAGTTCTGTACTTGACGCATAATCTCCTTCGTCTCCTCCGGATTGGTGCGGTATGGTGCACGGTTGGTAGCGATGCACCGGAATTAAGTCAATTTGATGCTCAATCCCTCGAATAGGTGGTAATCCGGTGGCACGTCTTGTGGGAAGGCGTCGTGAACTCTGCAAAATGTTAGTGACAGCAGGGGCAAAGAGGAAGGCACGTCCTCGAATGAAAATAATGCCTCTTTGCACACAAAAGCATAGCAAACTGATTTGCTAGAATCTAGCTCATCAATATCAGATTTGGTGGCAAATAAACATGCACTTTTCAGTTTAATTTCAGAAGCAACATTAGATGGTTTATTATTAGGCTTCATTTGTTGCTCAAATTCTTTTGCCACAATCTGATTTTCACTCTTATTTTTCTCCTGTTTTGCTTTATTAGCTCTATTAATATCATCTTTCAAAATGGAATCAGGAGTCATAGGAAGCAAAGTAATATTTTATCCTTGTGAACAAGAGTATACTGATTGTTTCTACCATGGTGTACAGAATTTTATCAAATTGCCATGGTCTACCAAGTAATAAGGAACATGCTTGCATAGGTACCACATCACAATCAACATAATCAGCATATGTAGAGATACTAAAATGCACACGAACAAGACGTGTTACCTTAACCTTGCCGCTGTTGTTGAACCATTGGATGTAGTAAGGATGTGGATGTGGTCTTGTGGTGAGAGAAAGCTTCTCCACCATATCCATGCTAGCCAAGTTGTTGCAGCTCCCTCCATCTATGATGGCCTTGAATAGAACGTTCCTTCACAACTCCCTTTGTATGGAACAAGTTATGCCTCTGATTTTGCTCAGCTTGTGTAACCTGCACACTCAAAACACGTTGAGCAACTAAACATTCATACCTGTCGGCATCTTGACAGCCATGTATTGCGTCTCAAGATCAGAATCATCTCCACCGTGTTCTTCATGTGTAATAAGAGCCAAAGTCTCTTCATCATAGTCACTAGCAGACTCATACCCACCATCCTCGGTAGCAATCATCACACGCTGAGATTGGCATTCTCTCATAAAATGTCCTCTTCCCTTACAACGACGACAAATAATATCACTTGTGTGCCTGTTGACGCCATGGAAGAAGAAGAGCTGTGTAGGCCCAGCAGGTGTACTCTTGGCAGATAGTGGTGGTTGTGCCTGCTTTCTTGTATCACGGTTGGAGGTGGCAGCCGACGGAGGTGCGGTGTAGTAGAGCGTGTGGAAGTAGATGATGCACGTGGTGTCCATGATGAAGGTCGACCTGCGAGAAAAGTTAGTCCGCGCCAAGGCACATCGATCCTGCACTTCACGTTCAGCTTTACAAGCAAGATGGAATAATCGAGTGATATTATTATAATCCTTGTAGTCTAGAATGGTCTGAATCTCTCTATTTAATCCACCCAGAAAACGTGCAAGCATAGCTTCATTCTCCTCAACAATACCACATCTAATCAAGCCAGTTTGTAATTCGATAATATTCTTCTACGAATTTTTCCTTGTCTTAAGCGCTGCAATTTTTGAAGTAATTCACGTTGATAATATGGTGGAACCCAACGAGTACGCATAGCAGTTTTCAAAGCAGCCCAAGTAGCTGGAACAGGATATAATCTACAATGTTCAGACCACCAAACACATGCAAAGCTAGTGAAAGCACAAACAGCAGCAGGAACACGTCTCTCCTCAGGATATTGTAAACATGTAAATCGTTGTTCAGTTTCTAATTCCCAAGTAAGATATATATCAGGAACATATCTACCCTCAAATGGTGGAATATTCAATTTTAGTTTAGGGAGATGGTCATGATCTCGTACCTGAAGGGGAGCCCGAACATCGCCATTATTTGCATGTGGACGACCTGGTGGTTGCACGTAGTTCTGATGTTGATCAACCTCATCCTCGTAAGCTCTCACATAATCATCCTCCCCCGCCGCAGCAGCAGGAGCCCCTGAAGTATCAACAGAGCACCGGCAGCTTGGCGGTGAAGAGGGACACGGGAAGCTCGGCGGAGGGCTGTTTCGCGATGTGGAGGTAGTCCGTGTTGTTGTAGTAGAGGTGCGTTAGGTGCAGCGGTGGTGGTGGTGGTAGGCGCGAGCAATTCATTAAACTTGATATCGAGCTTCGTTCAACGCCTTCTCAATGCCATCTATCTTCTCCATGGCCTCTTCAAATATATTTAGCACATCGTCCACCTGCCCACTCATCATTTGTTGAAACTTATCATGTAGCGCTTTGTTTGTCATGTTCTCCCGGTCGGTCTCGGCTTGTGATCCTGCCATGGTTAGCAGCAATAGAAACACACAAGAATATGATTGACGGACTACTAGGAAGTGGTGGTGATGGTGTGGTGGGCGATCACAAATCCGTCGAGCAAATCTCAAAGTCTTACCAGTTCTTACCCAAGCGGCGGTGATCGGCAACCGATGTAGTCAAAACTCTCAAAGCTTGGATAGAGCGATTACGGGGAGAGTCAAGCATACGATGTAGATGTATGTGGAGCTGGGAAGGCTTATAATATGGTAGCAAAAAAAGGTTAGCAATAATCAATTCAGAGATGCAAAGTTGAATAAGCGCTCAACGACAGTCTTGTCTTTGGTCCTAGGCTAGACCGTGCTAGAGACGCGAGCCTAGAACACTAACAAAATCACGGCGCTGCACGTAAACAAGGAAAAGCACACTCTGGAATTTTTTTTTTCGCTTTTTTTTTTTTTTTGGCGGCTTTTTTTTTTTTTTTTTGAAAAATCACTATAATGGCGAGTGTCTCAAAACTCTTCCGAGGTCAAACCGACAGGATGGGCACGAAATTTTTGACCAAATATTTTTTTTTTTTTGCCGGACCCAAAACTGAAGCGGGTCAAAAAACTTTCTATAACGGCGATTGTCTCAATCCACTTAGAAACACCTAAAATAGGATAGCCAGAAATTTTTTGACAAGTACGTTTTGGAAAATTTTGGGCCTAAGCGGAGGGTGGTTTCAGACTTTTTTTTTTTTCGAAACCTACTCCGGCAAGGAAAGACGAATCGGAAACTAGATGGATCTCAAAACAACCCTAATATGCAAGGAACTTCGGATTGGTGGTGGATATATGGTGGTGGTATATGGCAGCGGTGGTGGAAGCGGTGGTAGTATATGGATATGGATCGGTGGTGGTATATGGACACGGATTGGTGGTGGTATATGGATACGGATTCAAGCGGTGATGGTAGGTGGCGAGGCGATGATGATGGTGCGGTGGCGGCGTGACAACTTATGACCAGAACTCGAAACTCTAAAAGACTAGACGCTAAGACCAGCAACTAGACACGACGATGCAACCGCAAATTCAACAAAGCAAAACCCTAAAAAGATTATGCAAAGGCTCAGATTGGTTCGGATATGATGAACTAACCCTATTTTTTTGTGGCTTTTTCGTGGACTTTAGGTATGAAGAACAGACTCGATCTAATCTACGAAAAACTGTAAAATCTCACCGAGCAACCTGAAAATCTGATACCACTTGATAGAGGCAAAGGTGTCCCGATGTTTCGATGAGATGGTGGCTATCGTTTCTGTGGGAGTCGACCTTGGCGATCCGACTACTTAACGTCGCGAGACGTCGCGCCTTAGCAATCGCTAAACCAACTTCCGAGGGTTATTGACCACGCCGAGCACGATCAACGACCACGAGGGCCTGTTTCCTGCGAGCAAGCGAAGAACAAGCAAGAAACTGAGATTGCAATCTGGATATTGCGAATATAAGATGAAAGCTTTATTGATCAAGGTGGGGTTCTGTGGACGCCTTTGTGCAGTCGTTGAACACAAGCGAAACGCGAAGTTGCAGCTATGGCGAACTTTTAATCTAAACAAAACCCAAGGTCTAAACGGGCCCTAAGGGCTGTATATATGGAGGAAGAGGGGGAATTTCGTGGCCCTTGGTGGAGGGGTCCAAATCAACCCTAACTCTTGTTTCCCACACATACGGACTCTAAAACAGCCTATACTTAAGTATTTCGAAATTACATGGGCCTGGCCCAATAATAAGGTGACGCAGCACCTAGAATAGCCTATGGACGAATATTATGAAGTGGCATCTTGTATATTTCGTCCAAGGCCTCATGCACTCATTAGGGTGGCTTCAAAGTCCTGGAATCATCACTTGTAACTCCGTTCTTGTTCCCCTTGCATGCCAACATCTCCATGCTTGAACTTGCTCCAAGGTTCATCTTTCTTGTCCATGGTAGGCCCTTCATTTGTAAGCAAAACAAATGTATCCAATTTAGGCAGCATCATATTCTCATGAACATTAGAATCGTTACCAAGAAACGAAAGTACCTGATAATTCAATTGGCGTGCGCGAGCTCGAGTAATTGGTCCAGTATGTATAGCAGCAGGGGCTGTGGGTGTAACAATGGTATTGATGTCCTCATCACTACCTCAAATGCATTTGCTATGCATGACCAGGAACAAGGAGGAAGACCATCGACAAGACGGCGAGGACACCAAGTACAAGGACCAAGAGAAGAAGCTACCCGAAGCTACAGCGGCTGGACGTCCGACCAGGACCGGACGTCCGACGACTCCCAGGCTCCGGACGACTGGGCTCCTCCGGACGACTGGGCTCCTCCGGACGATCGTGCCAGCGACCACCGAACCGAATCTGCGGACTTCCGAAGAACTCTGGACGTCCGGGACCCCGCGAGCCTCCGGACGACCGTGCCAGCGACCACCGAACCATCGCCGGACGTCCGACAAGTACCGGACGACCGGACCCTCGCGAGCCACCGGACGTACGGTACCCGTCGGACGACCGGCGCCTGTGCGCTGCCATGTGTTGGGCCGCAGCCCATGTACCCCTTCATTACCCCTTCGTGGCCCTAGACTATATATACTCCTCCACCTCCTTCTAGTTAGAGTTAGCGTTGATTTAGGTCATTGTTAGATAGAGCTTCGCTCATCCATACCGGATCTACTCCACGAGAGAGACCGCGGCCCCTCTTCGGAGAAGATCCACCTTGGATTCAAGACCCCCTCTTGGGTGGCCCCCATCAAGACCTCCTCACGGAGAAGAACGACTACCGTTTGTATCGTCCTTTGTTGACCTTGAATCATGTATCTCCCTTTGTGTTCATCGATCTAGCACATGTGTGATTGATCTTGTTGGTTTGAGTGATTCTCTTGTGTTTTCCCCGTGATTTCCCTCGTGTTCTTCCACTCGTTCTTCGTGTTCCTAGTAGGGATCCTCTCCAAACGTGAAAGATCGGCCACATAGGGTTCCGCCCTACATCAGACTTGATGTAGCTTGAGGTAGTCGTCCATCAAACACTCCCACTCAAGGTACTCCTCGGGTTCTTGAGTTCCATAGAAAGGAATCTTGTGGTCGGGGTCGAGGTCATAGTAGCTCGTGGAAGTCGTGGACTTGATCTTGGGGAGCTTCTCTTGAGCGTAGTCTTGGGGTTCTTGTTGGCGAAGATGCCATTTGTCCGTAGGCGAAGATGCCTTGAAGTCACTTGGCGAAGATGCCAAGGGAGATGGTGAAGTCGTTGAGTGGATGTTGGTGTTGAGCTCTTGACCTTCACGTTCTTGTTGTTGATGGTGTCGGTGCCAATGTGATCTTGCCGTAGATGGTAGCTCGGAAGCATGTTCTCTTGAGCGTCTTCTCGAAGATGAGGAAGACCACTTGCGGTTCTTGATGAGGGCCTTGAGCTCCTCCATGCACTTGTCCATCTTGGCGTCGATGAAGTTCTTCATAGCATCGAACTCGTCGTCGTTGTTGTAGACCGGAGATGATGTGCTTTGCCTATCCATCACAAGACTCAAGTAGAGGTGAGTAGGAAATGAGATAAACAATACCAAGTTACATTTTCCCAAAGTTGAGGATGTATCTCGTTTCACTCAATGTGAGATGAAAGAATAGTGGAATTGGTACCAGACTTGTTCAATCACATCTATCAAGTAAAGCTTATGGAGTAGCTTGGTGAGGATAGTGGCACAAAAATTTGATGCAAAATGTTAGCAAGAGTCAATAATGTTGGAAAGGATTCACAAATTCGCAAGTGAGACAAGTAGACCAATAGCAAATGTGGCACACGGAAACACACACACGGATAGATAAATGGGGTCGTGCAGCCAAGGAGTGAGCTCAAAATGTGGCATCAACCAAAACGCTCGTGTTGCATAACTCAAGAGAGACGCTAGCACGATTGCTCAATTGGCGGATACGACACTTGTGCACAACCTATAAGATGCAAAATGGATAAAATTTCTATCCCAAGTATGCTATATATGTATGGTTCCCGGTGTTCTCTCAAGATGATCCAAGATGATTGGATATGACAATTATGTGCAATGGAGTATGATGGTATGGCACTTGCTTACAAGCTTCTTTGCTCTCTTTCTTTTGCTTAAAAGCTTATTCTTTTTTATGGCCAATTTGCACAATGCACAAACCAAGATAGCAATTGTGTATATGCGGGAACAATCTTGTGACACAAGAGATGATATGATGATACCAATATGATATGGTATGTATGCAATGGAAGGGTGGATCACTAATGTGCACAAGTAACGTTGCCGACAATACTCAAATGGCTAGTCTCGATAGGCAAGTGACGCAAAATGGGCTAGGGGTTATCAATGCAATTGCAAGGGGAATATACAATGGTGTCGTCGAGGTTACCGTCCTTTGCGATGATGAGTGGCGGTGTTCTTGATGTAGATACCAAGATGATGTAGACTCGTCCCTAAGTAGCCGAAACACCTTAGGAAACGGAAAAACCGCGAACTCAAAATGTCAAGGACAAAAGTCAAATCGTGGTAGCGGAGAGCGGTGGTGTTGCACTAGGCAATGCCGAAGTGGAGGTTATGGTGGTCGACTATACACGGCGTCAGAGTTGGAGGTCACCGTCCCTAAGTAGCCGAAACACCTTAGGAGACACAACTCACAACTCAAACAAAATTGGTTAAGTTGGGATGGTGGAAATGTATGGTGGGTAAGCCTATGAGGAAATGGTGGTGGTGGTTGATGAGGAAGCAACCGTCCCTAAGTAGCCTAAACACCTTAGGAGACTCAAGTCACCACTCAAACAATCTCAAGTGCTAAATGGAGCAAAATGGGTTAGGTTGCGGAAGGCTATGGTGGTTTTGCGGATGATATGGTGGAGGGCCTAGGCAAAGATGCCAAAATGTCAAAATTTTGATTGATTCAAATGGTGTTGGAGCCTATCTAGGTGGATGGGGGATGTCAATAGCTACTCAACGAGCTAAAGAACGCGAAAATCGGACTCCGGATGTGGAAGTTATGGCCGAAACGGTGAAGTGCACGCGGTTGTTTTCTGGGGGGGCCGTGCGCACGTGGTCAAAATGGGCCCGTGGGCACGGGGTGTCCAGAGAGTTTTCGGGGGCCCGTGCGCACGGGGTCTGGGGTCCGTGGGCACGGGGTGGGCGGATTTTTTGCGATTTCGTGGCGGAAATTGGGGATTTCTTGGGCAAAATTGGGGAGATTTTGGGGATGGATGGTGGGGAAAAGATGGGGGAAGGCTAGATCCACTTGAAACCAAGCAAATCCATGGATCAAATCCAACAAAACATCACCAAACCAACAAATCACAAAAAAAATTGGGGCTATTTTTGGTGGGGGATTTTCGAATTTAGGACGAAATCACACAAAACAAGGCTAGAAAACAAAGAGGGGGGCTCCAATTTCGTGATCAACCATGGCTCATGATACCAAGATGATGTAGGGTGGAACCCTATGGGGAGATCTTTCACGAATTGGAGGGGGAGTCCCCAAGAACAAGATGAACATAAGAGGGAAAAGAAGAGGAACACTCAAGGACAAGTCCGATCACACATCCACTAGCCAATCAAACACACAAGATCCACAAGGTACATGAACAACAAAGGAACACAAGATACATGGTAGAGTTCATCCCAAATCGTATGAAGGAGATGAGGGCTTGATGATCTAGATAGATCCTTCCCTCAAGGGGGTCTTCATCCACTAGGGATCTTCTCCAATGCAGGCCTTGAACTCCAACGGAGTGTCTCTCTCTCAAGAGGAATCCCACAAGGGGAGATACATGAGCTAAGCTCTAGTGTTTAGATCTATCCTTAGCTAAGTCTAAATGGAGGAGATGAAGGAGTATATATAGTCCTAGGCAAAGAGAGGGATAAGTGGGGGCGAAATGGTAAAACAAGGGCAAAGCCCGCAGCATCACACAGGGGACCCCGTGTGCACGGGGTAAGTGGAGCCCGTGCACACGGGGTATCCAGAGACCTGAGGCAAGGGCCCGTGTGCACGGGGTCCGTGAGGCCCGTGGACACGGGGGTCCCGTGGGCACGGTACACACCCTTGCGGACGGGGTCTTCAGGACCGCCAGCCTGGGAGGCCCGTGGGCACAGGATCGAAGGGGCCCGTGTGCACGGGGTCGCCTGGGAGCTGCTGCCTTCTTCTTGGCTCTTCCTTCTCCGCTTCCAGGCTTCTCTTGGGGACGGTGTAGGCGCTCGCTTGTGAATGGCCTCCTCCATGGCACGTTCATCATCAGGCTCAAACCTATATGGGCACATGGTAGGACGGTCAAGTAGTATACCATCCTCAAGGGAACTAAGAAGACACGCATTAAGGATGGAATTCACCTTAGTATGATTGAAGTAGAAGTTGAACGCGTCTCTTAGCGATGGAATTCTTGACATGGTGATGTCCATAGGATGCTCCGCATCAGATGTCCTTCGGATGAACGTTTGCCACCTCCTTCTTGGACGGCGATGGCAATTTGACCGAGGTGTCATCCACAACGGGCGCACAAACCAATATAGCTTCAAGATGAAATGTGATAGAGGCGAGGGTGTCCCGGTCTTTCGATGAGATGATAACTATCGATTTGGTGGAGTCGAATTTGACGATCCGACTACAAACGTGCACGACGTTGCGCCTTAGCAATCGCTAAACCAACTCCGAGAGGTTATTGACCACGCTGGAGCACGATCAACCTGACCACGAAGGTCTATTCCTGCAAGCAATCGAAGAACGAGCAAGAATATGATAAAGCAATCTGAATATTGTGAATATATATGAAGTATTGATAATGGTGGGGATCCGTAAGCGGTCTTGGTCTGGTCGTTGGACACAAACGAAGTACACGAAGTTGCAATGGCTAACTTTTAACTAAACAAATCCCAAGGAAAAAGCTACTAGATGGATCTACTTATATAGGAGCAAGGGGTGGCGGCCAAGGAGGTGGGAGGACGTCCCAAGGCAGCCTAACACTAACCCTAGGTCGTACAAGGCCAATGGGCCCAAGTGGAGGTGACGTAACACCTTTGGACTTGTAGTTTGACTCGGATTCTGCTGCAGCAACAGATTGTTTCGTCCATAACTCAACGCTCCGGACGGATTTTAAGGTGATTCCAATTGGGTTGGAAAATGCACGAAATCTATTTTCCAACAAAAAAAGAATCAACCAATTTGGAGTCCGTATGAAAAAGTTATTGACGTTTTGAGTCAGGTATGTCTGCATGCAGTCCGAATCTGAGTCCGAACGTGAGAGACTTGGACTCTATCTTCTCTTGGGCCAAAAGTGATGTGAGAGAACTTTTTGAACAGCAAGTAAACATCTCTTTCTCCCTTATCTTCATATGTGGATTGTACAAATGTCCCATACACCTGCAATTAGACATGGCACAAAAGTTTGTGAAGTATTGTTGTCTGGATGACATAAATAAATTATTGCATAGTTTGCATTAGAAATCACCTCACAAATATACATGTATGCAATATTTTGGTCGTATCCAAGGTAATCATGTCCTCATCATCCTCCCTTCTTGAAAACAAAGCCGTCCTCGGCGTTGCTTAGTCTGAAATATGGCTAACAAAAGAGACAAGGTGTACATGTTGTATATGTATATGTCATCCATTTTTACTTCCCTTGATTTTTGCACATATGACACATGAATAGATGAGTAACTTGCATAGTTCATAAAATCTAAAGCCAAAACATTATCACAAGAAGTAGAAGGCATGAAAATATTACAACTCAGTTTGCACATATAAGTGAAGCTCTTATTCATTTCAAAAGATTGACAATGTTCATCATTAAACCATCCCAACATTGGTGAATAAACCTTACTTGCATCAAGTTTACATGCTACAACATGCTTAAATAAGCAAACATGCAATAAGTCATTCAACACAGAATCGTCACCAAGATTAGAGGTCATATCAAAATGATTAAACATTGATTCTAATTCAATGGGTGCACTCAAAATTGTTGGTATTTCAGTTGTTTGATCACATGACGCATTCATGATAGTATCAAGATTCTCTAAAATAGGTGATGTGCTCAAATCACCAGTTAACTCAACACATGATGCATTCAAGTTAACAAGGGATGCATCATTCTCATGTGAAGTTATATCATTAATACCTTTACTGTTACCTTGTCGCAAAGACGTAGCTGATGTAGGTACGGGCGTTGACAATGCACCATACACTTGAGATGATGTCGCGCTCACAATCTGAGGTGGGGCTGCTCTAGTAGGTGCAACGGTGGAGGAACCAACCGGCGGTGGTGAGCATGAACTGGAATAGTAGTTGTTGTAGTCAACCAATGCATCCTCCTCAGATCTCTCTCAAAGGTACAAGCGAACATACATACCAGTAATGCAACGAGGAATATAGTGAAATCTTGCACGGATATCATGGTTCAAACCACCAAAAAATCTATTCATTTTATCATCCTCAGATTCTTCTATGTCACAATGATGCATATAAGATTTGAAATCTTGGTAGTAAGCATGAACAGTGTTACTGCCTTGTTTTAATTGTTCCAGTTTGCGAAGCAATTCACGACGATAGTAAGGAGGGAAAAATTGTTGTCTCATTACATCTTTCAAATCTTTCCAAGTTGTGGGTTGGTTATCATTGTTTTTCTTACAATGCACACTCCACCAAACAGAAGCAAAACCAGTAAATGCTCTAGTGGCAGCTCATACTCGCTCAAGTTCAGAAAAGTCATGGTGACTAAAAACTTGTTCAACTTCAAGCTCCCAAGCAAGATAAATAGCAGGATTAAATCTACCCTCAAATGACGGTAAAGAGATAACCTGACCATGTGCTTGTGTGTGTTGTCCCAACTCTCGTGATGGTGGAGATGTGTCCGTCGTCCAAGAATTTCTATCTCTGTAACCTGTCATGATTAGTAGAAACAAGAAACAAAATTCGAGAATAATGTTCTGATGAACTACTAGGATGTGGTTGTAAAGTGCTCACAGTAAAGCAAATATCAATATCTTACAAGTTCTTACCATGCGGCAGGTGGTGACAGGCAACCAGCGGTGTCAAATAACTCCGAAGATTGTGTAAAGCAATTGCTAGGGGAACGTACGTATACACGGTGTAGAAATATGTGGAGCTGGGTTGGCTATATATGGTAGCAAAAGATTAGCAATAATCAATTCAGGGATGCAAAATTGAATAAACGCTCAACGATGGTACTGTGCTGGTCCTAGGCTAGACCGGACTAGAGACGCGAGCCTAGAACACTAATGAGGTCACGGCGTAGCACAACTAGCATCAATGAAGGATACTAAGTAGCTCTGGACAACAAGATATAAGTGAAGATCACAACGGCATTAAAGATAATGATGAAAAACAACTGCCAAGCAGGATATACAACAGCTCTCTCTCCAATTTTCCTCTTGAAAAGTTTGAGCCAATTTTCTGATAAATTTTTTCAAAGAATGCTTCTAACTCAAGCTTTTCAATGCAAAAAGAATCACTCAATTCCGAGTTGATATGAGGAGTCAAAAAATTCTAAAACTGGTTTGAAAAACTGGAATAAGCTGTGTTCACGAACTTCGGAGGGCAAAAAGACCTATTTAAAAGCCGATTTTGAGGTGCCAAATATTGAACTAGCTTCTGCAACTATTTAGATACGGCTCGTCTCTAGCTTTAATTTGAGTACTCGCGGAGCCAAAACGGACTTCGTATGAGGAAGTTATGCATGTTTTACTGAACAGTACACAAAACAGATTCCAATCCGAATTCAGCTACGAGATTGAGTCCAGATAGATCCGAACTTTGTTTTTTTTTTCTTCTCTCTTTTTTTTTCTCACACTTATTTTTTCTTTGTCTTTCTCTCTTTTTTTCTTTTACTTTTTTTTCTCTCTTTTTTTCTCTCTCCCTCTTTCCAAACAAACTAGATAAGATGCAGATTGGATCAAGTGAATATGTGAACGATCTCAACTATGGTTATGACAATGAACGGTGGGTAGCACGTGGTGGAAATTGATGGATGGATGGTGGTCAACGGAAGGGATAACGATGCAGCGGCGGCGTGACTAATGTGAACAGAACTCGAAACTCTAAACGAACTAGACACTAAGACCAGCAACTCGACACGACGATGCAACCGATAATTCAATAATGCAAACAATGAAAAGAAAACTCCAAAGGCTCAGACTGGCTTGGACAAAGGATGAATAGATCTAACTTTTTTTGTGGCTTTTTCTTGGACAATAGGTAAGAAAATAAATCTAATCTAGGGATAATTGGAAATTCTCACCGAGCAACCTGAAAACTGATACCACTTGATAGAGGCGAGGGTGTCCCGATCTTTCGATGAGATGATAACTATCGATTTGGTGGAGTCGACTTTGACGATCCGACTAAAAACGTGCACGACGTTGCGCCTTAGCAATCGCTAAACCAACTCCGAGAGGTTATTGACCACGCTGGAGCACGATCAACCTGACCACGAAGGTCTATTCCTGCAAGCAATCGAAGAACGAGCAAGAATATGATAAAGCAATCTGAATATTGCGAATATATATGAAGTATTGATAATGGTGGGGATCCATAAGCGGTCTTGGTCTGGTCGTTGGACACAAACGAAGTACACGAAGTTGCAATGGCTAACTTTTAACTAAACAAATCCCAAGGAAAAAGCTACTAGATGGATCTACTTATATAGGAGCAAGGGGTGGCGGCCAAGGAGGTGGGAGGACGTCCCAAGGCAGCCTAACACTAACCCTAGGTCGTACAAGGCCAATGGGCCCAAGTGGAGGTGACGTAACACCTTTGGACTTGTAGTTTGACTCGGATTCTGCTGCAGCATCAGATTGTTTCGTCCATAACTCAACGCTCGGACGGATTTTAAGGTGATTCAATTGGGTTGGAAAATGCACGAAATCTATTTTCCAACAAAAAAGAATCAACCAATTTGGAGTCCGTATGAAAAAGTTATTGAAGTTTTGAGTCAGGTATGTCTGTGCAGTCCGAATCTGAGTCCAGAACGTGAGAGACTTGGACTCTATCTTCTCTTGGGCCAAAAGTGACGTGAGAGAACTTTTTGAACAGCAAGTAAACATCTCTTTCTCCCTTATCTTCATATGTGGATTGTACAAATGTCCCATACACCTGCAATTAGACATGGCACAAAAGTTTGTGAAATATTTTTGTCCTGGATGACATAAATAAATTATTGCATAGTTTGCATTAGAAATCACCTCACAAATATACATGTATGCAATATTTTTGGTCGTATCCAAGGTAATCATGTCCTCATCAAAATGGAAGGAGTTTGTGCTACGACCTATGTCTCCAAGCCATGTTGATGTAGGGCGGAACCCTATGTTGACGATCTTTCACGTTTGGAGGGGATCCTACGAGGAGAACACGACGAACAAGCGGAAGAACACAAGAACAAACACACAAGAGGAACACTAAACGACAAGTTTCGATTACACAAGGGCTAGATCACTGAACACATAAGGTAGCACAAGATTCAAAATCAACAAAGGGAAGATACACGAGTAACCGGTCTTCTCCGTGAGGAGGTCTTGATGGGGTCCACCCTAAAGGGGGTCTTGAATCCCTTGGAAGGATCTTCTCCGTGGAGGCGCGATCTCCGAGGAGAAGGTAACCAAGTGGATGAGCAAAGCTCTCACACAAATATGAGCTAATCCTTTGCTAACCCTAACTAGGAGGAGGAGGAGGAGGTCTATTTATAGTCTTAGTGCAAATGGGGGTGAAGTGAACGGGTACAAGGGCTCCAGCCCGCGGTCGCGGTCACACAGGTGCCGGACGTCCGGAAGGCGTCGGATGTCCGGGGCTTCGGGACGGTCCGGACGTCCGGAGGCTGTCGGACGTCCGTAATTCCGGCTCGGGTGCTGGTCGGTCGGTCGTCCGGAGACTTCGGTCTTCCGTAGATTTGGCACTGATCGGTGTGCACCGGTTGTCCGGAGAGGGCCGGTCGTCCGGGGCTTCGGGAAGGCCCGGACGGCCATGGATCGTCGGACGTCTGTAGATCCGGTTCGGGCATGCATCGGTCGGACGTCCGGAGGCTTCGGTCGTCCATGAGTTTCCATTCGGGTGCTCAGCTACCGGACGTCCGGAGGGCGTCAGTCGTCCGTGGCCTGGGAGTGGCCGGTCGTCCGTGGCCTGGGAGTCGTCGGACGTCTGGACTTGGTCGGATGTCCGATGCCTGTAGCTTCAGCAGTTTTTCTTCTTCTTCTTCAACGTACTTGGGGTCCTCATCGTCTTGGCTCTTGCAAGTAGTTGTTCCTTGGCTCGTTCCCAAGTACCTGATTACACATAGAGTTTCCGAATAATGTAGTAGCCATGTCTCATGATTAGGAGGAGGGAGTTCGGAAAGGAGCGAGTTCACCTTATCTTCGATAGCCTTAGATCGGGCTCGAGTCATGGGTCCACGTGGTGTTGAGGAAGATGTAGGCGCGTCCATGGGGATGAGTGAGGGATGCTCCGCATCATCTCCCCCTTCAGAGAGATCCGACCTCGGATCAAAAGCTTCATCTCCATGGTATGGTGCGAGGTCCTTGATGTTGAAGACGTCGCTCACATTGTACTTGTCTCGAGGTAGGTCGATCTTGTAGGTGTTGTCGTTGTAGCGTGCTGATGAGGACATCAATACCATTGTTACACCCACAACCCCTACAGTTACATATACTGGACCAATTACTAGAGCTCGCGCACGCCAATTGAATTACCAGGTACTTTCGTTTCTTGGTAATGGTTCTAATGTTCATGAGAATATGATACTGCCTAAATTGGATACATTTGTTTTGCTTACAAATGAAGGGCCGAGCTTGGAGAAGGATGAACATTGGAGCAAGAACACGCATGGAGTTGATGGCATGCGCAAGGGGATCAAGGACGGAGCTACAAGTGATGATTTCAGGACTTTGAAGCCACCATAAGGAGTGCATGAAGCCTTGGACGAAATATACAAGATGCCACTTCATAATATTCGTCCATAGGCTATTCTAGTTGCTGCGTCACCTTATTATTGGGCCAGGCCCATGTAATTTCGAAATACTTAAGTATAGGCTATTTTTAGATTCCGTATGTGTGGGGAAACAAGAGTTGGGTTGGTTTCGGACCCACCTCAAGGGCCACGAAATTCCCTCCTCTTCCTCCATATATACAGCCCTTAGGGCGTCGTTTAGACTTTGGGTTTTGCTTAGATTAAAAGTTCGCCATAGCTGCAACTTCGCGTACTTCGTTTGTGTTCAACGACCAGACCGATGCGTCACAGAACCCCACCTTCATTAATAAAGCCTTCCTCTTATATTCGCAATATCCAGATTGCAATCTTAGTTTCTTGCCTGTTCTTCGTTTGCTCGCAGGAAACAGGCCCTCGTGGTCAGGTTGATTGTGCTCCGGCATGGTCAATAACCCTCGGAAGTTGGTTTAGCGATTGCTAAGGCGCGACGTCTCGCACGTTCGTAGTCGGATCATCAAGGTCGATTCCCACAGAAAACGATAGCCACCATCTCATCGAAACATCGGGATACCTTTGCCTCTATCAGGTGGTATCAGATTTCCAGGTTGCTCAGTGAGATTTTACAGTTTTCAGAGATTAGATCGAGTCTGTTCTTCATACCTACAATCCACTAAAACGCATACAAAAAATTAGGGTTAGTTCATCATATTCGAACCAATCTGAGCCTTTGCATAATCTTTTTAGGGTTTTTGCTTTGTTGAATTTGCGGTTGCATCGTCGTGTCAAGTTGCTGGTCTTAGAGTCTAGTCTTTTAGAGTTTCAAGTTCTGGTCATAAGTTGTCACGCCGCCGCCGCCGCACCATCATCATCGCCTTGCCATCTACCACCATTGCTTATCCGCCACCGCTCTGAATCCGTATCCATATACCACCACCAATCTGTATCCATATACCACCACAATCCGTATCCATATACCACCACCAATCTGTATCCATATACCACCACCGCTACCATATACCACCACCGCTGCCATGTACCACCACCATATATCCACCACCAATCCGAGTTCTTCTCATATTAGGTTTGTTTTCGAGATCCATCTAAATTCCAATTCGTGTTTCCTTGCCTGCGTAGGTCTCGAAAAAAAAAAGAGTCTGGAGACCCCCGGGCAGTTTTTAGGCCAAAATTTCGACGACCGAAAATGTTTTTTCCCTATCCTATTTTTAGGCTGTTCTGAGTCTTTTGAGACACTCGCCATCATAGTGATTTTTGGTCGCACTTTTTCGTCATCGCTGCCCTGATTTTCGAAAAAAAAATTATCAAATAAATTTCATACCCATCCTGTCAGGTTGACCTGGCAAGAGTTTTGAGGCACTCGCCATTATAGTGATTTTTCGCAAAAAAAAGAGGAGCGCAAAAAAAAGAGCGCAAAAAAAGAAAAACTGAGAGAATTTTTTTTCCAGAGTGTGCTTTTCCCTTGTTTCCGTGCAGCGCCGTGATTTTGTTAGTGTTCTAGGCTCGCGTCTCTAGCACGGTCTAGCCTAGGACCAACACAAGATCTGCGTCGTTGAGCGTTTATTCAACTTTGCATCTCTGAAATGATTATTGCTGACCCTTTTTGCTACCATATTATAAGCCTTCCCAGCTCCACATACATCTATGTCGTGTGTTTGACTCTCCCTGGTAATCGCTCTATCCAAGCTTTGAGAGTTTTGACTACAACGGTTGCCGATCACCGCCTGCTGCTGGGTAAGAACTGGTAAGAATTTGAGATTTGCTTCACGGATTTGTGACACCCGCCACCACCACCACTTGTTAGTAGTCTGTAGGATCATATTCTTGTGTGTTTCTATTGCTGCTAACCATGCCAGGATCACAAGGCGATTTAGACTGGTGGGAGAACTTGACGAACAAGGAGCTTCATGATAAGTTTCAGCAAATGATGAGTGGACAGGTGCAAGATGTGCTAAACAGATTTGAAGAGGCCATGGAGAAGATAGATGGCATGGAAAAGACGTTCGAAACAAAGCTCGATAACAAGTTTAATGAATTGCTCGCGCGTCTTCCACCACCACCACCGGCTGCTCCTAACGCACCTCTACAACAACAACAACAACAACGACTACCTCCACGTCGCGAAACAGCCCTCCGCCGAGCGAGCCGTGTTCCTCTTGCGCTTGGCCAAACTGTTGGTGTTGCTGTTGATACTTCTGTGGCTGCTGCTGCTGATACGGAGGAGGATGATTATGTGGGAGATTACGAGGATGAGGATGATCAAAATCAGAACTACGTGCAACCACCAGCACCACAACCACCAGGTCTTCCACATGCAAATAATGGCAACGTTAGGGCTCCCCCTCAGGTACGAGATCATGACCATCACCCTAAACTGAAATTGAATATTCCACAATTTGAGGGTAGATATGTTCCTGATATATATCTTACTTGGGAGTTAGAAACTGAACAACGATTTACATGTTTACAATATCCTGAGGAGAGACGTGTTCCTGCTGCTGTTTGTGCTTTCACTAGCTTTGCATGTGTTTGGTGGTCTGAACATTGTCGATTATATCCTGTTCCAGCTACTTGGGCTGCTTTGAAAACTGCTATGCGTACTCGTTGGGTTCCACCATATTATCAACGTGAATTACTTCAAAAATTGCAGCGCTTAAGACAAGGAAAAAATTCTGTAGAAGAATATTATCAGGAATTACAAACTGGCTTGATTAGATGTGGTATTGTTGAGGAGAATGAAGCTATGCTTGCACGTTTTGTGGGTGGATTAAATAGAGAGATTTAGACCATTCTAGACTATAAGGATTATAATAATATCACTCGTTTATTCCATCTTGCTTGTAAAGCTGAACGTGAAGTGCAGGATCGACATGCATTGGCGTGGACTAACTTTTCTGCAGGTCGACCTTCATTGTGGACACCACGTGCATCATCTACTTCCACACGTTTTGCTACACCGGCACCTCCGTCGGCTGCCACCTCCAACCGTGATACAATAAAGTAGGCACAATCACCACTATCTGCCAAGAGCACACCTTCTGGGCCTGCAAAGAGCTCTTCTTCATCCATGGCATCAACAGGGCAAACACATGATATTATTTGTCGACGTTGCAAGGGTGGAGGTCATTATGCGAGAGAATGCCCATCTAAGCGTGTGATGCTTGTTACTGAGGATGGTGGGTATGAGTCCGCTAGTGACTATGATGAGGAGACTTTGGCTCTTATTACACATGAAGAACACGGTGGAGATGATTACGATCATGAGACGCAATACATGGCTGTGAAGATGCTTGACAGGTATGAATGTTTAGTTGCTCAACGTGTTTTGAGTATGCAGGTTACACAAGCTGAGCAAAATCAGAGGCATAATTTGTTCCATACAAAGGGAGTTGTGAAGGAACGTTCTATTCGCGTCATCGTAGATGGACGGAGCTGCAACAACTTGGCTAGCATGGAGATGGTGGAGAAGCTATTTCTCACCACAAGACCACATCCACATCCTTACTACATCCAATGGCTCAACAACAGCGGCAAGGTTAAGGTAACACGTACTGTTCGTGTGCATTTTAGTATCTCTACATATGCTGATTATGTTGATTGTGATGTGGTACCTATGCAAGCATGTTCCTTATTACTTGGTAGACCATGGCAATTTGATAAAAATTCTTTACACCATGGTAGAAACAATCAGTATACTCTTTGATACGGGGCGAACCCGGTGTAGGCCGATCTTTCACGTTTGGAGTGGGATCCCTCGAAGAACACGATGAACGCGGGGAAGAACGGAGAGAAATCACAAGGGGAAACACTCAAGAACAAGTCTAATCACACATCCACTAGACAATCAAACACACAAGATCCACAAGGTACATGAACAACAAAGGGAAAGATACAAGGTAAAGTTCATCTCCATGAGGAGGTCTTGAAGGGGTCCGCCCAAGAGGGGGTCTTGATGATATATCCCGCATGATCTTCTCCTAGATGGAGGTCTTGACCTCCAATGGAGTAGTGGTCTCTCTCTCTCTCTCTCAAGAGTAGAGGAAGGTAGGAGCAAAGCTCACCTAAGAATGAGCTATCATATTTGCTAACCTTAGAAAGGAGGTGGAGGTGGTCTATTTATAGTCTAAGCCACGAAGGGGTAAGTGGGAGAGGGATACAAGGCCAAAGGCCCGCGGCTGCGCACACAGGCGTCGGACGTCTGCAAGCTCGGGACGGTCCGGACGTCCGGAAGTCTTCGGACATCCGTAGATTCTGTTCTGTCGCCGTAGCACCGGTCGTCCGGTCGGTGTCGGTCGTCCGTGCACTAGGACTTGTCGGATGTCCGGTCTTGGTCGGTCATCCGGGCGCTGTAGAGGGTCGGACGTCCGGAGGCTTCCGGTCGTCCGGTCGCTGTAGACTCCGCAACACCTTCTTCTTCGGTCTTCGCTTCCATGCCTCCCTCGCGGATGGTGTAGTCGTTCCTTGGCGCTTGCACTCCTCCTTGACATCCGTGAAGCTCCGACAATACCTATGCATGCACACGGTAGAAGTGTCAAGTAGTATACCATCCTCGAATGGGTCAAGTGAGCACGTGTAAAGGAGAAGATTCACCTTTATGTATGAGAAGTAGAGGTCGCACGTGTCACTTGCCAAACGGACTCTTGACATGGTGATGACCGTAGGATGCTCCGCATCATCCCCTCCCCCTTGGAAAAGATCCGACCTCGGATCAAAAACCAAATCACCATGGGAAAGAGATGTCGTTGCCGTTTCGAAGCGGTCGATCACCAAGCGCTCATCATCTTGAAGCTCGAAATAGTCACTCCCCAATGTCGCACCGTCTTGTGATTCCTTCAAAAGGAGCAAATAGAACAAACACTTGGAAAAACAAATGTGGTTAGCGTTAGTGCAAAACCAAGCATTCAAGAGGTGATTCACCAAACAAGTGTTGTCATCAAGCATAGCATAGGGTGTGACAAAGGATTGTGACATGGCATGTAAGCATATGAACTGAGCAAAATCAAGGCCATCATGGAAACAAGCATGTAAACGTGAGGTAGTGATGCAAATATGTGTGACAAGAGAATAAGCATCTACCTCAAGATCATAGCAATCATGCATAAAGCGCTTGACAAATGGTCGATGGTAGGCATAGGAAGTATTCACAACACCAAATAAAATGAAGTGTCTAAACACATGGGTCAAGTGCAAGACAATCCAATCATAACGTGCATAGGGTGTAGTGAATATAGTGTGGCACTCAACACAATAGAAAGAGCAAGTGTTCATCATGTGTGAGGCAATCAAGTCAAGCATGTGACAAGCAAAGGGACATGGCATATGTGAAGAAATGATATTGGTGCAACCAATCATATGATAGTAGCAAGTAGACCAAGAATTCGATGCAACACACAAGGTATATATATCATGAAGCATGGAAATGTGGCAATCATGGGTGAAAGCAATATCTCGAACATGCGTGCAAATGGTGCAAGCAACACATGAAGTATGATCCACAATATCCAAGCTCAAGAAGGATGTTACCTTGAAGGCGTGTCCTTGTGCATTCTTCACAATGCCGAAGTGGAAGCAAATGCGGTGTAGAAGCGAGTCGTGGTAGAATGTATGAGGCTCGCTCTCAAGAGCTCGAACGGTCAACTCACGTGAAGTGGAAGTCGACACAAAGTCCAGGTATCCTACACATGTACAAAACAAAGCAAAGAACGTATGCGCATGGTAGACAAACACATCATCCATCATGAATCTTTTGCACATAACCATTAGAAGCACAAGTGCATGAATAATATGATGCAACAATGGCAATATTCATGGCACTAGGTATATGGTGCAAAGAAGTAAGACAAGCATGCTTCACATGTAATATGTCAAAATCTCCAAACATATGTGAGAATGCTATGGGGGGAATCTCATTATCAAGGCTAAAAGCATTGTTGCACTCGATACATGGAAAACCATCTAGCATGAGAGAGGCAACACATAGAGATATATGACAAGAAGCAACAACAATCATGTGCAAAGCATGTAGATGGTTGTCATCAACCGCATGAAATGAGCAAGCATGAATCATGGTTGATGCAACACAAGCAAGCATATCAATCATGTCATGCAAACTAGTGGAGCGAAGATGCAACACACTAGAGGAAATCATGGCAATCATGTCATGTGAGCAAATAATAGGCATAGACAATGCACATGACATATCACAAGCACGAACACAAAGCAAAATCATAGTATCATCATAGGGGTGGGTCACAAATGGAACATGGCAACAACAAGCAATATCTCCACCAAGCTTGCAAATACACATAAAAGTATGAGAGTCAATCATCATGTGTAAAGCAAAGCATGGGTCACAAATGCATGGAAAAGGCATAGGAATGGGCATATCATGCAAAGTGAACATGGCAAGATGGGCATAGAATATGTAATGGACAACAACCCATAGCCAAGTGAGGGCCATGTAGAAGAAATGCGCGAATACTTCGCGTGAAGAGAGCGGTGGGAAAGGCAATCCATGGGATCCCAAATCATCGTTGCTCTCTAGAGCTCGTTTTGTCAACTCGTGGGATTGCGAGGTCGACAAGTATTCATGGGTACCTAAACAAAAGAGACACAAACCAAAGAAATTGTGCGCGTGGTAAATGTACACATCATCCATCATGATGTGTATGTGCACGTGTGAGTTAGCACAAGATAAGAAATGCTCAAAGAAACTTGATGCATGGTAGAAGAACATGTCATCCATCATGAAAGAATAGTTATTGTGTATGGCACGATGGGGATGCAAATTTAGCATACAAGTATATGGCGCATGATGAGGACATCAATACCATTGTTACACCCACAGCCCCTGCTGCTATACATACTGGACCAATTACTAGAGCTCGGGCACGCCAATTGAATTATCAGGTACTTTCGTTTCTTGGTAACGATTCCAATGTTCATGAGAATATGATGCTGCCTAAATTGGATACATTTGTTTTGCTTACAAATGAAGGGCCTACCATGGACAAGAAAGATGAACCTTGGAGCAAGTTCAAGCATGGAGATGTTGGCATGCACAAGGGGAACAAGAACGAAGTTACAAGTGATGATTCCAGGACTTTGAAGCCACCCTAATGAGTGCATGAGGCCTTGGACGAAATATACAAGATGCCACTTCATAATATTCGTCCATAGGCTATTCTAGGTGCTGCGTCACCTTATTATTGGGCCAGGCCCATGTAATTTCGAAATACTTAAGTATAGGCTGTTTTTAGAGTCCGTATGTGTGGGGAAACAAGAGTTAGGGTTGATTTCGGACCCCTCCACAAAGGGCCACGAAATTGCCCCCCTCTTCCTCCATATATACAGCCCTTAGGGCACCATTTAGACCTTGGGTTTTGTTTAGATTAAAAGTTCGCCATAGCTGCAACTTCGCGTACTTCGTTTGTGTTCAACGACCAGACAAAGGCGTCACAGAACCCCACCTTGATCAATAAAGCTTTCATCTTATATTCGCAATATCCAGATTGCAATCTCAGTTTCTTGCTTGTTCTTCGTTTGCTCGCAGGAAACAGACCCTCGTGGTCGTTGATCGTGCTCGGCGTGGTCAATAACCTCTAGGAGTTGGTTTAGCGATTGCTAAGGCGCGGACGTCTCTCGCTGCGTCAGAGTCGGATCGTCAAAGTCGACTTCCTCCAAAGCGAAAACCAACATCTCATCGAAAGACGGGACACCTTTGCCTCTATCAAGTGGTATCAGATTTTCAGGTTGCTCGGTGAGATTTTACAGTTTTTCGTAGATTAGATCGAGTCTGTTCTTCATACCTAAAGTCCACGAAAAAGCCACAAAAAAAATTTAGGGTTAGTTCATCATATCCGAACCAATCTGAGCCTTTGCATAATATTTTTAGGGTTTTGCTTTGTTGAATTTGCGGTTGCATCGTCGTGTCTAGTTGCTGGTCTTAGCGTCTAGTCTTTTAGAGTTTAGAGTTCTGGTCATAAGTTGTCACGCCGCCACCGCACCATCATCATCGCCCCTGCCACCTACCACCACCGCTCCGAATCCGTATCCATATACCACCACCAATCCGTGTCCATATACCACCGCCGATCCATATCCATATACTACCACCGCTACCACCACCGTTGCCATATACCACCACCATATATCCACCACCAATCCGAGTTCCTTGCATATTAGGTTTGTTTTCGAGATCCATCTAGTTTCCGATTTCTATTTTCCTTGCAGGAGTAGGTTTCGGAAAAAAAAATTTGGGTCCGGGCAGTCGAAAAAAAAAATTGGGTCCGGGCACTTGTCAAAAAAATTTCTGGCTATCCTATTTTTAGGTGTTTATAAGCGTATTGAGACAGTCGCCGTTATAGAAAGTTTTTTTTGACCCGTTTCCAGTTTTTGGGTCCGGCCAGTCGAAAATTTTTTTTTTTTGGTCAAAAAAATTTCGTGCCCATCCTGTCAGTTTGACCTCGGAAGAGTTTTGAGACACTCGCCATTATAGTGATTTTTCGCAAAAAAAAGAGCAGCGCAAAAAAAAACAGCGCAAAAAAAAAGAGCGAAAAATAATCCAGAGTGTGCTTTTCCCTTGTTTACGTGCAGCGCCGTGATTTTGTTAGTGTTCTAGGCTCGCGTCTCTAGCACGGTCTAGCCTAGGACTAGCATAGTACCGTCGTTGAGCGTTTATTCAACTTTGCATCTCTGAATTGATTATTGCTGACCCTTTTTGCTACCATATAATAAGCCTTCCCAGCTCCACATACATCTACATCATGCGTTTGACTCTCCCTGGTAATCGCTCTATCCAAGCTTTGAGAGTTTTGACTACATCGGTTGCCAATCACCGCCTGCTGCTGGGTAAGAACTGGTAAGAATTTGAGATTTGCTTGACGGATTTGTGACTGTCCACCACACCACCACCACCACTTCCTAGTAGTCGTCAATCATATTCTTGTGTGTTTCTATTGCTGCTAACCATGGCAGGATCTGGCATTTAGACTGACCGGGAGAACATGACAAACAAAGCGCTACATGATAAGTTTCAACAAATGATGAGTGGGCAGGTGGAAGATGTGCTAAATAGATTTGAAGAGGCCATGGAGAAGATAGATGACATTGAGAAGGCGTTGAAACAAAGCTCGATAACAGGTTTAATGAATTGCTCGCTGCGTCTACCACCACCACCACCGGCTGCACTGACGCACCTCTACAACAACAACAACGACTACCTCCACGTCGTGAAGCAGCCCTTCGTCGAGCGAGCCGTGTCCCTCTTCACTGGCCAAGCTGCTGGTGCTGCTTTGTTGATACTTCTGTGGCTCCTGCTGCTGATGTGGAGGAGGATGATTATGTGAGAGATTACGAGGATGAGGTTGATCAACATCAGAACTACGTGCAACCACCAGCACCACAACCACCAGGTCGTCCACATGCAAATAATGGCAACGTTCGGGCTCCCCTTCAGTGCGAGATCATGACCATCTCCCTAAACTGAAATTGAATATTCCACCATTTGAGGGTAGATATGTTCTGATATATATCTTACTTGGGAGTTAGAAACTGAACAACGATTTACATGTTTACAATATCCCGAGGAGAGACGTGTTCCTGCTGCTGTTTGTGCTTTCACTAGCTTTGCATGTGTTTGGTGGTGCGAACATTGTAGATTCTATCCTGTTCCAGCTACTTGGGCTGATTTGAAAACTGCTATGCGTACTCGTTGGGTTCCACCATATTATCAGCGTGAATTACTTCAAAATTGCAGCGCTTAAGACAAGGAAAAATTCGGTGAAGAATATTATCGGAATTACAAACTGGCTTGATTAGATGTGGTATTGTTGAGGAGAATGAAGCTATGCTTGCACGTTTTCGGGTGGATTAAATAGAGAGATTCAGACCATTCTAGACTACAAGGATTATAATAATATCACTCGATTATTCCATCTTGCTTGTAAAGCTGAGCGTGAAGTGCAGGATCGTGAGGCGTTGGCGCGAACTAACTTTTCTCGTAGGTCGACCTTCATCATGGACACCACGTGCATCATCTACTTCCACACGTTCTACTACACGGCACCTCCGCCGCTGCCACCTCCAACCGTGATACAAGAAAGCAGGCACAACCACCAAGATCTCGCCAAGAGCACACCTGCTGGGCCTACAGAGCTCTTCTTCTTCCATGGCGTCAAGAGGGCACACAAGTGATATTATTTGTCGTCGTTGTAAGGGAAGAGGACATTTTGCGAAAGAATGCCAATCTCAGCGTGTGATGATTGCAACTGAGGATGATGGGTATGAGTCCGCTAGTGACTATGATGAAGAGACTTTGGCTCTTATTACACATGAAGAACACGGTGGAGATGATTACGATCATGAGGCGCAATACATGGCTGTGAAGATCTTGACAGGTATGAATGTTTAGTTGCTCAACGTGTTTTGAGTGTGCAGGTAACACAAGCTGAGCAAAATCAGAGGCATAACTTGTTCCATACAAAGGGAGTTGTGAAGGAACGTTCTATTCGCGTCATCATAGATGGAGGGAGCTGCAACAACTTGGCTAGCATGGATATGGTGGAGAAGCTTTCTCTCACCACAAGACCACATCCACATCCTTACTACATCCAATGGTTCAACAACAGCGGCAAGGTTAAGGTAACACGTCTGTTCGTGTGTATTTTAGTATCTCTACATATGCTGATTATGTTGATTGTGATGTGGTACCTATGCAAGCATGTTCCTTATTACTTGGTAGACCATGGCAATTTGATAAAAATTCTGTACACCGTGGTAGAAACAATCAGTATACTCTTGTTCACAAGGATAAAAATATTACTTTGCTTCCTATGACTCCTGATTCCATTTTGAAAGATGATATTAATAGAGCTAATAAAGCAAAACAGGAGAAAAATAAGAGTGAAAATCAGATTGTGGCAAAAGAATTTGAGCAACAAATGAAGCCTAATAATAAACCATCTAATGTTGCTTCTGAAATTAAACTGAAAAGTGCATGTTTATTTGCCACCAAATCTGATATTGATGAGCTAGATTCTAGCAAATCTGTTTGCTATGCTTTTGTGTGCAAAGAGGCATTATTTTCATTCGAGGACGTGCCTTCCTCTTTGCCCCTGCTGTCACTAACATTTTGCAGGAGTTCACGACGTCTTCCCACAAGGCGTGCCACCGGATTACCACCTATTCGAGGATTGAGCATCAAATTGACTTAATTCCGGTGCATCGCTACCCAACCGCGCACCATACCGTACCAATCCGGAGGAGATGAAGGAGATTATCGTCAAGTCACAGGAGCTGCTCGACAAAGGTTATATCGCGAATCTCTTAGTCCTTGTGCTGTTCCTATTATACTAGTGCCTAAAAAGGATGGTACGTCGGCGTATGTGTGTTGATTGTAGAGGCATTAATAATATTACTATTCGTTATCGTCATCCTATTCCTAGGCTAGATGATATGCTTGATGAATTGAGTGGCTCTACAATATTCTCCAAAGTTGATTTGCGTAGTGGATACCATCAAATTCGTATGAAATGGGAGATGAATGGAAAACAACATTTAAAACTAAGTTTGGATTATATGAGTGGTTAGTCATGCCTTTTGGGTTAACTAATGCACCTAGTACTTTCATGAGATTAATGAACGAAGTTTTACGTGCTTTCATTGGACGATTTGTGGTAGTTTACTTTGATGATATACTGATTTATAGCAAATCTTTGGAAGAACATTTGGAACATTTAGGTGTTGTTTTTAATGCTCTAAGTGATCCACGTTTGTTTGGTAACCTTGGGAAGTGCACCTTTTGCACCGACCGAGTATCTTTTCTTGGCTATGTTGTTACTCCACAGGGAACTGAAGTTCATAAAGCCAAGATTGAAGCTATTGAGAGTTGGCCGCAGCCCAAAACGGTCACACAAGTGAGGAGTTTTCTTGGACTCGCTGGTTTCTATAGGCGTTTTGTGAGAGACTTTAGCACCATTGCTGCACCTCTCAATGAGCTTACAAAGAAGGATGTGCCTTTTGTTTGGGGTACCGCACAGGAAGAAGCCTTCACGGTATTGAAAGATAAGTTGACACATGCTCCTTTACTCCAACTTCCCGACTTTAATAAGACTTTTGAGCTTGAATGTGATGCTAGTGAAATTGGATTAGGAGGTGTGTTATTACAAGATGGCAAACCTGTTGCATACTTTTCGAAAAATTGAGTGGGCCTAGTCTGAACTATTCTACTTATGACAAAGAATTATATGCTCTTGTTCGGACTTTAGAGACATGGCAACATTATTTATGGCCCAAAGAATTTGTTATACATTCTGATCATGAATCTTTGAAACATATTAAAAGTCAAGCTAAACTGAATCGTAGACATGCTAAATGGGTTGAATTCATTGAGACTTTCCTTATGTCATTAAACACAAGAAGGGTAAAGAAAATGTTATTCTTGATGCTTTGTCTCGTCGCTATACTATGCTTTCACAACTTGACTTCAAAATATTTGGTTTGGAGACCATCAAAGATCAATATGTGCATGATGCTGATTTTAAAGATGTAATGCAGAATTGTAAAGAAGGAAGAACATGGAACAAGTTCGTTATTAATGATGGTTTTGTGTTCCGTGCTAACAAGCTATGCATTCCTGCTAGATCTGTTCGTCTTTTGTTGTTGCAGGAGGCGCATGGAGAAGGATTAATGGGACACTTTGGCGTCAAGAAGACGGAGGATATACTTGCTACATATTTCTTTTGGCCAAAGATGAGACGGGATGTTGAGCGTTTTGTTGCTCGCTGCACTACATGTCAAAAAGCTAAGTCACGACTCAATCCTCATGGTTTATATATGCCTTTGCCTGTGCCTAGTGTTCCTTGGGAGGATATATCTATGGACTTTGTTTTAGGTTTACCTCGAACAAAGAAGGGAGGATAGCATATTTGTTGTCGTGGATAGATTCTCGAAAATGGCACACTTTATACCATGTCATAAAAGCGATGATCTTTGTTAATGTTGCTGATTTGTTCTTTCGTGAAATTATTCGCTTGCATGGTGTGCCAAATACTATTGTTTCAGATCGTGATACTAAATTTCTTAGCCACTTTTGGAGATGTTTATGGGCTAAGTTGGGGACTAAACAGCTTTTTAGTACTACTTGTCACCCCCAAACTGATGGACAAACTGAAGTAGTCAATAGAACATTGTCTACTATGCTTAGGGCTGTTTTGAAGAATAATAAGAAAATGTGGGAAGAATGCTTGCCTCATATTGAATTTGCTTATAATCGTTCATTGCATTCTACAACTAAGATGTGCCCTTTTGAAATTGTGTATGGCTTCCTACCTCGTGCACCTATTGATTTGTTGCCTCTTCCATCTTGGAGAAGGTTAATTTTGATGCTAAAGAACGTGCTGAATTGATTTTAAAATGCATGAGTTAACTAAGGAAAACATTGAGCGTATGAATGCTAAATATAAACTTCTGGAGATAAGGGTAGAAAACATGTTGTCTTTGCACTGGAGATCTTGTTTGGTTACATTTGCGTAAGGATAGGTTTCCTAATTTGCATAAATCAAAGCTAATGCCACGTCTTGATGGTCCATTTAAGGTGTTAGAGAAAATAAATGATAATGCATATAAACTTGAGCTGCCTACAGATTTTGGGGTTAGTCCCACTTTTAACATTGCAGATTTGAAGCCTTATTTGGGTGAGGAAGATGAGCTTTAAACGAGGACGACTTCATTTCAAGAAGGGAGGATGATGAGGACATCAATACCATTGTTACACCCATAGCCCCTGCTGCTATACATACTGGACCAATTACTAGAGCTCGCAAGACGCCAATTGAATTATCAGTACTTTCGTTTCTTGGTAACGATTCCAATGTTCATGAGAATATGATGCTGCCTAAATTGGATACATTTGTTTTGCTTACAAATGAAGGGCCTACCATGGACAAGAAAGATGAACCTTGGAGCAAGTTCAAGCATGGAGATGTTGGCGTGCGCAAGGGGAACAAGAACGGAGTTACAAGTGATGATTCCGGGACTTTGAAGCCACCCTAATGAGTGCATGAGGCCTTGGATGAAATATACAAGATGCCACTTCATAATATTCGTCCATAGGCTATTCTAGGTGCTGCGTCACCTTATTATTGGGCCAGGCCCATGTAATTTAGAAATACTTAAGTATAGGCTGTTTTTAGAGTCCGTATGTGTGGGGAAACAAGAGTTAGGGTTGATTTCGGACCCCTCCACCAAGGGCCACGAAATTCCCCCCCCCTCTTCCTCCATATATACAGCCCTTAGGGCACCATTTAGACCTTGGGTTTTGTTTAGATTAAAAGTTCGCCATAGCTGCTACTTCGCGTGCCGTTTGTGTTCAACGACTGGACAAAGGCGCACAGAACCCCACCTTGATCAATAAAGCTTTCATCTTATATTCGCAATATCCAGATTGCAATCTCAGTTTCTTGCTTGTTCTTCGTTTGCTCGCAGGAAACAGACCCTCGTGGTCGGGTTGATCGTGCTCCGGCGTGGTCAATAACCTCTCGGAGTTGGTTTAGCGATTGCTAAGGCGCGACGTCCTCGCACGTTCATAGTCGGATCGTCAAAGTCGACTTCCTCCAAAGCGAAAACCAACATCTCATTGAAAGACGGGACACCTTTGCCTCTATCAGCGCATCAATAGCATTTTCATTCATGGGAATCATATTGTGCACACAAGTATTGGGATCATGCAATGAATGGGATGAATCAAAATCTCCTAACATGTATGAGGAAACTATGGGGGCCTCCTCATGAGCAATAGCGGAAATATCATATGGAGAAAATGGACAACTTCCGAAACAATGCATATCCGAAGCTAGGTGGGCATGGCATGGCATATGAGATAAATGATGCAAAGGGAGCATATCAATATCATCACAAGAAAAACAAATGCCAATAACCATGGGCTTGCCATCTATGCCATATGTGCAAATTGGGTTTATTCTAATGGCATATGCATAGTCACTATGAAGAGATTGCAAATAAGACATATGATGGATCTCATGCATAGCATATGACAAGTCAAGTGGATTAGCAAACATGATGTGACCTAAAGAATTGTCACAAGAAATCCTATGTAACATGGCATCACAACTAATAGACTCCACATGAGAATCATCATATTCATCATAAATGGGCAAATCATCACATGGGGAAATCATACTAGAATGAAGCATGTCAATAGGGTGATCAACATCATGCAAGCAATCAATGTCAAAATAGTCCACTAGTGGGACGAGAGCATCACCGTCACCTGTGTTACCTTTGTCATTCCACTCAAGTGGTGTAGGTGAGGTGGGAAAGACCAAATGGTGGTAATCTTCATCTTGATGGAACCATGTGGGGGGTGCATCATAGTCCACCATGGCCATCGTCTTGTCCAAAGGGAGGACGAAGTAAATCGAGGATCGGCGTCATCATAAATGGGACCTAGCACCAAATGAGAAGACACAATAGAGGTAAAGGTCAAGTTGTTAGTGTTGAAAGTGGCCTCACATGACCTATCAACTATCTCACTCTCTCTATGTGGTGGTTCACTCACTCCCTTGAAATAGGTGCACTCAAACTCACGTATGCTGGAGTCACTCATCTCACTCAAGTGGTGGGGGTTGTGGCTCTCTTCACATGGGAATTGGGGCAACACATCATATATGGGGCTAGTGGTGAAGTCACTCTCACTCACAATATGGTGGCACAAGTCACTCAAGTAATCATACATTGCCGTGGTTGAAGGGAAAATCCCATGCTCAACCATCTCGTCGTGGTCGCCGTGGATGAAGGCCGAAGATGGCACATCATCACTCTCGCCTCCTAAGATGGAAGCATCATCCTTGCTCGCCACCTTGTCGCTTGCCTCCAAAGCTTGGTCCTTGAAGGTCTCCGTAGTCGTACTTGTCGCCGCACCATCTTGAAAAAGAGTCAAGGTAGACTCGGCATCATCAATGCCACAAAGAGGGATGGCGGTGAAGTCGCACTTGGCAGCATCGTCTTGGAGCTTGTCGGGCTTGGACATCGTGGTGGTACTAGCCTCATGCTTGTCGTAGAGCTTGGTCGCCGCGAAGTTTGCTTGGGGTGGAGAAGCCTTGGACTTCATGAGTTCTTGTTCCGCCTTGAGAGCACCAATGTAGTAGTCGTCGAGGGACTTGTAGTTCTCGAGGAAGATCGTCTTGGAGATGTCGTTGTCCAATCCCATCATGAAGTGGAACTTCATCGAAATGGGGTCGTCCACGCCGGCTCGTCGCAAGGCAATCTTCATCTCCTTGAAGTACTCGTCAATGGACTTGGATCCTTGGATGGTGTTCTCCAATTGGCGAAGAAGTTGTCTCGTGTAGGTTGGAGGCACAAACTCTCGCCGCAAAGCTCTCTTCGTCTTGGGCCAACTCTTGTCATAGTACTCCGAAGGTGTGTGAAGCCACCAAGACGAGGCGTAGTCGTGGAAGTTTCTTGTGGCGCACTTCACTTGATCTTCGGGACGAACTTGATGTAGCTTGAGGTAGTCGTCCATCAAACGCTCCCACTCGAGGTACTCCTCGGGTTCTTGAGTCCCACAGAAAGGAATCATGTGGTTGATGTCGAGGTCGTAGTAGCTCGTGGAAGTCGCGGACTTGAGCTTGGGGAGCTTCTCTTGAGCGTAGTCATGAGGTTCTTGTTGGCAAAGATGTCGTATGTCCGTAGGTGAAGATGCCTTGAAGTCGCTTGGCGAAGATGCCAAGGGAGATGGTGAAGTCTTTGAGCGGTTGTTGGTGTAGAGCTCGTGACCTTCATGTTCTTGTTGGTGATGGTGTCGATGCCGATGTGATCTTGCCGGAGATGGTAGCTCGGAAGCATGTGCTCTTGAGCGTCTTCTCGAAGATGAGTAAGATCGCTTGTAGGACTTGATGAGGGCTTTGATCTCCTCCATTTGAGCTTGCATCTTGGCGTCGGAGTTGTTGTTCGTGGCATCGAACTCGTTGTTGTTGTTGTAGACCGAAGGTGAAATGCCTTGCCTATCCATCACAAGACTCGAGTAGAGGTGAGTAGGAAATGAGATAAACAATACCAAGTTACCTTTTCCCAAAGTTGAGGATGTATCCCGTTTCACTCAATGTGAGATGAAGGAATAGTGGAATTGGTACCGGACTTGTTCACTCACACCTATCAAGTAAAGCTTATGGTAGAGCTCGGTGAGGATAATGGCACAAAAATTTGATGCAAAATGTTAGCAAGAGTCAATAATGTTGAAAGAGATTCACAAATTCGCAAGCAAAACAAGTAGACCAATAGCAATATGTGGCACACGGAAACACACACACGGATAGATAAATGGGGTCGTGCAACCAAGGAATGAGCACAAAATGTGGAATCCACGAAAACGCCGTGTTGCACAACTCAAGAGAGACGCTAGCACGATTGCTCAATAGGCGGATCGACACTTGTGCACAACCTATAAGATGCAAAATGGATAAACTTTCTATCCAAGTATGCTATGTATGTATGGTTCCCGGTGTTTCTCTCAAGATGATCCAAGATGACCGGATATGATACCATATGATATATTTTGATGCTATGGCTATTGCTTACAAGCTTCTTTGCTCTCTTTCTCTTTTGCTTAAAAGCTTATTCTCTTTTTTTTGATATGGCCACTTTGCACAATGCACAAACCAAGATAGCTATTGTGTATATGCGGGAACGATATTGTGACACAATGGATGATATGATGATACCAAGATGATATGGTATGTATGTTATGGGAAGTATGATCACTAATGTGCACAAGTAACGTTGCCGGGCAATACTCAAATGGCT
Source organism: Aegilops longissima (assembly GCA_021605205.1). NCBI lineage: Eukaryota > Viridiplantae > Streptophyta > Magnoliopsida > Poales > Poaceae > Aegilops > Aegilops longissima. The sequence continues at coordinate 238,921,247 of CM038676.1, read as the reverse complement.
AGTCTCGATAGGCAAGTGACGCAAAATGGGCTAGGGGTTATCAATGCAATTGCAAGGGAATATACAATGGTGTCGTCGAGGTTACCGTCCTTTGCGATGATGAGTGGCGGTGTTCTTGATGTAGATACCAAGATGATGGAGACTCGTCCCTAAGTAGCCGAAACACCTTAGGAAACGGAAAAACCGCGAACTCAAAATTTCAAATGACAAATGTCAAATGGTGGTAGCGAAAAGCGGTGGTGGTTTGCACTTGGTGATGTGGAAGTGAAATGATGGGCTATACACGTGTGGAGTTGAAGTCGCCGTCCCTAAGTAGCCGAAACACCTTAGGAGACACAAGCCACAACTCAAAAAGCTCAAACAAAATTGGGTTAAGTTGGGTGGAAGTGTATGGTGGGTAAGCCTATGCGGAAGTTGTGGTGGTGGTTGATGAAGAAGCAATCGTCCCTAATTAGCTGAAACACCTTAGGAGACTCGAACCACTACTCAAGCAACCACATATACAATGGGGAACAAAATTGGTTAGGTTGCGGAAGTCGGTGGTGGCTATGCGGATGATATGGTGGAGGGCCTAATCAAACTTGCCAAATTTTGAAAAATTTGATGAAGTCAAATGGTGTTGGTGGTATTTTTGTGGGAAAGGGGATGTCAATAGCTTTAAAACAAGCTAAAGAACGTCCAAATCGGAGTTCGGATAAATTACTTATGGACAAAACAAAAATCAACCGAAGTCTGAAACTACAGGTTACGGACGTCCGGAAAGGTCGGATGTCCGGGGCGTCGGACGTCCGGAAAAGTCGGAAATCCGTAAATTTGGTTCGGGTTAGGGGTTCCGGTCATCCGGAAAAGGTCGGACGTCCGTAAATCGTCGGTCGTCCGGTGGGTCGGGGTCAACGCGAAATTTCAGATACGGGACGCGATTTTGGGCGGAAATTGGGGATTTCGAGGTCAATATTCCCGGGATTGTGTGGATGAAAGATGGGGAAACTTGGGGAAATGCTAGATCCACTCGAAACCAAGCAAATCCATGGATCAAAATCAACAAAACTTCATCTAACCAACAAATCACAAAAAAATTTGGGGCTATTTTTGGTGGGGATTTTCAAAATTTAGGACGAAATCAAACAAAAGAAGGCTAGAAAACGGTGGGAGGGACTCCAAATACGTGATGAACGTGGCTCATGATACCATATGATACGGGGCGAACCCGGTGTAGGCCGATCTTTCACGTTTGGAGTGGGATCCCTCGAAGAACACGATGAACGCGGGGAAGAACGGAGAGAAATCACAAGGGGAAACACTCAAGAACAAGTCTAATCACACATCCACTAGACAATCAAACACACAAGATCCACAAGTTACATGAACAACAAAGGGAAAGATACAAGGTAAAGTTCATCTCCATGAGGAGGTCTTGAAGGGGTCCGCCCAAGAGGGGGTCTTGATGATATATCCCGCAGGATCTTCTCCTAGATGGAGGTCTTGACCTCCAATGGAGTAGTGGTCTCTCTCTCTCTCTCTCTCTCTCAAGAGTAGACGAAGGTAGGAGCAAAGCTCACCTAAGAATGAGCTATCATATTTGCTAACCTTAGAAAGGAGGTGGAGGTGGTCTATTTATAGTCTAAGCCACGAAGGGGTAAGTGGGAGAGGGATACAAGGCCAAAGGCCCGCGGCTGCGCACACAGGCGTCGGACGTCCGGAAGGGGTCGGACTTCCGGAAGCTCGGGACGGTCCGGACGTCCGGAAGTCTTCGGACATCCGTAAATTCTGTTCTGTCGCCGTAGCATCGGTCGTCCGGTCGGTGTCGGTCGTCCGTGCGCTGGGACTTGTCGGACGTTCGGCCTTGGTCGGTCGTCCGGGCGCTGTAGAGGGTCGGACGTTCGGAGGCTTCCGGTCGTCCGGTCGCTGTAGACTCCGCAACACCTTCTTCTTTCGTCTTTGCTTCCATGCCTCCCTCGCGGATGGTGTAGTCGTTCCTTGGCGCTTGCACTCCTCCTTGACATCCGTGAAGCTCCGACAATACCTATGCATGCACACGGGAGAAGTGTCAAGTAGTATACCATCCTCGAATGGGTCAACTGAGCACGTGTAAAGGAGAAGATTCACCTTTATGTATGAGAAGTAGAGGTCGCACGTGTCACTTGCCAAACGGACTCTTGACATGGTGATGACCGTAGGATGCTCTGCATCACTCGTGTTCATAAGGATAAAAATATTACTTTGCTTCCTATGACTACTGATTCCATTTTGAAAGATGATATTAATAGAGCTAATAAAGCAAAACAGGAGAAAAATAAGAGTGAAAATCAGATTGTGGCAAAATAATTTGAGCAACAAATGAAGCCTAATAATAAGCCATCTAGTGTTGCTTCTGAAATTAAATTGAAAAGTGCATGTTTATTTGCCACCAAATCTGATATTGATGAGCTAGATTCTAGCAAATCTGTTTGCTATGCTTTTGTGTGCATAGAGGCATTATTTTCATTCGAGGACGTGCCTTCCTCTTTGCCCCTCGCTGTCACTAACATTTTGCAGGAGTTACGACGTCTTCCCACAAGGCGTGCCACCGGATTACCACCTATTCGAGGGATTGACCATCAAATTGACTTAATTCCGGTGCATCGCTACCCAACCGTGCACCATACCGTACCAATCCAGAGGAGATGAAGGAGATTATCGTCAAGTACAGGAGCTGCTCGACAAAGGTTATATACGCGAATCTCTTAGTCCTTGTGTTGTTCCTATTATACTAGTGCCTAAAAAGGATGGTACGTCGGCGTATGTGTGTTGATTGTAGAGGCATTAATAATATTACTATTCGTTATCGTCATCCTATTCCTAGGCTAGATGATATGCTTGATGAATTGAGTGGTTCTACAATATTCTCCAAAGTTGATTTATGTAGTGGATACCATCAAATTCGTATGAAATTGGGAGATGAATGGAAAACAACATTTAAAACTAAGTTTGGTTTATATGAGTGGTTAGTCATGCCTTTTGGGTTAACTAATGCACCTAGTACTTTCATGAGACTAATGAACGAAGTTTTACGTGCTTTCATTGGACGATTTGTGGTTGTCTATTTTGATGATATACTGATTTATAGCAAATCTTTGGAAGAACATTTGGAACATTTACGTGATGTTTTTAATGCTCTACGTGATGCACGTTTGTTTGGTAACCTTGGGAAGTGCACCTTTTGCACCGACCGAGTATCTATTCTTGGCTATGTTGTTACTCCACAGGGAATAGAAGTTGATAAAGCCAAGATTGAAGCTATTGAGAGTTGGCCGCAGCCCAAAACGGTCACACAAGTGAGGAGTTTTCTTGGACTCGCTGGTTTCTATAGGAGTTTTGTGAGAGATTTTAGCACCATTGCTGCACCTCTCAATGAGCTTACAAAGAAGGATGTGCCTTTTGTTTGGGGTACCGCACAGGAAGAAGCCTTCACGGTATTGAAAGATAAGTTGACACATGCTCCTTTACTCCAACTTCCTGATTTTAATAAGACTTTTGAGCTTGAATGTGATGCTAGTGGAATTGGATTAGGAGGTGTGTTATTACAAGATGGCAAACCTGTTGCATACTTTTCTGAAAAATTGAGTGGGCCTAGTCTGAACTATTCTACTTATGATAAAGAATTATATGCACTTGTTCAAACTTTAGAGACATGGCAACATTATTTATGGCCCAAAGAATTTGTTATACATTCTGATCATGAATCTTTGAAACATATTAAAAGTCAAGCTAAACTGAATCGTAGACATGCTAAATGGGTTGAATTCATTGAGACTTTCCCTTATGTCATTAAACACAAGAAGGGTAAAGAAAATGTTATTGCTGATGCTTTGTCTCGTCGCTATACTATGCTTTCACAACTTGACTTCAAAATATTTGGTTTGGAGACCATCAAAGATCAATATGTGCATGATGCTGATTTTAAAGATGTAATGCAGAATTGTAAAGAAGGAAGAACATTGAACAAGTTCGTTGTTAATGATGGTTTTGTGTTCCATGCTAACAAGCTATGCATTCCTGCTAGCTTTGTTCGTCTTTTGTTGTTGCAGGAGGCGCATGGAGGAGGATTAATGGGACACTTTGGCGTGAAGAAGATGGAGGACGTACTTGCTACACATTTCTTTTGGCCAAAGATGAGACGGGATGTTGAGCGTTTTGTTGCTCGCTGCACTACATGTCAAAAAGCTAAGTCACGACTCAACCCTCATGGTTTATATATGCCTTTGCCTGTGCCTAGTGTTCCTTGGGAGGATATATCTATGGACTTTGTTTTAAGTTTACCTCGAACAAAGAAGGGGAGGGATAGCATATTTGTTGTCGTGGATAGATTCTCGAAAATGGCACACTTTATACCATGTCATAAAAGCGATGATGTTGTTAATGTTGCTGATTTGTTCTTTCGTGAAATTATTCGCTTGCATGGTGTGCCAAATACTATTGTTTCAGATCGTGATACTAAATTTCTTAGCCACTTTTGGAGATGTTTATGGGCTAAGTTGGGGACTAAACTGCTTTTTGTACTACTTGTCACCCCCAAACTGATGGACAAACTGAAGTAGTCAATAGAACATTGTCTACTATGCTTAGGGATGTTTTGAAGAATAATAAGAAAATGTGGGAAGAATGCTGGCCTCATATTGAATTGGCTTATAATCGTTCATTTCATTCTACTACTAAGATGTGCCCTTTTGAAATTGTGTGTGGTTTCCTACCTCATGCACCCATTGATTTGTTGCCTCTTCCATCTTCGGAGAAGAATAATTTTGATGCTAAACAACGTGCTGAATTGATCTTAAAAATGCAGGAGTTAACTAACGAAAACATTGAGCGTGTGAATGTTAAATATAAACTTGCTGGAGATAAGGGTAGAAAACATGTTGTCTTTGCACCTGGAGATCTTGTTTGGTTACATTTGCGTAAGGATAGGTTTCCTAATTTGCGCAAATCAAAGCTAATGCCACGTGCTGATGGTCCATTTAAGGTGTTAGAGAAAATAAATGATAATGCATATAAACTATAGCTGCCTGCAGAATTTGGGGTTAGTCCCACTTTTAACATTGCAGATTTGAAGCCTTATTTGGGTGAGGAAGATGAGCTTCCGTCGAGGACGTCTTCATTTCAAGAAGGGGAGGATGATGAGGACATCAATACCATTGTTACACCCACAGCCCCTACTGTTACATATACTGGACCAATTACTAGAGCTCACGCACGCCAATTTAATTACCAGGTACTTTCGTTTCTTTGTAATGATTCTAATGTTCATGAGAATATGATACTGCCTAAATTGGATACATTTGTTTTGCTTACAAATGAAGGGCCGAGATTGGAGAAGGATGAACATTGGAGCAAGAACACGCATGGAGTTAATGGCATGCGCAACGGGATCAAGGACGGAGTTACAAGTGATGATTTCAGGACTTTGAAGCCACCATAAGGAGTGCATGAAGCCTTGGACGAAATATACAAGATGCCACTTCATAATATTCGTCCATAGGCTAGTCTAGGTGCTGCGTCACCTTATTATTGGGCCAGGCCCATGTAATTTCGAAATACTTAAGTATAGGCTATTTTTATAGTCCGTATGTGTGGGGAAACAAGAGTTAGGGTTGGTTTCGGACCCCACCCTCAAGGGCCACGAAATTCCCTCCTCTTTCTCCATATATACAGCCCTTAGGGCGTCGTTTAGACTTTGGGTTTTGTTTAGATTAAAAGTTCGCCATAGCTGCAACTTCGCGTACTTCGTTTGTGTTCAACGACCAAACCAAGGCGTCACAGAACCCCACCTTCATTAATAAAGCCTTCCTCTTATATTCGCAATATCCAGATTGCAATCTTAGTTTCTTGCTTGTTCTTCGTTTGCTCGAAGGAAATAGGCCCTCGTGGTCAGGTTGATCGTGCTCCGGCGTGGTCAATAACCCTCGGAAGTTGGTTTGGCGATAGCTGGACGCGAGTGCCCGAGTCAACCACCTCAAGAAGATGCATGAAGATACAAGGCACACCATCGAGCGCCAAGTACAACGACTTGCGACCAAGCTCAACGTCAACAAGCAACCCATGATATTCAACATTGGAGATCTTGTGTGGCTACACCTTCGCAAGGACCGCTTCCCCAACGAACGCAAGTCCAAACTTCTACCACGAGCCGATGGACCCTTCAAGGTGCTTGCACGCTACAACAACAACGCATACAAGATCGACATCCCATGCGACAAGTACAACGTGAGCGACGTCTTCAACGTCAAGGATCTGATGTAGGGCGGAACCCTACGTGGATGATCTTTCACGTTGGAGCGGATCCTACGGGGAATCACGAAGAACACGCGAAAGAACAAGAGGGAAACACGGAGAAAACGAGAGAGGAATCACTAAACCAACAAGAGATCAATCACACAAGTGCTAGATCGATGAACACAAAGGGAGATACATGATTCAAGGTCAACAAAGGACGATACAAACCGTAGCCGTTCTTCTCCGTGAGGAGGTCTTGATGGGGGCCACCCAAGAGGGGGTCTTGAATCCAAGGTGGATCTTCTCCGAAGAGGGGCTGCGGTCTCTCGTCGAGTAGATCCGGTATGGATGAGTGAAGCTCTATCTAATGAGCTAAATCAACGCTAACCTAGAAAGAGGAAGGGGATGGAGTATATATAGTCTAGGGGGGGCGAAGAGGTACATGGGTCTCGGCCCTTTACTGTGCGCAGACAAGCGGAGCCGGATGTCCGAGCGTCGGCCCGGATGTCCGGGGCTTCAGGAGGCGCCGGATGTCCGGGCTGGGGGCCGGATGTCCGGGCTGGCCTGGGTCTTCCAGACGCATTGGTGGGCGCGGATTTCGGGCGAGGGCGGATATCCGGGGCCGTGGGAGGCCGGATGTCCGGGGCTGGGGGCGGATGTCCGAGCCCTGTAGGTTTGCGGCTGTGATGGGCGCCGGATGTCCGGGCTGGGGCGGATGTCCGGCTTATGGAAGGGCGGATGTCCGGGCTGACGCCGGATGTCCGGGCTCTGCAGGCTTTCTCCGGTTCCTCTCGTCGTGTTCCTTCATCCTTGTACTTGGGGACTTGTCCATCATTCCGAGCATCTCCGAGAGGGTCTCCTTGGTACCTAGGAATGCATAGAGTCCTCGCCTTAGGTAGCAACCATGTCTCACACGAATGGAAAGGGGAAGCATGTAGGAACGGGTTCACCTTGTGTCCAATGGCGAATAGTCGAGGTCTCATCTCATGTATCCTTGGGGCTTGGAGAGTAGTCGGAGTGTACATGGTGATGAACGTGGGATGCTCCGCATGATCTCCCCTCCCTTGGGAAAGATCCGACCTCGGATCGTGATCCTCATCACCATGGAAACGGTTGTCGTAGACGGACTTGTAGTTGGACGAAGTTGAAGACATGGCGCAATCCAAGTAGTCCAAGGTGTCGCCGGAGTGATAGACATGCAAAAAGAGCAAACACAAGAAACACTCGGAAATACAATGGTTAGCGCACCCAAAGTGTCCATCATGTAAGAATGAGTCCGTCCATAGGAATTGTTCATGACAAGGCATGAGATGCTTATCCAAATGATGTAAAATGACATGTAAAGCATTCATGGGAACCAAAGCATGGTGCATAAAGCGACAAATTCTACCATTGTGCAAAATGATGTCATAGAGAGACGGTTTATCAATAGCATGAATATGGCAATGGATTCTCAACATGTGTATGATATCATGCAATTGATGATGGGCAATATGATCATGATGTATGAATATGCCATCAAGGAAGATCACAACAAATTTGCTAAGAAAATGCACAAGCTCATATATCATGGATGACATGGGAAGAGGTGCAACAAGACAATCAAAATGTGTGTCAATCCATGCATAGGGTGCAAACTTGTGGTGAGAATGGTATGTCCATCGAGCATGACATGTATGAGCACAATCAACAAATATGGAGATGGTGGTGTACCAATGCTCGATGTCGTGGCATGAGTGGAATTCCGAAGGTGCATCCAAGTCCAAGCGCTCCTCAATGTAAAGGTCCATAGAGCCAATCTCCAATGTCGCTCCTCCGTCCGTGAGATGTATCATGTAGACAACAAGAAGGAAACAACAATGAAAGAGTGACCCATCCAATATGCAAACTTGAGGATGGCTCAAAGGGAAGGAGTTCACCTTTATGAGGATGTCGAAAATGTTGGTGTCGCACATCGTGTATGCCTTCACATAACCAATATGTCTCATGACGGGAATGCCTTGTGAATCCTTCAAAATGAAAGAACATGACAAACACTCGGAAAAACAAATGAGGTTAGCGCAAGTGCAAAACCTATCATTCGTGTGGTAAGATACCGAACAAGTGTATGCATCATGCTCATCATAAGAAAGTACAAGGGAGCATTTCAAAGTATGGAGGCATATGATGTAAGAACAACCAAAGACAATAGGCTCAATCAAAGAAGCATGCATCACAAGTAATATGTCAAAGTCTCCAAGATCAATAAGCATAGTATGGTTGCACTCAATACAAGTGGATATGAAAGAGGCAACTAATGGACACAAGAGACCATGATCAAGATATATCATGTGAGAGGCATGAGCATATATGTCATCAACCCAAGAAAGCAAGTAATAGTGGAACATGGGTGATGCAACATAGCAAGCAATCATATCAATCAAGTGAAGTAAGCTAGTAGTGCGAAGATGCAACGTACTAGAAGGAATCAAGGCAATCATGTCATGGGTGCAAATAGTGTGCATGAATACTTCACATGACATGTCACAAGCATGAAAGCAAGATATGAGTAAAATGTCATCAATGTATTGGCGAGAGACCATATGTAAATAACAATGGGGCATCATGACTCTCCCAACACAACAATCAACAATAGCATGGGGCACATGATAAACATGGCAAAAGAAACAAGGATCTCCACCAAGCATGCAAATACACATAGGAGTATCATAATGGTGAATCATGGGTATATGCAAGCAAGGGTCACAATTGCATGACAAAGGCATAGAAGCAAGCATAGCATGCAATGTGAACACGGTAAAATGAGCATAAGGTGAGAAGTGGTAAATAGCCCATAGCCGTGTGAGTGCCAAGTAGAAGAGATGCGCATAGTCCTTTCGCGAAGGGAGCGGTGGTAAGGATAGTCCACGGGATCCCAAGTCATCGTTGCTCTCAAGAGCTCGTTTCGTCAACTCTTGGGATTGAGAAGTTGACGAGTATACATGAGTACCTACACTTAACAAAGACAAAGGAAAAATTGTGTGTGCATGGTATATGTACACATCATCCATCATGATGCGCACATGCATGTGTCGGTTAGCACAAAATATCCAATGCTCAAATAAATGAGATGCGTGATATAGAAACATGTCATCCATCATGATAGGTTTGTTGTTATGTATAGCATAATGGAGACTCAAATTGTGTAATGCATCATGAGAAATATGTAGAGCATTGTTATTCATGGAATGCATATGGTTCATAATTATGGGAATCATGCAAAGTATGAGATGCATCAAAATCTCCTAATATGTATGAGGAAACTATGGGGTCTCCTCATGAGCAAGAGTAGAAACATCACGTGGAGAATATTGACAACATCCAAAACAATGCATATTGAACAATGTGATCATGGCATGACATAGTAGGCAATTGCATAAATCATGTAAAGGAAGCATGGCAATATCATCACAAGAGAAACAAAAGCCAATGACCATCATCTCGTCATCTATGCCATAAGTGCAAATGGGATTTATTTTAATGGTGCATGCATAGTTACTATGTTGAGATTGAAATGAGGCAATATGGGAGATCTCACTCATAGCATATGACAAGTTCAATGGATTGTCAAACATGAAGTGACCAATAGAATTTTCACATGATATCCTATGGAGCATAACATCACAACTAGGCAACTCAACATGCTCATCATCATATTCATCATAAATAGATAAGTCAAGGCATGAAGAAGTTTCACTAGCATGAAGCATGGTAATAGGTGGGTCGACATCATGGGAGCAATCAATGTCAAGATGGTCCACTAGTGGGACAAGAGAAGCACCATCACCTATGTTACCTTTGGAGCGTCGCTCATGTGTTGTAGGTGAGGTGTTGAAGATCGTCTCGTTGTCATCTTCATGTTGATGGAACCATGTGGGGGGTGCACATCGTCCACCATGGCCATCGTCGTGTCCAATGTAGGGATGGACTCGTCGAGGATAGGCATGTCGTCATGTAAGAGACCTAGCACCAAAGAAGAAAACACGCTAGGAGTAGAGGTTAAGTCGTTAGAAATCATAGTGGCCTCATGTGCCGTGTCAACTACCTCACTCACTAAGTGTTGTTGCTCACTCACTCCCTCAAGGATGCTCTCACTCGTATGGTGGGTAGAGTCACTCAAATGGCGCTCAACCTCACATAGGATGTGTGGCATGCTCTCATGTGTGGGGCTAGTGGTGGTCACACTCATCCTCTCATAGGAAATGCTCTCATTGTCACGTATGGTGGAGTCACTCATGTCACTCGTGGGGTGGTGGCTCTCCTCACATGGCAATTGGGGCTTCTCGACATATGTGGGTGCCCGAGAGATGTAGGTGCAAATGTCTCCATGCGCGATCGCGTAGCTTGACTCGGAGTAAGAGTCCAATGTGGGCGTCGTCTTCATGTTGTTGAAGAGGTTCGTGCTCGTCGCCGTGGTCGAAGGGGATGGCCCTTGCTCGACCTTCTTGTCGCCGTCTTGTTGTTGGAGGCCCATATGATGTGGCACCTCATAGCTCGTCTCCATGACCGAAGGGAGTTTCCCATGCTCGGCCATCTTCCTTGAGGGGCTTCCAAAGATGGAAGTGTCGCCCTCGCTCGTAGGAAGTCGCCTTGGACTTGATGAAGTCGATGTAGGCGTACACGTGGGAAGTAGGCGAAGATGCCGTACGTCCAAAGGCGGAGATGCCTTGAGAACACTGGGCGAAGATGCCGAAGTGGTTGATGTAGCCGTAGCGCCGTCTTGGTAGTGCTCGTCTCGCGGTCTTCTCTTGTGCTTATGAAGCTTCGACTTGGCGTGAAGTAGGGCTTGTTGGGACTTGTGCATTTGCGCTTGTGGAGCATCTTCATGATGATGATGTCGTTGTCGTGCTTGAGCTCCTTGGCGTTCGTCGTCGTCGTGCACATGATGCTTGGAGGTGACTTGCCCTTCATGACGATGTTGATCACGAACGTGAAGGTGGTCGCCATGGAGATGTGGACGACTTGCTCTTGCATCGCTTGGGCGCTCCAAAGACTTGTAGCTTGAATGTCGCCGTCTTGAAGATGACGAAGGGGAAGTAGACTTGAGCAAGATCCGAATCTCCTCCATCCTCGCATCTTGCTCCTCTTTATGTGCGGCAAGCTTCTTGTCGAAGTAGTCCCTTCTCCTTGCTTCGGAGTGATGAATGTCGATGGAGATGTTCTCGATGCGCTCTCGCAATCTTGATTGTGTGCCTTGCACTTCTCGTTGTAGATCGCAGAGAGACGCTTTGGTGATGTAGTTGTTCACGCCGTCGTTGTTGTCGTAGACCGGAGATGAAATGCCTTGCCTATCCATCACAAGACTCGAGCAAATATGAGTGGGAGAAAGAGAAGAACTTATAACAATGTACCTTGACCGATGTTGAAAATGAATCAAGTTCACTCAAATGCGGACAATGAAATAGCACTATTGGTACCAATCCTTGTTGGTTCTCACACCTACACAAGTAAAGCTTATGGAGGAGCTCGGTGAGGATAGTGGCACAAAAATTTAATGCAAAATGTTAGCAAGAGTCAATAATGTTGAAAGAGATTCACAAATTCGCAAGTGAAACAAATGGACCAATAGCAAAGAATGGCACACGGAAACACACACACGGATAGATAAATGGGGCCGTGCAACCAAGGAATGAGCTCAAAATGTGGAATCCACGGAAAACGCTCGTGTTGCACAACTCAAGAGAGACGCTAGCACGATTGCTCAATAGGCGGATACGACACTTGTGCACAACCTATAAGATGCAAAATGGATAAACTTCTATCCCAAGTATGCTATGTATGTATGGTTCCCAGTGTTTCTCTCAAGATGATCCAAGATGATCGGATATGACAATGTTATATGCAATATGGTATGATGCTATGGCACTTGCTTACAAGCTCTTTGCTCTCTTTCTTTTGCTTAAAAGCTTTATTTCTTTTTTTTCTATGGCCACTTTGCACAATGCACAAACCAAGATAGCAATTGTGTGTATGCGGGAACAAACTTGTGACACAAGATATGATACCAATGTATGCACCACAATGATATGGTATATATGCTATGGGAAGTATGATCACTAATGTGCACAAGTAACGTTGCCGGCAATACTCAAATGGCTAGTCTCGATAGGCAAGTAACGCAAAAGTAAGGCTAGGGGTTAACAATGCAATGGCAAGGGGAATATACAATGGAGGGATACCACGATACCAAGATGATATGGAGGTTACCTCCGGCGATGATGAGTAGCGGTGTTCTTGATGTAGATACCCAGATGATGGAGACTCGTCCCTAAGTAGCCGAAACACCTTAGGAAACGGAAAAAACGCGAACTCAAAATCTCAAATGACAAATGTCAAATGGTGGTAGCGGGAATGCGGTGGTGCTTTGCACCTGGCAATGCGGAAGTGGAATGATGGGCTATACATGTGTCGGAGTTGAAGTTGCCATCCCTAAGTAGCCGAAACACCTTAGGAGACACAAGCCACAACTCGAAAAAGCTCAAACAACTATTGGGTTAAGTTGGGTTGTCGGAAGTGTATGGTGGGCAAGGTTATGTGGAAGTGGTGGTGGTGGTTGATGAAGAGGCAATCGTCCCTAAGTAGCCGAAACACCTTAGGAGACTCGAATCACTACTCAAGCAACCACTAATGCTATGGGGAACCAAATGGGTTAGGTTGCGGAAGTCGGTGGTGGTTATGCGGAGGATGTGGTGGAAGCCCTAGGCAAAGATGCCAAAGTTCACAAAATTTAATGGAGTCAAATTGTGTTGGTGGTATTTCTGTGGGAAGGGGAATGTCAATAGCTTCAAAACGAGCTAAAGAACGTCAAAATCGGACTCCGGATGAATTAGTTATGGACAAAACGGTGAAATGGGAAAGCTGAAATGTACAGGGGCCGGATATCCGGGGGTCGGGGCTGGATTTCCGGGGGTGTATGTCCAGAACCGTGCGAATTTGGTGCTCTAGGGCCCGGATGTCCGGCTTGGGGCCCGGAGGTCCGGCCTGAGGCCCGGATGTCCGGCCCGACGATTCCAGATCTCGTTTGGGGCGGAAATTTTCGAATCGGGGCGGAAATTGATGATTTCAAGGTCAAAATTGGAGAGTTTTCGTGGATGGAAAGTGCGGAAACTTGGGGAAATGCTAGATCCACTCGAAACCAAGCAAATCCATGGATCAAAATCAACAAAACATCATCAAAACTAACAAATCACAAAAAAAATTTGGGGCTATTTTTGGTGGGGATTTTCGGATTTAGGACGAAATCAACAAAATCAAGCTAGAAAAAGAGGGGTAGGGGCTCCAAAAACGTTATCAACCTAAGCTCTGATCCATAGATGATGTAGGGCAGAACCCTACGTGGACGATCTTTCACGTTGGAGCGGATCCTACGGGGAATCACGAAGAACACGCGGAAGAACAAGAGGGAAACACGGAGAAAACGAGAGAGGAATCACTAAACCAACAAGAGATCAATCACACAAGTGCTAGATCGATGAACATAAAGGGAGATACATGATTCAAGGTCAACAAAGGACGATACAAACGGTAGCCGTTCTTCTCCGTGAGGAGGTCTTGATGGGGGCCACCCAAGAGGGGGTCTTGAATCCAAGGTGGATCTTCTTCGAAGAGGGGCCGCGGTCTCTCTCATCGAGTAGATCCAGTATGGATGAGCGAAACTCTATCTAATGAGCTAAATCAACGCTAACCTAGAAAGAGGAAGGGGATGGAGTATATATAGTCTAGGGGGGCGAAGAGGTACATGGGTCTCGGCCCTTATTTGTCTTGTGACAGCGGAGCCGGATGTCCGGCGTCGGCCGGATGTCCGGGCTTCAGGAGGCGCCGAATGTCGGGCTGGGGCCGGATGTCCGGCTGGCCTGGGTCTTCAGACGATTGGTCTGGGCGCGGATTTCGGCGAGGGGCGGATATCCGGGCTTCGTGGGAGGCCGGATGTCCGGGGCCTGGGGGCCGGATGTCCGGGCCCTGTAGGTTTGCGGCGGCTGTGATGGGCGCCGGATTCCGGGCTGGGGGCCGGATGTCCGGGCTGACGCCAGATGTCCGGGCTCTGCAGGCTTTCTCCGGTTCCTCTCGTCGTGTTCCTTCATCCTTGTACTTGGAGACTTGTCCATCATTCCGAGCATCTCCGAGAGGGTCTCCTTGGTACCTAGGCAGGCATAGAGTCCTCGCCTTAGGTAGCAACCATGTCTCACACGAATGGAAAGGGGAAGCATGTAGGAACGGGTTCACCTTGTGTCCAATGGCGAATAGTCGAGGTCTCATCTCATGTATCCTTGGGGCTTGGAGAGTAGTCAGAGTGTACATGGTGATGAACGTGGGATGCTCCGCATCAGGATCTCTCGCCCTACCATGTGTTGAAGATCTCGATCCGAGGTCAGATCTTTCGCAGGGGGGAGATGATGCGGAGCATCCCAAGGCCATCCTCATGGACCTACCTACATCTCCCACGACACCACTTGGACCAATGACAAGAGCCCGTGCGAGAGCCATCGTGAACGAGGTTAACTCTCACCTTGTTGAACTCCCCTTTGACCCACTTGAGACATGGCTACTACCTCAAACGGAGATGCTTTGTGTGCTTAGGTACCATGTAAGCAACCAAGGGGAAGGAATGGTGCAAGATGGACATCAAGAGCATGGAGACAATCTGCCCAGCCCAGAAAGACCGGAACAACCGCACAACTACCGCCTGGGCGGAACAACCGGCCGACTACCGTCCAACAACTGGTCCACCTTCTGTGATCGAGCGGTGCAAGGCCGGTACTGCACCGGATGTACCGGTAACTACCAAAAGACCGGTACTACCACCCAGGCAACCGGTACAACCGCTGGCCCCTTCGACGTTCACCTCCAGAAGCCAGCGCCTGACCTCCCAGCGGTACTACCGCCCTCCATGTCTGGTACTTCCGCCCTACATGAGCTCCCAGCGGAACAACCGCCCCCGTTACTGGTACTACCGGCCTGCCTGTGCGCAGTGAAAGGGTTAACAACCCGTGTAACCCCAACTTACCCCTTTACTATAAGTACTCGCCCCTAGCTCTGAATTTGGTTCAGCAAAGGATTAGCTCATGTTTATGTGAGAGCTTTGCTCATCCACTTGGTTACCTTCTCCTCGTGATAGAGGCAAAGGTGTCCCGTCTTTCGATGAGATGGTGGCTATCGTTTTGGAGGAAGTCGATTTTGACGATCCGAATACGAACGTGCGAGGACGTCGCGCCTTAGCAATCGCTAAACCAACTCCGATAGGTTATTGACCACGCCGGAGCACGATCAACCTGACCAGGAAGGTCTTTTTCCTGCAGGCAAAATGAAGAACAAGCAAGAAACTAAGATTGCAATCTGGATATTGTGAATATAATAGGAAAGCTTTATTGATCAAGGTGGGGTTCTGTGACACCTTTGTCTGGTCGTCGAACACAAACGAAGTACGCGAAGTTGCAGCTATGGCAAACTTTTAATCTAAACAAAAACCCAAAGTCTAAACGACGCCCTAAGGGCTGTATATATGGAGGAAGAGGAGGGAATTTCGTGGCCCTTGACGGAGGGGTCTGAAACCAACCCTAACTTGATGCGGAGCATCCTACGATCATCCCCATGTACACTCGAGCATACGCCATTGGACCTAAGGTGAACCCGTTCCTACATGCTTCCCCTTTCCACTCGCACGAGACATGGTTGCTACCTAATGCAAAGATGCTACATGTGCTTAGGAACCAAGGAGACGACCATGGAGATGCTCGAGGCATACGCCAAGTCCACACGGAAGCGGATCAAGAAGTGCCTCAAGTGGAGTCGCCGCGGAGCTACATCGGCCGGACATCCGGCAGGAGCCCGGATATCCGGCGCCACCAACTAGAAGAAGACCAGAGAGAGACCGAAGCCAGGCGACTCTACAGCGGCCGGACATCCGGCCGACCCTCGGACATCCGGCGCCTGCCGGAAATCCGGCGCACGCTATCCAGAGAGCAGAAGCATCGGCCACTCCAGCCCGGAAATCCGGCCCGCTAGCCCGGACATCCGGCACCTCGTGAAGGCCCGGACATCCGGCCTCCCCTGCCTGCGTGCAGTACATCCGGGCCGAGGCCCATGTACCCCTTCGCCCCTTAGACTATATATACTCCCCCTCCACCTACGTTTTAGGGTTAGCGTTGATTTAGCTCAAGTTAGAGATAGAGCTTCGCTCATCCATCGGATCTCCTTCTCGTGAGAGACCGCGGCCTCTTTGGAGAAGATCCTATCAGATTCAAGACCCCCTCGTGGGAAGATCCCCTTCTGGATTCAAGCCCTCCTCGCGGAGAAGAACGGTTCCTTTGTATCCTCTACCTTTGTTGACTTTGGATCTCGTGTATCTGTTTGTGTTCTTTGATCTAGCATTTGTGTGACCGATTCCTTGTTGGTTGAGTGTATTCCCTCGTTCCTCCCCGTGATTTCCTCGTGTTCTTCCGCTCGTTCTTCGTGTCTCCCTGTAGGATCCACTCCAAACGTGAAAGATCGACGCTATAGGGTTTCGCCCTACATCATCTTGGTATCATGAGCCACGTTGATCACGTTTTTGAAGCCCCTACCCCGTGTGTTTCTAGCTTGATTTTGTTGATTTCGTCCTAAATCCGAAAATCCCCACCAAAAATAGCCCCAATTTTTTTTTGTGATTTGTTAGTTTTGATGATGTTTTGTTGATTTTGATCCGTGGATTTGCTTGGTTTCGAGTGGATCTAGCATTTCCCCAAGTTTCCCCACTTTCCATCCACGAAATCTCTCCAATTTTTACCTTGAAATCATCAATTTCCGCCCCCAATTCAAAAATTTCCGCCCCAAACAAGATCCGGATTCATCGGCCGGACATCCGGGCCTCAGGCCGGACATCGGGGCCATCTGGCCGGACATCCGGGCCCCAAGCCGGACATCCGGCTCCTGGAGCGCCAAATCTGCTCGGTTCTGGACAGACACCCCCGGAAATCCGTGCTCCACCCCGGACATCCGACCCCTGGGATTTCAGCTTTTCACGTTTCACCGTTTCGGCCATAACTAATTCATCCGGAGTCCGATTTTGACGTACTTTAGCTCGTTTTGAAGCTATTGACATCCCCCATCCCACAAAAATACCACCAACATCATTTGACTCCATCAAATTTTCCAAAATTTGGCAAGTTTGCCTAGGCCTTCCACCATATCATCCGCATTACCACCACCGACTTCCGCAACCTAACCCATATTGCACCCCTTTACATTTGAGGTTGTTAGAGTAGTGATTCGAGTCTCCTAAGGTGTTTCGGCTACTTAGGTATGATTGCTTCTTCATCAACCACCACCATAACTTCCGCATAGGCTTGCCCACCATACACTTCAACCACCTCAACTTAACCCAATAGTTGTTTGAGCTTGTTTGAGTTGTGGCTTGTGTCTCCTAAGGTGTTTCGGCTACTTAGGGACGGCAACTTCAACTCCGACACGTGTATAGCCCATCATTCCACTTCCGCATTGCCAAGTGCAAACCACCACCGCATTCCCGCTACCACCATTTGGCATTTGACGTTTGAGATTTTGAGTTCGCGGTTTTTCCGTTTCCTAAGGTGTTTCGGCTACTTAGGGACGAGTCTCCATCATCTTGGTATCTACATCAAGAACACCGCCACTCATCATCGCAAAGGACGGTAACCTCGATGACACCATTGTATATTCCCCTTGCAAATTGCATTGATAACCTCTAGCCCATTTTGCGTTACTTGCCTATCGAGACTAGCCATTTGAGTATTGCCGGCAACGTTACTTGTGCACATTAGTGATCATACTTCCCATAGCATACACACCATACCATCGTGGTGCATATATTGGTATCGTATCTTGTGTCACAAGTTTGTTCCCGCATATACACAATTGCTATCTTGGTTTGTGCATTGTGCAAAAGTGGCCATACAAAAAAAAAGAATAAGCTTTTAAGCAAAAAGAAAGAGAGCAAAGAAGTTTGTACGCAAGAGCCATAGCATCATACCACAATACATCATATGGTATCATACTTAATCATTTTGTGAGAAACACCGGGAACCATACATACATAGCATACTTGGGATAGAGAGTTTATCCATTCTGCATCTTGTAGGTTGTGCACAAGTGTCGTATCCGCCTATTGAGCAATCGTGCTAGCGTCTCTCTTGAGTTGTGCAACACGAGCGTTTTGGTGGATTCCACATTTTGAGCTCATTCCTTGGTTGCACGACCCCATTTATCTATCCGTGTGTGTGTTTCCGTGTGCCACATATTGCTATTGGTCTACTTGTTTCGCTTGCGAATTTGTGAATCTCTTTCAACATTATTGACTCTTGCTAACATTTTGCATCAAATTTTTG
Organism: Aegilops longissima; assembly: GCA_021605205.1. NCBI lineage: Eukaryota > Viridiplantae > Streptophyta > Magnoliopsida > Poales > Poaceae > Aegilops > Aegilops longissima. The sequence continues at coordinate 238,902,621 of CM038676.1, read as the reverse complement.
TGCCACTATCCTCACCGAGCTCTACCATAAGCTTTACTTGATAGGTGTGAGTGAACAAGTCCGGTACCAATTCCACTATTCTTTCGTCTCACATTGAGTGAAACGGGATACATCCTCAACTTTGGGAAAAGGTAACTTGGTATTTTTTATCTCATTTCCTACTCACCTCTACTCGAGTCTTGTGATGGATAGGCAAGGCATTTCACCTTCGGTCTACAACAACAACGACGAGTTCGACGCCACGAACAACAACTCCGACGCCAAGATGCAAGCTCAAATGGAGGAGATCAAAGCCCTCATCAAGGCCTACAAGCGATCTTCCTCATCTTTGAGAAGACGCTCAAGAGCACATGCTTCCGAGCTACCATCTCCGGGAAGATCACATCGGCATCGACACCGTCACCACCAAGAATGTGAAGGTCAAGAGCTCTACATCAACAACCGCTCAATGACTTCACCATCTCCCTTGGCATCTTCTCCTACGGACATACGGCATCTTCGCCAACAAGCACCCCAAGACGACGCTCAAGAGAAGCTCCCCAAGCTCAAGTCCGCGACTTCCACGAGCTACTACGACCTCGACATCGACCATGCGATTCCTTTCTATGGGACTTACGAACCCGAGGAGTATCTCGAGTGGGAGCGCTTAATGGACAACTACCTCAAGCTACATCAAGTTCCTCCCGAAGATCAAGTGAAGTGCGCCACAAGAAACTTCCACGACTACGCCTCGACATGGTGGCTTCACACACCTCCGGAGTACTACGACATGAGTTGGCCCAAGACGAAGAGAGCTTTGCGGCAAGAGTTTGTGCCTCCAACCTACATGGAACAACTTCGACGCCAATTGGAGAACACCATCCAAGGATCCAAGTCCATCGACACATACTTCAAGGAGATGAAGATTGCCTTGCGACGAGCCGGCGTGGACGACCCCATTTCGATGAAGTTCCACTTCATAATGGGATTGCACAACGACATCTCCAAGACCATCTTCCTCGAGAATTACAAGTCCATCGACGACTACTACATTGGTGCTCTCAAGGCGGAACTAGAACTCAAGAAGGCCAAGGCTTCTCCACCCCAAGCAAACTTCGCGGCGACCAAGCTCTACGACAAGCATGAGGCTAGTACCACCAAGATGTCGAAGCCCGACGAGCTCCAAGACCATGCTCGCAAGTTTGACTTCACCGCCATCCCTCTTTGTGGCATTGATGATGCCGAGTCTACTTCGACTCTTTTTCAAGATGGTGCGGCGACAAGTACGACTACGGAGACCTTCAAGGACCAAGCTTTGGAGGCAAGCGACAAGGTGGCGAGCCAGGATGATGCTTCCATCTTAGGAGGCGAGAGTGATGATGTGCCATCTTCGGCCTTCATCCACGGCGACGGTGACGAGATGATCGACCATGGGATTTTCCCTTCGGTCATGGAGGAGCGTGATGATGTGTCATCTTCGGCCTTCATCCATGGCGACGATGATGAGATGGTTGAGCATGGGATTTTCCCTTCGACCACGGCGACGTATGATGACTTGAGTGACTTGTGCCACCATATTGAGAGTGAGAGTGACTTCACCACTTGCCCCATATATGATGAGTTGCCCCAATTCCCATGTGAGGAGAGCCACAACCCCCACCACTTGAGTGAGATGAGTGACTCCACCATACATGAGATTGAGTGCACCTACTTTGACGGAGTGAGTGAACCACCACATAGAGAGAGTGAGATAGTTGATAGTTCTCGTGAGGCCATTTGCATTTCTAACAACTTGACCTCTACCTCTATGGTGTCTTCTCATTTGTTGCTAGGTCCCATTTATGACGACGCGCCGATCCTCGACGACTTCGTCCTCCCTTTGGACAACAAGATGGCCATGGTGGAATATGATGCACCCCCCCACATGGTTCCATCAAGATGAAGATGACCATTATTTGGTCTTTCCCACCTCACCTACACAACTTGAGTGGAATGACAAAGGTAACAAAGGTAGTCCCACTAGTAGACATTCTTGACATTGCTTGCTTGCATGATGTTGATCCACCTAGTACCTTGCTTCATTCTAGTATGATTTCCTCATATGATGATTTGCCCATTTTTGATGAGTACGATGATTCTCATGTGGAGTCTATTAGTTGTGATGCCATGTTACATAGGATTTCTTGTGACAATTCTTTAGGTCACATCATGTTTGCTAATCCGCTTGACTTGTCATATGCTATGCATGAGATCCATCATATGTCTTATTTGCAATCTCTTCATAGTGACTATGCAAAAGCCATTAAAATAAACCCAATTTGCACACATGGCATAGATGATAAGCCCATGGTTATTGGCATTTGTTTTTCTTGTGATGATATTGATATGCTTCGTTTGCATCATTTATCTCATATGCCATGCCATGCCCACCTAGCTTCAGATATGCATTGTTTTGGATGTTGTCCATTTTCTCCAAATGATGTTTCCAATATTGCTCATGAGGAGACCCCCATAGTTTCCTCATACATGTTAGGAGATTTTGATCCATCCCATCCATTGCATGATCCCAATAATTATGTGCACAATATGATCCCCATGCATCATAATGATATTGATGTGCCATATACTTGCATTCTCAATTTGTGTCCCCGTCGTGTCATACATAATAACTATTCTTTCATGATGGATGACATGTTCTTATACCATGCATCAAATTTCTTTGAGCAATGCTTATCTTGTGCTAACTCAATTGTGCTCATACACATCATGATGGATGATGTGTACATTTACCACGCGCACAATTTTTTTGGTTTGTGTCTCTTTTGTGTAGGTACCCATGAATACTTGCCAACTTCGCAATCCCACGAGTTGACAAAACGAGCTCTAGAGAGCAACGATGATTTGGGATCCCAAGGATTGTCTTTACCACCGCTCTCTTCACGCAAAGACTTCACGCATTTCTTATACATGGCCCTCACTTGGCTATGGGTTGTTCTCCATTATATATCCTTTACCCATATTGACATGTACACTTTGCATGATATGCCCATTCCTATGCCTTTGCCATGCATTTGTGACCCATGTTGTGCATTACACATGATGATTGATTCTAGTGCTTGTATGTGTATTTGCAAGCTTTGTGGAGATATCACTTGTTATTGCCATGTTCTATTCATGACCAATTCATATGATGATACTTTCATCTTGCTTTGTATCCGTGCTTGCGATATGTCATGTGCATTGTCTATGCCTAGTATTTGCTCACATGACATGATTGCCATGATTTACTCTAGTGTGTTACATCTTCTCTCCACTAGTTTGCACGACTTGATCTCTATGCTTGGTCATGTTGCATCACCAATGATTCACACTTGCTCATCTCATGCGGTTGATGACAACCATCTATATGCTTTGCACATGATTGATATTGCTTCTTGTCATATATCTCCATGTGTTGCCTCTCCCATGCTAAATGACTTGCCATGTATGGAGTGCAACAATGCTCTTAATCTTGCACATGAGATTGCCCCCATAGCATTGTCGCATATATTTGGAGATCTTGATATAATTCTTGTGAAGCATACTTGCCATACTTCTTTGCACCATATACCTAGTGCCATGAATATCGCCATTGTTGCATCATATTATTCATGCACTTGTGCTTCTAATGGTTATGTGCAAAAGATGAGAACCATTGATGCGGAGCATCCCACGTTCACCCCCATGTACACTCCGACTACTCTCCAAGCCCCAAGAGGACATATGACGAGACCTCAACCATACATTATGCGGAGCATCCCACGTTCATCCCCATGTACACTCCGACTACTCTCCAAGCCCCAAGGATACATAAGATGAGACCTCGACTATGCGCCATTCCTAAATGCTTCCCCTTTCCATTATTGTGAGACATGGTTGCTACCTAATGCAAGGACACTATGCATGCCTAGGTACCAAGGAGACCCTCTCGGAGATGCTCGGAATGATGGACAAGTCCCCAAGTACATGGATGAAGAGAAGCACGGAAAAAGGGCAAGTTCACCTTCCAGGCCCCGGACATCCGGCCAAGACCCCGGACATCCGGCCCCTGGAGATGCCAACACAGCAGCCGCAACCCTTCCAGGAAAACTACAGGGCCCGGACATCCGGCCCCCAGGCCCCGGACATCCGGCCTCCCACGAAGCCCCGGAAATCCGGCCCCCAGCCCGGAAATCCGGCCTCGCCTATCCAGAGACCGCAGAAACTTGCCACGCCAGCCCGGACATCCGGCCCCCAGCCCGGACATCCGGCCTCCCCTGAAGCCCCGGACATCCGGCCCGATGCCCGGACATCCGGCCTCGCCTGTGTGTGAACAGTAAAGGGCTGAAGCCCATGTACCCTTTCGCCCCTGTAGACTATATATACTCCATCCCCTTCCTCTTTCTAGGGTTAGCTTAGGTTTAGCTCATGTTTGTGTGAGAGCCTTGCTCATCCACTTGGTTACTTCTCCTCGGAGCTCAGGACCTTTTCGGAGAAGATCCCCCAAGCGGATTCAAGACCCCCTTCTAGGGTGGACCCCATCAAGACCTCCTCTCGGAGAAGAACGGCTACTCGTGTATCCTTACCTTTGTTGATTGTGGATCATATGTATCTCTTTGTGTTCGGTGATCTAGCACTTGTGTGATTGATTTCTTGTTGGTTGAGCGATCTCTCTCTCTCGCTTCCTCCGTGTTTCCCTTTGTTCTTCCGCGTGTTCTTCGTGATTCCACGTAGGATCCACTCCAAACGTGAAAGATCATCCACGTAGGGTTCCGCCCTACATCAATACGCCATAGGGCACAAGGTGAACTCACTCCTCTTCGAACCGTCACTTTCCACATGTGAGACATGGCTACTACCTCATGCATGGACCTTGCATACACTCAGGTACAACCGAGACGACCATGGAGGATCCAAGGACCAAGGCCAAGCATGGAAGAGGAGAAGGAAGAAGAAGCAGGGACAAGCTTCTGGAAAGCCCAGACCTTCCGGCCTGCCCGGAACCTCCGGCCCCCGGAGTCCAGACCAGCCCCGAGCGTGCCAACTCTCTGAATAGCCCGGAACCCGGCCGGAACCTGCCCGGAACTTTCGGAGCCGGAACTTCCGGCCCTGCCCAGAACTTCCGGCCTGCCTGCGTGCAAAGACTCGGGCCGAAGCCCATGTAACCCTTTCCCACTTACCCCTTCGTGGCTTAGACTATAAATAGACCACCCCGTCCTCCTAGTTAGGGTTAGCAATGGATTAGCTCATATTTTGTGTGAGAGCCTTGCTCATCCACTTGGTTACTTCTCCTCGGAGCCCGCGACCTCTTCGGAGAAGATCACCCAAGCGGATTCAAGACCCCTTCAAGGGAAGACAATCAAGACCTCCTCACGGAGAAGAACCCGGTTACCTCTTGTATCGTCCTTTGTTGATCGTGGATCGTGTATCTCTCCTTGTGTTCATCGATCTAGCGCATGTGTAATCGAATCTTGTTGGTTTGAGTGATTCTCTTGTGTTATCCCCCGTGATTTCCCTCGTCCTCTTCCGCTTGTTCTTCGTGTTTCCCCGTAGGATCCACTCCAAACGTGAAAGATCGTCCACATAGGGTTCCACCCTACATCATATGGTATCATGAGCCACGTTGATCACGTTTTTGGAGCCCCTACCCCGTGTTTTCTAGCTTGATTTTGGTTGTTTTCGTCCTAAATCCGAAAATCCCCACCAAAAATAGCCCCAATTTTTTTGTGATTTGTTGGTTTGGATGATGTTTTGTTGATTTTGATCCATGGATTCGTTGTGTTTCAAGTGGATCTAGCTTTCCCCCATCATTGTCCCCCTTTCCATCCACAAAATCTCCCCAATTTTGACCTTGAAAATCGAGTTTTTTCGCCCCCGTTCTCTGATCTGGAATTTAGGGTTCGTCCCGGACGAAATTCCACGACCCCCGGAACTTCCGGCCTCCCCCGGAACTTCCGTCCTAGCCCCGAACTTCCGGGCTAAACAGAAAGTTTACCCCAAAAATCACCCTGACCCCCGCACTTTTTCCGCGACCCCCGGAACTTCCGGCCACCCCCCAGAACTTCCGGCGCCCGGAACTTCCGGCCACCCTCCGGAACTTCTGGCGCCCGGAACTTCCGGCCCTAACCCCGGAACTTCCGGCCTAACCCGAAACATTGCAAAGAATTTCAGCATGAGCCTCTTTCACCGTTTTCATCATAACTTTTCACTCCAAACTCCGATTTGAGTGTTCTTTGGCTCGTTTTGAAGCTATCGACGTGCCCGAGGTCCTCACCTTGGTTCCACCACATCATCCGCAATACCCACCATAGCCTTACGCAACCTAACCCATTTTGATCCCCATAGCATTTGAGGTTGTTTGAGCAGTGACTTGAGTCTCCTAAGGTGTTTAGGCTACTTAGGGATGGTTGCTCCTTCATCAACCACCACCATAACTTTCACATATGCTTGCCCACCATACACTTCCGCCACCCAAACTTAACCCAATTTTGTTGTGTGTGAGCGTTGTGTCTCCTAAGGTGTTTCGGCTACTTAGGGACGGCAACTTCAACTACGACTCCGTGTATAGCCCATCATACACTTCCAACAACATAACCCGGTCAACTTCGGCTACTCGGGTTTCCACCAATACTTCCGCAACCATCACCGCATTCCCGCTACCACCATTTGACTTTTGTCCTTGAGATTTTGAGTTGTGGTTTTTCCATTTCCTAAGGTGTTTCGGCTACTTAGGGACGAGTCTCCATCATCTTGGTATCTACATCAAGAACACCGCCAGTCATCATCGCCATTGACGGTAACCTCTATATCATCTTGTTATAGTGGTACCCCTCCATTGTATATTCCCCTTGCAATTGCATTGATAACCCCTAGCCCATTTTGCGTCACTTGCCTATCGAGATTAGCCATTTGAGTATTACCGGCAATGTTACTTGTGCACATTAGAGATCATACTTCCCATAGCATACATACCATATCATCGTGGTGCATAGCTTGGTATCATATCGTGTGTCACAAGTTTTTTCCCGCATATACACAATTGCTATCTTGGTTTGTGCATTGTACAAAAGTGGCCATACAAAAAAAGAGACTAAAGCTTTTAAGCAAAAGAGAAAGCAAAGAAGCTTGTAAGCAGGTGCCATAGCATCATACCACATTGCATATAAGATTGTCATATCCGATCATCTTGGATCAAACACCGGGAACCATACATACATATCTACATCATGCGTTTGACTCTCCCTGGCAATCCCTCTATCCAAGCTTTTGAGTGTTTTTGCTACAACGGTTGCCGATCACGGCCTGCTGCTGGGTAAGAACTGGTAAGAATTTGAGATTTGCTTGACGGATTTGTGACACCCGCCACCACCTCTTGTTAGTAGTCTGTAGGATCATATTCTTGTGTGTTTCCATTGCTGCTAACCATGCCAGGATCACAAGCCGACGAGACTGATTGGGAGAACATGATGAATAAGGAGTTGCATGATAAATTTCAGTAAATGATGAGTGGACATGTGCAAGATGTGCTAAACAGATTTGAAGAGGCCATGGAGAAGATAGATGGCATGGAGAAGATGTTCGAAACAAAGCTCGATAACAAGTTTAATGAATTGCTCGCGCGTCTTCCACCACCACCACCGGCTGCACCTAACGCACCACTACAACAACAACAACAACAACAACAACAATAACAACAACAACAACAACAACAACAACAACTACCTCCACGTCGCGAAACAGCGCTCCGCCGAGCGAGCCGTGTCCCTCTTGCACTTGGCCAAACTGTTGGTGCTGCTGTTGATACTTCTGTGGCTCCTGCTGCTGATGCGGAGGAGGATGATTATGTGGGAGATTACGAGGATGAAGTTGATCAAAATCAGAACTACGTGCAACCACCAGCACCACAACCACCAGGTCGTCCACATGCAAATAATGGCAATGGTAGGGCTCCCCCTCAGGTACGAGATCATGACCATCTCCCTAAACTGAAATTGAATATTCCACCATTTGAGGGTAGATATGTTCCTGATATATATCTTACTTGGGAGTTAGAAACTGAACAACGATTTACATGTTTACAATATCCTGAGGAGAGACGTGTTCCTGTTGTTGTTTGTGCTTTCACTAGATTTGCATGTGTTTGGTGGTCTGAACATTGTAGATTATATCCTGTTCCAGCTACTTGGGCTGCTTTGAAAACTACTATGCGTACTAGTTGGGTTCCACTATATTATCAACGTGAATTACTTCAAAAATTGCAGCGCTTAAGACAAGGAAAAAATTCTGTAGAAGAATATTATCAGGAATTACAAACTGGCTTGATTAGATGTGGTATTGTTGAGGAGAATGAAGCTATGCTTGCACGTTTTATGGGTGGATTAAATAGAGAGATTCAGACCATTCTAGAGTATAAGGATTATAATAATATCACTCGTTTATTCCATCTTGCTTGTAAAGCTAAACATGAAGTGCAGGATCGACAGGCATTGGCGCGAACTAACTTTTCTGCAGGTCGACCTTCATCATGGACACCACGTGCATCATCTACTTCCACTACACCATCACCTCCTTCAGGTGCCACCTCCAACCGTGATACAAGAAAGCAGGCACAACCACCACTATCTGCCAAGAGCACACACGCCGGGCCTGCACAGAGCTCTACTTCTTCCATGGCGTCAACAGGGCACACAAGTGATATTATTTGTCGTCGTTGTAAGGGAATAGGACATTTTGCGAGAGAATGCAAATCTCAGCGTGTGATGATTGCTACTGAGGATGGTGGGTATGAGTCCGCTAGTGACTATGATGAGGAGACTTTGGCTCTTATTACACATGAAGAACACGGTGGAGATGATTCTGATCATGAGACGCAATACATGTGATGCGGAGCATCCTTTGGACATCACCATGTCAAGAGTTCGTTTGGCAAGTGACACATGCGACATCTACTGAATCTTCTCCTTTACACGTGTTCACTTGACCCCTTTGAGGATGGTATACTACTTGACATTCCTTCCTCGTGCATGCATAGGTATTGTCGGAGCTTCACACTTAGCAAGGACGAGTTCATGTGGAAGAGAAGCCTGGAAGCGGAGAAGGAAGCGCCAAGAAGAAGGCAGCAGCTCCGAGGCGACCCCGTGCGCACGGGCTCTCCGACCCCGTGTCCACGCCCCGGGCTGGCGGTCCTGAAGACCCCGTGCGCACGGGAGTGTACCGTGCCCACGGGACCCTCGTGTCCACGGGCCTCACGGACCCCGTGCGCACGGGCCCTTGCGTCAGGTCTCTGGATACCCCGTGCGCACGGGCTCCACTTACCCCGTGCACATGGGTCCCCCTGTGTGATGCTGCGGGCTTTGCCCTTGTTTTACCATTTCGCCCTCACTTATCCCTCTCTTTGCCTAGGACTATATATACTCCTTCATCTCCTCCATTTAGACTAAGCTAAGAATAGATCTAAACACTAGAGCTTAGCTCATGTATCTCCCCTTGTGGGATTTCTCATGAGAGAGAGACACTCCATTGGAGTTCAAGGCCTCCATTGGAGAAGATCCCTAGTGGATACATCAAGCCCTCATCTCCTTCAGGCTATGTTCGGTTACTCCCAGCCCCGCCGGGATCGGGCACAACCCTCCCCCCCCCACCCGATCCACGTGGGTTTCGCCCCGGCCGGGGTCGGTTCCCGGTCTGGCTTATGAAAGCCTTCAGTTAGACCCGGTCTGGACCAAATCCCTTGCAAACCCCGTGGAAATCGCCGGAATATGACCCACGCGTCCCACCCCGTGGAAGCAACCCTCTCCTGAAACGTTACGCGAGCCCCGCTCTCTCGCCCTGACCCTCTCTCCCTCTCTCGATTTGTCAACGGCGGCGCACTTCCTCCTTCCCCCTTCCTCTCCCCTTTTCAACTGTCGGCTGGACATCCAATCGAAGCTGCATGAGCTCGACGGCGACCCAGACCAACCATGGAGCCAGGCCCAAACCCTAGCCGAACTTCATCCAATCTCCCCGCTGCCTCACGCCGGAGAAGAGGAGGCATTTGGCGACGAGACCTTCAGGTTGGTTGTCTGTTTCTCCCTGTGTGTGCCTTCTCCTCTGTCCACTCTTTGTTCTCTCTTTATTAACAACAAGGCATCGTGGTGGTGGTGGCCTAGAGGATTAACCGAATGCATAATAAATGATATGGAATTCACAATGACATGTATTTAGTCCCCGAGGAGATTTGGTGTAGGGTGAGGGATCACCCAATCCTCCAAAGGATTAAATCCACTAGAGGATTAAATACTCTACAACCGAACAAGGCCTCATAGGATTTGGGATGAACTCTACCATGTATCTTATTTCCCTTTGATTGTTCATGTAGCTTGTGGATCTTGTGTGTTTGATTGTCTATTGGATGTGTGATTGGACTGGTTCTTGAGTGTTCCCCTTGTGTTCATCTTGTTCTTGGGGATTCCCCCTCCAATTTGTGAAAGATCTCCCCATAGGGTTCCACCCTATATCATTTGGTATCATGAGCCATGGTTTCTCACGAAATTGGAGCCCCCCTCTTTGTTTTCTAGCCTTGTTTTGTGTGATTTCGTCCTAAATTCGAAAATTCCCCACCAAAAATAGCCCCAATTTTTTTTGTGATTTGTTGGTTTTGATGATGTTTTGTCGGATTTGATCCATGGATTTGCTTGGTTTCAAGTGGATCTAGCCTTCCCCCATCTTCTCCCCACCATCCATCCCCAAAATCTCCCCAATTTTGCCTAAGAAATCTCCAATTTCCGCCACGAAATCGCGAAATTTCCGCCCACCCCGTGCCCACGGACCCCAGACCCCGTGCGCACGGGCCCCCGAAAAGTCTCTGGACACCCCGTGCCCACGGACCTATACCGTGCGCACGGGACCCCGTGCCCACGGGCTCCTACCCCCGTGCGCACGCCCCCCCCCCCCCCAGGTCAGCCGCGAGTGCTTCACCGTTTCGCCCATAACTTCCACATCCGGAGTCCGATTTTCACGTTCTTTAGCTCGTTGAGTAGCTATTGACATCCCCCATCCACCTAGATAGGTTCCATCACCATTTGACTCCATCAAAATTTTCACATTTTGGCATCTTTGCATAGGCCTTCTACCATATCATCTGCAAAACCCACCATAGCCTTCCGCAACCTAACCCATTTTGCTCCATTTAGCATTTGTGGTTGTTTGAGTGGTTACTTGAGTCTCCTAAGGTGTTTCGACTACTTAGGGACGGTTGCTTCTTCAACCACCACCACCACTTCCGCATTGCCATCCCCGCTACCACCATTTGACATTTTCCTTTGGAGATTTTGAGTTTGCGGTTTTTTTTTCGTTTCCTAAGGTGTTTCGGCTACTTAGGGACGAGTCTCCATCATCTTGGTATCTATATCAAGAACACCGCCACTCACCATCTTCAAGGACGTTAATATCGACGACACCATTGTACATTCCCCTTGCAATTGCATTGATAACCCCTAGCCCATTTTGCGTCACTTGCCTATCGAGACTAGCCATTTGAGTATTACCGACAACGTTACTTGTGCACATTAGTGATCATTGGTCTACACCTTCCATTGCATACATACCATATCATATTGTATCACATCATCTCTTGTGTCACAAGATTGTTCCCGCATATACACAATTGCTATCTTGGTTTGTGCATTTCGCATAGTGGCCATATTAAAAAAAAGAGAGAATAAGCTTTTAAGCAAAAGAAAAGAGAGCAAAGAGCTTGTAAGCAAGTGCCATAGCATCATACCACATTGAATAAGTTTGTCATATCCGATCATCTTCGATCATCTTGAGAAGAACAACGGGAACATCATACCCATAGCATACTTGGGATAGAAAGCTCATACATTTGGCATCTTGTAGGTTGTGCACAAGTGTCGTATCCGCCTATTGAGCAATCGTGCTAGCGCCTCTCTTGAGTTGTGCAACACGAGCGTTTTCTGTGGATTCCACATTTTGTGCTCATTCCTTGGTTGCACGACCCCATTTATCTATCCGTGTGTGTGTTTCCGTGTGCCACATATTGCTATTGGTATACTTGTTTCACTTGCGAATTTGTGAATCTTTTCCAACATTATTGACTCTTGTTAACATTTTGCATCAAATTTTAGTGCCACTATCCTCACCAAGCTACTCCATAAGCTATACTTGATAGGTGTGAGTGAACAAGTCCGGTACCAATTCCACTATTCTTTCATCTCACATTGAGTGAAACGAGATACATCCTCAACTTTGGGAAAAGGTAACTTGGTATTGTTTATCTCATTTCCTACTCACCTCTACTTGAGTCTTGTGATGGATAGGCAAGGCATTTCACCTTCGGTCTACCACAACAACGACGAGTTCGATGCCACGAACAACTCCAACGATGCCAAGATGCAAGCTCAAATGGAGGACATCAAAGCCCTCATCAAGTCCTGCAAGCAATCTTCCTCATCTTCGAGAAGATGCTCTAGTGCACATGCTTCCGAGCTACCATCTCCGGCAAGATCACATCGGCATCGACACCAGCACCACCACGAACATGAAGGTCAAGAGCTCAACACCAACAACCGCTCAACGACTTCACCATCTCCCTTGGCATCTTCGCCAAGCGACTTCAAGGCATCTTCGCCTACGGACACACGGCATCTTCACCAACAAGCACCCCAAGACTACGTCCAAGAGAAGCTCCCCAAGCTCAAGTCCGCGACCTCGACGAGCTACTATGAGCTCGACACCAACCACAAGAATCCTTTCTATGGGACTCTAGAACCCGAGGAGTATCTCGAGTGGGAGCGTTTGATGGACGACTACCTCAAGCTACATCAAGTCCCTCCCGAAGATCAAGTGAAGTGCGCCTCAAGAAACTTCCACGACTACGCGTCCACATGGTGGCTTCACACACCTTCGAAGAGCTATGACATGAGTTGGCCCAAGACGAAGAAAGCTATGCGGCGAGAGTTTGTGCCTCCAACCTACACGGAACAACTTCTACGCCAATTGGAGAACACCATCCATGGATCCAAGTCCATCGACAAGTACTTCAAGGAGATGAAGCATGCCTTGAGACGTGCCGGCATGGACGACCCCATGTCAATGAAGTTTCACTTCATGATGGGATTGAACAACGACATCTCCAAGACTATCATCCTCGAGAACTACAAGTCCCTCGACGACAACTACATTGGTGCTCTCAAGGCAGAATAAGAACTCATGAAGGCCAAGGCTTCTCGACCCCAAGCACACTTCTTGAAGACCAAGCGCCAACACGGCGAGCAAGAGGATAGTACCACCAAGATGTCCAAGCCCGATGAGCTCCAAGACGATCCTCCCAAGTTCGACTTCACCGCCATCCCTCTTTGTGGCATTGATGATGCCGAGTCCCCCACGACTCTTTTTCAAGATGGTGCGGCAATGAGTACGACTACGGAGACCTTCAAGGACCAAGCTTTGGAGGCAAGCGACATGGTGACAAGCACGAATGATGCTTCCATCTTAGGAGGCGAGAGTGATGTTGTGCCATCTTCGGCCTTCATCCACGACGAGAGTGATGATGTGCCATCTTCGGCCTTCATCCATGGCGATGACAACGGGACGGTTGAGCATGGGATTTTCCCTTCAACCACGGTGACGTATGATGACTTGAGTGACTTTAGCCACCATATTGAGAGTGAGAGTGACTTCACCATTAGCCCCATATCTCATGAGTTGCCCCAATTCCCATGTGATGAGAGCCACCACCACCACCACTTGAGTGATTTTAGTGACTCCACCATATGCGACATTGAGTGCACCTACCTTGAGGGAGTGAGTGAGCCACCACCACATAGAGAGAGAGTAAGGCATATGAAGCCATTTCTATTTCTAACAACTTAACCTCTACCTCTATTGTGTCTTCTCATTTGGTGCTAGGTCCCATCTATGATGATGTAACGATCCTCGACGACTTCGTCCTCCCTTTGGACATGACGATGGCCATGGTGGACTATGATGCACCCCCACATGGTTCCCTCATGATGAAGATGACCACCATTTGGTCTTTGCCACCTCACCTACACCACTTGAGTGGAACGACAAAGGTAACATAGGTGACGGTGATGCTCTTGTCCCACTAGTGGACATTCTTGACATCGATTGCTTGCATGATGTTGATCCACCTATTCCGATGCTTCATGCTAGTATGATTTCTCCATGCGATGATTTACCCATTTATGATGAGTTTGATGATTTCCATGAGGAGTCTATTAGTTGTGATGCCATGTTACATAGGATTTCTTGTGATAATTCTCTTGGCCACATCATGTTTGACAATCCGCTTGACTTGTCATATGCTATGCATGAGATCAACAATATGTCATATTTGCAATCTCTTCATAGTGACTATGCATATACCATTAAAATTAACCCAATTTGCACTTATGGCATAGATGACAAGCCCATGGTTATTGTCATTTGTTTTTCTAGTGATGATATTTCTATGCTTCCTTTGCATCATTTATCTCATATGCCATGCCATGACCACCTAGTTTCCGATATGCATTGTTATGGATGTAGTTCATATTCTCCATATGATGTTTCCACTATTGCTCAGGAGGAGACCCCCATAGTTTCCTCATACATATTAGGAGATTTTGATTCATCCTATCCATTGCATGATCCCACTACTTGTGTGCACAATATGCTCCCCATGATTGCCAATGCTATTGATGTGCCATATAATTGTATGATCAATTTGCATCCCCATCGTGTCATACATAACAACTATTCTTTCATGATGGATGACATGTTCTTATACCATGCATCAAATTTCATTGAGCGATGCTTATCTTGTGCTAACTCACACATGCACATACACATCATGATGGATGATGTGTACATTTACCACGCACACACGTTCTTTCGTTTGTGTCTCTTTTGTGTAGGTACCCATGAATACTTGTCAACCTCGCAATCCCACGAGTTGAAAAAACGAGCTCTACAGAGCAATGATAACTTGGGATCCCATGGATTGACTTTCCCAGTGCTCTCTTCACGCGAAGTCTTCGCACATCTATTCTACATGGCCCTCACATGGTGATGCACAGCATCCTTCCATCATCCCCATGGACTCTACATCGACACATTCAACCCCACGAGGACCCACGACGAGAGCTCGAGCACGTGCTATTCAATCCGAGGTTAACTCTCTCCTTGTTGAACTTCACTTTGACCCACTTGAGACATGGCTACTGCCTCAAACGGAGACGCTTTGTGTGCTCATGTACCAGGTAAGCAACCAAGGAGAAGGAACGGTGCAAGACGGACATCAAGATCAAGGAAGCATTCGGCCCAATCTGGAAGGACCAGTACAACCGCCCCACAACCGGCCGGGCGGAACAACCAGCCTACTACCGCCCAACAATCGGCCGCTATTTTGTGATCAAGAGGTGCAAGACTGGTACAGCACCGGATGTACCGGTAAAACCCAAATGATCGGAACTACCGACCCCACGACCGGTACAACCGCTGGGAACCCCGACGACCAGCTACAGAAGCCCACACCTGTCCCCGGCGGTAGTACCGCCTTCGTCGACCGGTACTTCCGCTCCTCCTGGATCGCCAGCGGTACAACCGCCCCTCGACCGAACAACTGCCTGTCTCACAAGACAGGCTCGGGCATGAGGCCCATGTACCCCTTCACTTCGCCCCATTTGCATTAAGACTATAAATAGAACTCCCCCACCTCATAATTAGGGTTAGCTTTGGTTTAGCTCATGTTTGTGTGAGAGCCTTGCTCATCCACTTGGTTACTTCTCCTCGGAGCTCAGGACCTCTACGGAGAAGATCCCCCAAGCGGATTCAAGACCCCCTTCTAGGGTGGACCCCATCAAGACCTCCTCTCGGAGAAGAATGGCTACTCGTGTATCCCTACCTTTGTTGATTGTGGATCATATGTATCTCTTTGTGCTCGGTGATCTAGCACTTGTGTGATTGATTCCTTGTTGGTTGAGTGATTTCTCTCTCGTTTCCTCCGTCTTTCCCTTTGTTCTTCCGCGTGTTCTTTGTGATTCCCCGTAGGATCCACTCCAAACGTGAAAGATCGTCCACATAGGGTTCCACCCTACATCATCTTGGTATCATGAGCCACGTGGATCACATTTTGGAGCCCCTATGATGCGGAGCATCCTATGATCATCCCCATGTGCACTCGAGCATACGCCATTGGACCTAAGGTGAGCCCGTTCCTACATGCTTCCCCTTTCCACTCGTACGAGACATGGTTGCTACCTAATGCAAAGATGCTACATGTGCTTAGGAACCAAGGAGACGACCATGGAGATGCTCGAGGCATACGCCAAGTCCACACGGAAGCGGATCAAGAAGTGCCTCATGTGGAGTCGCCGCGGAGCTTCAGCGGCCGGACATCCGGCAGGAGCCCGGACATCCGGCGCCACCAACTAGAAGAAGACCAGAGAGAGACCGAAGCCAGGTGACTCTACAGCGGCCGGACATCCGGCCGACCCCCGAACATCCGGCGCCCCGCGACGGGCCGGACATCCGGCGCCTACCCGGAAATCCGGCGCACGCTATCCAGAGAGCAGAAGCATCGGCCAGTCCAGCCCGGACATCCGGCCCGCTAGCCCGGACATCCGGCACCTCGTGAAGGCTCGGACATCCGGCCCGACGCCCGGACATCCGGCCTCCCCTGCCTGCGTGCAGCGCATCTGGGCCGAGGCCCATGTACCCCTTCGCCCCTTAGACTATATATACTCCCCCTCCACCTATGTTTTAGGGTTAGCGTTGATTTAGCTCAAGTTAGAGATAGAGTGGCTCATCCATCGGATCTCCTCCTCGTGAGAGACCGCGGCCTCTTCGGAGAAGATCCTATCGGATTCAAGACCCCCTCGTGGGAAGATCCCCTTGTGGATTCAAGCCCTCCTCGCGGAGAAGAACGGTTCCTTTGTATCCTCTACCTTTGTTGACTTTGGATCTTGTGTATCTCTTTGTGTTCTTTGATCTAGCATTTGTGTGACCGATTCCTTGTTGGTTGAGTGTTTTCCCTCGTTCCTCCCCGTGATTTCCTCGTGTTCTTCCGCTCGTTCTTCGTTTCTCCCCGTAGGATCCAGTCCAAACGTGAAAGATCGACGCTATAGGGTTCCACCCTATATCATCTCGGTATCATGAGCCACGTTGATCACGTTTTTGGAGCCCCTACCCCGTGTTTTCTAGCTTGATTTTGTTGATTTCGTCCTAAATCCGAAAATCCCCACCAAAAATAGCCCCAAATTTTTTTGTGATTTGTTAGTTTTGATGATATTTTATTGATTTTGATCCATGGATTTGCTTGGTTTCGAGTGGATCTAGCATTTACCCAAGTTTCCCCACTTTCCATCCACGAAATCTCTCCAATTTTGACCTTGAAATCATCAATTTCCGCCCCCAATTCGAAAATTTCCGCCCCAAACGAGATCAGGATTCGTCGGGCCGGACATCCGGGCCCCAAGCCGGACATCCGGCTCCTAGAGCGCCAAATCTGCTCGGTTCTGGACAGACACCCCCGGATATCCGGGCTCCACCCCGGACATCCGACCCCTAGGATTTCAGATTTTCCCGTTTCACCGTTTTGTCAATAACTAATTCATCCGGAGGCCGTTTTTGACGTTCTTTAGCTCGTTTTGAAGCTATTGACATCCCCCATCCCATAAAAATACTACCACCACCATTTGACTCCATCAAAATTTCGGAACTTTGGCATCTTTGCCTAGGGCTTCCACCACATCCTCCGCATAGCCACCATCGACTTCCGCAACCTAACCAATTTTGTTCCCCTTTGCATTTGAGGTTGTTTGAGTTGTGATTCGAGTCTCCTAAGGTGTTTAGGCTACTTAGGGACGGTTGCATCTTCATCAACCACCACCACCACCATAACTTCCGCATAGGCTTGCCCACCATACACTTCAACCACCTCAACTTAACCCAATAGTTGTTTGAGCTTGTTTGAGTTGTGGCTTGTGTCTCCTAAGGTGTTTCGGCTACTTGGGGACGGCAATTTCAACTCCGACACGTGTATAGCCCATCATTCCACTTCCGCATTGCCAAGTGCAAACCACCACCGCATTCCCGCTACCACCATTTTGACATTTGACGTTTGAGATTTTGAGTTCGCGGTTTTTCCATTTCCTAAGGTGTTTCGGCTACTTAGGGACGAGTCTCCATCATCTTGCTATCTACATCAAGAACACCGCTACTCATCATCGCCGGACGGTAACCTCCATATCATCTTGGTATCGTGGTATCCCTCCATTGTATGTTCCCCTTGCCATTGCATTGTTAACCCCTAGCCTTACTTTTGCGTTACTTGCCTATTGAGACTAGCCATTTGAGTATTGCCGGCAACGTACTTGTGCACATTAGTGATCATACTTCCCATAGCATATATACCATATCATTGTGGTGCATATATTGGTATCATATCTTGTGTCACAAGTTTGTTCCCGCATACACACAATTGCTATCTTGGTTTGTGCATTGTGCAAAGTGGCCATAGAAAAAAAAGCTTTTAAGCAAAAGAAAGAGAGCAAAGAAGCTTGTAAGCAAGTGCCATAGCATCATACCACATTGCACATAAGATTGTCATATCCGATCATCTTGGATCATCTTGAGAGAAACACCGGGAACTATACATACATATCATACTTGGGATAGAAGTTTATCCATTTTGCATCTTATAGGTTGTGCACAAGTGTCGTATCCGCCTATTGAGCAATCGTGCTAGCGTCTCTCTTGAGTTGTGCAACACGAGCGTTTTCCGTGGATTCCACATTTTGTGCTCATTCCTTGGTTGCACGACCCCATTTATCTATCTGTGTGTGTGTGTTTCCGTGTGCCATTCTTTGCTATTGGTCCATTTGTTTCACTTGCGAATTTGTGAATCTCTTTCAACATTATTGACTCTTGCTAACATTTTGCATTAAATTTTTGTGCCACTATCCTCACTGAGCTCCTCCATAAGCTTTACTTGTGTAGGTGTGAGAACCGACAAGGATTGGTACCAATAGTGCTATTTCATTGTCCGCATTTGAATGAACTTAATTCATTGTCAACATCGGTCAAGGTACATTGGTATAAGTTCTTCTCTTTCTCCCACTCATATTTGCTCGAGTCTTGTGATGGATAAGCAAGGCATTTCCTCTTCGGTTTTCGACAACAACGACGGCGTGAACAACTACATCACCAAAGCGTCTACCTTCGATCTACAACGACAAGTGCAAGGCACACAATCAAGATTGCGAGAGCGCATCGAGAACATCTCCATCGACATTCGTCACTCCGAAGCAAGGAGAAGGGACTACTTCGACAAGAAACTTGCCGCACATAAAGAGGAGCAAGATGCAAGAATGGAGGAGATTATGACCTTGCTCAAGTCGACTTCCCCTTCATCATCTTCAAGACGGCGACGTTCAAGCCACAAGTCTTCGGAGCGCCCAAGCGATGCAAGCACAAGTCGTGCACATCTCCATGGCGACCACCATCACATTCGTGATCCTCATCGTCATGAAGGGCAAGTCACCTCCAAGAATCATGTGCACGACGACGACGAACGACATCTACTACGAGCTCAAGCACGACAACGACATCATCATCATGAAGATGCTCCACAAGCGCAAATGCACGAGTCCCAACAAGCCCTACTTCACGCCAAGTCGAAGCTTCATAATCACAAGAGAAGACCGCGAGACGAGCACCACCAAGACGGCGCTACGGCTACAACAACCACTTCGGCATCTTCGCCAAGTGCAATCAAGACATCTTCGCCTTTGGACGTACGGCATCTTCGCCTACTTCCCACGTGTACGCCTACATCGACTTCATCAAGTCCAAGGCGACTACCACGAAGCGAGGGCGACACTTCCATCTTCGAAGCCCTCAAGGAAGATGGCCGAGCATGGGAAACTCCTTCGGTCATGGAGGCGAGCTATGAGGTGCCACATCATATGGGCCTCCAACACCAAGACGGTGACAAGACGGTCGAGCAAGGGCCATCCCCTTCGACCACGGCGACGAGCGCGAATCTCTTCAACAACATGAAGACGACGCCCACATTGGACTCATACTCTGAGTCAAGCTATGCGACCGCGCATGGAGACATTTGCACCTACATCTCTCCGGCACCCACATATGTCGAGATGCCCCAATTGCCATGTGTGGAGAGCCACGACCCCATGAGTGACATGAGTGACTCCACCATACGTGACATTGAGAGCATTTCCTATGAGAGGATGAGTGTGACCACCACTAGCCCCACACATGAGAGCATGCCACACATCCTATGTGAGGTTGAGCGCCATTTGAGTGACTCCACCCACCATACGAGTGAGAGCATCCTTGAGGGAGTGAGTGAGCCACAACACTTAGTGAGTGAGGTAGTTGACACGGCACATGAGGCCACTATGATTTCTAACGACTTAACCTCTACTCCTAGTGTGTTTTCTTCTTTGGTGCTAGGTCTCCTACATGACAACATGCCTATCCTCGACGAGTCCATCCCTACATTGGAGACGACGATGGCCATGGTGGACGATGATACACCCCCCACATGGTTCCATCAAGATGAAGATGACGACGAATGGATCGTTGACACCTCACCTACAACACATGAGCGATGCTCCAAAGGTAATATAGGTGATGGTGCTTCTCTTGTCCCACTAGTGGACTCTCTTGACATCGATTGCTCCCATGATGTTGACCCACCTATTACCATGCTTCATGCTAGTGAAACTTCTTCATGCCTTGACTTACCTATCTATGATGAATATGATGATGAGCATGTTGAGTTGCCTAGTTGTGATGCTATGCTCCATAAGATATCATGTGAAAATTCTATTGGTCACATCATGTTTGACAACCCATTGAACTTGTCATATGCTATGAGTGAGATCTCCCATATTGCGTCATTTCAATCTCAACATAGTAACTATGCATGCCCCATTAAACTAAATCCCATTTGCACTTATGGCATAGATGACAAGATGATGGTCATAGGCTTTTGCTTCTCTCGTGATGATATTGCCATGCTTCCTTTACATGATTTGTGCAATTCATCTACTATGTTATGCCATGATCACATTGTTCCAAATATGCATTGTTTTGGATGTTGTCAATATTCTCCACGTGATGTTGCTACTCATGCTCATGAGGAGACCCCCATAGTTTCCTCATACATATTAGGAGATCTTGATCCATTTCATACTTTGCATGATTCCCATGATTGTGTACACCATATGCATTCCATGAACAACAATGCTCTAGACATTTCCCATGATGCATTACATAATTTGAGTCTCCATTATGCGATACATCATAACAAACCTCTCATGATGGATGACATGTTTCTATATCACGCATCTCATTTATTTGAGCATTGGATATTTTGTGCTAACAAACACACGCACGTATGCATCATGATGGATGATGCGTACATCTACCACGCACACACAATTTTTCCTTTGTCTTTGTTTTGTGTAGGTACGCACGTATACCCGTCAACATCTCAATCCCATGAGTTGACGAAACGAGCTCTTGAGAGCAACGATGCTTTGGGATCCCGTGGACTATCCTTACCACCGTTCCCTTTGCGCAAGGACTACGCGCATCTCTTTTACTTGTCTCTCACACGGCTATGGGCTATTTACCACTTGTCACCTTATGCTCATTTTCCCGTGTTCACTTTGCATGTTATTTTTACTCCTATGCCTTTGCCATGCAATTGTGACCCTTGCTTGCATCTACCCATGATTCACCATTATGATAATTCTATGTGTATTTGCATGCTTGGTGGAGATACTAGTAGCTATTGCAATGATTTATTTGTGCCCCAGGCTATTGATGCTTGTTGTGTTGGGAGAGTCATGATGACACATTGCTATTTACATATGGCCTCTCGCCAATACATTCATGCTATTATAATCATAACTTGCTTTCATGCTTGTGCTATGACATGTGAATTATTCATGCCCACTATTTGCACACATGACATGCTTGCCATGATTCCTCCTAGTACGTTGCATCTTCGCACTACTAGCTTGCTTGAGTTGATCACTATGATTGCTTGCTTTGTTGCATCACCCATGTTCCATTACTCGCTTTCTTGGGCTGATGACATATATGTTCATGCCTCTCACATGATATATCTTGATCGTTGTCTCTTGTCTCCATTAGTTGCACCTCTCATATGCCATTGTAGTGAGTGCATCCATGCTATGCTTATTGATCGTGGAGACTTGGAAATATTACTTGTGATGCATGCTTGCTTGATTGAGCCTATTGTCTTTGCTTGTAGTTGCATCGTATGCCTCCATACCATGAAATGCTCCCTTGTCCTTTCTTATGATGAGCATGATGCATACACTTGTTGGGTATCTTACCACTCGAATGATAGGTGCTACAATTGCACCAACCTCATTTGTTTTTCCAAGTGTTTGTCATGTTCTTTCATTTTGAAGGATTCAAAAGGAGGTACAATCACGATACATATTGGTTATGTGAAGGCGTACATAATGTGCGACACCAACATTTTCGAGAAACTACTAAAGGTGACATCCTTCCCTTTGAGCCATCCTCATATATGCATATTGGACGGGTCATTCCTTCATTGTTGTTTCCTTCTTATTGTCTACATGATACATCTATTGGATGGAGGATCGACATTGGAGATCGACTCTATGGACCTTCACATTGAGGAGCGCTCGGACTTATGGGATGCACCTTCGAACCTCCACTCATGCCACGACATAGAGCATTGGTACATCAACACTCCTTTGACACATTGCACCGACACCTTCATATTTGTTGATTGTGCTCATACCTGTCACGTTCGATGGACATATCATACCCATAGCAAATTTGCGTCGTATGCATGGTTTGGCTCACATTATGATTGCCTTGTTGCATCTTGTATTCCGATGCCATCCTGATACGGGGCTAACCCGGTGTAGGTCGATCTTTCACGTTTGGGGTGGGATCCCTCGAAGAGCACGAAGAACACGGGGAAGAATGGGGAGAAATCACAAGGGGAAACACTCAAGAACAAGTCCGATCACACATCCACTAGACAATCAAACACACAAGATCCACAAGGTACATGAACAACAAAGGGGAAGATACAAGGTAGAGTTCATCTCCGTGAGGAGGTCTTGAAGGGGGCCGCCCAAGAGGGGGTCTTGATGATATATCCCGCAGGATCTTCTCCTAGATGGAGGTCTTGGCCTCCAATGGAGTAGTGGTCTCTCTCTCTCTCAAGAGTAGAGGTAGGAGCAAAGCTCACCTAAGAATGAGCTATCATATTTGCTAACCCCAGAAAGGATGAGGGGGAGGTCTATTTATAGTCTAAGCCACGAGGGGGTAAGAGGGAGAGAGATACAAGGCCAAAAGGCCCGGCTGCACACACAGGCAGCGGACGTCCGGTCGCTCGCGGAGGTCCGGACGTCCGGAAGGGCTCGGACTTCCGCAAATTCGTCTCGGATGAAGTTGCACCGGTCGTCCGGAGATGGCGGTCGTCCGGTTGCCGGTCGTCCGGTCTTGGACGGACGTCCGGCCGCTGTAGCTTTCGTCGGCTGGCCGTCTGGGATGCGTCAGGTAGCGGATGTCCGGTGGGCGCCGGTCGTCCGGGCGCTGTAGAGGGTCGGACGTCCGGTGGCTTCCAGTCGTCCGGTCGCTGTAGACTCCGCAGCTCCTTCTTCTTCCGTCTTCTCTTCCATGCTTCCCTCGCGGATGGTGTAGGTGTTCCTTGGCGCTCGCACTCCTCCTCGACATCTGTGAAGCTCCGACAATGCCTATGCATGCACACGGGAGAAGTGTCAAGTAGTATACCTGATAGAGGCAAAGGTGTCCCGTCTTTCGATGAGATGTTGGTTTTCGCTTTGGAGGAAGTCGACTTTGACGATCCGACTACGAACGTGCGAGGACGTCGCGCCTTAGCAATCGCTAAACCAACTCCGAGAGGTTATTGACCACGCCGGAGCACGATCAACCTGACCACGAGGGTATGTTTCCTGCGAGCAAACGAAGAACAAGCAAGAAACTGAGATTGCAATCTGGATATTGCGAATATAAGATGAAAGCTTTATTGATCAAGGTGGGGTTACGTGGCGCCTTTGTGCAGTCGTTGAACACAAGCGAAATGCAGCGAAGTTGCAGCTATTGCGAACTTTTAATCTAAACAAAACCCAAGGTCTAAGCGGTGCCCTAAGGGCTGTATATATGGAGGAAGAGGGGGAATTTCGTGGCCCTTGGTGGAGGGGTCCAAATCAACCCTAACTCTTGTTTCCCCACACACGGACTCTAAAACAGCCTATACTTAAGTATTTCGAAATTACATGGGCCTGGCCCACTAATAAGGTGACGCAGCACCTAGAATAGCCTCGGACGACATTTATGAAGTAGCATCTTGTATATTTCGTCCAAGGCTTCATGCACCCATTATGGTGGCTTCAAAGTCCTGAAATCATCACTTGTAACTCCGTTCTTGTTCCCCTTGCATGGCATTATCTCCATGCTTGTTCTTGCTCCAATGTCCATCCTTCACCAAGCTAGGGCCTTCATTTGTAAGCAAAACAAATGTATCCAATTTAGGCAGCATCATATTCAAATGAACATTAGAATCATTACCAAGAAGCGAAAGTACTGATAATTTAATTGGCGTCATGCATGAGCTCTAGTAATTGGTCCAAGATATGTAGCATGAGGGGCTGTGGGTGTAACAATGGTATTGATGTCCTCACCATCCTCCCCTTCTTGAAATGAAGTCGTCCTCGACGGAAGGTCATATTCCTCACCCAAATAAGGCTTCAAATCTGCAATGTTAAAAGTGGGACTAACCCCAAAATCTGCAGGCAGCTCAAGTTTATATGCATTATCATTTATTTTCTCTAACACCATAAATGGACCATCAAGCGTGGCATTAGCTTTGATTTAGCAAATTAGGAAACCTATCCTTACATAAATGTAACCAAACAAGATCTCCGGTGCAAAGACAACATGTTTTCTACCCTATCTCCAGCAATTTTATATTTAGCATTCATACGCTCAATGTTTTCCTTAGTTAACTCATGCATTTTTAAAATCAATTCAGCACGTTCTTTAGCATGAAAATTAACTTTCTCCGAAGATGGAAGAGGCAACAAATCAATAGGTGCACGAGGTAGGAAGCCATACACAATTTCAAAAGGGCACATCTTAGTAGTAGAATGCAATGAACGATTATAAGCAAATTCAATATGAGGCAAGCATTCTTCCCACATTTTCTTATTATTCTTCAAAACAACCCTAAGCATAGTAGACAATGTTCTATTGACTACTTCAGTTTATCCATCGGTTTGGGGGTGACAAGTAGTACTAAAAAGCAGTTTAGTCCCCAACTTAGCCCATAAACATCTCCAAAAGTGGCTAAGAAATTTAGTATCACGATCTGAAACAATAGTATTTGGCACACCATGCAAGCGAATAATTTCACGAAAGAACAAATCAGCAACATTAACAACATCATCGCTTTTATGACATGGTATAAAGTGTGCCATTTTTGAGAATCTGTCCACGACAACAAATATGCTATCCCTCCCCTTCTTTGTTCGAGGTAAACCTAAAACAAAGTCCATAGATATATCCTCCCAAGGAACACTAGGCACGAGCAAAGGCATATATAAACCATGAGGATTGAGTCATGACTTAGCTTTTTGACATGTAGTGCAGCGAGCTACAAAACGCTCAACATCCCGTCTCATCTTTGGCCAAAAGAAATGTGTAGCAAGTATATCCTCCGTCTTCTTGACGCCAAAGTGTCCCATTAATCCTCCTCCATCGCCTCCTGCAACAACAAAAGACGAACAGAGCTAGCAGGAATGCATAGCTTGTTAGCACGGAACACAAAACCATCATTAATAACGAACTTGTTCCATGTTCTTCCTTCTTTACAATTCTGCATTACATCTTTAAAATCAGCATCATGCACATATTGATCTTTGATGGTCTCCAAACCAAATATTTTGAAGTCAAGTTGTGAAAGCATAGTATAGCGACGAGACAAAGCATCAAGCAATAACATTTTCTTTACCCTTCTTGTGTTTAATGACATAAGGGAAAGTCTCAATGAATTCAACCCATTTAGCATGTCTACGATTCAGTTTAGCTTGACTTTTAATATGTTTCAAAGATTCATGATCAGAATGTATAACAAATTCTTTGGGCCATAAATAATGCTGCCATGTCTCTAAAGTCCGAACAAGAGCATATAATTCTTTGTCATAAGTAGAATAGTTCAGACTAGGCCCACTCAATTTTTCAGAAAAGTATGCAACAGGTTTGCCATCTTGTAATAACACACCTCCTAATCCAATTCCACTAGCATCACATTCAAGCTCAAAAGTCTTATTAAAGTCGGAAGTTGGAGTAAAGGAGCATGTGTCAACTTATCTTTCAATACCGTGAAGGCTTCTTCTGTGCGTTACCCCAAACAAAAGGCACATCCTTCTTCGTAAGCTCATTGAGAGGTGCAGCAATGGTGCTAAAGTCTCTCACAAAACGCCTATAGAAACCAGCGAGTCCAAGAAAACTCCTCACTTGTGTGACCGTTTTGGGCTGCGGCCAACTCTCAATAGCTTCAATCTTGGCTTTATCAACTTCAATTCCTGTGGAGTAACAACATAGCCAAGAAAAGATACTCGGTCAGTGCAAAAGGTGCACTTCCCAAGGTTACCAAACAAGCGTGCATCACGTAGAGCATTAAAAACAACACGTAAATGTTCCAAATGTTCTTCCAAAGATTTGCTGTAAATCAGTATATCATCAAAGTAAACTACCACAAATCGTCCAATGAAAGCACGTAAAACTTCGTTCATTAATCTCATGAAAGTACTAGGTGCATTAGTTAACCCAAAAGGCATGACTAACCACTCATATAATCCAAACTTAGTTTTAAATGCTGTTTTCCATTCATCTCCCAATTTCATACGAATTTGATGGTATCCACTCATAAATCAACTTTGGAGAATATTGTAGAGCCACTTAATTCATCAAGCATATCATCTAGCCTAGGAATAGGATGCGATAATGAATAGTAATATTATTAATGCCTCTACAATCAACACACATACACGACATACCATCCTTTTTAGGCACTAGTATAATAGGAACAGCACAAGGACTAAGAGATTCGCGTATATAACCTTTGTCGAGCAGCTCACATACTTGACGATAATCTCCTTCGTCTCCTCTGGATTGGTACGGTATGGTGCACGGTTGGGTAGCGATGCACCGGGAATTAAGTCAATTTGATGCTCAATCCCTCGAATAGGTGGTAATCCCGGTGGCACGTCTTGTGGGAAGATGTCAGCGAACTCCTGCAAAATGTTAGTGACAGCAGGGGGCAAAGAGGAAGGCACGTCCTCGAATGAAAATAATGCCTCTTTGCACACAAAAGCATAGCAAACAGATTTGCTAGAATCTAGGTCATCAATATCAGATTTGGTGGCAAATAAACATGCACTTTTCAGTTTAATTTCAGAAGCAACATTAGATGGTTTATTATTAGGCTTCATTTGTTGCTCAAATTCTTTTGCCACAATCTGATTTTCACTCTTATTTTTCTCCTGTTTTGCTTTATTAGCTCTATTAATATCATCTTTCAAAATGGAATCAGGAGTCATAGGAAGCAAAGTAATATTTTTATCCTTGTGAACAAGAGTATACTGATTGTTTCTACCATGGTGTACAGAATTTTATCAAATTGCCATGGTCTACCAAGTAATAAGGAACATGCTTGCATAGGTACCACATCACAATCAACATAATCAGCATATGTAGAGATACTAAAATGCACACGAACAGACGTGTTACCTTAACCTTGCCGCTGTTGTTGAACCATTGGATGTAGTAAGGATGTGGATGTGGTCTCGTGGTGAGAGAAAGCTTCTCCACAATATCCATGCTAGCCAAGTTGTTGCAGCTCCCTCCATCTATGATGACGCGAATAGAACGTTCCTTCACAACTCCCTTTGTATGGAACAAGTTATGCCTCTGATTTTGCTCAGCTTGTGTAACCTGCACACTCAAAACACGTTGAGCAACTAAACATTCATACTGTCGGCATCTTGACAGCCATGTATTGCGTCTCGGGATCAGAATCATCTCCACCGTGTTCTTCATGTGTAATAAGAGCCAAAGTCTCTTCATCATAGTCACTAGCAGACTCATACCCACCATCCTCGTAGCAATCATCACACGCTGAGATTGGCATTCTCTCATAAAATGTCCTCTTCCCTTACAACGACGACAAATAATATCACTTGTGTGCCCTGTTGGCGCCATGGAAGAAGAAGAGCTCTGTAGGCCCAGCGGTGTACTCTTGGCAGATAGTGGTGGTTGTGCTGCTTTCTTGTATCACGGTTGGAGGTGGCAGCCGACGGAGGTGCGGTGTAGTAGAGCGTGTGGAAGTAGATGATGCACGTGGTGTCCAGGATGAAGGTCGACCTGCAGAAAAGTTAGTCGCGCCAAGGCCCGCATCGATCCTCCACTTCACGTTCAGCTTTACAAGCAAGATGGAATAATCGAGTGATATTATTATAATCCTTGTAGTCTAGAATGGTCTGAATCTCTCTATTTAATCCACCCGAAAACGTGCAAGCATAGCTTCATTCTCCTCAACAATACCACATCTAATCAAGCCAGTTTGTAATTCCGATAATATTCTTCTACGAATTTTTCCTTGTCTTAAGCGCTGCAATTTTGAAGTAATTCACGTTGATAATATGGTGGAACCCAACGAGTACGCATAGCAGTTTTCAAAGCAGCCCAAGTAGCTGGAACAGGATATAATCTACAATGTTCAGACCACCAAACACATGCAAAGCTAGTGAAAGCACAAACGGCAGCAGAACACGTCTCTCCTCGGGATATTGTAAACATGTAAATCGTTGTTCAGTTTCTAACTCCCAAGTAAGATATATATCAGGAACATATCTACCCTCAAATGGTGGAATATTCAATTTCAGTTTAGGGAGATGGTCATGATCTCGTACCTGAAGGGGAGCCCGAACATTGCCATTATTTGCATGTGGTCGACCTGGTGGTTGTGGTGCTGGTGGTTGCACGTAGTTCGATGTTGATCAACCTCATCCTCGTAATCTCTCACATAATCATCCTCCCCACCGCAGCAGCAGGAGCCATGTAGTATTAACAGCAGCACCGCAGCTTGGCCGGTGAAGAGGGACACGGGAAGCTTCGGCGGAGGGCTGTTTCGCGATGTGGAGGTAGTCCATGTTGTTGTAGTAGAGGTGCGTTAGGTGCAGCCGGTGGTGGTGGTGGTAGACGCGAGCAATTCATTAAACTTGTTATCGAGCTTTGTTTGACGCCTTCTCAATGCCATCTATCTTCTCCATGGCCTCTTCAAATCTATTTAGCACATCGTCCACCTGCCCACTCATCATTTGTTGAAACTTATCATGTAGCGCTTTGTTTGTCATGTTCTCCCGGTCGGTCTAAATCGGCTTGTGATCCTGCCATGGTTAGCAGCAATAGAAACACACAAGAATATGATTGACAGACTACTAGGAAGTGGTGGTGGTGGTGTGGTGGACGATCACAAATCCGTCAAGCAAATCTCAAATTCTTACCAGTTCTTACCCAGAAGCGGTGATCGGCAACCGATGTAGTCAAAACTCTCAAAGCTTGGATAGGCGATTACTGGGAGAGTCAAGCGCACGATGTAGATGTATGTGGAGCTGGGAAGGCTTATAATATGGTAGCAAAAAGGGTCAGCAATAATCAATTCAGAGATGCAAAGTTGAATAAGCGCTCAACAGTGAGTCTTGTCTTTGGTCCTAGGCTAGACCGTGCTAGAGACGCGAGCCTAGAACACTAACAAAATCACGGCGCTGCACGGAAACAACGGAAAAGCACACTCTGGAATAATTTTTTTCGCTCTTTTTTTTGCTTTTTTTTGCGCTTTTTTTTTTTTGCGAAAAATCACTATAATGGCGAGTGTCTCAAAACTCTTCCAGTCAAATCGACGGGATGGGCACGAAATTTTTCGACCAAATTTCATTGCCGGACCCAAAAACTAGAAGCAGGTCAAAAAACTTTCTATAATGGCATTGTCTCAATACACTTAGAAACACCTAAAATAGGATAGCGAGAAAAATTTTTCGACAAGTGCGTTTTCGGAAAATTTTGGGCCTAAACGGAGGTGGTTTCAGGACTCTTTTTTTCTTTTTGAAACCTACTCCGGCAAGGAAAACACAAATCGGAAACTAGATGGATCTCGAAAACAAACCTAATATGCAAGGAACTCGGATTGGTGGTGGATATATGGTGGTGGTATATGACAGCGGTGGTGGTATATGGTAGTGGTGGTGGTATATGGATACGGATTGGTGATGGTATATGGATACCGATTCAGAGCGGTGGCGGATAAGCAATGGTGGTAGATGGCAAGGCGATGATGATGGTGCGGCGGCGGCGTGACAACTTATGACCAGAACTCGAAACTCTAAAAGACTAGACTCTAAGACCAGCAACTTGACACGACGATGCAACCGCAAATTCAACAAAGCAAAAACCCTAAAAAGATTATGCAAAGGCTCAGATTGGTTCGGATATGATGAACTAACCCTAATTTTTTTGTGGCTTTTTCGTGGACTTTAGGTATGAAGAACAGACTCGATCTAATCTACGAAAAACTGTAAAATCTCACCGAGCAACCTGGAAATCTGATACCACTTGATAGAGGCAAAGGTGTCCCGTCTTTCGATGAGATGTTGGTTTTCGCTTTGGAGGAAGTCGACTTTGACGATCCGACTACTGACGGCGAGGACGTCGCGCCTTAGCAATCGCTAAACCAACTCCGAGAGGTTATTGACCACGCCGAGCACGATCAACGACCACGAGGGTCATTTCCTGCGAGCAAGCGAAGAACAAGCAAGAAACTGAGATTGCAATCTAGATATTGCGAATATAAGATGAAAGCTTTATTGATCAAGGTGGGGTTACTGTGGACGCCTTTGTGCAGTCGTTGAACACAAGCGAAATGCGCAAGTTGCAGCTATGGCGAACTTTTAATCTAAACAAAACCCAAGGTCTAAATAAATTGCCCTAAGGGCTGTATATATGGAGGAAGAGGGGGAATTTCGTGGCCCTTGGTGGAGGGTCCAAATCAACCCTAACTCTTGTTCCCCACACATACGGACTCTAAAAACAGCCTATACTTAAGTATTTCGAAATTACATGGGCCTGGCCCACTAATAAGGTGACGCAGCACCTAGAATAGCCTCGGACGACATTTATGAAGTAGCATCTTGTATATTTCGTCCAAGGCTTCATGCACCCATTATGGTGGCTTCAAAGTCCTGAAATCATCACTTGTAACTCCGTTCTTGTTCCCCTTGCGCATGGCATTATCTCCATGCTTGTTCTTACTCCAATGTCCATCCTTCTCCAAGCTAGGGCCTTCATTTGTAAGCAAAACAAATGTATCCAATTTAGGCAGCATCATATTCTCATGAACATTAGAATCATTACCAAGAAAGCGAAAGTACGATAATTTAATTGGCGTCTTGTGAGCTCTAGTAATTGGTCCAGTATATGTAGCAGTAGGGGTTGTGGGTGTAACAATGGTATTGATGTCCTCATCAATACCATCCTCGAAGGGGTCAAGTGAACACGTGTAAAGGAGAAGATTCACCTTTATGTATGAGAAGTAGAGGTCGCACGTGTCACTTGCCAAACGGACTCTTGACATGGTGATGACCGTAGGATGCTCCGCATCATCCCCTCCCCCTTGGAAAAGATCCGACCTCGGATCGAAAACCAAATCACCATGGGAAAGAGATGGTGGTGCCGTGTCGAAGTGGTCAGTCACCAAGCACTCATCGTCGAGTAGCTCGAAATGGGCACTCTCCAATGTCGCACCGTCTTGTGATTCCTTTAAAAGGAGCAAATGGAACAAACACTTGGAAAAACAAATGTGGTTAGCGTTAGTGCATAACCAAGCATTCGAGAGGTGATTCACCAAACAAGTGTCGTCATCAAGCATAGCAAACGGTGTGACAAAGGATTGTGACATGGCATGTAAGCATGTGAATTGAGCAAAATCAAGGTCATCATGGAAACAAGCATGTAAACGTGAGGTAGAGATGCAAATATGTGTGACAAGAGAATAAGCATCTACCTCAAGGTCATTGCAATCATGCATAAAACGCTCGACAAATGGTCGATGGTAGGCATAGGAAGTATTCACAACACCAAATAAAATGAAGTGTCTAAGCACATGGGTCAAGTGCAAGACAATCCAAGCATAATGTGCATAGGGTGTAGTGAATATAGTGTGGCACTCAACACAATAGAAAGAGCAAGTGTTCATCATGTGTGAGGCAATCAATTCAAGCATGTGACAAGCAAAGGGACATGTCATATGTGAATAAATGATATTGGTGCAACCAATCATATAATAGTAGCAAGTAGACCAAGAATTGGATGCACCACACAAGGTATATATGTCATGAAGCATGGAAATGTGGCAATCATGGGTGAAAGAAATATCTCGAGCATGCGTGCAAATGGTGCAAGCGACACATGAAGTATGATCCACACTATCCAAGATCAAGAAGGATATCACCTTGAAGGCGTGTCCTTGTGCATTCTTCACAATGCCGAAGTGGAAGCAAATACGGTGTAGAAGCGAGTCGTGGTAGAATGTATTAGGCTCGCTCTCAAGAGCTCGAATGGTCAACTCACGTGAAGTGGAAGTCGACACAAAGTCCAAGGATCCTACACATGCGCAAAACAAAACAAAGAAAGTATGCGCATGGTAGACAAACACATCATCCATCATGATGGTTCTCATCTTTTGCACATAACCATTAGAAGCACAAGTGCATGAATAATATGATGCAACAATGGCAATATTCATGGCACTAAGTATATGGTGCAAAGAAGTAAGACAAGCATGCTTCACATGTAATATGTCAAAATCTCCAAACATATGTGAGAATGCTATGGGGGCAAACTCATGAGCAAGACAAATAGCATGGTTGCACTCAATACATGGCAAATCTAGCATGAGAGAGGCAACATATGGAGATATGTGACAAGAAGCAATAACAATGATGTGCAAAGCATGTAGATGGTTGTCATCAACCGCATGAAATGAGCAAGTATGAATCATAGGTGATGCAACAAGGCAAGCAAACATAGTAATCAAGTCGTGCAAACTAGTGGAGCGAAGATGCAACACACTAGAATAAATCATGGCAATCATGTCTTGTGAGCAAATAATAGGCATAGGGAGTGCACATGACATATCGCAAGCACGAACACAAAGCAAGATCATAGTATCATCATAGGGGTAGGTCACAAATGGAACATGGCAACAACAAGCAATATCTCCACCAAGCTTGCAAATACACATACAAGTGCTAGAGTCAATCAACATGTGTAATGCAAAGCATGGGTCACAAATGCATGGCAAAGGCATAGTAATGAGCAAAGCATGCATAGTGAACATGGCAAGATGGGCATATAATACGTAATGGACAACAACCCATAGCCAAGTGAGGACCATGTAAAATGAATGCGCGACGTCTATGCGCGGAGAGAGCGGTGGGAAAGACAATCCATGAGATCCCAAATCATCGTTGCTCTCTAGAGCTCGTTTTGTCAACTCGTGGGATTGCGAGTTTGACAAGTATTCATGGGTACCTACACAAAAGAGACACAAACCAAAGAAATTGTGCGCGTGGTAAATGTACACATCATCCATCATGATGTGTATGTGCACGTGTGAGTTAGCACAAGATAAGAAATGCTCAAAGAAATTTGATGCATGGTATAAGAACATGTCATCCATCATGAAAGAATAGTTATTATGTATGACACGATGGGGATGCAAATTGAGCATACAATTATATGACACATCAATAGGATTTTCATTCATGGGGAGCATATGGTGCACACAAGTATTTGGATCATGCAATGAATGGGATGGATCAAAATCTCCTACAATGCATGAGGAAACTATGGGGGTCTCCTCATGAGCAATATCGGAAACATCACATGGAGAAAATGGACAACATCCAAAACAATGCATATCCGAAGCTAGGTGGGCATGGCATGGCATATGAGATAAATTATGCAAAGGGAGCATATCAATATCATCACAAGAAAAACAAATGCCAATAACCATGGGTTTGTCATCTATGCCATAAGTGTAAATTGGGTTTATTTTAATGGCATATGCATAGTCACTATGAAGAGATTGCAAATATGACATATGATTGATCTCATGCATAGCATATGACAAGTCAAGCGGATTAGCAAACATGATGTGACCTAAAGAATTGTCACAAGAAATCCTATGTAACATGGCATCACTACTAATAGACTCCACATGAGAATCATCATACTCATCATAAATGGGAAAATCATCACATGGGGGAATCATACTAGCCTGAAGCAAGGTACTAGGTGGATCAACATCATGCAAGCAAGCAATGTCAAGAATGTCCACTAGTGGGACTAGAGCATCACCTTCACCTATGTTACCTTTTTCATTCCACTCAAGTGTTGTCGGTGAGGTGGGAAAGACCAAATGGTCGTCATCATCATCTTGATGGAATCATGTGGGGGGTGCATCATATTCCACCATGGCCATCATCTTGTCCAAAGGGAGGACGGAGTCGTCGAGGATCGGCGCGTCATCATAAATGGGACCTAGCACCAAATGAGAAGACACAATAGAGGTAGAGGTTAAGTCGTTAGAATTCGAAGTGGCCTCACTCTCTCTATGTGGTGGTTCACTCACTCCCTCAAGGTAGGTGCACTCAATGTCACATATGGTGGAGTCACTCATCTCACTCAAGTGGTGGTTGTGGCTCTCCTCACATGGGATTTGTGGCAACACATCATATATAGGGCTAGTGGTGAAGGCACTCTCACTCTCAATATGGTGGCACAAGTCACTCAAGTCATCATACGTCGCCGTGGTCGAGGTGAAATACTCAACCATCTCATCGCCGTTGCCATGGATGAAGGCCGAAGATGGCACAACATCACTCTCCTCCATGACCGAAGGGAAAATCCCATGCTCGATCATCTCGTCATCGTCGTCGTGGACGAAGGCCGAAGATGGCACAACTTCACTCTCGCCTCCTAAGATGGAAGCATCATCCTTGCTCGCCACCTTGTCGCTCGCCTCCAAAGCTTGGTCCTTGAGGGTCTCCGTAGTCGTACTCATCGCCGCACCGTCTTGAAAAAGAGTCGAGGTAGACTCGGCATCATTAATGCCACAAAGAGGGATGGCGGTGAAGTCGCACTTGGGAGCATCGTCTTGGAGCTCATCGGGCTTGGACATCGTGGTGGTACTAGCCTCATGCTTGTCGTAGAGCTTGGTCGCCGCGAAGTTTGCTTTGGGTGGAGAAGCATTGGCATTCATGAGTTCTTGTTCCGCCTTGAGAGCACCAATGTAGTAGTCATCGATGGACTTGTAATTCTCGAGGAAGATAGTCTTGGAGATGTCGTTGTTCAATCCCATCATGAAGTGGAACTTCATCGAAATGGGGTCATCCACTCCAGCTCGTCGCAAGTCAATCTTCATCTCCTTGAAGTACGCGTCGATGGACTTGGATCCTTGGATGGTGTTCTCCAATTGGCGTCGAAGTTGTTCCGTGTAGGTTGGAGGCACGAACTCTTGCCGCAAAGCTCTCTTCGTCTTGGGCCAACTCATGTCGTAGTACTCCGAAGGTGCGTGAAGCCACCAAGTTGAGGCGTAGTCGTGGAAGTTTCTTGTGGCGCACTTCACTTGATCTTCGGGAGGAACTTGATGTAGCTTGAGGTAGTCGTCCATTAAACGCTCCCACTCGATGTACTCCTCGGGTTCTTGAGTCCCATAGAAAGGAATCGCGTGGTCGATGTCGAGGTCATAGTAGCTCGTGGAAGTCGCGGACTTGAGCTTGGGGAGCTACTCTTGAGCGTAGTTATGGGGTGCTTGTTGGCGAAGATGCCGTATGTCCGTAGGCGAAGATGCCTTGAAGTCGCTTGGCGAAGATGCCAAGGGAGATGGTGAAGTCGTTGAGCTGTAGTTGATGTTGAGCTCATGACCTTCACGTTCTTGGTGGTGATGGTGTCGATGCCGATGTGATCTTGCCGGAGATGGTAGCTCGGAAGCATGTGCTCTTGAGCGTCTTCTCGAAGATGAGGAAGATCGCTTGTAGGACTTGATGAGGGCTTTGATCTCCTCCATTTGAGCTTGCATCTTGGCGTTGTTGGAGATGTTCGAGGCATCGAACTCGTCGTTGTTGTTGTAGACCGAAGGTGAAATGCCTTGCCTATCCATCACAAGACTCGAGTAGAGGTGAGTAGGAAATGAGATAAACAATACCAAGTTACCTTTTCCCAAAGTTGAGGATGTATCCCGTTTCACTCAATGTGAGATGAAAGAATAGTGGAATTGGTACCGGACTTGTTCACTCACACCTATCAAGTAAAGCTTATGGTAGAGCTCGGTGAGGATAGTGGCACAAAATTTGATGCAAAATGTTAGCAAGAGTCAATCTTGTTGAAAGAGATTCACAAATTTGCAAGCGAAACAAGTAGACCAATAGCAATATGTGGCACGGAAAACACACACGGATAGATAAATGGGGTCGTGCAACCAAGGAATGAGCTCAAACTGTGGAATCCACCAAAATGCTCGTGTTGCACAACTCAAGAGAGACGCTATACGATTGCTCAATAGGCGGATCGACACTTGTGCACAACCTATAAGATGCAAAATGGATAAACTTACTATCCCAAGTATGCTATATATGTATGGTTCCCGGTGTTTCTCTCAAGATGATCCAAGATGATCGGATATGATACCATATGATATATTGTGATGCTATGGCTATTGCTTACAAGCTCTTTGCTCACTCTTTTTCTTCGCTTAAAAGCTTATTCTCTTTTTCTTTTTCTTTGTATGGCCAATTTTGCACAATGCACAAACCGAGATAGCAATTGTGTATATGCGGGAACAAACTTGAGACACAATGGATGATATGATACCAAGATGATATGGTATGTATGTAATGGATGGTGTGATCACTAATGTGCACAAGTAACGTTGTCGGCAATACTCAAATGGCTAGTCTCGATAGGCAAGTAACGCAAAATGGGCTAGAGGTTAACAATGCAATTACAAGGGAATATACAATGGTGTCATCGAGGTTACCGTCCTTGGCGATGATGAGTGGCGGTGTTCTTGATGTAGATACAAAGATGATGGAAACCCGTCCCTAAGTAGGCGAAACACCTTAGGAAACGGAAAAACCGTGAACTCAAAATCTCAAATGACAAATCTCAAATTGTGGTAGCGGAAAAGTGGTGGTGGTTTGCACTTGGTGATGCGGAAGTGGAATGATGGGCTATACACGAGTCGGAGTTGAAGTTGCCGTCCCTAAGTAGCCGAAACACCTTAGGAGACACAAGCCACAACTCAAAAAGCTCAAACAAAATTGGGTTAAGTTGGGGTGGAAGTGTATGGTGGGTAAGCCTATGCGAAAGTGGTGGTGGTGGTTGAAGAAGAAGCAATCGTCCCTAAGTAGCCGAAACACCTTAGGAGACTCGAATCACTACTCAAGCAACCACATATACAATGGGGAACAAAATTGGTTAGGTTGCGGAAGTCGGTGGTGGTTATGCGGATGATATGGTGGAGGGCCTAGGCAAACTTGCCAAATTTTGGAAAGTTTTATGAAGTCAAATGGTGTTGGTGGTATTTTTGTTGGAAGGGGGATGTCAATAGCTTCAAAACGAGCTAAAGAACGTCAAAATCGGAGTTCGGATGAATTAGTTATGGACAAAACAAAAATCAGCCGAAAGTGATATCTACAGGTAGCGGACGTCCGCTAATGGACGGATGTCTGGTGGCCGGACGTCCGGTCTGGTCGGAAATCCGCTATTTCAGATCGGGTTAGGGGTTCCGGTCGTCCGGTGGATGACGGACGTTCGGTCATTCCAGGGGCTCCGGACGTCCGGTAAAGTGACGGTCGTCCGGTGGGTCGGGTCAGCGAGATCACGAGATCCGTGTGCGATTTTGGGCGGAATTTTGGGATTTTGGGGTCAAAATTGACGAGATTTCGTGGATGAAAGATGGGGAAATTTGGGGAAATGCTAGATCCACTCGAAACCAAGCAAATCCATGGATCAAAATCAACAAAACTTCATCTAACCAACAAATCACAAAAAAACAATTTGGGGCTATTTTTGGTGGGGATTTTCGAAATTGGGAAGAACACAACAAAATCAAGCTAGAAAACACGGGGTAGGGGCTCCAAAACGTGATCAACGTGGCTCATGATACCATATGATACGGGGCTAACCCGGTGTAGGTCGATCTTTCACGTTTGGGGTGGGATCCCTCGAAGAGCACGAAGAACACGGGGAAGAACGGGGAGAAATCACAAGGGGAAACACTCAGGAACAAGTCCGATCACACATCCACTAGACAATCAAACACACAAGATCCACAAGGTACATGAACAACAAAGGGGAAGATACAAGGTAGAGTTCATGTCCGTGAGGAGGTCTTGAAGGGGCCGCCAAGAGGGGTCTTGATGATATATCCGCAGGATCTACTCCTAGATGGAGGTCTTGGCCTCCAATGGAGTAGTGGTCTCTCTCTCTCTCTCAAGAGTAGAGGTAGGAGCAAAGCTCACCTAAGAATGAGCTATCATATTTGCTAACCCCAGAAAGGACGAGGGGGAGATCTATTTATAGTCTAAGCCACGAGGGGGTAAGAGGGAGAGAGATACAAGGCCAAAAGGCCCGGCTGCACACACAGGCAGCGGACGTCCGGTCCTTACCGGTCGTCCGGTCGCTCGCGGAGGTCCGGACGTCCGGAAGGGCTCGGACTTCCGCAAATTCGTCTCGGATGAAGTTGCACCGGTCGTCCGGAGATGGCGGTCGTCCGGTTGCCGGTCGTCCGGTCTTGGACGGACGTCCGGCCGCTGTAGCTTTCGTCGGCAGGCCGTCTGGGATGCGTCAGGTAGCGGATGTCCGGTGGGCGCCGGTCGTCCGGGCGCTGTAGAGGGTCGGATGTCCTGTGGCTTCCGGTCGTCCGTTCGATGTAGACTCCGCAGCTCCTTCTTCTTCCATCTTCTCTTCCATGCTTCCCTCGCGGATGGTGTAGGTGTTCCTTGGCGCTTGCACTCCTCCTCGACATCTGTGAAGCTCCGACAATGCCTATGCATGCACACGGGAGAAGTGTCAAGTAGTATACCATCCTCGAAGGGGTCAAGTGAACACGTGTAATGGAGAAGATTCACCTTTATGTATGAGAAGTAGAGGTCGCACGTGTCACTTGCCAAACGGACTCTTGACATGGTGATGACCGTAGGATGCTCCGCATCACATCCATGATATATGAGCTTGTGCACTTCCTTAGCAAATTTGTTGTGATCTTTCTTGATGGCATATTCATACATAATGATCACATTGCCTACCATCAATTGCATGATAACATAATAATATTGAGCATCCATTGCCATATTCATGCTATTGATAAACCGTCTCACTATGACATCATTTGGCACCGTGGTTGCATTCATCATATTCACAACACATTTGTGTGCACAATGTATGATTTTTCTCTCATGAACGCTTTGCATATCATTCTCTATCATCTTGATAAGCTTCATGTGTTTTTTCACGAACAATCTTGCCTCACGGACTCATTCTTACATGATGGACACCTTGTGTGCTCTAACAGTTGTATTTCCGAGTGTCGCTTTTGTTTGCTCTTTTTGCATGAATACCACTTCGGAGACACCTTGGAGTACTTGGATTGCGCCATGTCTTCCATTTCGTCCAACTACAAGTCCGTCCACGACAACCGTTTCCATGGTGATGAGGATTTCGATCCGAGGTCGGATCTTTCCCAAGGGAGGGGAGATGATGCGGAGCATCCTACGATTATCCCCATGTACACTCGAGCATACGCCATTGGACCTAAGGTGAACCCGTTCCTACATGATTCCCCTTTCCACTCGTACGAGACATGGTTGCTACCTAATGCAAAGATGCTACATGTGCTTAGGAACCAAGGAGACGACCATGGAGATGCTCGAGGCATACGCCAAGTCCACACGGAAGCGGATCAAGAAGTGCCTCAAGTGGAGTCGCCACGGAGCTTCAGCGGCCGGACATCCGGCAGGAGCCCGGACATCCGGCGCCACCAACTAGAAGAAGACAAGAGAGAGACCGAAGCCAGGCGACTCTACAGCGGCCGGACATCCGGCCGACCCCCGGACATCCGGCGCCCCGCGACGGGCCGGACATCCGGCGCCTGCCTAGAAATCCGGCGCACGCTATCCAGAGAGCAGAAGCATCGGCCACTCCAGCCCGGACATCCGACCCGCTAGCCCGGACATCCGGCACCTCGTGAAGGCCCGGACATCCGTCCCGACGCCCGGACATCCGGCCTCCCCTGCCTGCGTGCAACTCATCTGGGCCGAGGCCCATGTACCCCTTCGCCCCTTAGACTACATATACTCCCCCTCCACCTACGTTTTAGGGTTAGCGTTGATTTAGCTCAAGTTAGAGATAGAGCTTCGCTCATCCATCGGATCTCCTCCTCGTGAGAGACCGCGGCCTCTTCGGAGAAGATCCTATGGATTCAAGACCCCCTCATGGGAAGATCCCCTTGTGGATTCAAGCCCTCCTAGCGGAGAAGAACGGTTCCTTTGTATCCTCTACCTTTGTTGACTTTGGATCTTGTGTATCTCTTCGTGTTCTTTGATCTAGCATTTGTGTGACCGATTCCTTGTTGGTTGAGTGTTTTCCCTCGTTCCTCCCCGTGATTTCCTCGTGTTCTTCCGCTCGTTCTTCATGTCTCCCCGCTCGATCTTCGTGTCTCCCCGTAGGATCCACTCCAAACGTGAAAGATCGACGCTATAGGGTTCCACCCTACATCACCCTACCCCGTGTTTTCTAGCTTGATTTTGTTGTTTTCGTCCTAAATCCGAAATTCCCACCAAAAATAGCCCCAATTTTTTTTTGTGATTTGTTGGTGTGATGAAATTTTGTTGGATTTGGTCCATGGATTTGTGTTGCTACGTGTGGATCTAGCTTTTCCCTCCATCCCCACCTCTTTCCATCCACGAAACCCACCCAATTTTTGCCCCGAAATCCTCCATTTCCGCCACAAAATCGTTAACCGACACGAGCGGTACAACCGCCCCTCCGAGCGGTACCACCGCTGAGTACCTCGAGCTGTACAACCGCCCGTCCGATCGGTACTACCGCCCAGGCCAATTTCAGCATTCTGAGTTTCACCATTTTCAGCATAACTTCCACATCCGGAGTCCGATTTTCGCGTTCTTTAGCTCGTTGAGAAGCTATTGACATCCCCCATCCACCACCACTTTCCGTTTCCACCATTGTTGCTTTTGGTCTTTGAGAATTTGAGTAGTGGTTCCCGTGTCCTATTGTGTTTCGGCTATATAGGTACGGTTCAACGTCAACATCACCACCGCTCATCTTCGCCAAGGACTCATCATCGCCAAGGACGGTAACTTCGACGACATCTTTGTCATACCTTGCAATTGAATTGATACCCACATGGCCTTATTTTTGCGTAGCTTACCCATCGAGACTAGCCATTGAGTGCTGCCGGCAACGTGACTTGTGCACATAAGTGATCATACTCCATAGCATACATACCATACCACCGTGGTGCATATCTTGGGATCCATTTGTGTGTCACAAAGTTGTCATAGCATACACAATTGCTATCTTGGTCCGTGAAGTTTTGCATGAGAAAAGAGCTCAAAAGTGAAAGAGCCACCCAAGCTTTTAAGCAAAGAGGAAAGATAAGCAAAGAACTTATGTGCAAGAACCATAGCATCATACTACATTAAGATTGTCATATTGGATCATCTTGGATCATCGCACCGAAATACCATACATATAGCATACGTGGAATAGAGATAGTTGCATTTTTGCATAGTAGGTTGTGCACAAGTTCCGTATCCGCCTATTGTGCAATCGTGGTAGCGTCTCTCTAGTATTGTGCAACAAGAGCATTTTGTGTATTCCACATTTTGGCTCACTTTTGGTTTGCACAATCCCACTTATCAATTTGCGTGTGTGTTTCTGTGTACCACAATTTGCTTGGTCTACTTGTTGCAGTTGCAAATTTGTGTACCTTTTCCAACATTATTGACGCTCACTAACAATTGCATCAAATTTTGTGCCACCATCCTCACCAAGCTCCACCATAAGCTTTTATTTGTGTAGGTGTGAGAACCGACAAGGATTGGTACCAATAGTGCTATTTCATTGTCCGCATTTGAGTGAACTTGATTCATCATCAACATCGGTCAAAGGTACATTGGTATAAGTTCTTCTCCTTCTACCACTCATATTCTTGCTTGGAATGATGGATAGGCCAAGTACTTCTACCAACCCTCTCTTCATCGAACAAGACGACGACATGTCATCATACGTCAACAAGAACCGCCTCTTTGGTGCTGTGGCGTTGCACCAAGAACAACAAGCAATGAGCGACCGCATCGACAATCTCGCCACCGACTTGCGACTCTCCGAGCAACGTACAAGAGACTACTTCGACAACAAGTTCGACGCTCACAAGCAAGAGAATGATGCAAGAATGGACGAGATCCGCGCCTTGATGAGAAACCGGCATCATTCCACTTCTTCATCATCAAGACGGAGCCGCTCGAGTAGACACTCCAACGACACCTTCTACGACTCAAGTACACCTACTTCGAACACTCTTCGTCGTGCTGCACGTCAAGACCGTCACGCATCTCGCAACCCGCTACATGACAAGCATTCACAAGAGCAAGTTGATGAGCAAGTCCCTTGTCCTCAATCAAACCAAGACGCTTTTGCTCAAGCTCGAGAACGACAATGACTACGGCGCCAAGAGGAAGAACGAGCGCGTCTACACCAAGACGAACAAGACGCCAAGGCTCAACGTCTTCAACAACAACAACGTGAAGCGCAAGCTCTTGAGGCGCAACGTGCCCTTCAAGATTCAAGTCGAGCATTCGCCAATCGCAATCGCGAACGACGCAACCAAGAGGAAGCCCTTCGAGAAGAAATCCAAGAGAGGAACTACCAACCTCATGGACAACGTCAAGTTCCTCAAGCTCCTCCGCAAGCTCGTCAAGCTCCACTTCAACCTCAAGTTCAACAAGAGCAAGTTGATCATGGTCTTCCTCCACGCCAAGAGCAACATGAAGACGATTGCAATCCATGTCAAGGGCGTCATCATCAACATCGCCAACAACACAATGAAGAGCAACACTACGGCAAGCTAAAATTCACCATGCCCAAGTTCAATGGAAGCAATGAACCCGAAGACTACCTCTCATGGGCATTGAAGGTTGACAAAATCTTCCGGTTGCACAACTACGATGAAGCGAAGAAAATCGCTATGGCATCACTTGAGTTCCAATACTATGTGCTCATATGGTGGGAACAAACCATTGAGCGACGACAAGCAAGAGGTGAACCTCCAATCACCACTTGGGCTCAAATGAAAAGATGTCATGCGAGCACGTTTTGGCCAACCTACTACAACCGCGACCTCTTCAAGAAACTCCAACTTCTCAAGCAAGGAACAAAGAGTGTTGAAGAATACTACAAGGAAATGGAGATAGCCATGATTCGAGCCAATGTCAAGGAAGATGATGAGCAAACTATGCCGCGTTTCTTGAATGGACTCAATCATCCCATCAAGAAGATCGCCGACTTCCAACCATACTCCACCCTCATTGAGCTCGTACATCAAGCTACGAAGACGGAACGTCAAGTACAAGATGACTTCAAGTACGCCAAGTACTCATCCAAGACATACGGCTTCTCCAACAACCAAGCTTCAACACCTCCTCCAACATCTACATCAACCAAACCTTCTACAAACAACGACGACAAATCAAGTTACAAGATAAATTCGACAAGTTCACGTCGTCCTCCTCCTACTACAAGCAACTTCAAGCCGTGTGCTTCATCATCTACTCCGACCGATGAGACCATCAAAACAAGCTCCTTCAAGTGTTTCACTTGCGGCGGCCGAGGCCACAAGTCCTACGAATGCACCAACAAGCGGACCATGATCCTCAACGACGACGACACATATGACTCAATGAGTGATGAGGAGATGGAAGCCCTTGAGCAAGTGGCCATGCACCGGCGAGTGAACGAAGAGGAAGATGATCAAGTCTTTTGCGATCAGGATTCGAGCCCCGCTCTCGTTGTCTCCAAGGTCTTGACTCTTCAACATTAACAAGAAGACGACCAAAGATGCCACATCTTCCACACAAAGGCCGGCATCAACGGAAGATCCGTCAAGGTCATCATCAATGGAGGTAGTTGCCACAACTTGGCCAGTGAAGAACTATGTTCCAAACTTCAATTGGTCAAGAGGAAGCACCCACACCCCTACAAGGTTCAATGGCTATGTGACTCCGGCACTATACGAGTCGAGCATACGGTCCAAGTCTCCTTCAAAATTGGTGCTTATGAAGACACGTTGGAATGTGATGTGGTCCCAATGACGGTTTGCCACCTCCTTCTTGGCCGACCATGGCAATTCGACCGTGGCGTCATCCACAATGGGCGCACCAATCACTATAGCTTCAAGATGAAAGGAAGGAATATGTGCTCGACCTATGTCTCCTAGTCAAGTGATAG
This sequence comes from Aegilops longissima, assembly GCA_021605205.1. Classification (NCBI taxonomy): domain Eukaryota; kingdom Viridiplantae; phylum Streptophyta; class Magnoliopsida; order Poales; family Poaceae; genus Aegilops; species Aegilops longissima. The sequence goes on along the minus strand of CM038676.1, from coordinate 238,857,906 downwards.
CCGACAAGCAAGCCACCCATCATAGAGACAAGAGTGAGAAAGTGATCCAGCAAAAAGTGAGTGAGAGCCACAAGCCAAACTTGGCGCCTCTTAGCCTAGAGAAAAACCTCATCCTATTTGCCACCAAAAGTGAGATGAGAGAAGTGTGTGAGAACCCATCGAGTGTGATGCACTTTGTCCTTGTGTGCAAGGATGGAGAACCAAAACTAACACCATTCACGAGCTACCTTTGGTGTTTCAATCTCTTTGCAGGAATTTCAAGATGTTTTCCCGATGAGCTACCTCGGGTCTACCTCCTCTTGAGGCATTGAGCATCGAATCGACCTCATCCCGGGCGCCTCTACCAAACAAAGCTCCATACCGAGTCAATCCCGAAGAAACCAAGGAGATTCAACGGCAAGTACAACAACTAATCGACAACGGTCATGTACGTGAAAGCTTAAGCCCTTGTGCCGTTCCCGTTATACTTGTGCCTAAGCCCGATGGAAGTTTTTGCTTGTGTTCCGATTGTAGACCTATAAATGCTATCACCTTCCGCTATAGGCATCCCATTCCTCGCTTAGATGATATGCTTGATGAACTTAGTGGAGCCAACTTTTTCTACCTTAAAAGTGGCTATTATCAAATCCGCATACAAGAGGGTGATGAATGGAAAACTGCTTTCAAAACCAAATTTGGTTTATATGAGTGGTTAGTGATGCCTATGGGTCCTTCGGAGGCTCCCGGTACTTTCGTGCGTCTTATGCATCATGTGCTTCGTCCTTACATTGGAGTCTTTGTTGTGGTTTACTTCGACGATATTCTTGTGTTCAGCAAAACCATGAAAGAACATCTTAATCATGTTAGGGCTGTTTTGCAAATGCTTCGCAAGGAAAGTCTTTATGCAAACATGAAAAAATGCACATTTGGTGTTGACAAAGTGGTTTTCTATTGTTTTGTAGTATCCGCAAATGGTGTCCATGTTGATGAATCTAAAATTGAAGCAATTAAAACTTGGCCCCAACCCACCAATTTGCAACAAGTGCGTAGCTTTCTTGGTCTTGCGGGTTTTATAAATCGCTTTGTGAAAGATTTTAGCACAATTGCCGCTCCTTTGCATGCCTTGATTAAGAAGAATACTCCCTTTGTTTGGGGAACTTTGCAATCAACCGCTTTTGATGAGCTCAAGTCTTTGCTTACTCATGCTCCGATCTTGCGTTGCCCAATTTTGACAAAACTTTTGAGGTTCATTGTGATGCAAGTGGTACCGGAATTGGCGGAGTTTTGATGCAAGAAAAACGAGCCATTGCTTATTTTAGTGAAAAACTCTTGATTGCTCAACAATTATCCCATCTATGACAAAGAATTGTATGCTTTAGTGCATGTGCTACATGTTTGGGAACATTACCTTAGACCTCATGAGTTTGTCATCCATACCGATCATGAAACACTTAAGTACCTCAAAGGTCAAACTAAGTTGAACAAGCATCATGCAAAATGGAGTGAATTTATTGAATCTTTTCCTTATGTGATCAAGTACATTAAGGGTAAAGAAAATGTAGTTGCCGACGCGCTTTCACGCATATGCATGCTTGTCACTCAACTTGAGTTGAATGTTATTGGTTTTGAGCATATAAAAGACTTGTATGAGCATGATCCATCTTTTGCTATTCCTTATGCTAAGTGTTTGAAGCATACTTCTTGGGAACAATATTACATCAAGGATGCTTATCTTATGAGAGCTGACAAACTATGCATTCCCGAGTCTTCTCTTCGTTTGCACCTTTTGCAAGAGGCTCATGGAGGCGGACTCATGGGACACTTTGGACGTGACAAGACATTCGCCACGCTCTCCAACAAATACTTTTGGCCCAAGATGTTCCGTGACGTCTCACGCTTCACCAACCGTTGCTCTACATGCATAAAGCTAAGTCTAAAGCTCAATCCCACGGTCTTTACATGCCCTTCCTATTCCTTATCAACCTTGGGAAGACATTAGCATGGACTTTGTACTTGGGTTGCCTAGAACTCAAAATGGAAAGGATTCCGTGTTTGTTGTTGTGGATAGATTTTCTAAGATGGCACATTTCATTCCTTGCAACAAGATGAGCGATGCTTCACATGTTGCAAATCTCTTTTGTAGGGAAATCTTGCGACTCCATGGAGTACCAAAGACAATCGTCTCCGATCGTGACGTCAAGTTCTTGAGTTACTTTTGGAAGACCCTATGCGCCAAGCTCGGAATCAAGCTCTTGTTCTCATCGGCATACCATCCTCAAACCGACGGCCAAACGGAGGTGACGAACCGCACACTATCCACTCTACTTCGTGTCTTGATCAAGAGGAACATCAAGGAGTGGGAGGCATGTCTACCCATCGCCGAGTACGCCTACAACCGTGCAAGACATTCGACCACCGGCAAGTCCCCCTTCGAGGTCGTCTACGGCTTCAACCCGTTGTCCCCATTGGACATTCTACCTCTCCCTCTACAAGAGCGCACAAACATGGATGCGAGTGCACGAGCAAGCTAATCAAGAAGCGCATGAGGATACAAGGCACACCATCGGCGCCAAGTACAGCGACTAGCGTCCAAGCTCAACGTCAACAAGCAGCCCAAGACATTCAACATTGGAGACCTCGTGTGGCTACACCTTCATGAGGACCGCTTCCCCAGCGAGCGCAAGTCCAAGCTTCTCCCGCGAGCCGACGGACCCTTCAAGGTGCTATGCGCTACAACGACAACGCCTACAAGATTGAACTCCCACGAGACAAGTACACCGTGGCGATATCTTCAACGTCAAAGACCTATCGCCTTTCCATGGTGATGAAGATTTTGATCCGAGGTCGGATCTTTCCCAAGGGAGGGGAGATGATGCGGAGCATCCTTCCATCATCCCCATGGACTCTACATCGACACATCCAACCCCACGAGGACCCATGACGAGAGCTCGAGCACGTGCTATTCAATCCGAGGTTAACTCTCTCCTTCTTGAACTTCACTTTGACCCACTTGAGACATGGCTACTACCTCAAACGGAGACGCTTTGTGTGCTCAGGTACCAGGTAAGCAACCAAGGAGAAGGAACGGTGCAAGGCGGACATCAAGATCAAGGAAGCATTCGGCCCAACCTGGAAGGACCGGTACAACCGCCCCACAACCGGCCGGGCGGAACAACCGGCCTACTACCGCCCAACAACCGGCCGCTATTCGGTGATCAAGCGGTGCAAGACCGGTACAGCACCGGATGTACCGGTAAAACCCAAATGACCGGAACTACCGACCCCATGACCGGTACAACCGCTGGGAACCCCGACGACCAGCTACAGAAGCCCACACCTGTCCCCGGCGGTAGTACCGCCTTCCTCGACCGGTACTTCCGCTCCTCCTGGATCGCCAGCGGTACAACCGCCCCCTCGACCGGGACAACCGGCCTGTCTGCGCACAGGGCTCGGGCATGAGGCCCATGTACCCCTTCACTTCGCCCCATTTGCATTAAGACTATAAATAGAACTCCCCCACCTCATAATTAGGGTTAGCTTTGGTTTAGCTCATGTTTGTGTGAGAGCCTTGCTCATCCACTTGGTTACTTCTCCTCGGAGCTCAGGACCTCTACGGAGAAGATCCCCCAAGCGGATTCAAGACCCCCTTCTAGGGTGGACCCCATCAAGACCTCCTCTCGGAGAAGAACGGCTACTCGTGTATCCCTACCTTTGTTGATTGTGGATCATATGTATCTCTTTGTGCTCGGTGATCTAGCACTTGTGTGATTGATTCCTTGTTGGTTGAGTGATTTCTCTCTCGTTTCCTCCGTGTTTCCCTTTGTTCTTCCGCGTGTTCTTCGTGATTCCCCGTAGGATCCACTCCTAACATGAAAGATCGTCCACATAGGGTTCCACCCTACATCACATGGCTATGGGTTATTTACCACTTCTCGCTTTATACCCAAATTGTCGTGTTCACTTTGCATGATATGCTCATTTCGATGCCTTTGCCATGCATTTGTGACCCATGCTTTGCAGTACACATGATGATTGATTCTAGTACTATGTGTATTTGCAAGCTTGGTGGAGACATTTCTTGTTATTGCCATGTTCCATTTGTGACCCATACCTATGATGATACTATGATCTTGCATTGTGTTCGTGCTTGCAATATGTCATGTGCATTTCCTATGCCTATTATTTGGTCACATGACATGATTGCCATGATTTCCTCTAGTATGTTGCATCTTCGTACTACTAGTTTGCACGACTTGATTGCTATGCTTTCTCATGTTGCATCCAATTCTTGGATTGCTTACTACTATCACATGTTTGGTTGCAACAATGTCATCACTTCACATATGCCTTGTCCCATTGATTGCTACATGCTTGTCTTGATTGCCTCACACATGTTGAACAATTGTTTTTTCAATTGTGTTGAGTGCCACGATATCTTCACTCCACCATATGCACCTTATGTTTGGATTGTCTTGCACTTGCCCCATGTGTTTAGACACCTCCTTATATTTGGTGTTGTGAATGATTCCTATGCCTACCATAGACCTTTGGTTGAGCACATTGTGCATTCTTGCTATGATCTTGAGGTAGATGCTTGTTCTCTTGTCACACATATTAGCATCTTCAACTCCCATTTGCATACTTGTTTCCATGATGTCCTTGATTGTGCTCACCTAATATGCTTAAATGCCATGCCACACTTCTTTGTCAAACCATATGCTATGCTTGATGACAACACTTGTTGGGTGAATCACCTCCTAAATGCTTGGTTTTGCTCTTATGCCAACCACATTTTTTTTCCAAGTGCTAGTTATGTTTGCTCCTTTTGAAGGAATTACAAGACGGCGCGACATTGGAGAGTGCCCATTTGCAACTACAAGATGATGCATGCTTGGTGATCGTCAACATCTACACGACAATATCATCTCGTTCCCATGGTGATTTGGATTTCGATCCGAGGTCGGATCTCTCCCAAGGGGGAGGGGATGATGCGGAGCATCCTATGGACATCACCATGTCAAGAGTTCGTTTGGCAAGTGACACGTGCGACATCTACTTCACATACATAAAGGTGAATCTTCTCCTTTACACGTGTTCACTTGACCCCTTTGAGGATGGTATACTACTTGACATTCCTTCCGCGTGCATGCATAGGTATTGTCGGAGCTTCACACTTAGCAAGGACGAGTTCATGCGGAAGAGAACATCTACACCATCCAAGAGGGAAGCCTGGAAGCGGAGAAGGAAGCGCCAAGAAGAAGGCAGCAGCTCCCAGGCGACCCCGTGCGCACGGGCCCTCCGACCCCGTGTCCACGGGCCCCCCCAGGCTGGCGGTCCTGAAGACCCAGTGTGCACGGGAGTGTACCGTGCCCACGGGACCCCCGGGTCCACGGGCCTCACGGACCCCGTGCGTACGGGCCCTTGCATCAAGTCTCTGGATACCCCGTGCGCACGGGCTCCACTTACCCCGTGCACACTTTTCCCTCTCTTTTCCTAGGACTATATATACTCCTTCGTCTCCTCCATTTAGACTAAGCTAAGAATAGATCTAAACACTAGAGCTTAGCTCATGTATCTCCTGATGCGGAGCATCCTACGGTTATCACCATGTCAAGAGTCCGTTTGGCAAGTGACATGTGCGACCTCTACTTCTCCCGTGTGCATGCATAGGTATTGTCGGAGCATGCTTGGTGATCGTCAACATCTACACGACAATATCATCTTGTTCCCATGGTGATTTGGATTTCGATCCGAGGTCGGATCTCTCCCAAGGGGGAGGGGATGATGCGGAGCATCCTATGGACATCACCATGTCAAGAGTTCGTTTGGCAAGTGACACGTGCGACATCTACTTCACATACATAAAGGTGAATCTTCTCCTTTACACGTGCTCACTTGACCCCTTCGAGGATGGTATACTACTTGACACTTCTCCCGTGTGCATGCATAGGTATTGTCGGAGCTTCACGGATGTTGAGGAGGAGTGCAAGCGCCAAGGAACAACTACACCATCCGCAAGGGAAGCCTGGAAGCGACGACGAAAGAAGACGGAGACAACCCCCAGGACCCGGACATCCGGCCAGGACCCCGGACATCCGGCCCAGCCGCCAAGTACCTACAGGCCCCGGACATCCGACCCGCAAGCCCGGACATTCGGCTCCTCCCGACAGCCCGGACATCCGGCCATAAGCCCTGAAATCCGACGCCCCTATCCAGAGAGCACCGAGGCCGACCTCACCAGCCCGGACATCCGGCCCATGCCCCGGACATCCGGCCTCCCACGAACGCCCGGACATCCTGCCCCCAGCCCGGACATCCGACGCCTGCCTGCGCGCAGAGTCGGGCCAAAGGCCCATGTATCCCATCCTCACTTACCCCTTCGTGGACTAGCCTATATATACTCCATCCCCTTCCTCTAGTTAGGGTTAGCAAATATGATAGCTCATTCTTAGGTGAGCTTTGCTCCTACCTCTACTCTTGAGAGAGAGAGAGACTAGCACTCCCATGGAGTTCAAGACCTCCATGTGGGAAGATCCATCTAGGATATCATCAAGACCTCCTCTTGGAGATGAACCTTACCTTGTATCTTTCCCTTTGTTGTTCATGTACCTTGTGATCTTGTGTGTTTGATTGTCTAGTGGATGTGTGATTGGACTTGTTCTTGAGTGTTTCCCCTTGTGATTTCTCTCCGTTCTTCCCCGCGTTCATCGTGTTCTTGAGGATCCCACTCCAAGCGTGAAAGATCGGCCTACACGGGTTAGCCCGTATCATATGGTATCATGAGCCACGTTGATCACGTTTTTGGAGCCCCTACCCCGTGTTTTCTAGCTTGATTTTGTTGATTTCGTCCTAAATCCGAAAATCCCCACAAAAAATAGCCCCAATTTTTTTTGTGATTTGTTAGTTATGATGATGTTTTGTTGATTTTGATCCATGGATTTGCTTGGTTTCAAGTGGATCTAGCATCTCCCCAAGTTTCCCCATCTTCCATCCACGAAATCTCTCCAATTTTGACCTTGAAATCATCAATTTCCGCCCCCAAATCGAGTTCCTCGAGTTCATCCTCGGATTTGGAGCCCGGACATCCGGCCCGACCCCCGGACATCCGGCCAGCCTGGAAATCCGGCAATTAGCCCGGACATCCGGCTCCTGGAGCGCATTTCGCGCGCAGTTCTGGACATCAGGTCCCGGAAATCCGGACCGACCACCGGATGTCCGTCCCCTGGGATTTCAGTTTTTTCCGTTTCACCGTTTCGGCCATAACTAATTCATCCGGAGTCCGATTTTGACGTTCTTTAGCTCGTTTTGAAGCTATTGACATCCCCCATCCCATAAAAATACTTCCACCACCATTTGACTCCATCAAAGTTTTGGAACTTTGGCATCGTTGCCTAGGGCTTCCACCACATCCTCCGCATAACCACCACCGACTTCCGCAACCTAACCCAAATTGTTCCCTATAGCATTAGTGGTTGTTTGAGTTGTGATTCGTGTCTCCTAAGGTGTTTAGGCTACTTAGGGATGGTTGTATCTTCATCAACCACCACCACCACCATAACTTCCGCATAGGCTTGCCCACCATACACTTCAACCACCTCAACTTAACCCAATTTTGTTTGTGTTGAGAGTTGGGTCTCCTAAGGCGTTTCGGCTACTTAGGGACCGTGCTTCCAACTCCGCCACCGTGCATAGTTCACCACCTTACCCTCAACTTCCTCATTGCGTCTCAAAACCCCATCATTGCATTTCCGCAATCCCATTGAGCTCCCGCAAAACCACCACCGCATTCCCGCTACCACCATTTGACATTTGTCCTTGATATTTTGAGTTGTGGTTTTTCCGTTTCCTAAGGTGTTTCGGCTACTTAGGGACGAGTCTCCATCATCTTGGTATCTACATCAAGAACACCGCCACTCATCATCATCAAAGGACGGTAACCTCGACGACACCATTGTATATTCCCCTTGCAATTGCATTGATAACCCCTAGCCCATTTTGCGTCACTTGCCTATCGAGACTAGCCATTTGAGTATTGCCGGCAACATTACTTGTGCACATTAGTGATCTACACCTTCCATTGCATACATACCATATCATATTGGAATCATATCATCCCTTGTGTCACAAGATTGTTCCCGCATATACACAATTGCTATCTTGGTTTGTGCATTTCGCAAAGTGGCCATACATACAAAAAAAAGAAAAAGAGAATAAGCTTTTAAGCAAAGAAAAAGAGAGAGTAAAGAAGCTTGTAAGCAATAGCCATAGCATCATACCACATTGCATATATCATATGGTATCATATTTGATCATCTTGGATCATTGTGTGAGAAACACCGGGAACCATACATATATAGCATACTTGGGATAGAAAGTTTATCCATTTTGCATCTTATAGGTTGTGCACAAGTGTCGTATCCGCCTATTGAGCAATCGTGCTAGCGTCTCTCTTGAGTTGTGCAACACGAGCATTTTGGTGGATTCCACATTTTGAGCTCATTCCTTGGTTGCACGACCCCATTTATCTATCCGTGTGTGTGTTTCTGTGTGCCACATATTGCTATTGGTCTACTTGTTTCTCTTGCGAATTTGTGAATCTCTTTCAACATTATTGACTCTTGCTAACATTTTGCATCAAATTTTTGTGACACTATCCTCACCGAGCTCTACCATAAGATTTACTTGATAGGTGTGAGTGAACAAGTCCGATACCAATTCCACTATTCTTTCATCTCACATCGAGTCAAACGGGATACATCCTCAACTTTGGGAAAAGGTAACTTGGTATTGCTTATCTCATTTCCTACTCACCTCTACTTGAGTCTTGTGATGGATAGGCAAGGCATTTCACCTTCGGTCTACAACAACAACGACGAGTTCGATGCCACGAACAAAAACTCCGACGCCAAGATGCAAGCTCAAATGGAGGAGATCCAAGCCCTCATCAAGGCCTACAAGCGATCTTCCTCATCTTCGAGAAGACGCTCAAGAGCACATGCTTCCGAGCTACCGTCTCCGGCAAGATCACATCGGCATCGACACCATCACCAACAAGAACGTGAAGGTCAAGAGCTCTACATCAACAACCGCTCAATGACTTCACCATCTCCCTTGGCATCTTCACCAAGCGACTTCAAGGCATCTTCGCCTACGGACATGCGGCATCTTCGCCAATAAGAACCTCAAGGCTACGCTCAAGAGAAGCTCCCCAAGCTCAAGTCCACGACTTCACCGAGCTACTACGACCTCGACATCGACCATGCGATTCCTTTCTATGGGACTCAAGAACCGAGGAGTACCTCGAGTGGGGCGTTTGATGGGCGACTACCTCAAGCTACATCAAGTTCCTCCGAAAATCAAGTGAAGTGCGCCACAAGAAACTTCCACGACTACGCCTTGACATGGTGGCTTCACACACCTTGAGTACTACGACATGAGTTGGCCCAAGGCGAAGAGAGCTTTGCGGCGAGAATTTGTGCCTCCAACCTACGGAACAACCGGCGCCAATTGGAGAACACCACCCAAGGATCCAAGTCCATCGACAAGTACTTCAAGGAGATGAAGATTGCCTTCTGACGAGCGGCGTGGGCGACCCCATTTTGATGAAGTTCCACTTCATGATGGGATTACTGCGACATCTCCAAGACCATCTTCCTCGAGAATTACAAGTCCATTGGCGACTACTACATTGGTGCTCTCAAGGCGGAACAAGAACTCATGAAGGCCAAAGCTTCTCCACCCCAAGCACACTTGGCGACCAAGCTCTCGACAAGCATGAGGCTAGTACCACCAAGATGTCCAACCCGACAAGCTCCAAGGCGATGCTCCCAAGTGCAACTTCACGCCATCCCTCTTTGTGGCATTGATGATGCCAAGTCTACCTTGACTCTTTTTCAAGATGGTGCGGCGACAAGTACAACTACGGAGACCTTCAAGGACCAAGCTTTGGAGGCAAGCGACAAGGTGTGACGCCCGGGTAATTAAGCTACAGTAATCCGCACTAATGATGCCACGTCACCTCGGTTACTGTTGAAAATCTCACGTTAGTTCAAATCCGATTCAAAATTCAAATTCAAACAAAGTCAAACAATAAAAAAATTTCAGATATTAAAACTAAAGTGTTCGGATGGTTCCAACTAATTCATAAATAATTATGGCGGAGGAACCACAATTTTATAAAAGGCTTAAATACTCTAAAATGTTTTGTATAGTAGCAAAACAATTAGTTGAATGCCTTTTTCTAATAAATAAAATATTAAATTAATTTATTTTGTTGCCCAAACTTATGTGGCGGTAACTAATTGCAAACACTAAATTAGGGACTATTTTTATAGTTTGTAAAATTAAGATAAAAAAGGAACTAAATTAAAATAGAAAACAGAAAAGGAATTATAAAAATAAAACAAAAGGGAAAGGAGAAAGCCCCCTCCCCATGGGCCTCGGCCCATCCGCCACCAGGCCAACCAGGCCGCCCAGCCGCCCACCGCTAAATCCTCACTCCACCCAGTCCACCACCGACACCCCCATACCCCGAAAATATCTCACCCTCCCCCTCTCTCCCCATTGGATCGGGATCGAGGAGGAGGTCCCGACGACCTTCGCCCTCCCCCCCCCCCCGGGCCGCCGCCGGGCTCGCCTCCCGCTCGGCGCTCCTCCCCATCGCCCTCCTCGCTCTCCCCACTCCCTCTCGTCGTCTGGATCGGGGTTCCGATCCCTCGCGCCGCCCCCACCGCTCGTCATCGCCGCTCGGGCGCCACCGCTGCCTGCCTCCCGGCAGCCACCTCGCCCGTGAGCCGCTGCTCGAGGTCCCGTGGGCGCCACCGTCGCCACGCGTGCCTCGGCCTCATCCTCGCCCGGGCGAGGCCGCCGTTCCATGCGCTAACGCCGTTCGCCGTCACCGCCTTCCCAGCGCGCGCGGCCTACCTCGCCGGACTGCCCCTCGACGCCGACGCCCGACCCCCCTCGCGCCCCATGCCACTCCCCTACACCGTCGGTGAGGCCTCGCGCGCCAGCGTCCTCGCTCCCCTCTTCTCCGTCGCCGCGCCGTATTCCCCACCCCCGTTCTGCGGTTGCCGCCCGCCGTGGGCGCCGTGCGCGGCAGCGCTCTGGCCGGCGTGCGACGCGCGCGGCGCGCCTCGTGGCGTGGCGTGGCACCGCTTTAGCCACACCCGCTCGGCCTCGCCCTCCCGGACGGCGTTGCCCGCCGTGATCCCTACGCCTGCTGCCGCTTGTGCGGTGGCGGTGGCGCCCACCATCCCCGCCCGCCTCGACCTCGTCGATCCCGGGGACCCGACCTCGCCCGCGCCGCCGCCCGTGGCTCCTCGTAAGCCGACGGCCTCGCCTCCCCGCTCGGGGCAGCCCCCCCCTCGAACACAGGCGCCCTCCCGTCGCCGCCTCTCCCCTCAGGCGCCACGACCATAAGCGAACACTACCAAACCCCCACAGGCCCATGACCAAAGGGCCCCGCGCTTGAACGTTAAAAAAATAAAAATAAATAAATAAATAATAATAAAATAAAAATAAAATTATAATAAATAAATAAATAAATAAATAAATTAATAATTAATTAATTCAGTAATTACTTAAGTTAATTAATTCGGGTTAATTAATTCAATTAGCTAATTAAGTTTAATTAAACTATAGTTAATTTAACCTAATCCTAATTAACTTAATTAGGGGATGACAGGTGGGTCCCCCTGGACCCACATGTCAGGGTTGACCAAGTCAACCCTGTTGATGATGACGTCGGCATGACATCATCTTGATGTCATAAATCAAATTCGAAATTAATTAAATAATTAATTAAAATTCCGAAATTACTAAAATCTTTTATAAATCATATCTTTTAATCCGTAATCCGGATTAAAATAATTTCAACATGTAAGTTGCTCGAGCGGCGAGGCGAATCCGGATACGCGATCCGTTCGTCCACCACACGTCTCTAACCTATCGAACCTGCAAACTTTCCTCTCCGGTTCATCATCGACAGACGTCCGGGCAGGAGAACTTCGGTGTTTCCCCCTTAAAGTATCACCTCATACGCGTTAGGGCACACGAACACCGCGTATTGTCTTGTTACGCTTTGTTATGCTTTGATTGCTCTGTTATTTATTATGTTCCCCTCCGTTACTTTTCGGTGAGACTCGAGACCAATCTTTGATCCCCCATGGTCGACCCACGTCACCGAGCGACCCTCCTTGTCTCGAGCAACCAGGCAAGCCCCCCCTTGATCACGGATATCGCCTACTCTTCTCTATACTGCTTGCATTAGAGTAGTGTAGCATGTTATTGTTTTCGAGATACTCCTATCTTTGTTGCATAGCTTTGTCCTTGTAACTTCATTGTTACCTTACCGCAATCCTATATGCTTAGTATAGGATGCTAGTTCATTCATCTGTGGCCCTACTTTCTTGTGCATGCGCGTGCTATACTATCGGGCCGTGATCACTCGGGAGTTGATCACGGTATATACTATATACCTTACACTATTACATTACGGTGGTACTGTTAGGAGATGGAAATTTGAAAGGACGGTGGTTCCATCCCGGTAGAGGTGGGCCTAGGTTCCCACGGCCCCGATTGTTACTTTGTGGCGGGCGGCAGGCAGGTTGAGACCGCCTAGGAGAGAGGTGGGCCTGGCCCTATTCGGGCGTTCGCGGTTACTTAACACGCTTAACGAGGTCTTGGTATTTGATCTGGGTGACTCTGAGCTTATACGCACTAACCATCTACGCGGGAGTAGTTATGGGTATCCCGGCGTCGTGGTATCGGCCAAGCACTTGAGACGTCGGACGAGGGCGCGCGCCGGATTGGACTGGAGCGCTGTTAGGCTAGGGTCGCTTCGGCCGCCCGCATAACGTCTTGAGTGTGCTCGGCGATGGGCCTGCACCCTGCGGCGCTTAGGTTTAGACCGCGTCTTGGCCTCTCTGTTGTGCCTAGGTGGGGCTGCGGCGTGTTGATCTTACGTGGCGGGCATGACCCGGAAAGTGTGTCCGGCCAAATGGGATCAAGCGTCTTTGGGTAAGATGGTGCACCCTGCGGAAGTTAATCTATTGGATAGCCGTGATCTTGATAACAGGGCGACTTGGAGTTGTACCTTGAGCTTATGACAACTAGAACCGGATACTTGATAAAACACACCCTTCCAAGTGCGAAACAACGGTGGTCGCTCTCGCTCGGGGTTATGGCGGGGATTGCGGGTAGGATTATTGCTATGTGATGTTACTTGGAGGACTTCCGTCGTCCTCTTACATGCATTGCGGACCGGTGTCGAAGCGTAGTCTTCGTTAAGACTAACTATCCCCTCTTATTACGGCATTCTGCAGTTCAGTCCATCGATATGGCCTTTACACATATATCCATGCATAAGTAGTGTAGCTCCTTGCTTGCAGTACTTTGGATGAGTACTCACGGTTGCCTTGTTCCCCTTTTCCCCTATCTCTACTCGATTGCTGCAATCGACGATGGAGCCAGGGCGAGCGCGCCGCCTATGGCGACTACTACTCGGGCGCCTACTACTACGTGCAGCCCACGACAACGACCGGGGAGTGACCTAGGAGGATCCCGGCAGGAGGCTGCTCCTCTTCGATCTGTATCCCGGTTTGTGTTAGCCATCTTATGGCACCTTGTTTAACTTATGTGCGTACTCAGATATTGTTGCTTCCGCTGACTTCGTCTATGATCGAGCACTTGTATTCGAGCCCTCGAGGCCCCCGGCTTGTATTATGATGCTTGTATGGCTTATTTTATTTTTAGAGTTGTGTTGTAATATCTTCCGTGAGTCCTTGATCTTGATCGTACACATTTGCGTGCATGATTAGTGTACGATTGAATCGGCGTCTGAGTTGGTATCGAGCCATTGCTGTAGGAATCCCCTTCCCAACTCCTTGGCGAAGTCGAGTCTAGACATTACAAAACTTTTACTAACTTGGCTGTGTGCCTTACGGGCCCACGTCGCCATCGGGTGGTATTAGGATCTTTTACTCCTCGATCTTTACTCGGGATTACGAACTCTCTTCTATTCGGGTTAAATGGATTTGCTAAAAACAAAACTAACTTTAGGTTCTCGCAAGTACTTTCTCCCGGAGAACCCCCTCACTTCAGATGATCGTCTGCTAATCAGAAGATTACGAAGATACTCTCTGATGTTCTCTCGAGACCTTGTGCTCATCACTTATGCTATTCCTGACCACCGATAAATCCGTGGATAACTACTTAACCTTGCCGTTCATACGACCACCCCCCCATTGATCTTGTTATTACAAGATACCCCGAAGTTTTCTCTATTGACCCGAGGATACTTTGTGCCTACTGCCTAGCAGTCTTTGCCACATGAATACCCCTTCAAATAAACCCTCGCACTTGTCGAGTATCCGCTCAATCCCTGTTGTTCATGTGATACACAAAATTCTTCAAAATACTATTCGATCTTCCGAGAATCCTCTGGAGCCTTTGGCTCTTGAAATTCTTGCTTGCTTGCATTATGGTTAATCCCATAAGTCTCGTAGTCATATTGACATTCCTTGTCATTATCATTTTGGGTCTGTTGACTCAATATGTTTGCGAATACCCACAATCATCATTGATTCTTATAAGTTACCTTTCTGGCTGATCTGCCATTCTTTTAACTGGAATTGGTTCTCGCCCAATCCAATTGCCGTTGATTGTACCCTAAGGCTATTCAACTTATCCCTCCCTAATCAGAGCATTGCTTCTGATCCCTTGATTTGGGAATCATAATTCCTGTGCATTTGACAATTGAGTTAGTTAGTTGTTTCTATAGTTTGATCTCCTTACATTCTTCTTCCTCTAGTTGAGTACTGATGCTCACGTCAGATCCCTTGTGGACCGCCTTATCCACTGTTGGATTATAATCTGACAGTGTCCTTCATAATTAATCACTTTGCGAGTTCCTTCTCCGATACATAATGCCTTTGGTAAATTGTATCCTTCCCTTTTGCCAACCATGCTCCGCTATCGAGCTGGTGGAATTTACTATTGAAGCTTGTGGTATATGTTTCCATGATACCCTGCCGGGTTGAACCTATGTCTTCCTTTATATGTGTGAACTCGGAAGTTTTCACGAGTCATACTCATCTGGTATTTCACCAGGTACAACTTTCAACACTAGTGCCTTTATCAAAGCGAGAAGCGAATGGAAGGTTATACAATGAAGAAGTGGGAGTCGACCTTGAACTTGTGTTCATGCCCATGGACACGATGTAGATCTTATCATTGAAGCTTCTCTTAAATTAATTATTCCTTTGGTATAAGTTCATCTTATATCATTTGATCTGGCCTTTTGCGATCGTGGTTCCGACCATGTTCTCTTTTAAATACCATTTCTCGTGCAAGTTTTAGCACTTGTCTTCTGTAGAGCAATAACCCCCGTCCAACCTCTACTTTGATATGTCATCGAGTATTACCCCTGGTATCTCGAGATTATCATGGAACTGCATAACCTCTTATGAGTTCTTCATCAAGTGCTACCTTCCCACTGTTTCCAAATTTTTCACGGGCTCTGAGTTATTAAACACTCAAAGACACCGATAAATGAACCGGATCCGCTCTACGGTTCAACAACTCTTGATAGCTTCTATAAGTACGAGTTTGTACCGATCCGCCATTCCTAGCCTGTTTGGCTATATCGTTGTCGTGATGATTTTATCTGTACTACCCGTTCCTTCTTCAGGGAGCACAATTTTCGACGAGGAACTGACCTTACGTCGATCCTCATCGACTTATCATTTCGCCTTGAACAACAAGCTTGGTTTCGAGTTTGTGTCGTACCCTTGGTTCTAATAACCTTTCACTTCATCATTACTTTGACTTGATGTCATCGCTGTTTGATTACATCTGCATGAAATCTCTCGACAATTGTGTCATGATCATCATCAACCTTATGAGCTCTTCCAGGAATTCAATTGAATTCATGATGGGTAATACCATCCTTGCCCTCGATGATTCCTGTTCTCATCGACCACTTTATTGCCTTCCGTTCAACACAAGTTGTTCGTGTTTGGTGTAAACCGTGAGATCCCTGCTATCCAGCATTTGTTCTTCTTTACCTTGGAGTATTACCATCCTTTATGTCAAGAATGTTCTGAGATTTGCTCCACCTCTTGAGAATTCTTGACATAGAAATACTTCTCACCATCACTCTTCTTTCTTGGTCCCCGTGTTAATACCATCAAGTGAGCGGTGTTGTTTGAGTTCGGACTTCTAGCAACCCTATTGCTTTGAAGTTAACGATCGAAAGTTCATTCTTAGGTTATTGATTATTGAATCACCCTTCGACATTGGTCGTGCAACCCAACCCATATTTGGCGCACCTTTCAACCAATGTTTAATTGTGTATGTTTTCCTCGAGCATACTTCCTTATATCATTTGAGCTGACAAATGTTATCTCCTTGTTCACTTAATTGTGGAAATCCATCTTTTGGGAATCTCGATGAATTACCGTTGAGTTCACCAGAAACCTCCTTGTCCTCTCCTTGGGTTAATGATGGACTTTTGTTAACGGAAATCACTCCATAGTTCATTTTCCCGAGAATCTTACAATGTCATCTCGTCAATTTGCGTTGCACCTTTTCTTCTCAGGTATCCTAAGTCTGAGGTATCCTGACACCAATCGGATCTGAATCTCGGTCAGATATGATGGTTGGGACCATTTTCCAAGATTTATGTTATTGGTCCTTTGATGAACCGGTAGCATGATGTCATGCCTAGCACCCCCCCCCCGGCTGGAGGACCTATCATTATAGATTCCTTTTCAGCAGGGTTATCCATTTATCCATGAGGGAATTGTAATACTGCTTCTACAAGTTATTCCAGATGGGTCCTTCGTGATTCCAAAGTCTGATTTTCACCTGGAGGCCATGTCAATGCTATCTCGAAGCATGTCTGTGATACTTTGATTTTCAACAAGAACATTCGAAGCCCAATGCTAAATGTTTCTTGCTCAATTATCCGAACACCGTTGTATGAGTAATGTCATGAAATTTCTCTCCCCTTATCTAAAGGATTTTCTACATTATATACTATCGTGGATATCTTGCTCTGCTTATCCTTGGTAAGGATATATCCCTGAAATATGTGTTTAAACACATTTTCCTTTCCATTGTTCTGTTTAATATGATAACCATATTTTACTTTCCATTGGTTGTTTGAACCTTTCTTGGGATATATATAATCTAGCGGTGATAAAACCCTGCTTAGGTAAGCACCTCGTCGTACCACTCATAAATAAAACCTATTACTATTGTTGATGACATTAGGTAACCACCGATGGGCGAGAACCTTGCCTATTGGTCCGCCTCGTTCAACGAGCAGGAAAATGGTTCTCTTCGTCCCTCGCCCTTGGTACCTATGTTGTTGCCGACATGACACTCAGACTCTCCTTGGACATGCCTTGCTTACATGATCGTGCAAGATGTCACCGACTTTCCTATTTTTAACCACTTGGTGGGCCCATAACCCACAGTTACTCAGGATCGAAACCTGACTGTCCTGTACACCCCCGATTTCCAAAGTTATTCCTTGCACGTGGCCTCGTATGTAATTTACGGGCCACCGTCATAGTGATCTATTCTGGTATCAGACGAGATACTTACTCTCGCTACTCTGAACCCCTTTCTCACTCTGGTTCAGGCTTCGAGCAGCTACCTACCCGCTTGGGGCCTATTATGGTACCTTCGCACCTTACTCTCGCGGTATTTCCTATGTTCAACTCGAGAGATAATTCTATACTAATTCATGGGTTAACCCCAGATTGTTTCCCTCAAAAGCCTTATGTCGTAGTGAGCTGCCCTTATCTTTCGTGAAATGCGATGGAGTTAGAAGAAATGATGGCCAAGTTATCATGATGCATCGGAATAAAGGATTGAAGACATCAACGAAAGGGATTAACTTCTTCGAGAAGATCCCTTAGATTATCGTAACGGACCTTTCCCCTTGCTCCCTCTTAAATCTCGGGACGAGATTTCTTGTAATGGAGGAGAATTGTGGCCTTGGGTAATTAAGCTACAGTAATCCGCACTAATGATGCCACGTCACCTCGATTCTTGTTGAAAATCTCGCGTTAGTTCAAATCCGATTCAAAATTCAAATTCAAACAAAGTCAAACAATAAAAAATTTCAGATATTAAAACTAAAGTGTTAGGATGGTTCCAACTAATTCATAAATAATTATGGCGGAGGAACCACAATTTTATAAAAGGCTTAAATACTCTAAAATGTTTTGTATAGTAGCAAAACAATTAGTTGAATGCCTTTTTCTAATAAATAAAATATTAAATTAATTTATTTTGTTGCCCAAACTTATGTGGCGGTAACTAATTGCAAACACTAAATTAGGGACTATTTTTATAGTTTGTAAAATTAAGATAAAAAAGGAACTAAATTAAAATAGAAAACAGAAAAGGAATTATAAAAATAAAACAAAAGGGGAAAAGGAGAAGCCCCCCTCCCCCCCAGGCCTCGGCCCATCCGCCACCAGGCCAACCAGGCCGGCCAGCTACCACCGCTAAATCCTCACTCCACCCAGTCCACCACCGACACCCCCATACCCCGAAAATATCTCACCTCCCCCTCTCTCCCCATTGGATCGGGATCGAGGAGGAGGTCCCACAACGCCGCCTCTTCCCCGGACGCCGCCGGAGCTCGCCTCCCGCTCGGCGCTCCTCCCATCGCCCTCCTCGCTCTCCCCCACTCCCTCTCGTCGTCTGGATCGGGTTCCGATCCCCTCGCGCCCCCCCCACCTCGTCATCGCCGCTCGGGCGCCACCGCCGCGGCCTGCCTCCCGACAGCCACCTCGCCGTGAGCCGCTGCCGAGGTCCCGTGGGCGCCACCGTCGCCACGCGTGCCTCGGCCTCATCCTCGCCCCGGGCCGAGGCCGCCGTTCCATGCGCCAACGCCATTCGCCGTCACCGCCTTCCCCGACGCCGCCGCGGCCTACCTCGCCGGACTGCCCCCTCGACGCCGACGCCCGACCCCCTCCTCGCCCCTGCCACTCCCCTACACCGTCGGTGAGGCCTCGCGCGCCAGCGTCCTCGCTCCCCTCTTCTCCGTCGCCGCGCCGTATCCCCCCGTTCTGCGGTTGCCGCCCGCCGTCAGCGCGGCCGGCAGCGCGCCTTGCCGTTGCGCCGCGCCGCGCCCGGCGCCTCACCGTGGCTGTGGCAGCACCGCTTTAGCCACACCGCTCGGCCTCGCCCTCCGGACGGCGTTGCCCGCCGTGATCCCTACGCCTGCTGCCGCTTGTGCGGTGGCGGCGGCGCCCACCATCCCGCCCGCCTCTAACCTCGTCGATCCTCGGGACCCGACCTCGCCGCGCCGCCCGGCTGGCTCCTCAGAGCCGACGGCCTCGCCTCCCCGCTCGGGCAGCCCCCCCCCCCTCGGCACAGGCGCCACTCCCGTCGCCCGCTTCCTTCAGGCGCACGACCTGCAAACGAACACCACTTAAACCCCCACAGGCCCATGACCAAAGGGCCCGCGCCTTAACGTTAAAAAAAATAAAAATAAATAAATAAATAAAAATAAAAATAAAAATAAAATTATAATAAATAAATAAATAAATTAATAATTAATTAATTCAGTAATCACTTAAGTTAATTAATTCGGGTTAATTAATTCAATTAGCTAATTAAGTTTAATTAAACTATAGTTAATTTAACCTAATCCTAATTAACTTAATTAGGGGATGACAGGTGGGTCCCCCTGGACCCACATGTCAGGGTTGACCAAGTCAACCCTGTTGACTGATGACGTCAGCATGACATCATGCTGATGTCATAAATGCAATTTCGAAATTAATTAAATAATTAATTAAAATTCCAGAAATTACTAAAATCTTTTATAAATCACATCTTTTAATCCGTAATCCGGATTAAAATAATTTCAACATGTAAGTTGCTCGAGCAGCGAGGCGAATCCGGATCGCGATCCGTTCGTCCACCACACGTCTCTAACCTATCGAACCTGCAAACTTTCCTCTCCGGTTCATCATCGACAGACGTCCGGGAATCGGAGAACTTCCGGATGTTTCCCCTTAAGTATCACCTCATACCGCGTTAGGGCACACGAACACCGCGTATTGTCTTGTTACGCTTTGTTATGCTTTGATTGCTCTGTTATTTATTATGTTTCCCCTCCGTTACTTTTCCGTAGACTCGAGACCAATCTCGATCCCCCGTGGTGCGACCTCGTCACCGAGCGACCCTCCTTGTCTCGAGCAACCAGCAAGCCCCCCCTTGATCACGGATATCGCCTACTCTTCTCTATACTGCTTGCATTAGAGTAGTGTAGCATGTTATTGTTTTCAGATACTCCTATCTTTGTTGCATAGCTTTGTCCTTGTAACTTCATTTGTTACCTTACGCAATCCTATATGCTTAGTATAGGATGCTAGTTCATTCATCTGTGGCCCTACTTTCTTGTGCATGCGCGTGCTATACTATCGGGCCGTGATCACTCGGGAGTTGATCACGGTATATACTATATACCTTACACTATTACATTACGGTGGTATTGTTGAAGATGGGGCTGAAAGGACAGGTGGTTCCATCCGGTAGAGGTGGGCCTAGGTTCCGACGGCCCCGATTGTTACTTTGTGGCGGAGCGGCAGGCAGGTTGAGACCGCCTAGAGAGAGGTGGGCCTGGCCTGTTCGGCGTTCATGTTACTTAACACGCTTAACGAGGTCTTGGTATTTGATCTGGGTCGACTCACGAGCTTATACGCACTAACCATCTACGCGGGGAGTAGTTATGGGTATCCGGCGTCGTGGTATCGGCAAGCACTTCAGACGTCGGTGACGAATGCGGCGCGCCGGATTGGACTGGAGCGCTGTTAGGCTAGGTCTGCTTCCGGCCGCCCGAATAGCGTGCAGTGTGTGCTCAGGCGATGGGCCCGGACCCTGCGGCGCTTAGGTTTAGACCGGCGTCTTGGCCTCTCTGTTGTGCCTAGGTGGGGCTGCGGCGTGTTGATCTTCTGCGGCGGGCATGACCCGGAAAGTGTGTCCGGCCAAATGGGATCAAGCGTCTTTGGGTAAGATGGTGCACCCTGCAGGAAGTTAATCTATTCGGATAGCCGTGATCTTGATAACAGGGCGACTTGGAGTTGTACCTTGAGCTTATGACAACTAGAACCGGATACTTGATAAAACACACCTTCCAAGTGCGGATACAACGGTGGTCGCTCTCGCTCGGGGTTATGAGCAGGGATTGCGGGTAGGATTATTGCTATGTGATGTTACTTGGAGGACTTCCGTCGTCCTCTTCATGCATTGCCGGACCGGTGTCGAAGCGTAGTCTTCGTTAAGACTAGCTATCCCCTCTTATTACGGCATTCTGCGATTCGGTCCACCGATATGGCCTTTACACATATATCCATGCATAAGTAGTGTAGCTCCTTGCTTGCAGTACTTTGGATGAGTACTCACGGTTGCCTTGTTCCCCTTTTCCCCTATCTCTACTCGATTGCTGCAATCGACGATGGAGCCCAGAGCGACGCGCCGCCTATGGCGACTACTACTCGGGCGCCTACTACTACGTGCAGCCCGCGGCGACACGGGAGTGACCTAGGAGGATCCCAGGCGGAGGCCTGCTCCTCTTCGATCTGTATCCCGGTTTGTGTTAGCCATCTTATGGCACCTTGTTTAACTTATGTCCGTACTCAGATATTGTTGCTTCCGCTGACTCGTCTATGATCGAGCACTTGTATTCGAGCCCTCGAGGCCCCTGGCTTGTATTATGATGCTTGTATGGCTTATTTTATTTGTAGAGTTGTGTTGTGATATCTTCCCGTGAGTCCTTGATCTTGATCGTACACATTTGCGTGCATGATTAGTGTACGATTGAATCGAGGGCGTCACACAAGGTGGCGAGCAAGGATGATGCTTCCATCTTAGGAGGCGAGAGTGATGTTGTGCCATCTTCGGCCTTCATCCACGACGAGAGTGATGTTGAGCCATCTTCGGCCTTCATCCATGACGAGAGCGATGATGTGCCATCTTCGGCCTTCATCCACGACGACAACTACGATACGGTTGAGCATGGGATTTTCCCTTCGACCACGGCGACGTCCGATGACTTGAGTGACTTCTGCCACCATATTGAGAGTGAGAGTGACTTCACCACTAGCCCCATACATGATGAGCTGCCCCAATTCCCATGTGAGGAGAGCCACAACCCCCACCACTTGAGTGACATGAGTGACTCCACCATATGTGAGATTGAGTGCACCTATTTTGAGGGAGTGAGTGAACCACCACATAGAGAGAGTGAGATAGTTGATAGGTCTAGTGAGGCCATTTGCATTTCTAACAACTTGACCTCTACCTCTATTGTGTCTTCTCATTTGGTGCTAGGTCCCATTTATGATGACGCGCCGATCCTCGATGACTTCGTCCTCCCGTTGGACAAGACGATGGCCATGGTGGAATATGATGCACCCCCCACATGGTTCCATCAAGATGAAGATGACAACCATTTGGTCTTTCCCACCTCACCTACAAAACTTGAGTGGAATGACAAAGGTAACATAGGTGAAGGTGATGCTCTAGTCCCACCAGTGGACATTCTTGACATTGATTGCTTGCATGATGTTGATCAACCTATTGCCATGCTTCATGCTAGTATGATTTCCCCATGCGATGATTTGCCCATTTATGATGAATATGATGATTCTCATGTGGAGTCTATTAGTTGTGATGACATGTTACATAGGATTTCTTGTGACAATTCTCTAGGTCACATCATGTTTGACAATCCGCTTGACTTGTCATACGCTATGCATGAGATCAATCATATGTCATATTTGCAATCTCATCTTAGTGACTATGCATATGCCATTAAAATTAACCCCATTTGTACTTATGGCATACATGACAAGCTCATGGTTATTGGCATTTGTTTTTCTTGTGATGATATTGATATGCTTCCTTTGCATCATTTATCTCATATGCCATGCCATAACTACCTAGCTTCGGATATGCATTGTTTTGGATGTTGTCCATTTTCTCCATATGATGTTTCCAATATTGCTCATGAGGAGAGCCCCATAGTTTCCTCATACATTTTAGGAGATTTTGATTCATCCTATACATTGCATGATCCCAATACTTGTGTGCACCATATGCTCCCCATGAATAAACATGATATTGATGTGCCATATACTTGCATTCTCAATTTGTGTCTGCATCGTGTCATACATAATAACTATTCTTTCATGATGGATGACATGTTCTTATACCATGCATCAAATTTCTTTGAGCGATGCTTATCTTGTGCTAACTCACATGTGCACATACACATCATGATGGATGATATGTACATTTACCACGCGCACAATTTCTTTGGTTTGTGTCTCTTTTGTGTAGCTACCCATGAATACTTGTCAACTTCGCAATCCCACGAGTTGAAAAAACGAGCTCTAGAGAGCAATGATGACTTGGGATCCCATGGATTGCCTTTCCCACCGCTCACTTCGCGCAAACACTTCGCGCATTTCTTTTACATGGCCCTCACATGGTTATGGGTAGTTGTCCATTATATATCCTTTGCCCATCTTGCCATGTTCACTTTGCATGATATGCCCATTCCTATGCCTTTGTCATGTATTTGTGACCCATGCTTTGCATTACACATGATGATTGATTCTAGTACTTGTATGTGTATTTGCAAGCGTGGTGGAGATATTGTTTGTTATTGCCATGATTGCTTTGTGCCCCATGCCTATGATGACACTATGATCTTGATTTATGTTCGTGCTTGCGATATGTCATGTACATTGCCTATGTCTATTCTTTGCTCACATGACATGATTGCCATGATTTCCTCTAGTGTGTTGCATCTTTGCTCCACTAGTTTGCACGACTTGATTACTATGATTGCTTGCCTTGTTGCATCACCGATGATTCATACTTGCTCACTTCATGAGGTTGATGACAACCATTTCCATGCTTTGCACATGATTGTTATTGCTTCTTGTCATTTATCTCCATGTGTTGCCTCTCTCATGCTAGATTTGCCATGTATTGAGTGCAACAATGATTCTCTTCTTGCTCATGAGATTGCCCCCATAGCATTCTCGCATATATTTGGAGATTTTGACATAATTCTTGTGAAGCATGCTTGTCTTACTTCTTTGCACCATATACCTAGTGCCATGAATTTAGCCATTGTTGCATCATATTATTCATGCACTTGTGCTTCTAATGGTTTTGTGCAAAAGATGAGAACCATCATGATGGATGATGTGTTTATCTACCATGCGCATACGTTCTTTGTTTTGTTTTGTGCATGTGTAGGATACTTGGACTTTGTGTCGACTTCCACTTCACGTGAGTTGACCATTCGAGCTCTTGAGAGCGAGCCTCATACATTCTACCACGACTCGCTTCTACACCGCGTTTGCTTGCGCTTCGGCATTGTGAAGAATGCACAAGGGCACGCCTTCAAGGTGACATCTTTCTTGAGCATGGATATTGCGGATCATACTACTTGTGTTGCTTGCACCGTGAGACTTATTGGTCATCTTGGACCACTTGATTGCGCACTTGCTAGAGACCTTGCTTTGACTTGCCATTATCACATTCCCATGCATCATGATATATATGCCTTGTGTGTTGCATCCAATTCTTGGATTACTTGCCCCTATGATATGCTTGGTTGCACCAATGTCATTTCTTCACATATGCCATGTCCCATTGCTTGTCTCATGCTTCACTTGATTGCCTCACACATGATGAACAATTGCTCTTTCTATTGTGTTGAGTGCCACACTATATTCACTACACTCTATGCACATTATGCTTGGATTGTCTTGCACTTGCCCCATGTGTTTAGACATCTCATCTTATTTGGTGTTGTGAATGATTCCTATGCCTACCATCGACCATTTGTCGAGCGCTTTATGCATGCTTGCTATGACCTTGAGGTGGATGCTTATGCTCTTGTCACACATATTTGCATCTCTACCTCACATTTGCATACTTTTCCCCATGATATCTTTGCTTGTGCTCAATTGATATGCTTACATGCCATGTCGCAATCCTTTGTCACACCCGATGCTATGCTTGATGACGACACTTGTTTGGTGAACCACCTCTTGAATGCTTGGTTTTGCACTAACGCTAACCACATTTGTTTTTCCAAGTGTTTGTTGTTCTTGCTTATTTTGAAGGAATCACTAGACGGTGCAACATTGGAGAGTGCCCATTTCGAGTTTCAAGATGATGAGTGCTTGGTGACCGACCACTTCGACACAGCACCGCCATCTCTTTCCCATGGTGATTTGGTTTTCGATCCGAGGTCGGATCTTTTCCAAGGGGGAGGGGATGATGCGGAGCATCCTACGGTTATCACCATGTCAAGAGTCCGTTTGGCTAGTGGCATGTGCGACCTCTACTTCTCATACATAAAGGTGAATCTTCTCCTTTACACGTGCTCACTTGACCCCTTCGAGGATGGTATACTACTTGACACTTCTCCCGTGTGCATGCATAGGTATTGTCGGAGCTTCACGGATGTTGAGGAGGAGTGCAAGCGCCAAGGAACAACTACACCATCCGCAAGGGAAGCCTGGAAGCGACGACGAAAGAAGACGGAGACAACCCCCAGGAACCGGACATCCGGCCAGGACCCCGGACATCCGGCCCCAGCCGCCAAGTACCTACAGGCCCCGGACATCCGGCCCGCAAGCCCGGACATCCGGCTCCTCCCGACAGCCCGGACATCCGGCCATAAGCCCGGAAATCCGACGCCCCTATCCAGAGAGCACCGAGGCCGACCTCACCAGCCGGACATCCGGCCCATGCCCGGACATCCGGCCTCCCACGAACGCCCGGACATCCGGCCCCCAGCCCGGACATCCGGCGCCTGCCTGCGCGCAGAGTCGGGCCAAAGGCCCATGTATCCCCTCCTCACTTACCCCTTCGTGGACTAGCCTATATATACTCCATCCCCTTCCTCTAGTTAGGGTTAGCAAATATGATAGCTCATTCTTAGGTGAGCTTTGCTCCTACCTCTACTCTTGAGAGAGAGAGACTACCACTCCCATGGAGTTCAAGACCTCCATGTGGGAGGATCCATCTAGGATATCATCAAGACCTCCTCTTGGAGATGAACCTTACCTTGTATCTTTCCCTTTGTTGTTCATGTACCTTATGATCTTGTGTGTTTGATTGTCTAGTGGATGTGTGATTGGACTTGTTCTTGAGTGTTTCCCCTTGTGATTTCTCTCCGTTCTTCCCCTCGTTCATCGTGTTCTTCGAGGGATCCCACTCCAAACGTGAAAGATCGGCCTACACCGGCTTAGCCCCGTATCATATCCCCTTGTGGGATTTCTCTTGAGAGAGAGACACTCCATTGGAGTTCAAGGCCTCCATTGGAGAAGATCCCTAGTGGATACATCAAGCCCTCATCTCCTTCATAGGATTTGGGATGAACTCTACCATGTATCTTATTTCCCTTTGATTGTTCATGTACCTTGTGGATCTTGTGTGTTTGACTGTGATGTAGGCTGGAACCCTAATCGGAGATCTTTCAGGTTCGGAGGGGATCCTACGGGGGAAACACGACGAACGGGCGGAAGAACGCAAGGAAAAACACACAAGAGGAACACTAAACCGACAAGTTTCAATTACACAAGGGCTAGATCACCAAACACATAAGTTAGCACACGATTCAAGATCAACAAAGGAAAGATACACGAGTAACCGATCTTCTCCGTGAGGAGGTATTGATGGGGTCCGCCCTAGAGGGGATCTTGAATCCGCTTGGGTGATCTTCTCCGAAGAGGTCGTGGGCTCCGAGGAGAAGTACCAAGTGGATGAGCAAGGGCTCTCACACCAAAGATGAGCTAAACCAATGCTAACCCTAACTAGGAGGAGGTGGGAGAGTATTTATAGTTTACGGGACTAAAGGGTACACGGGCCTCGGCCCAGGTGGCTGCTCGGAGGCAGGGCCGGAAGTTCTAGGCTAGGCCGAAGTTCCGCGCCGGAAGGTCCGGCAGGGTCCGGCCTAAGCCGAGAGTTGGCGCGGGTGGAGCTGGGCTGGCTTCCGGGGGCCGGAAGGTCCGGGTGGGGAAGCTCCGGGCCGAAGGTCGGGCAGGTTCGGGCTGGTTCAGCTAACCAGAATGTTGGCATGCCCGGCTAGTCGATGTCGCGGGGCGGAAGCTCGGGCCGGCGGAAGTTCCGGCTCTCCAGAGTTGGCGCTGTCGTTTCTTCTTCAGCTCCGGGTTCCTTGGCTTGCACGTTGTACCTGATCACGCATAGTGTCTCTGACTTAGGTAGTAGCCATGTCTCACTGAAGGAAAATGGAAATCGAATAGGAGTGATGTCACCTCGGATTGAATAGCACGAGCTCTTGCTCTTGTCATGGGTCCACTTGGAGCTTGGATAGTTGATGGGAGGTCCATGGGGATGACCGAAGGATGCTCCACATCAGACTGTCTAGTGGATGTGTGATTGGACTTGTTCTTGAGTGTTCCTCTTGTGTTCATCTTGTTCTTGGGGATCCCCCCCCCAATTCGTGAAAGATCTCCCCATAGCGTTCCACCCTATATCAACATGGCTGCTGAAGATGCTGACAGGTATGAATGTTTAGTTACCCAACGTGTTTTAAGTGTGCAGGTTACACAAGCTGAGCAAAATCAGAGGCATAATTTGTTCCATACAAAGGGAGTTGTGAAGGAATGTTCTATTCGGGTCATCATAGATGGAGGGAGGTGCAACAACTTGGCTAGCATGGAGATGGTGGAGAAGCTATCCCTCACCACAAGACCACATCCACATCCTTACTACATCCAATGGTTCAACAACAGCGGCAAGGTTAAGGTAACACGTACTGTTCGTGTGCATTTTAGTATCTCTACATATGCTGATTACGTTGATTGTGATGTGGTACCTATGCAAGCATGTTCCTTATTACTTGGTAGACCATGGCAATTTGATAAAAATTCTATACACCATGGTAGAAACAATCAGTATACTCTTGTTCATAAGGATAAAAATATTACTTTGCTTCCTATGACTCTTGATTCCATTTTGAAAGATGATATTAATAGAGCTAATAAAGCAAAACAGGAGAAAAATAAGAGTGAAAATCAGATTGTGGCAAAAGAATTTGAGCAACAAATGAAGCCTAATAATAAACCATCTAGTGTTGCTTCAGAAATTAAATTGAAAAGTGCATGTTTACTTGCCACCAAATCTGATATTGATGAGCTAGTTTTTAGCAAACCTGTTTGCTATGCTTTTGTGTGCAAAGAGGCATTATTTTCATTCGAGGACGTGCCTTCCTCTTTGCCCCCTGCAGTCACTAACATTTTGCAGGAGTTCGCTGACGTCTTCCCACAAGGCGTGCCACCGGATTACCACCTATTCGAGGGATTGAGCATCAAATTGACTTAATTCCGGTGCATCGCTACCCAACCGTGCACCATAGCATACCAATCCAGAGGAGACGAAGGAGATTATCGTCAAGCACAGGAGCTGCTCGACAAAGGTTATATCGTGAATCTCTTAGTCCTTGTGATGTTCCCATTATACTAGTGCCTAAAAAGGATGGTACGTCGCGTATGTGTGTTGATTGTAGAGGCATTAATAATATTACTATTCGTTATCGTCATCCTATTCCTAGGCTAGATGATATGCTTGATAAATTGACTGGCTCTACAATATTCTCCAAAGTTGATTTGCGTAGTGGATACCATCAAATTCGTATGAAATTGGGAGATGAATGGAAAACAGCATTTAAAACTAAGTTTGGTTTATATGAGTGGTTAGTCATGCCTTTTGGGTTAACTAATGCACCTAGTACTTTCATGAGACTAATGAACGAAGTTTTACGTGCTTTCATTGGACGATTTTGTGGTAGTCTATTTTGATGATATACTGATTTATAGCAAATCTTTGGAAGAACATTTGGGACATTTATGTGCTATTTTTATTGCTCTACGTGATGCACGTTTGTTTGGTAACCTTGGGAAGTGCACCTTTTGCACCGACCGAGTATCTTTTCTTGGCTATGTTGTTACTCCACAGGGAATTGAAGTTGATAAAGCCAAGAAAGAAGCTATTGACAGTTGGCCGCAGCCCAAAACGGTCACACAAGTAAGGAGTTTTCTTGGACTCGCTGGTTTCTATAGGTGTTTTGTGAGAGATTTTAGGACCATTGCTGCCCCTCTCAATGAGCTTACAAAGAAGGATGTGCCGTTTGTTTGGGGTACCGCACAGGAAGAAGCCTTCACGGTATTGAAAGATAAGTTGACACATGCTCCTTTACTCCAACTTCCTGATTTTAATAAGACTTTTGAGCTTGAATGTGATGCTAGTGGAATTGGACTAGGAGGTGTGTTATTACAAGATGGCAAACCTGTTGCATACTTTTCTAAAAAATTGAGTGGGCCTAGTCTGAATTATTCTACTTATGGTAAAGAATTATATGCTCTTGTTCAGACTTTAGAAACATGGCAACATTATTTATGGCCCAAAGAATTTGTTATAAATTCTGATCATGAATCTCTGTAACATATTAAAAGTCAAGCTAAACTGAATCGTCGACATGCTAAATGGGTTGAATTCATTGAGACTTTCCCTTATGTCATTAAACACAAGAAGGGTAAAGAAAATGTTATTGCTAATGCTTTGTCTCGTCGCTATACTATGCTTTCACAACTTGACTTCAAAATATTTGGTTTGGAGACCATCAAAGATCAATATGTGCATGATGCTGATTTTAAAGATGTAATGCAGAATTGTAAAGAAGGAAGAACATGGCACAAGTTCGTTATTAATGATGGCTTTGTGTTCCGTGCTAACAAGCTATGCATTCCAGCTAGCTCTGTTCATTTTTTGTTGTTGCAGGAGGCGCATGGAGGAGGATTAATGGGGCACTTTGGCGTGAATAAGACGGAGGACGTACTTGCTACACATTTCTTTTGGCCAAAGATGAGATGGGATGTTGAGCGTTTTGTTGCTCGCTGCACTACATGTCAAAAAGCTAAGTCACGACTCAATCCTCATGGTTTATAGATATGATGCGGAGCATCCCATGATCATCCCCATAGACCTACCATCATCTCATCAAGAGCCAAGAGGACCCATGACACGAGCACGAGCTAGAGCTCTCGAGAACGAGGTGACTTCCTTCCTTAGTGATATCACATATGATCGACTCGAGACATGGCTTGATGCGGAGCATCCCACGTTCATCCCCATGTACACTCCGATTACTCCCCAAGCCCCAAGAGGACATATGACGAGACATCGACATACGCCATAGGGCACAAGGTGAACTCACTCCTCTTCGAACCGTCACTTTCCTCATGTGAGACATGGCTACTACCTCATGCATGGACCTTGCATACACTCAGGTACAACCGAGACGACCATGGAGGATCCAAGGACCAAGGCCAAGCATGGAAGAGGAGAAGGAAGAAGAAGCACGGACAAGCTTCTGGAAAGCCCGACTAATGCAGAGCATCCCACGTTCATCCCCATGTACACTCCGACTACTCTCCAAACCCCAAGAAGACATATGACGAGACCTCGAACATACGCCAATGGACACAAGGTGAACTCGCTCCTCTCCGAATCGTCACTTTCCATATGTGAGACATGGCTACTACCTCAAACATGTGTGCTATGCATGTCCAGGAACCAAGAGGAAGGCCATGGAACAGCTACGAGCATTGGACAAGAGGCGAGGACACCAAGTACAAGGACCAAGAGAAGAAGCTGCCCGAAGCTACAGCGGCCGGACGTCCGACCAGGACCGGACGTCCGACGAACTCCAGGCACCGGACGACCGGCCCCCTCCGGACGTCCGATCGAAGCGCACCCGAGCCGAATCTAAGGAAGTCCGAAGAACACCGGACGTCCGGACCTTCCCGAGCCTCCGGACGTCCGACCGAAGCGCACCCGAGCCGAATCTACGGAAGGCCGAAGAGCACCGGACATCCGGACCTTCTCGAGCCTCCGGATGACCGGAACCCTCCGGACGTCCGACGCCTGTCTGCGCACAGTGTATTGGACCGAGTCCATGTATCCCCCACTTACCCCTTCGTGGCCCAAGACTATATATACTCCTCCACCTCCTCCTAGTTAGGGTTAGCATTGGTTTAGCTCATGTTTGTGTGAGAGCCTTGCTCATCCACTTGTTTACTTCTCCTCGGAGCTCAGGACCTCTACGGAGAAGATCCCTCAAGCGGATTCAAGACCCCCTCCTAGGGTGGACCCCATCAAGACCTCCTCACGGAGAAGATCGGTTACCTTTGTATCCTTACCTTTGTTGATTGTGGATCATATGTACCTCTTTGTGTTCGGTGATCTAGCACTTGTGTGATTGATTCCTTGTTGGTTGAGTGATTTCTCTCTTGTTTCCTCCGTGTGTCCTTTTGTGCTTCCGCGTGTTCTTTGTGATTCCCCGTAGGATCCACTCCAAACGTGAAAGATCGACACATAGGGTTCCGCCCTACATCATCTTGGTATCATGAGCCACGTTGATCATGTTTTGGAGCCCCTACCCCGTGTTTTCTAGCTTGATTTTGTTGTGTTCTTCCCCAAATTCGAAAATTCCCCACCAAAAATAGCCCCAATTTTTTTTGTGATTTGTTGGTTTGATGAAGTTTTATTGATTTTGATCCATGGATTTGCTTGGTTTCAAGTGGATCTAGCATTTCCCCAAGTTTCCCCATCTTTCATCCATGAAATCCCGCTAATTTTGACCACGAAATCTCCATTTTCCGCTCAAATTCGCGCCCCCGAACCCGCATCTCGCGTTGACCCCGGCCCCCCCGGACGACCGGTGTTTTACGGACGTCCGGAGCCCCAGGAACGACCGGACGTCCGATCTTTTCCAGACGACCGGAACCCCTAACCCGCACCGAATTTACGGATTTCCGACGTTTCGGGACGTCCGACGCCCTGGACATCCGACCTTTTCCGGACGTCCGTTACCTGTAGTTTCAGACTTCGGCTGATTTTTGTTTTGTCCATAACTAATTCATCCGAACTCCGATTTTGACGTTCTTTAGCTCGTTTTAAAGCTATTGACATCCCCCTTCCAACAAAAATACCACAAACACCATTTGACTTCATCAAAGTTTCCAAAATTTGGCAAGTTTGCCTAGGCCCTCCACCATATCATCCGTATAGCCACCACCGACTTCCGCAACATAACCAATTTTGTTCCTCATGGTTGTTTGAGTTGTGACTCGAGTCTCCTAAGGTGTTTCGGCTACTTAGGGATGGTTGCTTCTTCATCAACCACCACCACCACTTCCGCACAGGCTTACCCAACATACACTTCCATCCCAACTTAACCCAATAGTTGTTTGAGCTTGTTTGAGTTGTGGCTTGTGTCTCCTAAGGTGTTTCGGCTACTTAGGGACCGTGCTTGCAACTCCGACACTGTGTATAGTCTACCATTTTACCCCCCCCCCACTTCCGCATTGCGTATTCCAAAACCACCATTGCATTTACGCAACCCCATTGAGCTTCCGCAACCACCACCGCTTTCCGCTACCACCATTTGACATTTGTCATTTGAGATTTTGAGTTCGCGGTTTTTCCGTTTCCTAAGGTGTTTCGGCTACTTAGGGACGAGTCTCCATCATCTTGGTTTCTACATCAAGAACACCGCCACTCATCATCGCAAAGGACGGTAACCTCGACGACATCGTTGTATATTCCCTTCCTATTGCATTGATAACCTCTAGCCCATTTTACGCTACTCGCCTATCGAGACTAGCCATTTTAGTATTGCCGGCAACGTTACTTGTGCACATTAGAGATCTACACCATCCATTGCATACATACCATATCATATTGGTATCATATCATCCATTGTGTCACAATATCGTTCCCGCATATACACAATTGCTATCTTGGTTTGTGCATTGTGCAAAAGTGGGCATACACATACAAAAAAAACGAGAATAAGCTTTTAAGCAAAAGAGAGAGAGCAACGAAGCTTGTAAGCAATAGCCATAGCATCATACCGCATTGCATATAAGATTGTCATATCCGATCATCTTGGATCATCTTGAGAAACACCGGGAACCATACATACATAGCATACTTGGGATACAAAGTCTATCCATTTTGCATCTTATAGGTTGTGCACAAGTGTCGTATCCGCCTATTGAGCAATCGTGCTAGCGTCTCTCTTGAGTTGTGCAACACGAGCGTTTTGGTGGATTCCACATTTTGAGCTCATTCCTTGGTTGCACGGCCCCATTTATTTATCCGTCTGTGCGTTTCCGTGTGCCATTCATTGCTATTGGTCTACTTGTTTCTCTTGCGAATTTGTGAATCTCTTTCAACATTATTGACTCTTGCTAACATTTTTGCATCAAATTTTTGTGCCACTATCCTCACCGAGCTCCACCATAAGCCTTGTTTGTGTAGGTGTGAGAAACCGACAAGAATTGTTACCAATTGTGCTATTTCCTTGTTACACATTGAGTGCTCATTGATCCATTTTCAACATCGGTCAAGGTACATTTGGTATAAGTTCTTCTCTTTCTCCCACTCATATTTGCTCGAGTTTTGTGATGGATAGGCAAGGCATTTCATCTCCGGTCTTCGACAACAACGATGGCGTGAAAAACTACATCACCAAAGCGTCTATCATCGATCTACAACGGCAAGTGCAAGGCGCACAATCAAGATTGCGAGAGCGCATCGAGAACATCTCCATCGACATTCGTCACTCCGAAGCAAGGAGAAGGGACTACATCGACAAGAAGCTTGCCGCACATAAAGAGGAGCACGATGCAAGGATGGAGGAGATTCGGACCTTGCTCAAGTCTACTTCCCCTTCATCATCTTCAAGATGGCGACGTTTAAGTCACAAGTCTTCGGAGCGCCCAAGCGATGCAAGCGCAAGTCGTCCACATCTCCATGGCGACCACCATCACGTTCGTGATCCACATCGTCATGAAGGGCAAGTCACCTCCAAGCATCATGTGCACGACGACGATGAACGACATCTACTACGAGCTCAAGCACAACAACGACATCATCATCATGAAGATGCTCCACAAGCGCAAGTGCACAAGTCCAAACAAGCCCTACTTCACGCCAAGTCCAAGCTTCAAGAGCACAAAAGAAGACCGCGTGATGCGGAGCATCCCACGATCATCCCCATGGATCTACAACCGTCTCATCAAGAGCCAAGAGGACCCATGACACGAGCTAGAGCTAGAGCTCTCGAGAACGAGGTGACTTCCTTCCTTAGTGATATCACATATGATCCTCTCGAGACATGGCTACTACCTAAGTCCGATATGCTATGCGTCATTAGGTGTCAAGAGGAGCCTTCCGAAGATGCACGTGAAGACGGACGAGCCGCCAAGTCCACGGATGAAGAGGACCACGGAAGCGGGCAAGTTCACCCCCCAGGCCCCGGACAGCCGGCCAAGGTCCCGGACATCCGGCCCCTGGAGACGCCAACACATCAGCCGCAGCCCAGCCAGGAACCCTACAGGGCCCGGACATCCGGCCACCGCGCCCCGGACATCCGGCCCAGCTCGGATATCCGGCCAGAAGCCCGGAAATCCGGCACCCCGCACCCGATTCGGCAGAAGTGGCCGCTCCAGCCCGGACATCCAGCATGCTAGCCCGGACATCTGGCACCTCGTGAAGGCCCGGACATCCGGCCCGATGCCCGGACATCTGGCCTCCCCTGCCTGCGTGCAGTGCATCCGGGCCGAGACCCTTGTACCTCTTCGCCCCCTAGACTATATATACTCCATCCCCTTCCTCTTTCTAGGGTTAGCATTGGATTAGCTCATATTTTGTGTGAGAGCCTTTGCTCATCCACTTGGCTACTTCTCCTCGGAGCTCAGGACCTCTACGGAGAAGATCCCCCAAGCGGATTCAAGACCCCCTTCTAGGGTGGACCCCATCAAGGCCTCCTCATGGAGAAGAACGGCTACCATTTGTATCTTTCCTTTATTGATTTTGAATCTTGTGCCACCTTATGCGATCGGTGATCTAGCACTTGTGTGATTGATCTCTTGTTGGTTAAGTGATTTCTCTCTCGTTTTCCCCGTGTTTCCCTCTTGTTCTTCCGCGTGTTCTTCGTGATTCCCCGTAGGATCCGCTCCATCGTGAAAGATCATCCACGTAGGGTTCCGCCCTACATCATCTTGGTATCATGAGCCACGTTGGTCACGTTTTTGGAGCCCCTACCCCTCTTTTTCTAGCTTGATTTTGTTGATTTCGTCCTAAATTCGAAAATCCCCACCAAAAATAGCCCCAAATTTTTTTTGTGATTTGTTGGTGTGATGAAGTTTTGTTGGATTTGATCCGTGGATTTCGTGTGTTGCAGGTAGATCTAACATTTCCCCACCTTTTCCACAATTTCCATCCACAAAATCGCCCGAATTTTGTCCCGGATTTAACCTCTCCACGCGGTGTTCATCAAGTTCGTCCAAGGATCCAGAGCCCGGACATCCGGCCCGACCAGCCCGGACATCCGGCGCCCCGGACATCCGGCTTCCTGCCCGGACATCCGGCCCCTGGCAGCAGCAATTCCCATCCACCACCCCATTTACCGCCTAATCCTCGCCAAATTTTGTCCCGTGCCCACATACACTTCCACTTACCTCCACCACTTCCGCATAACACCACCATAGCCTTTCCCACTACCAACTCCGACATTGTTGCCAAATTTTGCTTTGAGAATTTGAGTTGGGGTTTCCGTATCCTTTTGTGTTTCGGCTATCTAGGTACGGTTCATCATCAACATCACCACCGCTCATCTTTGCCAAGGACGGTAACATCGTCGACATCTTTTTCATAACTTGCAATTGCATTGATAACTATCATAGCCAATCTTTTGCGTTGCTTACCCATCGAGACTAAACATTGAGTATTGCCGGCAACGTGACTTGTGCACATTAGTGATCATACTCCATAGCATACATACCATACCAAAGTGGTGCATATCTTAGCATCAACTTGTGTGTCACAAAGTTGTCATCGCATACACAATTGCTATCTTGGTTCGTGAAATTTTGCATGAGAAAAGAGCTCAAAAGAGAAAGAGCAATTCAAGCTTTTAAGCAAAGTGAGAAAGATAAGCAAAGAGCTTATGAGCAAGAACCATAGCATCATTCAACATTAAGATTGTCATACTTGATCATCTTGGATCAATACATCGAAACACCATACATATAGCATACTTGGGATAGAAGTCGTTGCATTTTTGCTTAGTAGGTTGTGCACAAGTTCGTATCCGCCTATTGTGCAATCGTGCTAGCGTCTCTCTAGTGTTGTGCAACAAGAGCATCTTGGTGAATTCACATTTTGGCTCATCCTTGGTTGCATAACCCCATATTATCTATTTGCGTGTGTGTTTCCGTGTACCATATCTTGCTATTGGTCTACTTGTTGCATTTGCAAATTTGTGAATCATTTCCAACATTATTGAGGCTCACTTACAATTGCATCAAATTTTGTGCCACCATCCTAACCGAGCTCCACCATAAGCTTTTATTTGTGTAGGTGTGAGAACCGACAAGAATCGGTACCAATAGTGCTATTTCATTGTCCGCATTTGAGTGAACTTGATTCATCATCAACATCGGTCAAAGGTACATTGGTATAAGTTCTTCTCCGTTCTACCACTCACATTTTGCTTGGAATGATGGATAGGCCAAGTACTTCTACCAACCCACTCTTCATCGAGCAAGACGACGACATGTCATCATACGTCACCAAGAGCCACCTCTTTGGTGCACAACGAGCATTGCACCAAGAACAACAAGCAATGAGTGACCGCATCGACAATCTCGCCACCGACTTGCGACTCTCCGAGCAACGTACAAGAGACTACTTAGACAACAAGTTCGACGCTCACAAGTAAGAGAATGATGCACGAATGGACGAGATCCGCGCCTTGATGAGAAACCGGCATCATTCAACTTCTTCATCATCAAGACGGAGCCGATCGAGTCGACACTCCGACGACACCTTCTACGACTCAAGTACACCTACTTCGAACACTCTTCGTCGTGCCGCACGTCAAGACCGTCATGCATCTCGCAACCCGCTACATGACAAGCATTCACAAGAGCAAGTTGACGATCAAGTTCCTCGTCCTCAATCAAACCAAGACGCTTTTGCTCAAGCTCAAGAACGACAACATCTTCGTCGCCAACAAGAGGAAGAACGAGCGCGTCTTCACCAAGACGAACAAGACGCCAAGGCTCAACGTCTTCAACAACAACAACGTGAAGCGCAAGCTCTTGAGGCGCAACGTGCCCTTCAAGAATCAAGTAGAGCCTTCGCCAACCGCAACCCCGAACGGCGCAATCAAGAGGAAGCCCTTCGAGAAGAAATCCAAGAGAGGAACTACCAACCTCATGTACAACGTCAAATTCCTCAAGCCCCTCCACAAGCTCGTCAAGCTCCACTTCAACCTGAAGTTCAACAAGAGCAAGTGGATCATGGTCTTCCTCCACGCCAAGAGCAACATGAAGACGATTGCAATCCATGTCAAGGGCGTCATCATCAACATTGCCAACAACACAATGAAGAACAACGCTACGGCAAGCTTAAATTCACCATGCCCAAGTTCAATGGAAGCAATGACCCCGAAGACTACCTCTCATGGGCATTGAAGGTTGACAAAATCTTCCGGTTGCACAACTACTATGAAGCGAAGAAAATCGCTATGGCATCACTTGATTTCCAAGACTATGTGCTCATATGGTGGGAACAAATCATTGAGCGACGACAAGCAAGAGGTGAACCTCCAATCACCACTTGGGCTCAAATGAAGGATGTCATGCGAGCACGTTTTGTGCCAACCTACTACAACCGCGACCTCTTCAAGAAACTCCAACTTCTCAAGCAAGGAACAAAGAGTGTTGAAGAATACTACAAGGAAATGGAGATACCAATGATTCGAGCCAATGTCAAGGAAGATGATGAGCAAACTATGGCACGTTTTCTTGAATGGACTAAATCATCCCATCAAGAAGATCGCCAACTTCCAACCATACTCAACCCTCATTGAGCTCGTGCATCAAGCTACAAAGGCGGAACGTCAAGTGCAAGATGACTTCAAGTACGCCAAGTACTCATCCAAGACCTATGGCTTCTCCAACAACCAAGCTTCAACACCTCGTCCAACATCTACAAACAACGACGACAAATCGAGTTACAAGAGAAAGTCGACAAGTTCAAGTCGTCCTCCTCCTACTACAAGCAACCTCAAGCCGCGTGCTTCATCATCTACTCCGACCGATGAGACCATCAAAACAAGCTCCTTCAAGTGTTTCACTTGCGGCGGCCGAGGCCACAAGTCCTACGAATGCACCAACAAGCGCACCATGATCCTCAACGACGACGACACCTATGACTCAATGAGTGATGAGGAGATGGAAGCCCTTGAGCAAGTGGCCATGCACCGGCAAGTGAACGAAAATGAAGATGATCAAGTCTTTTGCGATGAGGATTCGAGCCCCGCTCTCGTTGTCTCCAAGGTCTTGACCCTTCAACATCAACAAGAAGACGACCAAAGATGCCACATCTTCCACACAAAGGCCGGCATCAACGGAAGATCCGTCAAGGTCATCATCGATGGAGGTAGTTGCCACAACTTGGCAAGTGAAGAACTATGTTTCAAACTTCAATTGGTCAAAAGGAAGCACCCGCACCTCTACAAGTTTCAATGGCTAAGTGACTCCGGCACTATACGAGTCGAGCATACGGTCCAAGTCTCGTTCAAAATTGGTGCTTATGAAGACACGTTGGAATGTGATGTGGTCCCAATGACCGTTTGCCACCTACTTCTAGGTCGACCATGGCAATTCGACCGTGGTGTCATCCACAATGGGCGCACCAATCACTATAGCTTCAAGATGAAAGGGAAGGAATATGTGCTACGACCTATGTCTCCTACTCAAGTGATAGCCGACAAGCAAGCCACCCATCATAGAGACAAGAGCGAGAAAGTGATCCAACCAAAAGTGAGTGAGAGCCACAAGTCAAACTTGAGCGCCTCTTCACCTAGAGAGAAAAACCTCATCCTATTCGCCACCAAAAGTGAGATCAGAGAAGTGTGTGAGAACCCATCGAGTGTGATGCACTTTGTCCTTGTGTGCAAGGATGGAGAACCAAAATCTAACACCATTCACGAGCTGCCTTTGGTGTTTCAATCTCTTTTGCAGGAATTCCAAGATGTTTTCCCCGATGAGCTACCTCCGGGTCTACCTCCTCTTCGAGGCATTGAGCATCGAATCGACCTCATCCCCGGAGCGCCTCTACCAAACAAAGCTCCATACTGAGTCAATCCCGAAGAAACCAAGGAGATTCAACGGCAAGTACAACAACTAATCGACAACGGTCATGTACGTGAAAGCTTAAGCCCTTGTGCCGTTCCCGTTATACTTGTGCCTAAGCCCGATGGAAGTTTTCGCTTGTGTTCCGAATGTAGACCTATAAATGCTATCACCGTCCGCTATAGGCATCCCATTCCTTGCTTAGATGATATGCTTGATGAACTTAGTGGAGCCAACTCTTTCTCAAAAATTGACCTTAAAAGTGGCTATTATCAAATCCGCATACAAGAGGGTGATGAATGGAAAACTGCTTTCAAAACCAAATTTGGTTTATATGAGTGGTTAGTGATGCCTATGGGTCTTTCGGAGGCTCCCGGTACTTTCGTGCGTCTTATGCATCATGTGCTTCGTCCTTACATTGGAGTCTTTGTTGTGGTTTACTTTGATGATATTCTTGTGTTTAGCAAAACAATGAAAGAGCACATCAATCATGTAAAATCTGTGTTACAAACTCTTCGCAAGGAAAGCCTTTATGCAAACTTGAAAAAATGCACTTTTGGCGTTGACAAAGTTGTTTTCTTGGGTTTTGTAGTATCCTCAAAGGGTGTCCATGTTGATGAATCTAAAATTGAAGCAATTAAAACTTGGCCCCGACCCACCAATTTGCAACAAGTGCGAAGTTTTCTTGGTCTTGCGGGTTTTTATCGTCGCTTTGTGAAAGATTTTAGCACAATTGCCGCTCCTTTGCATGCCTTGAGTAAGAAGAATACTCCCTTTGTTTGGGGAACTTTGCAATCAACCGCTTT
This sequence comes from Aegilops longissima, assembly GCA_021605205.1. Classification (NCBI taxonomy): domain Eukaryota; kingdom Viridiplantae; phylum Streptophyta; class Magnoliopsida; order Poales; family Poaceae; genus Aegilops; species Aegilops longissima. The sequence continues at coordinate 238,817,825 of CM038676.1, read as the reverse complement.
TGATGAGCTCAAGTCTTTGCTTACCCATGCCCCGATTCTTGCTTTGCCCAATTTTGACAAAACTTTTGAGGTTCATTGTGATGCAAGTGGTACCGGAATTGGCGGAGTTTTGATACAAGAAAAACGAGCCATTGCTTATTTTAGTGAAAAACTCTCCGGTGCTCAACTTAATTATCCCAGCTATGACAAAGAATTGTATGCTTTAGTGCGTGTGCTACATGTTTGGGAACATTACCTTAAACTCATGAGTTTGTCATCCATACCGATCATGAAACGCTTAAGTACCTCAAAGGTCAAACTAAATTAAACAAGCGTCATGCAAAATGGAGTGAATTTATTGAATCTTTTCCTTATGTGATCAAGTACTGATAGAGGCGAGGGTCCCGATCTTTCGGTGAGATGATAACTATCGATTTGGTGGAGTAGACTTTGACGATCCGACTACAAACGTGCACGACGTTGCGCCATAGCAATCGCTAAACCAATCTCCTGAGGTTACAGACGATGCCGGAAGCACGATCAGCCTGACCACGAAGGTCTATTCCTGCAAGCAATCGAAGAACAAGCAAGAATATGATAAAGCAATCTGAATATTGCGAATATATATGAAGTATTGATAATGGTGGGGATCCGTAAGCGGTCTTGGTCTGGTCGTTGGACACAAACAACGTACACGAAGTTGCAATGGCTAACTTTTAACTAAACAAATCCCAAGGAAAAAGCTACTAGATGGATCTACTTATATAGGAGTAAGGGGTGGCGGCCAAGGAGGTGGGAGGACGTCCCAAGGCATCCTAAAACTAACCCTAGGTCGTACAAGGCCAATGGGCCCAAGCGGAGGTGACGTAACACCTTTGGACTTGTAGTTTGAGTCAGATTCTGCTGCAGGATCAGATTGTTTCGTCCATAACTCAACGCTCCGGATGAATTTGTAGGTGATTCCAATTGGGTTGGAAAGTGCACGAAATCTATTTTCCAACAAAAAAAGAATCACCCAATTTGAAGTCCGGATGAAAAAGTTATTGACGTTTTGAGTCAGGTATGTCTGTGCAGTCCGAATCTGAGTCCAGAACGTGAGAGACTTGGACTCTATCTTCTCTTGGGCCAAAAGTGACGTGAGATAACTTTTTGAATAGCAAGTAAACATCTCTTTCTCCCTTATCTTCATATGTGGATTGTACAAATGTCCCATACACCTGCAATTAGACATGGCACAAAAGTTTGTGAAGTATTTTTGTCCTCGATGACATAAATAAATTATTGCATAGTTTGCATTAGAAATCACCTCACAAGTATACATGTATGCAATATTTTTGGTCGTATCCAAAGTAGCCATGTCCTCATCGTCCTCCCCTTCTTGAAAACAAAGCCGTCATCGGCGTTGCTTAATCTGAAATGTGGCTAACAAACGAGACAAGGTGTACATGTTGTATATGTATATGTCATCCATTTTTACTTCCCTTGATTTTTGCACATATGACACATGAATAGATGAGTAACTTGCATAGTTCATAAAATCTAAAGCCAAAACATTATCACAAGAAGTAGAAGGCATGAAAATATTGCAACTCAGTTTGCATATATAAGTGAAGCTCTTATTCATTTCAAAAGATTGACAATGTTCATCATTAAACCATCCCAACGTTGGTGAATAAACCTTACTTGCATCAAATTTACATGCTACAACATGCTTAAATAAGCAAACATGCAATACGTCATTTGACACAGAATCATCACTAAGATTAGAGGTCATATCAAATTGATTAAACATTGGTTCTTTTGCATCAATAGTTAATTCATTGGGTGCACTCAAAATTGTTGGTATTTCAGTTGTTTGATCACATGACGCATTCATGAGAGTAACATGATTCTCTAAAATAGGTGATGTGCTCAAATCAACAGGTAACTCAACACATGATGTATTCAAGTTAACTAGACATGCATCATTCTCATGTGAAGTTATATCATCAATACATTTACAGTTACCTTGTTGCAAAGATGTAGCTGATGTAGGTACGGATGATGGCAATGTACCATACTCTTGAGATGATGTCGTGCTCACAATCTGAGGTGTGGCTGCTCTAGTAGGTGCACCGGTGGAGGAACCAAGCGGTGGTGGTGAGCATGAACTAGAATAGTAGGTGTTGTAGTCATCCAATGCATCCTCCCAGAATCGTCTCTCAAAGGTACAAGCACGAACATACATACCAGTAATGCAACAAGGAATATACTGAAATCGTGCTCGAATATCATGGTTCAAACCACCAAAAATCTATTCATTGTATCATTCTCAGATTCTTCTATGTCACAATGATGCATATAAGATCTGAACTCTTGGTAGTAAGCATGAACAGTGTTACTGCCTTGTTTTAATTGTTCCAATTTGCGAAGCAATTCACGGCGATAGTAAGGAGGAAAAAATTGTTGTCTCATTACAGCTTTCAAAACTTTCCAAGTTGTGGGTTGGTTATCAATGTTTTTCTTACAATGTACACTCCACCAAGCGAAGCAAAACCAGTAAATGCTCTAGTGGTAGCTCGTACTCTCTCAAGTTCAGAAAAATCATGGTGACTAAAAACTTCTTCTAATTCAAGCTCCCAAGCTAGATAAATAGCAGGATTAAATCTACCCTCAAATGATGGTAAAGACATACCCGACCATATGCTTGTGTGTGTTGTCCCAACTCTCGTGATGATGAAGATGTGTCCGTCGTCCAAGAACTTCTATCTCCGAAACCTGTCATGATTAGTAGAAACAAGAAACAAAATTCGAGAATAATGTTCCTATGAACTACTAGGATGTGGTTGTAAAGTGCTCACAGTAAAGCAAATATCAATATCTTACAAGTTCTTACCATGCGGCAGGTGGTGACAGGCAACCAGCGGTGTCAAGTAACTCTGAAGATTGTGTAAAGCGATTGCCAGGGGAACGTACGTATACACGGTGTAGAAATATGTGGAGCTGGGTTGGCTATATATGGTAGCAAATTTTTTTTTAGCAATAATCAATTCAAAGATGCAATGTTGAATAAACGCTCAACGATGGTACTGTGCTGGTCCTAGGCTAGACCGGACTAGAGATGCGAGCCTAGAACACTAATGAAGTCACGGCGTAGCACAAATAGCATCAATGAAGGATAATAAGTAGCTCTGGACAGCAAGATATAAGTGAAGATCACAACGGCAGTAAAGATAATGATGAAAAACAACTGCCAAGCAGGATATACAACAACTCTCTCTCCAATTTTCCTCTTGAAAAGTTTGAGCCAATTTTCAGATAACTTTTTTCAAAGAATGCTACTAACTCAAGCTTTCCAATGCAAAAAGAATCACTGAATTCTGAGTTGATATGAGGAGTCAAAAAATTCTAAAACTGGTTTGAAAATCTGGAATAAGTTGTGTTCACGAACTTCGGAGGGCAAAACGACCTATTTAGAAGCCAATTTTGAGGTGCCAAATATTGAACAAGCTTCTGCAACTATTTAGATGCGGCACGTCTCTAGCTTTAATTTGAGTACTCGCGGAGCCAAAACGGACTTTGTATGAGGAAGTTATGCCTGTTTTACTGAACAGTGCACAAAACAGATTCCAATCCGAATTCAGCTACGAGATTGAGTCTAGATAGATCCGAACTTTGTTTTTTTCTCTTCTCTCTTTTTTTCTCACACTTTTTTATTTTTTTTCTCTCTTTTTTTTTCTCTCTCCCTCTTTCCAAACAAACTAGATAAGATGCAGATTGGATCAAGTGAAGATGTGAACGATCTCAACTATGATTATGACAGTGAACGGTGGGTAGCACGTGGTGAAAATTGATGAATGGATGGTGGTCAACGGAAGGAATAACGATGCAGCGGTGGTGTGACTAATGTGAACAGAACTCGAAACTCTAAACGAACTAGACACTAAGACCAGCAACTCGACATGACGATGCAACCGATAATTCAATAATGCAAACAATGAAAAGAAAACTGCAAAGACTCAGACTGGCTTGGACAAAGGATGAATAGATCTAACTTTTATTGTGGCTTTTTCTTGGACAATAGGTAATAAAATAAATCTAATCTAGGGATAATTGGAAATTCTCACCGAGCAACCTGAAAACTGATACCACTTGATAGAGGCGAGGGTCCCGATCTTTCGGTTAGATGATAACTATCGATTTGGTGGAGTAGACTTTGACGATCCGACTACAAACATGCACGACGTTGCGCCTTAGCAATCGCTAAACCAATCTCCTGAGGTTCTTGACGATGCGGAAGCACGATCAGCGACCACGAAGGTCTATTCCTGCAAGCAATCAAGCACGAGCAAGAATATGATAAATCAATCTGAATATTGCGAATATATATGAAGTATTGATAATGGTGGGGATCCGTAAGCGGTCTTGGTCTGGTCGTTGGACACAAGCGAAGTACGAAGTTGCAATGGCTAACTTTAACTAAACAAATCCCAAGGAAAAAGCTACTAGATGGATCTACTTACATAGGAGCAAGGGGTGGTGGCCAAGGAGGTGGGAGGACGTCCCAAGGCAGCCTAAAACTAACCCTAGGTCGTACGAGGCCAATGCGCCCAAGCGGAGGTGCGTAACACCTTTGGACTTGTAGTTTGACTCGGATTCTGCTGCAGGATCAGATTGTTTCGTCCATAACTCAACGCTCCGGACGAATTTGAAGGTGAATCCAATTGGGTTGGAAAGTGCACGAAATCTATTTTCCAACAAAAAAAAGAATCACCCAATTTGGAGTCCGGATGAAAAAGTTATTGACGTTTTGAGTCAGGTATGTCATGTAGTCCGAATCTGAGTCGAGCGTGAGAGACTTGGACTCTATCTTCTCTTGGGCCAAAAGTGACGTGAGATAACTTTTTGAATAGCAAGTAAACATCTCTTTCTCCCTTATCTTCATATGTGGATTGTACAAATGTCCCATACACCTGCAATTAGACATGGCACAAAAGTTTGTGAAGTATTTTTGTCCTGGATGACATAAATAAGTTATTGCATAGTTTGCATTAGAAATCACCTCACAAGTATACATGTATTCAATTTTTTGGTCGTATCCAAGGTAGCCATATCCTCATCAAGTACATTAAGGGTAAAGAAAATGTAGTTGCCGACGCGCTTTCACGCATATGCATGCTTGTCACTCAACTTGAGTTGAATGTTTTTGGTTTTGAGCATATAAAAGACTTGTATGAGCATGATCCATCTTTTGATTCTTCTTATGCTAAGTGTTTGACGAGGACATCAATACCATTGTTACACCCACAACCCCTACAGCTACATATACTGGACCAATTACTAGAGCTCGCGCACGCTAATTAAATTATCAGGTACTTTCGTTTCTTGGTAATGATTCTAATGTTCATGTGAATATGATGCTGCCTAAATTGGATACATTTGTTTTGCTTACAAATGAAGGCCCTAGCTTGGAGAAGGATGGACATTGGAGCAAGAACAAGCATGGAGATAATGCCATGCGCAAGGGGAACAAGAACGGAGTTACAAGTGATGATTTCAGGACTATGAAGCCACCATAATGGGTGCATGAAGCCTTGGACGAAATATACAAGATGCTACTTCATAAATGTCGTCCGAGGCTATTCTAGGTGCTGCGTCACCTTATTAGTGGGCCAGGCCCTTGTAATTTCGAAATACACAAGTATAGGCTATTTTAGAGTCCGTATGTGGGGAAACAAGAGATAGGGTTGATTTGGACCCCTCCACCAAGGGCCACGAAATCCCCCCCTCTTCCTCCATATATACAGCCCTTAGGGCACCGTTTAGAGTTTGGGTTTTGTTTAGATTAAAAGTTCGCCATAGCTGCAACTTCGCGCATTTCGTTTGTGTTCAACGACGGACAAAGCGCCACAGAACCCCACCTTGATCAATAAAGCTTTCATCTTATATTCGCAATATCCAGATTGCAATCTCAGTTTCTTGCTTGTTCTTCGTTTGCTCGCAGGAAACAGACCCTCGTGGTCAGGTTGGTCGTGCTCCGGCGTGGTCAATAACCTCTCGGAGTTGGTTTAGCGATTGCTAAGGCGCGACGTCTTCGCACGTTCGTAGTCGGATCGTCAAAGTCGACTTCCTCTAAAGCGAAAACCAACATCTCATCGAAAGACGGGACACCTTTGCCTCTATCAGTGTTTGACGCATACTTGTTGGGAACAATGTTACATCAAGGATGGTTATCTTATGAGAGCTAACAAACTATGCATTCCCGAGTCTTCTCTTCGTTTGCTCCTTTTGCAAGAGGCTCGCGGAGGCGGACTCATGGGACACTTTGGACGTGACAAGACATTCGCCACGCTCTCCAACAACTACTTTTGGCCCAAGATGTTCCGCGACGTCTCACGCTTCACCACCCGATGCTATACATGTCGCAAAGCTAAGTCTAAAGCTCAATCTCATGGTCTTTACATGCCTCTTCCTATTCCTTATCAACCATGGGAAGACATTAGTATGGATTTTGTACTTGGTTTGCCTAGGACTCAAAATGGCAAGGATTTCGTGTTTGTTGTTGTGGATAGATTTTCTAAGATGGCACATTTCATTCCTTGCAACAAGATAGACGATGCTTCACATGTTGCAAATCTCTTTTGTAGGAAAATCTTGCGACTCCATGGCATACCAAAGACAATAGTCTCCGATCGTGACGTCAAGTTCTTGAGTTACTTTTGGAAGACCCTATGCGCCAAGCTCGGAATCAAGCTCTTGTTCTCCTCGGCATACCATCCTCAAACCGACGGCCAAACGGAGGTGACGAACCGCACACTATCCACTCTACTTCGTGTCTTGATCAAGAAGAACATCAAGGAGTGGGAAGCATGTCTACCCATCGCCGAGTATGCCTACAACCGTGCAATACATTCAACTACCGGCAAGTCCCCCTTCGAGGTCGTCTACGGTTTCAACCCGTTGTCCCCATTGGACATTCTACCACTTCCTCTCCAAGAGCGCACCAACATGGATGCGAGTGCACGGGCAAGCTACATCAAGAAGATGCACGAATATACAAGGCACACCATCGAGCGCCAAGTACAACGACAAGCAACCAAGCTCAACGCCAACAAGCAACCCATGGTCTTCAACATTGGTGATCTAGTGTGGCTACACCTTCGCAAGGACCGCTTCCCCAAAGAACGCAAGTCCAAGCTTCTCCCTCGAGCCGATGGACCTTTCAAGGTGCTAGCACGCTACAACGACAACGCTTACAAGATCGACCTACCGCGAGACAAATACAACGCGAGCGACATCTTCAACGTCAAGGACCTCGCACCATACCATGGAGATGAAGCTTTTGATCCGAGGTCGGATCTCTCCCAAGGGGGGGGGAGATGATGCGGAGCATCCCACGATCATCCCCATGGATCTACAACCGTCTCATCAAGAGCCAAGAGGACCCATGACACGATCTAGAGCTAGAGCTCTCGAGAACGAGGTGACTTCCTTCCTTAGTGATATCACATATGATCCCCTCGAGACATGGCTACTACCTAAGTCCGATATGCTATGCGTCATTAGGTGTCAAGAGGAGCCTTCCGAAGATGCACGTGAAGACGGACGAGCCGCCAAGTCCACGGATGAAGAGGACCACGGAAGCGGGCAAGTTCACCCCCCAGGCCCCGGACAGCCGGCCAAGGTCCCGGACATCCGACCCCTGGAGACGCCAACATATCAGCCGCAGCCCAGCCAGGAACCCTACAGGGCCCGGACATCCGGCCCAGCCCGGATATCCGGCCAGAAGCCCGGAAATCCGGCGCCCCGCACCCGATTCGGCAGAAGTGGCCGCTCCAGCCCGGACATCCGGCATGCTAGCCCGGACATCTGGCACCTCGTGAAGGCCCGGACATCCGGCCCGACGCCCGGACATCCGGCCTCCCCTGCCTGCGTGCAGTGCATCCGGGCCGAGACCCTTGTACCTCTTCGCCCCCTAGACTATATATACTCCATCCCCTTCCTCTTTCTAGGGTTAGCATTGGATTAGCTCATATTTTGTGTGAGAGCCTTTGCTCATCCACTTGGCTACTTCTCCTCGGAGCTCAGGACCTCTACGGAGAAGATCCCCCAAGCGGATTCAAGACCCCCTTCTAGGGTGGACCCCATCAAGGCCTCCTCACGTAGAAGAACGGCTACCGTTTGTATCTTTCCTTTATTGATTTTGAATCTTGTGCCACCTTATGCGATCGGTGATCTAGCACTTGTGTGATTGATCTCTTGTTGGTTAAGTGATTTCTCTCTCGTTTTCCCTGTGTTTCCCTCTTGTTCTTCCGCGTGTTCTTCGTGTTTCCCCGTAGGATCCGCTCCAACGTGAAAGATCATCCATGTAGGGTTCCGCCCTACATCACTGCGAGACGACCACCACCAAGATGGTGCTACGACTACAACAACCACTTCGGCATCTTGGCCAAGTGTTCTCAAGGCATCTTGATGTAGGGCGAAACCCTACGTGGATGATCTTTCATGTTGGAGCGGATCCTACGGTGAATCACGAAGAACACGCGGAAGAACAAGAGGGAAACACGGGGAAAACGAGAGAGGATTCACTCAACCGACAAGAGATCAATCACACAAATGCTAGATCACCGATCACATAATGATGAGGACATCAATACCATTGTTACACCCACAGCCCCTGCTGCTACACATACTGGACCAATTACTAGAGCTCGCGCACGCCAATTGAATTATCAGGTACTTTCGTTTCTTGGTAACGATTCCAATGTTCATGAGAATATGATGCTGCCTAAATTGGATACATTTGTTTTGCTTACAAATGAAGGGCCTACCATGGACAAGAAAGATGAACCTTGGAGCAAGTTCAAGCATGGAGATGTTGGCATGCTAAGGGGAACAAGAACGGAGTTACAAGTGATGATTCCAGGACTTTGAAGCCACCCTAATGAGAGCATGAGGCCTTGGACGAAATATACAAGATGCCACTTCATAATATTCGTCCGTAGGCTATTCTAGGTGCTGCGTCACCTTATTATTGGGCCAGGCCCATGTAATTTCGAAATACTTAAGTATAGGCTGTTTTAGAGTCCGTATGTGGGGAAACAAGAGTTTGGGTTGGTTTGGACCCCTCCCTCAAGGGCCACGAAATTCCTCCTCTTCCTCCATATATACAGCCCTTAGGCGTCGTTTAGACTTTGGGTTTTGTTTAGATCAAAAGTTCGCCATAGCAGCAACTTCGCGTGCCGTTTGTGTTCAACGACCTGACCAAGGCGCCACGTAACCCCACCTTCATTAATAAAGCTTTCCTCTTATATTCGCAATATCCAAATTGCAATCTTAGTTTCTTGCTTGTTCTTCGTTTGCTCGCAGGAAACAGGCCCCGTGGTCGGGTTGATCGTGCTCGCGTGGTCAATAACCCTCGGAAGTTGGTTTAGCGATTGCTAAGGCGCGACGTCTCAGACGCACGTGGTCGGATCGTCAAGGTCGACTCCCACAGAAACGATAGCCACCATCTCATCGAAACATCGGGACACCTTCGCCTCTATCACATAAGGTGGCACAAGATTCAAGATCAACAAAGGTAAGGATACACGAGTAGCCGTTCTTCTATGAGAGGAGGTCTTGATGGGGTCCACCCTAGAAGGGGGTCTTGAATCCGCTTGGGGGATCTTCTCCGAAGAGCTCCTGGGCTCCGAGGAGAAGTAACCAAGTGGATGAGCAAGGCTCTCACACAAACATGAGCTAAACCTAAGCTGCCCTAGCTAGGAGGAGGAGGGGTTCTATTTATAGTCTTAGTGCAAAAAGGGGGCGAAGTGAAGGGGTACATGGGCTTCGCCCGGCTGTCTTGTGAGCAGTGCGGACGTCCGCTGGGGCCGGTCGTCCGGTGGCTCAGGAGGGACCGGTCGTCCGGTGTCGTCGGACGTCCGCTGGATCCGTTCTGTGAAGGAGGCGCCGGTCGTCCGGAATCTTCATACTTCCGCTAATATCCATTCATTGGGGTGCGGACGTCCGGTGGCGTCGGTCGTCCGTCATTGGAGAGTGTGGCGGTCGTCCGGTCCGGGCGGACGTCCGCTTCTTTGGGGCTGCGTTGGCTGGGACTTGGCAGCTGGGGCTTCAGGCGCCGGACGTCCGGTACCGACCGGTCGTCCGGTGGCTGGAGTTTTCTCCGGTAGCTCTTCTTCTTGTCCTTTGCGGTTGGGAGCATCGTCTCCTTGTCCAATGGATGTAGATGCACCATGGCTTTCCTCCAGGTACCTGATCACACACAAAGTGTCCATATGAGGTACTAGCCAAGTCTCGTGAGTAGAGAGAGGAAGTTCGGAAAGGAGCGAGTTCACCTTATCTTCGATAGCCTTGGCTCTAGCTCTTGTCATGGGCCCAAGTGGTGTTGAGGAAGATGTAGACACGTCCATGGGGATGAGCGAGGAATGCTCCGCATCATCTCACCCCCCTTGGGAAGGATCCGACCTCGGATCAAGATCTTCATCTCCCTGGTATGGCGCAAGGTCCTTGATGTTGAAGATGTCGCTCACATTGTACTTGCCTCATGGTAGATCTATCTTGTAGGCGTTGTCGTTGTAGCGTGCTAGCACCTTGAAGGGTCCATCGGCTCGAGGGAGAAGCTTGGACTTGCGTTCTTTGGGGAAGCGGTCCTTGCGAAGGTGCAGCCATACTAGATCACCAATGTTGAAGACCATGGGTTGCTTGTTGACGTTGAGCTTGGTCGTTAGTCGTTGAACTTGTCGCTCGATGGCATGTCTTGTATCCTCATGCATCTTCTTGATGTAGCTTGCCCGTGCACTCGCATCCATGTTGGTGCGCTCTTGTAGAGGAAGAGGTAGAATGTCCAATGGTGACAACGGGTTGAAGCCGTAGACGACCTCGAAGGGGGACTTGCCGGTAGTCGAATGTCTTGCATGGTTGTAGGCGTACTCGGCGATGGGTAGACATGCTTCCCGCTCCTTGATGTTCTTCTTGATCAAGACACGAAGTAGAGTGGATAGTGTGCGGTTCGTCACCTCCGTTTGGCCGTCGGTTTGAGGGTGGTATGCGGATGAGAACAATAGCTTGATTCCGAGCTTGGCGCATAGGGTCTTCCAAAAGTAACTCAAGAACTTGACGTCACGATCGGAGACGATTGTCTTTGGTACACCATGGAGTCGCAAGATTTCCCTCCAAAAGAGATTTGCAACATGTGAAGCATCGTCTATCTTGTTGCAAGGAATGAAATGTGCCATCTTAGAAAATCTATCCACAACAACAAACACGGAATCCTTTCCATTTTGAGTTCTAGGCAAACCAAGTACAAAATCCATACTAATGTCTTCCCATTGTTGGTAGGGAATAGGAAGAGGCATGTAAAGACCATGAGATTGAGCTTTAGACTTAGCTTTGCGACATGTATAGCATCGGGTGGTGAAGCGTGAGACGTCGCGGAACATCTTGGGCCAAAAGTAGTTGTTGGAGAGCGTGGCGAATGTCTTGTCACGTCCAAAGTGTCCCATGAGTCCGCCTCCATGAGCCTCTTGCAAAAGGAGCAAACGAAGAGAAGACTCGGGAATGCAAAGTTTGTTAGCTCTCATAAGATAACCATCCTTGATGTAATATTGTTCCCAAGAAGTATGCGTCAAACACTTGGCATAAGGAGAAGCAAAAGATGGATCATGCTCATACAAGTCTTTTATATGCTCAAAACCAATAACATTCAAATCAAGGTGAGTGACAAGCATGCATATGCGTGAAAGTGCATCCGCAACTACGTTTTCCTTACCCTTAATGTACTTGATCACATAAGGAAAAGATTCAATAAATTCACTCCATTTGGCATGACGCTTGTTCAACTTAGTTTGTCCTTTTAAGTACTTAAGCGTTTCATGATCGGTATGGATGACAAACTCATGAGGTCTAAAATAATGTTCCCAAACATGTAGCACACGCACTAAAGCATACAATTCTTTGTCATAGATGGGATAATTAAGTTGAGCATCGGAGAGTTTTTCACTAAAATAAGCAATGCCTCGTTTTTCTTGCATCAAAACTCCGCCAATTCCGGTACCACTTGCATCATAATGAACCTCAAAAGTTTTGTCAAAATTGGGCAAAGCAAGAATCGGAGCATGAGTAAGCAAAGACTTGAGATCATCAAAAGCGGTTGATTGCAAAGTTCCCCAAACAAAGGGAGTATTCTTCTTACTCAAGGCATGTAAAGGAGCGGAAATTGTGCTAAAATCTTTCACAAAGCGACGATAAAAACCCGCAAGATCAAGAAAACTTCGCACTTGTTGCAAATTGGTGGGTTGGGGCCAAGTTTTAATTGCTTCAATTTTAGATTCATCGACATGGACACCCTTTGAGGATACTACAAAACCCAAGAATACCACTTTGTCAACTCCAAAAGTGCATTTTTTCAAGTTTGCATAAAGGCTTTCCTTGCGAAGAGTTTGCAACACAGATTTTACATGATTGATGTGCTCTTTCATTGTTTTGCTAAACACAAGAATATCATCAAAGTAAACCACAACAAAGACTCCAATATAAGGACGAAGCACATGATGCATAAGACGCACAAAAGTACCGGGAGCTTCCGATAGACCCATAGGCATCACTAACCACTCATATAAACCAAATTTGGTTTTGAAAGCAGTTTTCCATTCATCACCCTCTTGTATGCGGATTTGATAATAGCCACTTTTAAGATCAATTTTTGAGAAAAAGTTGGCTCCACTAAGTTCATCAAGCATATCATCTAAGCGAGGAATGGGATGCCTATAGCGGACGGTGATCGCATTGATGGGTCTACAATCGGAACACAAGCGAAAACTTCCATCGGGCTTAGGCACAAGTATAACGGGAACGGCACAAGGGCATAAGCTTTGACGTACATGACCATTGTCGATTAGTTGTTGTACTTGCCGTTGAATCTCCTTGGTTTCTTCGGGATTGACTCGGTATGGAGCTTTGTTTGTGATGAGGACATGATTACCTTGGATACGACCAAAAATATTGCATACATGTATATTTGTGAGGTGATTTCTAATGCAAACTATGCAATAATTTATTTATGTCATCCAGGACAAAAATACTTCACAAACTTTTGTGCCATGTCTAATTGCAGGTGTATGGGACATTTGTACAATCCACATATGAAGATAAGGGAGAAAGAGATGTTTACCTGCTGTTCAAAAAGTTCTCTCACGTCACTTTTGGCCCAAGAGAAGATAGAGTACAAGTTACTCACGTTCTGGACTCAGATTCGGACTGCACAGACATACCTTACTCAAAACGTCAATAACTTTTTCATACGGACTCCAAATTGGTTGATTCTTTTTTGTTGGAAAATAGATTTCGTGCATTTTCCAACCCAATTGAATCACCTTAAAATCCGTCCGGAGCATTGAGTTATGGACGAAACAATCTGATCTGCAGCAGAATCCGAGTCAAACTACAAGTCCAAAGGTGTTACGTCACCTCCACTTGGGCCCATTGGCCTTGTACGACCTAGGGTTAGTGTTAGGCTGCCTTGGGACGTCCTCCCACCTCCTTGGCTGCCACCCCTTGCTCCTATATAAGTAGATCCATCTAGTAGCTTTTTCCTTGGGATTTGTTTAGTTAAAAGTTAGCCATTGCAACTTCGTGTACTTCGTTTGTGTCCAACGACCAGACCAAGACCGCTTACGGATCCCCGCCTTTATCAATACTTCATATATACTCGCAATATTCACATTGCTTTATCATATTCTTGCTTGTTCTTCGATTGCTTGCAGAAATAGACCTTCGTGGTCAGGTTGATTGTGCTCCGGTGTGGTCAATAACCTCTTGGAGTTGGTTTAGCGATTGCTAAGGCGCAACGTCGTGCACGTTTGTAGTCGGATCGTCAACGTCGTCTCCACCAAATCGATAGTTATCATCTCATCGAAAGATCGGGACACCCTCGCCTCTATCAAGTGGTATCAGTTTTCAGGTTGCTCGGTGAGAATTTCCAATTGTCCCTAGATTAGATTTATTTTCTTACCTATTGTCCAAGAAAAAGCCACAAAAAAAAGTTAGATCTATTCATCCTTTGTCCAAGCCAGTCTGAGCCTTTGCAGTTTTCTTTTCATTGTTTGCATTATTGAATTATCGGTTGCATCGTCGTATCGAGTTGCTGGTCTTAGTGTCTAGTTCGTTTAGAGTTTCGAGTTCTGTTCACATTAGTCACGCCGCCGCTGCATCGTTATCCTTTCCGTTGACCACCATCCATCCATCAATTTCCACCACGTGCTACCCACCGTTCATTGTCATAATCATAGTTGAGATCGTTCACATCTTCACTTGATCCAATCTGCATCTTATCTAGTTTGTCTGGAAAGAGGAGAGAGAAAAAGAGAGAAAAAAAGTAAAAAAAGTCGAGAAAGAAAAGAGAGAAAGAAAAGAAAAATAAGTGTGTGAAAAAAAGAAGAGAAAAAAAACAAAGTTCGGATCTATGTAGACTCAATCTCGTAGCTGAATTCGGATGGGAATACATTTTGTGCGCTGTTCGATAAAACAGGCATAACTTCCTCATCTGAAGTCCGTTTTGGCTCATGAGTACTCAAATTAAAGCTAAAGACGAGCCGCATCTAAATAGTTGCAGAAGCTTATTCAATATTTGGCACCTCAAAATCGGCTCCTAAATAGGTCTTTTGCCCTCCAAGTTCGTGAACACAGCTTATTCCAGCTTTTTCAAACCAATTTTAGAATTTTTGACTCCTCATATCAACTCGAATTAAGTGATTCTTTTTGAATTGGAAAGCTTGAGTTAGTAGCATTCTTTTAAAAAGTTATCGAAAATTGGCTCAAACTTTTCAAGAGGAAAATTGGTGAGAGTTGTTGTATATCACGCTTGGCGCTTGTTTCTTCATCATTATCTTTTTGCCGTTGTGATCTTCACTTATATCTTGTTGTCCAGAGCTACTTATTATCCTTCATTGATGCTAGTTGTGCTACGCCGTGACCTCATTAGTGTTCTAGGCTCGCGTCTCTAGTCTGGTCAAGCCTAGGACCAGACGAGACTGTCGTTGAGCGTTTATTCAACATTGCATCTATGAATTG
Organism: Aegilops longissima; assembly: GCA_021605205.1. Lineage (NCBI taxonomy): Eukaryota > Viridiplantae > Streptophyta > Magnoliopsida > Poales > Poaceae > Aegilops > Aegilops longissima. The sequence goes on along the minus strand of CM038676.1, from coordinate 238,802,798 downwards.
ATTATTGCTAATTTTTTGCTACCATATATAGCCAACCCAGCTCCACATATTTCTACACCGTGTATCGTGACGTTCCCACGGCAATCGCTTTACACAATCTTGAGTTACTTGACACCGCTGGTTGCTGTCACCACCGCCGCATGGTAAGAACTTGTAAGATATTGATATTTGCTTTCTTGTGAGCACTTTACAACCACATCCTAGTAGTTCATAGGAACATTATTCTCGAATTTTGTTTCTTGTTTCTACTAATCATGACAGGTTCGGAGATAGAAGTTCTTGGACGACGGACACATCTTCATCATCACGAGAGTTGGGACAACACACACAAGCATATGGTCAGGGTATGTCTTTACCATCATTTGAGGGTAGATTTAATCCTGCTATTTATCTAGCTTGGGAGCTTGAATTAGAAGAAGTTTTTAGTCACCATGATTTTTCTGAACTTGAGAGAGTACGAGCTACCACTAGAGCATTTACTGGTTTTGCTACATTTGGTGGAGTGTACATTGTAAGAAAAACAATGATAACCAACCCACAACTTGGAAAGTTTTGAAAGCTGTAATGAGACAACAATTTTTTCCTCCTTACTATCGTCGTGAATTGCTTCGCAAATTTGAACAATTAAAACAAGGCAGTAACATTGTTCATGCTTACTACAAAGAGTTCAAATCTTATATGCATCATTGTGACATAGAAGAATCTGAGGATGATACAATGAATAGATTTTTTGGTGGTTTGAACCATGATATCCGTGCAAGATTTCACTATATTCCTCGTTCCATTATTGGTATGTATGTTCGCTTGTACCTTTGAGAGACAGCTACAGGAGGATGCATTGGGTGACTACAACAACTACTATTCAGTTCATGCTCACCATCGTCGATTGGTTCCTCCACCGTTGCACCTACTAGAGCAGCCCCACCCAGTTGTGAGCGACATCATCTCAAGTGTATGGTGCATTATCAAGGCCCGTACCTACATCAGCTACGTCTTTGCAACAAGGTAACAGTAAAGGTATTAATGATATAACTTCACATGAGAATGATTCATCCCTAGTTAACTTGAATGCATCATGTGTTGAGTTAACTGGTGATTTGAGCACATCACCTATTTTAGAGAATCTTGATACTATCATGAATGCTTCATGTGATCAAACAACTGAAATACCAACAATTTTGAGTGCACCCATTGAATTAACTATTGATGCAAAAGAATCAATGTTTAATCATTTTGATATGACCTCTAATCTTGGTGATGATTCTGTGTCGAATGACTTATTGCATGTTTGCTTATTTAAGCATGTTGTAGCATGTAAACTTGATGCAAGTAAGATTTATTCACCAATGTTGGGATGGTTTAATGATGAACATTGTCAATCTTTTGAAATGAATAATAGCTTCACTTATATGTGCAAACTGAGTTGTAATATTTTCATGCCTTCTACTTCTTGTGATAATGTTTTGGCTTTAGATTTTATGAACTATGCAAGTTACTCATCTATTCATGTGTCATATGTGCAAAAATCAAGGGAAGTAAAAATGGATGACATGTACATATACAACATGTACACCTTGTCTCTTTTGTTAGCCATATTTCAGACTAATCAACGCCGAGGACGGCTTTGTTTTCAAGAAGGGGAGGATGATGAGGACATAATTACCTTGGATACGACCAAAAATATTGCATACATGTATATTTGTGAGGTGATTTCTAATGCAAACTATGCAATAATTTATTTATGTCATCCAGGATAAAAATACTTCACAAACTTTTGTGCCATGTCTAATTGCAGGTGTATGGGACATTTGTACAATCCACATATGAAGATAAGGGAGAAAGAGATGTTTACCTGCTGTTCAAAAAGTTCTCTCACGTCACTTTTGGCCCAAGAGAAGATAGAGTACAAGTTACTCACGTTACGGACTCAGATTCGGACTGCTGCAGACATACCTTACTCAAAACGTCAATAACTTTTCATACGGACTCCAAATTGGTTGATTCTTTTTTGTTGGAAAATAGATTTCGTGCATTTTCCAACCCAATTGAATCACCTTAAAATCCGTCCGGAGCGTTGAGTTATGGACGAAACAATCTGATCTTTGCAGCAGAATCCGAGTCAAACTACAAGTCCAAAGTTGTTCGTCACCTCCACTTGGGCCCATTGGCCTTGTACGACCTAGGGTTAGTGTTAGGCTGCCTTGGGACGTCCTCCACCTCCTTGGCCGCCACCCCTTGCTCCTATATAAGTAGATCCATCTAGTAGCTTTTTCCTTGGGATTTGTTTAGTTAAAGTTAGCCATTGCAACCGTGTACTTCGTTTGTGTCCAACGACCAGACCAAGACCGCTTACGGATCCCCGCCTTTATCAATACTTTATATATACTCGCAATATTCAGATTGCTTTATCATATTCTTGCTTGTTCTTCGATTGCTTGCAGAAATAGACCTTCGTGGTCAGGTTGATTGTGCTTCGGCGTGGTCAATAACCTCTTGGAGTTGGTTTAGCGATTGCTAAGGCGCAACGTCGTGCACGTTTGTAGTCGGATCGTCAAAGTCGTCTCCACCAAATCGATAGTTATCATCTCATCGAAAGATCGGACACCCTCGCCTCTATCAGTTTGGGAGAGGTGCTCCAGGGATGAGGTCGATTCGATGCTCAATGCCTCGAAGAGGAGGTAGACCCGGAGGTAGCTCATCGGGGAAAACATCTTGAAATTCCTGCAAAAGAGATTGAAACACCAAAGGTAGTTCGTGAATGGTGTTAGTGTTTGGTTCTCAATCCTTGCACACAAGGGCAAAGTGCATCACACTCGATGGGTTCTCACACACTTCTCTCATGTCACTTTTGGTGGCAAATAGGATGAGGTTTTTCTCTCTAGGCGAAGAGGCGCTCAAGTTTGGTTTGTGGCTCTCACTCACTTTTTGTTGTATCACTTTCTCACACTTGTCTCTATGGTTGGTGGCTTGTTTGTCGGCTATCACTTGACTAGGAGACATAGGTCGTAGCACATATTCTTTCCCTTTCATCTTGAAGCTATAGTGATTGGTACGCCCATTGTGTATGACACCACGGTCGAATTGCCATGGTCGACCAAGAAGTAGGTGACACACGGTCATTGGGACCACATCACACTCCAAAGTGTCTTCGTATGCACCAATTTTGAAAGAGGCTAGTACCGTATGCTCAACTCGTATAGTGCCGGAGTCACTTAGCCATTGAACCTTGTAAGGGTGCGGGTGCTTCCTCTTTACCCATTGGAGCTTGGAGCATAGTTCTTCACTTGCCAAGTTGTGGCAACTACCTCCATCGATGATGACCTTGAAGGACCGTCCATTGATGCCGGCTTTTGTGTGGAAGATGTGGCATCGTTGGTCTTCTTCTTGTTGATGTTGAAGAGACAAGACCTTGGAGACAACGAGAGCGGGGCTCGAATCCTTATCACAAAAGACTTGATCATCTTCATCTTCGTTCACTCGCCGGTGCATTGCCACTTGCTCAAGAGCTTCCATCTCCTCTTCACTCATGGAGTCATATGTGCCATCATCGTTGAGGATCATGGTGCGCTTGTTGGTGCATTCGTATGACTTGTGGCCTCGGCCGCCGCAAGTGAAACACTTGAAGGAGCTTGTCTTGATGGTCTCATCGGTCGGAGTAGAGGATGAAGCACGCGGCTTGAGGTTGCTTGTAGTAGGAGGAGGACGACTTGAATTTGCCGAAGTCTTCTTGTAACTTGACTTGTCGTCGTTTCTTGAAGAAAGCTTGGTTGAAGTAGATGTTGGAGTAGTCGTTGAAGCTTGGGTGTTGGAGAAGTCGTAGGTCTTGGATGAGTACTTAGCGTACTTGAAGTCATCTTGCACTTGACGTTCGGCCTTGGTAGCTTGATGTACGAGCTCAATGAGGTTGGAATATGGTTGGAAGTCGGCGATCTTCTTGATGGGATGATTGAGTCCATTCAAGAAACGTGCCATTGTTTGCTCATCATCTTCCTTAACATTGGCTCGAATCATGGCTATCTCCATTTCCTTGTAGTATTCTTCAACTGATGAGGACATCAATACCATTGTTACACCCACAACCCCTGCTGCTATACATACTGGACCAATTACTAGAGCTCGCGCACGCCAATTGAATTATCAGGTACTTCCGTTTCTTGGTAACGATTCCAATGTTCATGAGAATATGATGCTGCCTAAATTGGATACATTTGTTTTGCTTACAAATGAAGGGCCTACCATGGACAAGAAAGATGAACCTTGGAGCAAGTTCAAGCATGGAGATGTTGGCATGCAAGGGGAACAAACGGAGTTACAAGTGATGATTCGGGACTTTGAAGCCACCATAATGAGTGCATGAGGCCTTGGACGAAATATACAAGATGCCACTTCATAATATTAGTCCATAGGCTATTCTAGGTGCTGCATCACCTTATTATTGGGCCAGGCCCATGTAATTTCGAAATACTTAAGTATAGGCTGTTTTAGAGTCCGTATGTGTGGGGAAACAAGAGTTAGGGTTGATTTGGACCCCTCCACCAAGGGCCACGAAATTCCCCTCTTCCTCCATATATACAGCCCTTAGGGCACCGTTTAGACCTTGGGTTTTGTTTAGATTAAAAGTTCGCCATAGCTGCAACCCGCGTGCCGTTTGTGTTCAACGACTGGACAAAGGCGCCACAGAACCCCACCTTGATCAATAAAGCTTTCATCTTATATTCGCAATATCCAGATTGCAATCTTAGTTTCTTGCTTGTTCTTCGTTTGCTCGCAGGAAAGCAGACCCTCGTGGTCGTTGATCGTGCTCGGCGTGGTCAATAACCTCTCGGAGTTGGTTTAGCGATTGCTAAGCGCGGCGTCCTCGACGTTCGTAGTCGGATCGTCAAAGTCGACTTCCTCTAAAGAAAACCACATCTCATCGAAAGACGGGACAACTTTGCCTCTATCAAGTGGTATCAGATTTCCGGGTTGCTCGGTGAGATTTTACATTTCCGTAGTTTAGATCGAGTCATTCTTCATACCTATAGTCCACGAAAAAAAATTAGGGTTAGTTCATCATATCCGAACCAATCTGAGCCTTCGCATAATCTTTTTAGGGTTTTGCTTTGTTGAATTTGCGGTTGCATCGTCATGTCTAGTTGCTGGTCTTAGCGTCTAGTCTTTTAGAGTTTCGAGTTCTGGTCATAAGTTTTCACGCCGCCACCGCACCATCATCATCGCCCCTGCCACCTACCATCACCGCTCCGAATCCGTATCCATATACCACCACCAATCCGTGTCCATATACCACCACCGATCCATATCCATATACTACCACCGCTGCCATATACCACCACCATATATCCACCAGCAATCCGAGTTCCTTGCATATTAGGTTTGTTTTCAAGATCCATCTAGTGTCCGATTCGTGTTTCCTTGCCGGGGTAGGTTTCGGAAAAAAAAAATTCCGAAAACGCCCTCCGTTTAGGCCCAAAATTTTCCGAAAACGCACTTGTCGAAAAATTTTACGGCTATCCTATTTTAAGTGTTTCTAAGCGATTGAGACGATCGCCGTTATAGAAAGTTTTTTGACCCGTTTCAGTTTTTGGGTCAGGCGATCGAAAAAAAAAAATTGGTCAAAAAATTTCGTGCCCATCCTGTCGGTTTGACCTTGGAAGAGTTTTGAGACACTCGCCATTATAGTGATTTTTCGCAAAAAAAAAGAGCAGCGCAAAAAAAAAAAAAGCGCAAAAAAAAAATCCAGTGTGCTTTTCCCTTGTTTACGCAGCGCCGTGATTTGTTAGTGTTCTAGGCTCGCGTCTCTAGCAGTCTAGCCTAGGACCAGCACAAGCGTCGTTGAGCGCTTTTTTCAACTTTGCATCTCTGAATTGATTATTCTTGACCCTTTTGCTACTATATTATAAGCCTACCCAGCTCCACATACATCTACATCGTGCGTTTGACTCTCCACGGTAATCGCTCTATCCAAGCTTTGAGAGTTTTGACTACATCGGTTGCCGATCACCTTTCTCCGCTGGGTAAGAACTGGTAAGAATTTGAGATTTGCTTGACGGATTTGTGATTGTCCACCACACCACCACCACCACTTCCTAGTAGTCTGTCCAATCATATTCTTGTGTGTTTCTATTCTGCTAACCATGGCAGGATCACAAGCCGGCGTGGTCGATCGGGAGAACATGACAAACAAAGCGCTACATGATAAGTTTCAACAAATGATGAGTGGGCAGGTGGAAGATGTGCTAAATAGATTTGAAGAGGCCATGGAGAAGATAGATGGCATTGAGAAGGCGTTCGAAACAAAGCTCGATAACAAGTTTAATGAATTACTCGCGCGTCTACCAGCACCACCACCGGCGGCACCTAACGCACCTCTACTACAACAACAAGGACTACCTCCACATCGCGAAACAGCCCTCCGCCGAGCTGCCCGTGTCCCTCTTCACTGGCCAAGCTGCTTTGGTGCTCTGTTGATATCGTCTGTGGCTCCTGCTGCTGCGGTGGGGAGGATGATTATGTGAGAGATTACGAGGATGAGGTTGATCAACATCGAACTACGTGCAACCACCAGCACCACAACCACCGGTCGTCCACATGCAAATAATGGCAATGTTAGGGCTCCCCTTGAGTGCGAGATCATGACCATCTCCCTAAACTGAAATTGAATATTCCACCATTTGAGGGTAGATATGTTCCTAATATATATCTTACTTGGGAGTTAGAAACTGAACAACGATTTACATGTTTACAATATCACGAGGAGAGCGTGTTCTGCTTGCTGTTTGTGCTTTCACTAGCTTTGCATGTGTTTGGTGGTCCGAACATTGTAGATTATATCCTATTCCAGCTACTTGGGCTGCTTTGAAAACTGCTATGCGTGCTCGTTGGGTTCCACCATATTATCAGCGTGAATTACTTCAAAAATTACAACGCTTAAGACAAGGAAAAAATCGGTGAAGAATATTATCGGGAATTACAAACTGGCTTGATTAGATGTGGTATTGTTGAGGAGAATGAAGCTATGCTTGCACGTTTTACGGGTGGATTAAATAGAGATTCAGACCATTCTAGACTACAAGGATTATAATAATATCACTCGATTATTCCATCTTGCTTGTAAAGCTGAGCGTGAAGTGCAGGATCGACGTGCGTTGGCGCGGACTAACTTTTCTGCAGGTCGACCTTCATCATGGACACCACGTGCATCATCTACTTCACACGTTCTACTACACCGGCACCTCAAATGGCTGCCACCTCCAACGTGATACAAGAAAGCAGGCACAACCACCACTATCGCCAAGAGCACACGCTTGGGCCTACAGAGCTCTTCTTCTTCCATGGCGTCAACAGGACACACAAGTGATATTATTTGTCGTCGTTGTAAGGGAAGAGGACATTTTACGAGAGAATGCCAATCTCAGCGTGTGATGATTGCTACCGAGGATGGTGGGTATGAGTCCGCTAGTGACTATGATGAAGAGACTTTGGCTCTTATTACACATGAAGAACACGGTGGAGATGATTACGATCATGAGGCGCAATACATGGCTCTTGAAGATCTTTGAGGTATGAATGTTTAGTTGCTCAACGTGTTTTGAGTGTGCAGGTTACACAAGCTGAGCAAAATCAGAGGCATAACTTGTTCCATACAAAGGGAGTTGTGAAGGAGCGTTCTATTAGCGTCATCATAGATGGAGGGAGTGATAGAGGCAAAGGTGTCCGTCTTTCGATGAGATGTTGGTTTTCGCTTTGGAGGAAGTCGACTTTGACGATCCGACTACTGACGTCTTGAGGGCGTCGCGCCTTAGCAATCGCTAAACCAACTCCGAGAGGTTATTGACCACGCCGAACACGATCAACGACCACGAGGGTGCATTTCCTGCGAGCAAGCGAAGAACAAGCAAGAAACTGAGATTGCAATCTGGATATTGCGAATATAAGATGAAAGCTTTATTGATCAAGGTGGGATTACTGTGGCGCCTTTGTGCGGTCATTGAACACAAGCGAAGCACGCGAAGTTGTAGCTATGGCGAACTTTTAATCTAAACAAAACCCAAGGTCTAAGCGGTGCCCTAAGGGCTGTATATATGGAGGAAGAGGGGGAATTTCGTGGCCCTTGGTGGAGGGTCCAAATCAACCCTAACTCTTGTTTCCCCACACATACGGACTCTAAAAACAGCCTATACTTAAGTATTTCGAAATTACATGGGCCTGGCCCAAGAATAAGGTAACGCAGCACCTAGAATAGCCTATGGACTAATATTATGAAGTGGCATCTTGTATATTTCGTCCAAGGCCTCATGCACTCATTAGGGTGGCTTCAAAGTCCTGGAATCATCACTTGTAACTCCGTTCTTGTTCCCCTTAGCATGCCAACATCTCCATGCTTGAACTTGCTCCAAGGTTCATCTTTCTTGTCCATGGTAGGCCCTTCATTTGTAAGCAAAACAAATGTATCCAATTTAGGCAGCATCATATTCTCATGAACATTGGAATCGTTACCAAGAAAGCGAAAGTACGATAATTCAATTGGCGTCATGTGAGCTCTAGTAATTGGTCCAAGATGTATAGCAGCAGGGGCTGTGGGTGTAACAATGGTATTGATGTCCTCATCATCCTCCCGTTCTTGAAATGAAGTCGTCCTCGACGGAAGCTCATCTTCCTCACCCAAATAAGGCTTCAAATCTGCAATGTTAAAAGTGGGACTAACCCCAAAATCTGCAGGCAGCTCAAGTTTATATGCATTATCATTTATTTTCTCTAACACCTTAAATGGACCATCAAGCACGTGGCATTAGCTTTGATTTGTGCAAATTAGGAAACCTATCCTTACATAAATGTAACCAAACAAGATCTCCGGTGCAAAGACAACATGTTTTCTACCCTTATCTCCAGCAAGTTTATATTTAGCATTCATCGCTCAATGTTTTCCTTAGTTAACTCATGCATTTTAAAATCAATTCAGCACGTTCTTTAGCATCAAAATTAACCTTCTCCGAAGATGGAAGAGGCAACAAATCAATAGGTGCACGAGGTAGGAAGCCATACACAATTTCAAAAGGGCACATCTTAGTAGTAGAATGCAATGAGCGATTATAAGCAAATTCAATATGAGGCAAGCATTCTTCCCACATTTTCTTATTATTCTTCAAAACAGCCCTAAGCATAGTAGACAATGTTCTATTGACTACTTCAGTTTATCCATCGGTTTGGGGTGACAAGTAGTACTAAAAAGCAGTTTAGTCCCCAACTTAGCCCATAAACATCTCCAAAAGTGGCTAAGAAATTTAGTATCACGATCTGAAACAATAGTATTTGGCACACCATGCAAGCGAATAATTTCACGAAAGAACAAATCAGCAACATTAACAGCATCATCGCTTTTATGACATGGTATAAAGTGTGCCATTTTGAGAATCTATCCACGACAACAAATATGCTATCCTCCCTTCTTTGTTCGAGGTAAACCTAAAACAAAGTCCATAGATATATCCTCCCAAGGAACACTAGGCACGAGCAAAGGCATATATAAACCATGAGGATTGAGTCGTGACTTAGCTTTTTGACATGTAGTGCAGCGAGCTACAAAGCGCTCAACATCCGTCTCATCTTTGGCCAAAAGAAATGTGTAGCAAGTATATCCTCCTTCTTCTTCACGCCAAAGTGTCCCATTAATCCTCCTCCATCGCCTCCTGCAACAACAAAAGACCGAACAGAGCTAGCAGGAATGCATAGCTTGTTAGCACGAACACAAAACCATCATTAATAACGAACTTGTTCCATGTTCTTCCCTATTTACAATTCTGCATTACATCTTTAAAATCAGCATCATGCACATATTGATCTTTGATGGTCTCCAAACCAAATATTTTGAAGTCAAGTTGTGAAAGCATAGTATATCGACGAGACAAAGCATCAAGCAATAACATTTTCTTTACCCTTCTTGTGTTTAATGACATAAGGGAAAGTCTCAATGAATTCAACCCATTTAGCATGTCTACGATTCAGTTTAGCTTGACTTTTAATATGTTTCAAAGATTCATGATCGAATGTATAACAAATTCTTTGGGCCATAAATAATGTTGCCATGTCTCTAAAGTCCGAACAAGAGCATATAATTCTTTGTCATAAGTAGAATAGTTCAGACTAGGCCCACTCAATTTTTGAGAAAAGTATGCAACAGGTTTGCCATCTTGTAATAACACACCTCCTAATCCAATTCCACTAGCATCACATTCAAGCTCAAAAGTCTTATTAAAGTCGGAAGTTGGAGTAAAGGAGCATGTGTCAACTTATCTTTCAATACCGTGAAGGCTTCTTCACATGCGGTACCCCAAACAAAAGGCACATCCTTCTTTGTAAGCTCATTGAGAGGTGCAGCAATGGTGCTAAAGTCTCTCACAAAACGCCTATAGAAACCAGCGAGTCCAAGAAAACTCCTCACTTGTGTGACCGTTTTGGGCTGCAGCCAACTCTCAATAGCTTCAATCTTGGCTTTATCAACTTCAATTCCTGTGTCATCATAGATGGAGGGAGTGATAGAGGCAAAGGTGTCCCGTCTTTCGATGAGATGTTGGTTTTCGCTTTGGAGGAAGTCGACTTTGACGATCCGACTACGGCGAGGACGCGGCGCCTTAGCAATCGCTAAACCAACTCCGAGAGGTTATTGACCACGCGAAGCACGATCAACGACCACGAGGGTCTGCTTCCTGCGAGCAAGCGAAGAACAAGCAAGAAACTGAGATTGCAATCTGGATATTGCGAATATAAGATGAAAGCTTTATTGATCAAGGTGGGATTCTGTGACGCCTTTGTCTGGTCATTGAACACAAACGAAGTACGCGAAGTTGTAGCTATGGCGAACTTTTAATCTAAACAAAACCCAAGGTCTAAACGGTGCCCTAAGGGCTGTATATATGGAGGAAGAGGGGGGAATTTCGTGGCCCTTGGTGGAGGGGTCCGAAATCAACCCTAACTCTTGTTTCCCCACACATACGGACTCTAAAAACAGCCTATACTTAAGTATTTCGAAATTACATGGGCCTGGCCCAAGAATAAGGTAACGCAGCACCTAGAATAGCCTATGGACGAATATTATGAAGTGGCATCTTGTATATTTCGTCCAAGGCCTCATGCACTCATTAGGGTGGCTTCAAAGTCCTGGAATCATCACTTGTAACTCCGTTCTTGTTCCCCTTGCGCATGCCAACATCTCCATGCTTGAACTTGCTCCAAGGTTCATCTTTCTTGTCCATGGTAGGCCCTTCATTTGTAAGCAAAACAAATGTATCCAATTTAGGCAGCATCATATTCTCATGAACATTGGAATCGTTACCAAGAAACGAAAGTACCTGATAATTCAATTGGCGTCATGAGCTCTAGTAATTGGTCCAAGATGTATAGCAGCAGGGGCTGTGGGTGTAACAATGGTATTGATGTCCTCATCATCCTCCCTTCTTGAAATGAAGTCGTCCTCGACGGAAGCTCATCTTCCTCACCCAAATAAGGCTTCAAATCTGCAATGTTAAAAGTGGGACTAACCCCAAAATCTGCAGGCAGCTCAAGTTTATATGCATTATCATTTATTTTCTAACACCTTAAATGGACCATCAAGACGTGGCATTAGCTTTGATTTGTGCAAATTAGGAAACCTATCCTTACATAAATGTAACCAAACAAGATCTCCAGTGCAAAGACAACATGTTTTCTACCCTTATCTCCAGCAAGTTTATATTTAGCATTCATACGCTCAATGTTTTCCTTAGTTAACTCATGCATTTTAAAATCAATTCAGCACGTTCTTTAGCATCAAAATTAACCTTCTCCGAAGATGGAAGAGGCAACAAATCAATAGGTGCACGAGGTAGGAAGCCATACACAATTTCAAAAGGGCACATCTTAGTAGTAGAATGCAATGAACGATTATAAGCAAATTCAATATGAGGCAAGCATTCTTCCCACATTTTCTTATTATTCTTCAAAACAGCCCTAAGCATAGTAGACAATGTTCTATTGACTACTTCAGTTTGTCCATCAGTTTGGGGTGACAAGTAGTACTAAAAAGCAGTTTAGTCCCCAACTTAGCCCATAAACATCTCCAAAAGTGGCTAAGAAATTTAGTATCACGATCTGAAACAATAGTATTTGGCACACCATGCAAGCGAATAATTTCACGAAAGAACAAATCAGCAACATTAACAAAGATCATCGCTTTTATGACATGGTATAAAGTGTGCCATTTTGAGAATCTATCCACGACAACAAATATGCTATCCTCCCTTCTTTGTTCGAGGTAAACCTAAAACAAAGTCCATAGATATATCCTCCCAAGGAACACTAGGGCGAGCAAAGGCATATATAAACCATGAGGATTGAGTCGTGACTTAGCTTTTTGACATGTAGTGCAGCGAGCTACAAACGCTCAACATCCCGCCTCATCTTTGGCCAAAAGAAATGTGTAGCAAGTATATCCTCCTTCTTCTTCACGCCAAAGTGTCCCATTAATCCTCCTCCATGCGCCTCCTGCAACAACAAAAGACTTAACAGAGCTAGCAGGAATGCATAGCTTGTTAGCACGGAACACAAAACCATCATTAATAACGAACTTGTTCCATGTTCTTCCCTATTTACAATTCTGCATTACATCTTTAAAATCAGCATCATGCACATATTGATCTTTGATGGTCTCCAAACCAAATATTTTGAAGTCAAGTTGTGAAAGCATAGTATATCGACGAGACAAAGCATCAGCAATAACATTTTCTTTACCCTTCTTGTGTTTAATGACATAAGGAAAGTCTCAATGAATTCAACCCATTTAGCATGTCTACGATTCAGTTTAGCTTGACTTTTAATATGTTTCAAAGATTCATGATCGAATGTATAACAAATTCTTTGGGCCATAAATAATGTTGCCATGTCTCTAAAGTCCGAACAAGAGCATATAATTCTTTGTCATAAGTAGAATAGTTCAGACTAGGCCCACTCAATTTTTCAGAAAAGTATGCAACAGGTTTGCCATCTTGTAATAACACACCTCCTAATCCAATTCCACTAGCATCACATTCAAGCTCAAAAGTCTTATTAAAGTCAGGAAGTTGGAGTAAAGGAGCATGTGTCAACTTATCTTTCAATACCGTGAAGGCTTCTTCACATGCGGTACCCCAAACAAAAGGCACATCCTTCTTTGTAAGCTCATTGAGAGGTGCAGCAATGGTGCTAAAGTCTCTCACAAAACGCCTATAGAAACCAGCGAGTCCAAGAAAACTCCTCACTTGTGTGACCGTTTTGGGCTGCAGCCAACTCTCAATAGCTTCAATCTTGGCTTTATCAACTTCAATTCCCTGTGGAGTAACAACATAGCCAAGAAAAGATACTCGGTCGGTGCAAAAGGTGCACTTCCCAAGGTTACCAAACAAACGTGCATCACGTAGAGCATTAAAAACAGCACGTAAATGTTCCAAATGTTCTTCCAAAGATTTGCTATAAATCAGTATATCATCAAAGTAAACTACCACAAATCGTCCAATGAAAGCACGTAAAACTTCGCTCATTAATCTCATGAAAGTACTAGGTGCATTAGTTAACCCAAAAGGCATGACTAACCACTCATATAATCCAAACTTAGTTTTAAATGCTGTTTTCCATTCATCTCCCAATTTCATACGAATTTGATGGTATCCACTACGCAAATCAACTTTGGAGAATATTGTAGAGCCACTCAATTCATCAAGCATATCATCTAGCCTAGGAATAGGATGACGATAACGAATAGTAATATTATTAATGCCTCTACAATCAACACACATACGCCGACGCACCATCCTTTTTAGGCACTAGTATAATAGGAACAGCACAAGGACTAAGAGATTCGCGTATATAACCTTTGTCGAGCAGTTCCTGTACTTGACGATAATCTCCTTCGTCTCCTCTCGGATTGGTACGGTATGGTGCACGGTTGGGTAGCGATGCACCGGAATTAAGTCAATTTGATGCTCAATCCCTCGAATAGGTGGTAATCCGGTGGCACGCCTTGTGGGAAGACGTCGCGAACTCCCGCAAAATGTTAGTGACAGCGGGGGCAAAGAGGAAGGCACGTCCTCGAATGAAAATAATGCCTCTTTGCACACAAAAGCATAGCAAACAGATTTGCTAGAATCTAGCTCATCAATATCAGATTTGGTGGCAAATAAACATGCACTTTTCAGTTTAATTTCAGAAGCAACATTAGATGGTTTATTATTAGGCTTTATTTGTTGCTCAAATTCTTTTGCCACAATCTGATATTCACTCTTATTTTTCTCCTGTTTTGCTTTATTAGCTCTATTAATATCATCTTTCAAAATGGAATCAGAGTCATAGGAAGCAAAGTAATATTTTTATCCTTGTGAACAAGAGTATACTGATTGTTTCTACCATGGTGTACAGAATTTTATCAAATTGCCATGGTCTACCAAGTAATAAGGAACATGCTTGCTTAGGTACCACATCACAATCAACATAATCAGCATATGTAGAGATACTAAAATGCACACACTAACAGACGTGTTACCTTAACCTTGCCGCTGTTGTTGAACCATTGGATGTAGTAAGGATGTGGATGTGGTCTTGTGGTGAGAGAAAGCTTCTCCACCATATCCATGCTAGCCAAGTTGTTGCAGCTCCCTCCATCTATGATGACGCTAATAGAACGTTCCTTCACAACTCCCTTTGTATGGAACAAGTTATGCCTCTGATTTTGCTCAGCTTGTGTAACCTGCACACTCAAAACATGTTGAGCAACTAAACATTCATACCTGTCAAGATCTTGAGAGCCATGTATTGCGCCTCAAGATCGTAATCATCTCCACCGTGTTCTTCATGTGTAATAAGAGCCAAAGTCTCTTCATCATAGTCACTAGCGACTCATACCCACCATCCTCAAGAGCAATCATCACACGCTGAGATTGGCATTCTCTCATAAAATGTCCTCTTCCCTTACAACGACGACAAATAATATCACTTGTGTGCCCTGTTGACGCCATGGAAGAAGAAGAGCCTGTAGGCCCAAAGAGTGTACTCTTGGCGAGATAGTGGTGGTTGTGCTGCTTTCTTGTATCACGGTTGGAGGTGGCAGCCACGGAGGTGCGGTGTAGTAGAACGTGTGGAAGTAGATGATGCACGTGGTGTCCATGATGAAGGTCGACCTGCAGAAAAGTTAGTCCGCGCCAAGGCCTGTCGATCCTGCACTTCACGCTCAGCTTTACAAGCAAGATGGAATAATCGAGTGATATTATTATAATCCTTGTAGTCTAGAATGGTCTGAATCTCTATTTAATCCACCCGTAAAACGTGCAAGCATAGCTTCATTCTCCTCAACAATACCACATCTAATCAAGCCAGTTTGTAATTCCCGATAATATTCTTCACCGAATTTTTTCCTTGTCTTAAGCGCTGCAATTTTTGAAGTAATTCACGCTGATAATATGGTGGAACCCAACGAATACGCATAGCAGTTTTCAAAGCAGCCCAAGTAGCTGGAACAGGATATAATCTACAATGTTCAGACCACCAAACACATGCAAAGCTAGTGAAAGCACAAACAGCAGCAGGAACACGTCTCTCCTCAGGATATTGTAAACATGTAAATCGTTGTTCAGTTTCTAACTCCCAAGTAAGATATATATCAGGAACATATCTACCCTCAAATGGTGGAATATTCATTTTCAGTTTAGGGAGATGGTCATGATCTCGTACTGAAGGGGAGCCGAACATTGCCATTATTTGCATGTGGACGACCTGGTGGTTGTGGTGCTGGTGGTTGCACGTAGTTCGATGTTGATCAACCTCATCCTCGTGAGCTCTTACATAATCATCCTCCCCACCGTAGCAGCAGGAGCCACGTAGTATCAACAAGCAGCACCAAAGCAGCTTGGCCAGTGAAGAGGGACACGGAAGCTCGGCGGAGGGCTGTTTCGCGATGTGGAGGTAGTCCGTGTTGTTGTAGTAGAGGTGCGTTAGGTGCAGCCGGTGGTGGTGGTGGTAGACGCGCGAGCAATTCATTAAACTTGTTATCCAGCTTTGTTTCAACGCCTTCTCAATGCCATCTATCTTCTCCATGGCCTCTTCAAATCTATTTAGCACATCGTCCACCGCCCACTCATCATTTGTTGAAACTTATCATGTAGCGCTTTGTTTGTCATGTTCTCCCGGTCGGTCTCGTCGGCTTGTGCTCCTGCCATGGTTAGCACAATAGAAACACACAAGAATACGATTCGACGGACTACTAGGAAGTGGTGGTGATGGTGTGGTGGGCGGTCACAAACCGTCGAGCAAATCTCAAATTCTTACCAGTTCTTACCAAGAAGGCGGTGATCGCAACCGATGTAGTCAAAACTCTCAAAGCTTGGATAGAGCGATTACTGGGGAGAGTCAAACGCACGATGTAGATGTATGTGGAGCTGGGAAGGCTTATAATATGGTAGCAAAAAGGTTAGCAATAATCAATTCAGAGATGCAAAGTTGAATAAACGCTCAACAACGGATCTTGTCTGGTCCTAGGCTAGACCGTGCTAGAGACGCGAGCCTAGAACACTAACAAAATCACGGCGCTGCACGTAAACAAGGAAAAGCACACTCTGGAAAAAAATTTCGTTTTTTTTTTGCGCTTTTTTTTTTTGCGCTTTTTTTTTTTTTTGCGAAAAATCACTATAATGGCGAAAGTGTCTCAAAACTCTTCCTGTGTCAAACCGACAGATGGGCACGAAATTTTTTCGACCAAAAAAAATTTTTTTTTAACGCCGGACCCAAAATCGAAACGGGTCAAAAAACTTTCTATAACGGCGACTGTCTCAATACACTTAGAAACACCTAAAAATAGGATAGCCAGAAAATTTTTTGACAAGTGCGTTTTCGGATTTTTTTTTTTTCCGAAACCTACTCCGGCAAGGAAACACGAATCGGAAACTAGATGGATCTCGAAAACAACCCTAATATGCAAGGAACTCGGATTGGTGGTGGATATATGGTGGTG
Source organism: Aegilops longissima (assembly GCA_021605205.1). Lineage (NCBI taxonomy): Eukaryota > Viridiplantae > Streptophyta > Magnoliopsida > Poales > Poaceae > Aegilops > Aegilops longissima. The sequence continues at coordinate 238,785,793 of CM038676.1, read as the reverse complement.
GATATATGGCAGCGGTGGTGGTATATGGATATGGATTTAGAGCGGTGGCGGATAAGCAATGGTGGAAGATGGCAAGGCGATGATGATGGTGCGGCGGCGGCATGACAACTTATGACCAGAACTCGAAACTCTAAAAGACTAGACTCTAAGACCAGCAACTTGACACGACGATGCAACCGCAAATTCAACAAAGCAAACCCTAAAAAGATTATGCAAAGGCTCAGATTGGTTCGGATATGATGAACTAACCCTAATTTTTTTGGTGGCTTTTTCGTGGACTATAGGTATGAAGAACAGACTCGATCTAAACTACGGAAAACTGTAAAATCTCACCGAGCAACCTGAAAATCTGATACCACTTGATAGAGGCAAAGGTGTCCCGTCTTTCGATGAGATGTTGGTTTTCGCTTTGGAGGAAGTCGACTTTGACGATCCGACTACTGAACGTCGAGGGCGTCGCGCCTTAGCAATCGCTAAACCAACTCCGAGAGGTTATTGACCACGCCGAGCACGATCAACGACCACGAGGTGCATTTCCGGGAGCAAGCGAAGAACAAGCAAGAAACTGAGATTGCAATCTGGATATTGCGAATATAAGATGAAAGCTTTATTGATCAAGGTGGGGTTCTGTGACGCCTTTGTCTGGTCGTTGAACACAAACGAAGTACGCGAAGTTGCAGCTATGGCGAACTTTTAATCTAAACAAAACCCAAGGTCTAAACGGTGCCCTAAGGGCTGTATATATGGAGGAAGAGGGGAATTTCGTGGCCCTTGGTGGAGGGGTCCAAATCAACCCTAACTCTTGTTTCCCCACACATACGGACTCTAAAAACAGCCTATACTTAAGTATTTCGAAATTACATGGGCCTGGCCCAAGAATAAGGTGACGCAGCACCTAGAATAGCCTATGGACGAATATTATGATGTGGCATCTTGTATATTTCGTCCAAGGCCTCATGCACTCATTAGGGTGGCTTCAAAGTCCTGGAATCATCACTTGTAACTCCGTTCTTGTTCCCCTTGCGCATGCCAACATCTCCATGCTTGAACTTGCTCCAAGGTTCATCTTTCTTGTCCATGGTAGGCCCTTCATTTTTAAGCAAAACAAATGTATCCAATTTAGGCAGCATCATATTCTCATGAACATTGGAATCGTTACCAAGAAACGAAAGTACCTGATAATTCAATTGGCGTGCGCGAGCTCTAGTAATTGGTCCAGTATGTATAGCAGCAGGGGCTGTGGGTGTAACAATGGTATTGATGTCCTCATCAGGGAGCTGCAACAACTTGGCTAGCATGGATATGGTGGAGAAGCTTTCTCTCACCACAAGACCACATCCACATCCTTACTACATCCAATGGTTCAACAACAGCGGCAAGGTTAAGGTAACACGTACTGTTCGTGTGTATTTTAGTATCTCTACATATGCTGATTATGTTGATTGTGATGTGGTACCTATGCAAGCATGTTCCTTATTACTTGGTAGACCATGGCAATTTGATAAAAATTCTGTACACCATGGTAGAAACAATCAGTATACTCTTGTTCACAAGGATAAAATATTACTTTGCTTCCTATGACTCTGATTCCATTTTGAAAGATGATATTAATAGAGCTAATAAAGTAAAACAGGAGAAAAATAAGAGTGAAATCAGATTGTGGCAAAAGAATTTGAGCAACAAATGAAGCCTAATAATAAACCATCTAATGTTGCTTCTGAAATTAAACTGAAAAGTGCATGTTTATTTGCCACCAAATCTGATATTGATGAGCTAGATTCTAGCAAATCTGTTTGCTATGCTTTTTGTGCAAAGAGGAATTATTTTCATTCGAGGACGTGCCTTCCTCTTTGCCCCCGCTGTCACTAACATTTTGCGGGAGTCGCCGACGTATTCCCACAAGACGTGCCACCGGATTACCACCTATTCGAGGGATTGAGCATCAAATTGACTTAATTCCCGGTGCATCGCTACCCAACCGCGCACCATACCGCACCAATCCAGAGGAGACGAAGGAGATTATCGTCAAGTACAGGAGCTGCTCGACAAAGGTTATATCTGCGAATCTCTTAGTCCTTGTGCTGTTCCTATTATACTAGTGCCTAAAAAGGATGGTACGTCGGCGTATGTGTGTTGATTGTAGAGGCATTAATAATATTACTATTCGTTATCGTCATCCTATTCCTAGGCTAGATGATATGCTTGATGAATTGAGTGGCTCTACAATATTCTCCAAAGTTGATTTATGTAGTGGATACCATCAAATTGCATTGAAATTGGGAGATGAATGGAAAACAGCATTTAAAACTAAGTTTGGATTATATGAGTGGTTAGTCATGCCTTTTGGGTTAACTAATGCACCTAGTACTTTCATGAGATTAATGAACGAAGTTTTACGTGTTTTCATTGGACGATTTATGGTAGTTTACTTTGATGATATACTGATTTATAGCAAATCTTTGGAAGAGCATTTGGAACATTTACGTGTTGTTTTTAATGCTCTACGTGATGCACGCTTGTTTGGTAACCTTGGGAAGTGCACCTTTTGCACCGACCGAGTATCTTTTCTTGGCTATGTTGTTACTCCACAGGAATTGAAGTTGATAAAGCCAAGATTGAAGCTATTGAGAGTTGGCGCAGCCCAAAACGGTCACACAAGTGAGGAGTTTTCTTGGACTCGCTGGTTTCTATAGGCGCTGTGTGAGAGACTTTAGCACCATTGCTGCACCTCTCAATGAGCTTACAAAGAAGGATGTGCCTTTTGTTTGGGGTACCGCATACGGAAGAAGCCTTCACGGTATTGTAAGATAAGTTGACACATGCTCCTTTACTCCAACTTCTGATTTTAATAAGACTTTTGAGCTTGAATGTGATGCTAGTGGAATTGGATTAGGAGGTGTGTTATTACAAGATGGCAAACCTGTTGCATACTTTTCGAGAAAAATTGAGTGGTCCTAGTCTGAACTATTCTACTTATGACAAAGAATTATATGCTCTTGTTAGGACTTTAGGGACATGGCAACATTATTTATGGCCCAAAGAATTTGTTATACATTCGATCATGAATCTTTGAAACATATTAAAAGTCAAGCTAAACTGAATCGTAGACATGCTAAATGGGTTGAATTCATTGAAACTTTCCCTTATGTCATTAAACACAAGAAGGGTAAAGAAAATGTTATTGCCGATGCTTTGTCTCGTCGCTATACTATGCTTTCACAACTTGACTTCAAAATATTTGGTTTGGAGACCATCAAAGATCAATATGTGCATGATGCTGATTTTAAAGATGTAATGCAGAATTGTAAAGAAGGAAGAACATGGAACAAGTTCGTTATTAATGATGGTTTTGTGTTCCGTGCTAACAAGCTATGCATTCCTGCTAGCTCTGTTCGTCTTTTGTTGTTGCAGGAGGCGCATGGAGGAGGATTAATGGGACACTTTGGCGCCAAGAAGACGGAGGATATACTTGCTACACATTTCTTTTGGCCAAAGATGAGACGGATGTTGAGCGTTTTGTTGCTCGCTGCACTACATGTCAAAAAGCTAAGTCACGACTCAATCCTCATGGTTTATATATGCCTTTGCTGTGCCTAGTGTTCCTTGGGAGGATATATCTATGGACTTTGTTTTAGGTTTACCTCGAACAAAGAAGGGGAGGGATAGCATATTTGTTGTCGTGGATAGATTCTCGAAAATGGCACACTTTATACCATGTCATAAAAGCGATGATATTGTTAATGTTGCTGATTTGTTCTTTCGTGAAATTATTCGCTTGCATGGTGTGCCAAATACTATTGTTTCAGATCGTGATACTAAATTTCTTAGCCGCTTTTGGAGATGTTTATGAGCTAAGTTGGGGACTAAACTGCTTTTTAGTACTACTTGTCACCCCCAAACTGATGGACAAACTGAAGTAGTCAATAGAACATTGTCTACTATGCTTAGGGCTGTTTTGAAGAATAATAAGAAAATGTGGGAAGAATGCTTGCCTCATATTGAATTTGCTTATAATCGTTCATTGCATTCTACTACTAAGATGTGCCCTTTTGAAATTGTGTATGGCTTCCTACCTCGTGCACCTATTGATTTGTTGCCTCTTCCATCTTCGGAGAAGGTTAATTTTGATGCTAAAGAACGTGCTGAATTGATTTTAAAAATGCATGAGTTAACTAAGGAAAATATTGAGCGTATGAATGCTAAATATAAACTTGTTGGAGATAAGGGTAGAAAACATGTTGTCTTTGCACTGGAGATCTTGTTTGGTTACATTTGCGTAAGGATAGGTTTCCTAATTTGCAAATCAAAGCTAATGCCACGTGTTGATGGTCCATTTAAGGTGTTAGAGAAAATAAATGATAATGCATATAAACTTGAGCTGCCTGCAGATTTTGGGGTTAGTCCCACTTTTAACATTGCAGATTTGAAGCCTTATTTGGGTGAGGAAGATGAGCTCGTCGAGGACGACTTCATTTCAAGAAGGGAGGATGATGAGGACATCAATACCATTGTTACACCCACAGCCCCTGCTGCTATACATCTTGGACCAATTACTAGAGCTCACAGACGCCAATTGAATTATCGTACTTCCGTTTCTTGGTAACGATTCCAATGTTCATGAGAATATGATGCTGCCTAAATTGGATACATTTGTTTTGCTTACAAATGAAGGGCCTACCATGGACACGAAAGATGAACCTTGGAGCAAGTTCAAGCATGGAGATGTTGGCATGCTAAGGGGAACAAGAACGGAGTTACAAGTGATGATTCCAGGACTTTGAAGCCACCCTAATGAGTGCATGAGGCCTTGGACGAAATATACAAGATGCCACTTCATAATATTCGTCCATATGCTATTCTAGGTGCTGCGTCACCTTATTATTGGGCCAGGCCCATGTAATTTCGAAATACTTAAGTATAGGCTGTTTTAGAGTCCGTATGTGTGGGGAAACAAGAGTTAGGGTTGATTTGGACCCTCCACCAAGGGCCACGAAATCCCCCTCTTCCTCCATATATACAGCCCTTAGGGCACCGTTTAGACCTTGGGTTTTGTTTAGATTAAAAGTTCGCCATAGCTGCAACTTCGCGTGATTTCGTTTGTGTTCAACGACCGGACAAAGCGCCACAGAACCCCACCTTGATCAATAAAGCTTTCATCTTATATTCGCAATATCCAGATTGCAATCTCAGTTTCTTGCTTGTTCTTCGTTTGCTCGCAGGAAATGCCCTCGTGGTCAGGTTGATCGTGCTCGCGTGGTCAATAACCTCTCGGAGTTGGTTTAGCGATTGCTAAGGCGCGACGTCCTCGCACGTTCGTAGTCGGATCGTCAAAGTCGACTTCCTCTAAAGCGAAAACCACATCTCATCGAAAGACGGGACACCTTTGCCTCTATCATCAACACTCTTTGTTCCTTGCTTGATTAGTTGGAGTTTCTTGAAGAGGTCGCGGTTGTAGTAGGTTGGTACAAAACGTGCTCGCATGACATCCTTCATTTGAGCCCAAGTGGTGATTGGAGGTTTACCTCTTGCTTGTCGTCGCTTAATGATTTGTTCCCACCATATGAGCACATAGTCTTGGAACTCAAGTGATGCCATAGCGATTTTCTTCGCTTCATCGTAGTTGTGCAACCGGAAGATTTTGTCAACCTTCAATGCCCATGAGAGGTAGTCTTCGGGGTCATTGCTTCCATTGAACTTGGGCATGGTGAATTTTAGCTTGCCGTAGCGTTGTTCTTCATTGTTTTGTTGGCGATGTTGATGATGACGTCCTTGACATGGATTGTACTCGTCTTCATGTTGCTCTTGGCGTGGAGGAAGACCATGATCAACATGCCCTTGTTGAGCTTGAGGTTGGGGTGGAGCTTGACGAGCTTGTGGAGGGACTTGAGAAACTTGACGTTGTACATGAGGTTGGTAGTTCCTCTCTTGGATTTCTTCTCGAAGGGCTTCCTCTTGATTGCGCCGTTCGCCATTGCGGTTGGCGAAGGCTCTACTTGATTCTTGAAGGGCACGTTGCGCCTCAAGAGCTTGCGCTTCACGTTGTTGTTGTTGAAGACGTTGAGCCTTGGCGTCTTGTTCGTTTTGGTGATGATGCGCTCGTTCTTCCTCTTGTTGGCGACGAAGACGTTGTCGTTCTTGAGCTTGAGAAAAAGCCTCTTGGTTTGATTGAGGACGAGGAACTTCATCATCAACTTGCTCTTGTGAATGCTTGTCATGTAGCGGGTTGCGAGATGCATGACGGTCTTGACGAGTGGCACGACGAAAAGTGTTCGAAGTAGGTGTACTTGAGTCGTAGGTGTCGTCGGAGTGTCGACTCGAGCGGCCCCGTCTTGATGATGAAGAAGTAGAATGATGTCGGCTTCTCATCAAGGCGTGTATCTCGTCCATTCTTGCATCATTCTCTTGCTTGTGAGCGTCGAACTTGTTGTCGAAGTAGTCCCTTGTACGTTGCTCGGAGAGTCGCAAGTCGGTGGCGAGGTTGTCGATGTGGTCGCTCATTGCTTGTTGTTCTTGGCGCAACGCTCGTTGTGCACCAAAGAGGTGGCTCTTGGTGACGTATGATGACATGTCGTCATCTTGCTCGATGAAGAGTGGGTTGGTAGAGGTACTTGGCCTATCCATCATTCCAAGCAAAATGTGAGTGGTAGAACGGAAAAGAACTTATACCAATGTACCTTTGACCGATGTTGAAGATGAATCAAGTTCACTCAAATGCGGACAATGAAATAGCACTATTGGTACCAATCCTTGTCGGTTCTCACACCTACACAAATAAAAGCTTATGGTGGAGCTTGGTGAGGATGGTGGCACAAAATTTGATGCAATTGTAAGTGGCGTCAATAATGTTGGAAAAGATTCACAAATTTGCAAATGCAACAAGTAGACCAAGCAAGTATAGGAACACGGAAACACACATGCAAATAGATAAGTGGGATTGTGCAAACCAAAAGTGAGCCAAAATGTGGAAACCACGAAAGATGCTCTTGTTGCACAATACTAGAGAGACGCTAGCACGATTGCACAATAGGCGGATACGCAAACTTGTGCACAACCTACTAGGAAAAATGCAACTATCTCTATCCCAATTATGCTATATGTATGGTATTTCGGTGCAATGATCCAAGATGATCCAATATGACAATCTTAATGTAGTATGATGCTATGGTTCTTGCTTATAAGCTCTTTGCTTATCTTTCCTCTTTGCTTAAAAGCTTGGGTGGCTCTTTCACTTTTGAGCTCTTTTCTCATGCAAAACTTCACGAACCAAGATAGCAATTGTGTATGCTATGACAACCTTGTGACACACAAGTTGATCTCAAGATATGCACCACTATGGTATGATATGCTATATGGAGTATGATCACTACGGTGCACAAGTCACGTTGCCAGCAATACTCAATGGCTAGTGTCGATGGGTAAGCTACGCAAAATGAGGCAATGTGGGTTATCAATGCAATTGCAAGGTATGAGAAAGATGTCGTCGAAGTTACCGTCCTTGCGATGATGACTAGTCGATGTAGATGAGCGGTGGTGATAATGAATTCGAACCCTACCTAGATAGCCGAAACACAATAGGATACGGGAAACCACAACTCAAAATCTCAAGGACCAAAATGTGTCAAAATCGTCATCGGAAGTATCGTGGAAGATTTTGGTGTATGTGGGTTTGGGAGATGTGGTGGTAGGTGGGGTTGTGGTGGTGGCCGAACTGAAAATTCAGTTTCGTCAGAGTTGAATGGACGTCCGGTTTTTGCGGCCGTCCGGTCGTCGGACGTCCGGTATCTGCCGGTCGTCCGGTGCTTGGGTGATTTTCGGGCATGGGAAGAACTGCTCGGTTTCGGGGTGGAAGGGGATGGTGAGGTCGAAATCGAGTGGTTTGGTGGATGGAAAAGGGTGGGGAGGGTGGGGAAAGCTAGATCCACACGTAGCAACACAAATCCATGGACCAAATCCAACAAAATCTCAACTCACAAACAAATCACAAAAAAAAATTGGGGCTATTTTTGGTGGGGATTTTCGAATTTAGGACGAAAACAACAAAATCAAGCTAGAAAACACGGTGTAGGGGCTCCAAGAACGTGATCAACGTGGCTCATGATACCAAGATGATGTAGGGCGAAACCCTACGTGGATGATCTTTCACGTTGGAGCGGATCCTACGGTGAATCACGAAGAACACGCGGAAGAACAAGAGGGAAACACGGGGAAAACGAGAGAGGATTCACTCAACCGACAAGAGATCAATCACACAAATGCTAGATCACCGATCACATAAGGTGGCACAAGATTCAAGATCAACAAAGGTAAGGATACACGAGTAGCCGTTCTTCTCCGAGAGGAGGTCTTGATGGGGTCCACCCTAGAAGGGGGTCTTGAATCCGCTTGGGGGATCTTCTCCGAAGAGCTCCTGGGCTCCGAGGAGAAGTAACCAAGTGGATGAGCAAGGCTCTCACACAAACATGAGCTAAACCTAAGTTGCCCTAGCTAGGAGGAGGAGGGGTTCTATTTATAGTCTTAGTGCAAAAAGGGGGAGAAGTGAAGGGGTACATGGGCTTCGGCCCGAAACTGTGCGCAAACAGGTACCGGACGTCCGCTGGGGGCCGGTCGTCCGGTGGCTCAGGAGGGACCGGTCGTCCGGTATCGTCGGACGTCCGCTGGATCCGTTCTGTGACGAAGGCGCCGGTCGTCCGGAATCTTCATACTTCCGCTAATATCCATTCTGTTGGGGGGTGCCGGACGGCCGGTGACGTCGGTCGTCCGCTCGCTGGAGAGTGTGGCCGGTCGTCCGGTCCGGGCCGGACGTCCGCTTGCTGGGGCCTGCGTTGGCTGGGACTTGGCAGCTGGGGCTTCAGGCGCCGGACGTCCGGTACCGACCGGTCGTCCGGTGGCTGGAGTTTTCTCCGGTAGCTCTTCTTCTTGTCCTTTGCGGTTGGTAGCTTCGTCTCCTTGTCCAATGGATGTAGATGCACCATGGCTTTCCTCCAGGTACCTGATCACACACAAAGTGTCCATATGAGGTAGTAGCCAAGTCTCGTGAGTAGAGAGAGGAAGTTCGGAAAGGAGCGAGTTCACCTTATCTTCGATAGCCTTGGCTCTAGCTCTTGTCATGGGCCCAAGTGGTGTTGAGGAAGATGTAGACACGTCCATGGGGATGAGCGAGGGATGCTCCGCATCACATATTCACCTTTGGACGTACGGCATCTTCGCCTACTTCCCACGAGTACGCCTACAATGACTTCATCAAGTCCAAGGCGCCCACCTACGAGCGAGGGCGACACTTCCATCTTCGGAAGCCCCTCAAGGAAGATGGCCGAGCATGGGACATTCCCTTCGGTCATGGAGACGAGCTACGAGGTGCCACATCATATGGGCCTCCAACACCAAGACGGTGACAAGAAGGTCGAGCAAGGGCCATCTCCTTCGACTACGGCGATAGGAGTTGAGCATGGAGACATTTGCACCTACATCTCTCCGACACCCACATATGTCGAGATGCCCCAAGTGCCATGTGAGGAGAGCCACCACCACATGAGTGACATGAGTGACTCCACCATACGTGACATTGAGAGCATTTCCTATGAGAGGATGAGTGTGACCACCACTAGCCCCACACTTGAGAGCATGCCACACATCCTATGTGAGGTTGAGAGCCATTTGAGTGACTCCACCAACCATATGAGAGAGAGCATCCAAGAGGGAGTGAGTGAGCCACAACACTTAGTGAGTGCGGTAGTTGACACGGCATGTGGGGCCACCATGATTTCTAACGACTTAACCTCTACTCCTAGTGTGTTTTCTTCTTTGGTGCTAGGTCTCCTACATGACGACATGCCTATCCTCGACGAGTCCATCCCTCCAAAGGGAAAACCGATGGCCATGCTGGACGATGATGCACCCCCCACATGGTTCCATCATGATGAAGATGACAATGACTTGTTCTTCGACACCTCACCTACAACACATGAGCGATGCTCCAAAGGTAAAATAGGTGATCGTGCTTGTCTTGTCCCACTAGTGGACTCTCTTACCATCGATTGCTCCCATGATGTTGACCCACCTATTACCATGCTTCATGCTAGTGAAACTTCTTCATGCCTTGACTTACCTATTTATGATGAATATGATGATGAGCATGTTGAGTTGCCTAGTTGTGATGCTATGCTTCATAGGTTATCTTGTGAAAATTCTATTGGTCACTTCATGTTTGACAATCCATTGAACTTTTCATATGCTATGAGTGAGATCTCCCATATAGCCTCATTTCAATCTCAACATAGTAACTATGCATGCCCCGTTAAAATCAATCCAATTTGCACTTATGGCTTAGATGACGAGATGATGGTCATTGGCTTTTGTTTTTCATGTCATGATATTGCCATGCTTCCCTTATATGATTTTCGCAATTCATCTACTATGCCATGCCATGATCACATTGTTCCAAATATGCATTGTTTTGGATGTTGTCAATATTCTCCACGTGATGTTTCTACTCTTGCTCATGAGGAGACCCCCATAGTTTCCTCATACATGTTTGGAGATTTTGATTCATCCCATCCTTTGCATGATTTCCATGATTGCTTGCACCATATGAATTCCATGAATACCAATGCTCTAGATACTTCCCATGATGCATTACACAATTTGTGTCTCCATTATGCGATACATAACAACAAACCTATCATGATGGATGACAGGTTTCTATATCACGCATCTCATTTATTTGAGCATTGGCTATTTTGTGCTAACGACACATGCATGTGCGCATCATGATGGATGATGTGTACATCTACCACACACATACAATTTTTCCTTTGTCTTTGTTTTGTGTAGGTAGGCACATATACTCGTCAACTTCTCAATCCCATGAGTTGACGAAACGAGCTCTTGAGAGCAACGATGACTTGGGATCCCGTTGACTATCCTTACCACAGTTCCCTTCGCGCAAGGACTACGCGCATCTCTTTTACTTGGCTCTCACACGGCTATGGGCTATTTACCACTTGTCACATTATGCCCATTCTATCGTGTTCACTTTGCATGTTATACTTGCTTCTATGCCTTTGCCATGCAATTGTGACCCTTGCTTGCATCTACCCATGATTGACCGTATGTGTATTTGCATGCTTGGTGGAGATCGTTGTTGCTATTGCCATGTTTATCATGTGCCCCATGCTATTGATGCTATTTTGCTCATATCTTGCCTTTATGCTTGTGAAATGTCATGTGCATTTTATATGCCCACTATTTGCACACGTGACATGATTGCCATGATTCCTTCTAGTACGTTGCATCTTCGCACTACTAGCTTGCTTGACTTGATCGCTATGATTGCTTGCTATGTTGCATCACCCATGTTCCACTATCACTTGCTTTCTTGTGTTGATGACATATATGTTCATGCCTCTCACATGATATATCTTGTTCATTGTCTCTTGTTTCCATTAGTTGCATCTCTCATATCACCTTGTATTGAGTGCAACCATACTATGCATATTGCTCTCGGAGACTTTGACTACTTACTTGTGATGCATGCTTGTTTACTTGAGCCTATTGTATTTGGTTGTTCTCGCATCATATGCCGCCATACTATAAAATGCTCCCTTGTACTTTCTTATGATGAGCATGATGCATACACTTGTTGGGTATCTTACCACACGAATGATAGGTTTTGCACTTCCGCTAACCTCATTTGTTTTTCCGAGTGTTTGTCATGTTCTTTCATTTTGAAGGATTCACAGGGCGGTAACTTCACGAGACAACTTGCTTATGTGAAGGCATACAAGATGCGCAACTCCATCATCCTTGAGAACCTCCTAAAGGTGACCTCCTTCCCTTTGAGCCATCCTCGAATACGCATATTGGATGGGTCACTCTTTCATTGTTGTTTCCTTCTTGTTGTCTACATGATACATCTCGTGAACGGAGGAGCGACATTGGAGATTGGCTATATGGACCTTCACATTGATGAGCGCTCTCACTTCTTGGATGCACCTTCGGAACTTCACTCATGCCTCGATATCGAGCTTTGGTACACCAACACCTCCATATTTGTTGATTGTGCTCATACATGTCATGCTCGATGGACTTACCATACTCACCACAAGTTTGCACCCTATGCATGGATTGACTCACATTATGCTTGTCTTGTTGCATCTATTTCCATGTCATCCATGATATATGAGCTTGTGCACTTGTCATGAACAATTCCTTTGGACGGACTCATTCTTACATGATGGACACTTTGTGTGCGCTAACCATTGTATTTCCGAGTGTTGCTTGTGTTTGCTCTTTTTGCATGTCTATCACTCCGGCGACATCTTGAACTACTCGGATTGCGCCATGTCTTCAACTTCGTCCAACTACAAGTCCGTCTACGACAACCGTTTCCATGGTGATGAGGATCACGATCCGAGGTCGGATATTTCCCAAGGGGGAGATGATGCGGAGCATCCCACGTTCATCCCCATGTACACTCCGACTACTCTCCAAACCCCAAGAGGACATATGACGAGACCTCGAACATACGCCAATGGACACAAGGTGAACTCGCTCCTCTCTGAATCGTCACTTTCCATATGCAAGACATGGCTACTACCTCAAACATGTGTGCTATGCATGTCCAGGAACCAAGAGGAAGGCCATTGAACAGCTACGAGCATTGGACAAGACGACGAGGAAACCAAGTAGAAGGACCAAGAGAAGAAGCTTCCCGAAGCTACAGCGGCCGGACGTCCGACCAGGACCGGACGTCCGACGAACTCCAGGCACCAGACGACTGGCCCCCTCCGGACGTCCGATCGAAGCGCACCCGAGCCGAATCTACGGAAGTCCGAAGAACACCGGATGTCCGGACCTTCCCGAGCCTCCGGACCACCGGCCCCCTCCGGACGTCCGGCCGAAGCGCACCCGAGCCGAATCTACGGAAGTCCGAAGAGCACCGGACGTCCGGACCTTCCCGAGCCTCCGGACGACCGGAACCATCCGGACGTCCGACGCCTATCTGCGCACAGTGTATTGGACCGAGTCCATGTATCCCCCACTTACCCCTTCGTGGCCCAAGACTATATATACTCCTCCACCTCCTCCTAGTTAGGGTTAGCATTGGTTTAGCTCATGTTTGTGTGAGAGCCTTGCTCATCCACTTGGTTACTTCTCCTCGGAGCTCAGGACCTCTACAGAGAAGATCCCCCAAGCGGATTCAAGACCACCTCCTAGGGTGGACCCCATCAAGGCCTCCTCACGGAGAAGATCGGTTACCTTTGTATCATTACCTTTGTTGATTGTGGATCATATGTACCTCTTTGTGTTCGGTGATCTAAAACTTGTGTGATTGATTCCTTGTTGGTTGAGTGATTTCTCTCTCGTTTCCTCCGTGTTTCCCTTTGTGCTTCCGCGTGTTCTTCGTGATTCCCCGTAGGATCCACTCCAAACGTGAAAGATCGTCCACATAGGGTTCCGCCCTACATCACCGGACCTTCCTGCCTGCCCGGAACTTCCGGCCCCCGGACCTTCCGGCCTGCCCGGAACCTCCGGCCCATGGAGTCCAGACCAGCCCCGAGCGCGCCACCTCTCTGGATAGCCCGGAACCCGGCCGGAACCTGCCCGGAACTTCCGGCCCTGCCCGGAACTTCCGGCCTGCCTGCATGCAAAGACTCGGGCCGAAGCCCATGTATCCCTTTCCCACTTACCCTTTCGTGGCTTAGACAATAAATAGACCACCCCTCCTCCTAGTTTGGGTTAGCAATGGTTAGACAATAAATAGGCTCATATTTTGTGTGAGAGCCTTGCTCATCCACTTGGTTACATCTCCTCGGAGCTCGCGAACTCTTCGGAGAAGATGCCCCAAGCGGATTCAAGACCCCTTCAAGGGAAGACATTCAAGACCTCCTCACGGAGAAGAACCCGATTACCTCTTGTATCGTCCTTTGTTGATCGTGGATCGTGTATCTCTCCTTGTGTTCATCGATCTAGCGCATGTGTAATCGAAACTTGTCGGTTTGAGTGATTCTCTTGTGTTTTTCCCCGTGATTTCCCTCGTCCTCTTCCGCTCGTTCTTCGTGTTTCCCCGTAGGATCCACTCCAAACGTGAAAGATCTCTGATTAGGGTTCCACCCTACATCATATGGTATCATGAGCCACGTTGATCACGTTTTTGGAGCCCCTACCCTTTGTTTTCTAGCTTGATTTTGTTGATTTCGTCCTAAATCCGAAAATCCCCACCAAAAATAGCCCCCAATTTTTTTTGTGATTTGTTGGTTTTGATGTGTTTTGTTGATTTTGATCCATGGATTCGTTGTGTTTCAAGTGGATCTAGCTTTCCCCCATCATTTTCCCTCTTTCCATCCACGAAATCTCCCCAATTTTGACCTTGGAAATTGAGTTTTTCCGCCCCCATTCTCAGATCTGGAATTTAGGGTTCGCCCCGGACGAAATTCCACGACCCCCGAAACTTCCGGCCTCCCCCGGAACATCTGTCCTAGCCCCGGAACTTCCGGGCTAAACAGAAAGTTTACCCCAAAAATTCACCCGACCCGGCACTTTTTCCGCGACCCACGGAACTTCCGCCACCCTCGAACTTCGAGCCCGAACTTCCGCCCTAACCCGGAACTTCCGGCCTAACCAGAGACACCGCACAGAATTTCAGCATCAGCCTTCTTCACCGCTTTCATCATAACTTTTCACTCGAACTCCAATTTGAGTGTTCTTTGCCTGCGTTTGAAGCTATCGACGTGCCCGAGGTCCTCACCTTGGTTTCACCACCTTTTGACACCATCAAATTTTTGGTACTTTGGCATCTTTGCCTAGGGCTTCCACCACATCATCCGCAATACCTCCATAGCCTTCCGCAATATAACCCATTTTGTTCCCCATAGCATTTGAGGTTGTTTGAGTAGTGACTTGAGTCTCCTAAGGTGTTTAGGCTACTTAGGGACGGTTGCTTCTTCATCAACCACCACCATAACTTCCGCATAGACTTGCACACCATACACTTCCGCCACCCCAACTTAACCCAATTTTGTTGTGTTGAGAGTTGTGTCTCCTAAGGTGTTTCGGCTACTTAGGGACGGCAACTTCAACTCCTACACCGTGTATAGCCCATCATACGTTTCCACCAATACTTCCGTTTTGCCAAGTGCAAACCACCACCGCATTCCCGCTACCATCATTTGACATTTGCCTTTGGAGATTTTGAGTTCGCAGTTTTTCCGTTTCCTAAGGTGTTTCGGCTACTTAGGGACGAGTCTCTATCATCTTGGTATCTACATCAAGAACACTACCACTCATCTTCGCCATTGACGGTAACCTCCATATCAACTTGGTATCATGGTATCCCTCCTTTGTATATTCCCCTTGCCATTGCATTGTTAACCCCTAGCCCATTTTACTCCTATCGAGACTAGCCATTTGAGTATTGCCGGCAACGTTACTTGCGCACATTAGAGATCATACTTCCCATAGCATACATACCATATCATCGTGGTGCATATCTTGGTATCATATCGTGTGTCACAAGTTTGTTCCCGCATATACATAATTGCTATCTTGGTTTGTGCATTGTGCAAAAGTGGCCATACAAAAAAAAGAATAAGCTTTTAAGCAAAGAAAAAGAGAAAGAGCAAAGAAGCTTGTAAGCAAGTGCCATAGCATCATACCATATTGCATATAAGATTGTCATATCCGATCATCTTGGATCAAACATCGGGAACCATACATACATATCATACTTGGGATAGAAGTCGTTGCATTTTTGTCTCCTATAGGTTGTGCACAAGTGTCGTATCCGCCTATTGAGCAATCGTGCTAGCGTCTCTCTAGAGTTGTGCAACAAGAGCATTTTCCGTGGATTCCACATTTTGGCTCATTCCTTGGTTGCACGACCCCATTTATCTATTTGCGTGTGTGTTTCCGTGTGCCACATATTGCTATTGGTCTACTTGTTTCACTTGCGAAATTTGTGAATCTCTTTCAACATTATTGACTCTTGCTAATATTTTGCATCAAATTTTGTGCCACTATCCTCACCGAGCTCCACCATAAGCCTTATTTGTGTAGGTGTGAGAAACCGACAAGAATTGGTACCAATTGTGCTATTTCCTTGTTACACATTGAGTGATCATTGATCCATCTTCAACATCGGTCAAGGTACATTTGGTATAAGTTCTTCTCTTTCTCCCACTCATATTTGCTCGAGTCTTGTGATGGATAGGCAAGGCATTTCATCTACGGTCTTCGACAACGACGACGGCGTGAACAACTACATCACCAAAGCGTCAATCTTCGATCTACAACAACAAATGCAAGGCGCACAATCAAGATTGCAAAAGCGCATCGAGAACCTCTCCATCGACATTCGTCACTCCGAAGCAAGGAAAAGAGACTACATCGACAAGAAGCTCTCCGCACATAAAGAGGAGAAAGATGCACGGATGGAGGAGATTAGAGCCTTGATCAAGTCTTCTTCCCCTTCAATATCTTCAAGGTGGCGACATTCAAGCCACAAGTCTTCAGAGCGCGAAAAGGATGCAAGCGCAACTCGTCCACGTCCACATCTTCGTGATGACCACCGTCACAATCATGATCACCATCATCATGAAGGGCAAATCACCTCCAAGCAACATGTGCACGACGATGATGAACGACATCTACTACGAGCTCAAGAACGATACCGACATCATCATCATGAAGATGCTCCACAAGCGCAAACATACAAGTCCCAACAAGCACTACTTCACGCCAAGTCCAAGCTTCATAAGCAAAAGAGAAGACCGCGAGACGACCACCACCAAGACGGTGCTACGACTACAACAACCACTTCCGCATCTTTGCCAAGTGTTCTCAAGGCATCTTCGCCTTTGGACGTACGGCATCTTCGCCTACTTCCCACGTGTACGCCTACATTGACTTCATCAAGTCCAAGGCGACTACCTACGAGCGAGGGTGACACTTCCATCCTCGAAAGCCCCTCAAGGAAGATGGCCGAGCATGGGAAATTCCCTTCGGTCATGGAGACGAGCTACGAGGTGCCACATCATATGGGCCTCATACAAGACGGCGACAAGAAGGTTGAGCATGGGACTATCCCTTCAACCAAGACGGCGATAGGAGTTGAGCATGGAGACATTATGATGCGGAGCATCCTTCCATCATCCCCATGGACTCTACATCGACACATCCAACCCCACGAGGACCCACGACGAGAGCTCGAGCACGTGCTATTCAATCCGAGGTTAACTCTCTCCTTGTTGAACTTCACTTTGACCCACTTGAGACATGGCTACTACCTCAAACGGAGACGCTTTGTGTGCTCAGGTACCAGGTAAGCAACCAAGGAGAAGGAATGGTGCAAGACGGACATCAAGATCAAGGAAGCATTCGGCCCAACCTGGAAGGACCGGTACAACCGCCCCACAACCGGCCGGGCGGAACAACCGGCCTACTACCGCCCAACAAACGGCCGCTATTCGGTGATCAAGCGGTGCAAGACCGGTACAGCACCGGATGTACCCGTAAAACCCAAATGACCGGAACTACCGATCCCACGACCGGTACAACCGCTGGGAACCCCGACGACCAGCTACAGAAGCCAACACCTGTCCCCGGCGGTAGTACCGCCTTCCTCGACCGGTACTTCCGCTCCTCCTGGATCGCCAGCGGTACAACCGCCCCCTCGACCGGAACAACCGACATGTCTGCGCACAGGGCTCGGGCATGAGGCCCATGTACCCCTTCACTTCGCCCCATTTGCATTAAGACTATAAATAGAACTCCCCCACCTCATAATTAGGGTTATCTTTGGTTTAGCTCATGTTTGTGTGAGAGCCTTGCTCATCCACTTGGTTACTTCTCCTCGGAGCTCAGGACCTCTACGGAGAAGATCCCCCAAGCGGATTCAAGACCCCCTTCTAGGGTGGACCCCATCAAGACCTCCTCTCGGAGAAGAACGGCTACTCGTGTATCCTTACCTTTGTTGATTGTGGATCATATGTATCTCTTTGTGTTCGGTGATCTAGCACTTGTGTGATTGATTTCTTGTTGGTTGAGTGATCTCTCTCTCGTTTCCTCCCTGTTTCCCTTTGTTCTTCCGCATGTTCTTCGTGATTCCCCGTAGGATCCACTCCAAATGTGAAAGATCATCCACATAGGGTTCCACCCTACATCATCTTGGTATCATGAGCCACGTTGATCACGTTTTGGAGTCCCTACCCCGTGTTTTCTAGCTTGATTTTGTTGTTTTCGTCCTAAATCCGAAAATCCCCACCAAAATAGCCCCAATTTTTTTTTGTGATTTGTTGGTGTGATGAAATTTTGTTGGATTTGGTCCATGGATTTGTGTTGCTGCGTGTGGATCTAGCTTTTCCCTCCATCCCCACCTCTTTCCATCCACGAAACCCACCCAATTTTTGCCCCGAAATCCTCCATTTCCGCCACAAAATCGTTTCCCGACACGAGCGGTACAACCGCCCCTCCGAGCGGTACCACCGCTGAGTACCTCGAGCGGTACAACCGCCCGTCCGAGCGGTACTACCGCCCAGGCCAATTTCAGCATTCTGAGTGTCACCATCTTCAAAGATAACTTCCACATCCGAGTCTGATTTTCGCGTTCTTTAGCTTGTTGAGAAGCTATTGACATCCCCATCCACCACCACTTTCCGCTTCCACCATTGTTGCTTTTGGTCTTGAGAATTTGAGTTGTGGTTCCGTGTCCTATTGTGTTTCGCTATATAGGAGTGCGGTTCGACGTCAACATCACCACCGCCATCATCGCCAAGGACGGTAACTTCGGCGACATCTTTGTCATACCTTGCAATTGCATTGATACCCACATGGCCTTATTTTTATGTAGCTTACCCATCGAGACTAGCCATTGAGTATTGCCGGCAACGTGACTTATGCACATTAGTGATCATACTCCATAGCATACATAACATACCACCGTGGTGCATATCTTGGGATCCATTTGTGTGTCACAAAGTTGTCATAGCATACACAATTGCTATCTTGGTTCGTGAAGTTTTGCATGAGAAAAGAGCTCAAAAGTGAAAGAGCCACACAAGCTTTTAAGCAAAGAGGAAAGATAAGCAAAGAGCTTATGAGCAAGAACCATAGCATCATACTACATTAAGATTGTCATGTCGGATCATCTTGGATCATAGCACCGAAATACCATACATATAGCATACGTGGAATAGAGATAGTTGCATTTTTGCATAGTAGGTTGTGCACAAGTTCCGTATCCGCCTATTGTGCAATCGTGCTAGCGTCTCTCTAGTGTTGTGCAACAAGAGCATCTTGGTGAATTCACATTTTGGCTCATCCTTGGTTGCATAACCCCATATTATCTATTTGCGTGTGTGTTTCCGTGTACCATATCTTGCTATTGGTCTACTTGTTGCATTTGCAAATTTGTGAATCATTTCCAACATTATTGAGGCTCACTTACAATTGCATCAAATTTTGTGCCACCATCCTAACCGAGCTCCACCATAAGCTTTTATTTGTGTAGGTGTGAGAACCGACAAGAATCGGTACCAATAGTGCTATTTCATTGTCCGCATTTGAGTGAACTTGATTCATCATCAACATCGGTCAAAGGTACATTGGTATAAGTTCTTCTCCGTTCTACCACTCACATTTTGCTTGGAATGATGGATAGGCCAAGTACTTCTACCAACCCACTCTTCATCGAGCAAGACAACGACATGTCATCATACGTCACCAAGAGCCACCTCTTTGGTGCACAACGAGCATTGCACCAAGAACAACAAGCAATGAGTGACCGCATCGACAATCTCGCCACCGACTTGCGACTCTCCGAGCAACGTACAAGAGACTACTTAGACAACAAGTTCGACGCTCACAAGTAAGAGAATGATGCACGAATGGACGAGATCCGCGCCTTGATGAGAAACCGGCATCATTCAACTTCTTCATCATCAAGACGGAGCCGATCGAGTCGACACTCCGACGACACCTTCTACGACTCAAGTACACCTACTTCGAACACTCTTCGTCGTGCCGCACGTCAAGACCGTCACGCATCTCGCAACCCGCTACATGACAAGCATTCACAAGAGCAAGTTGATGAGCAAGTCCCTCGTCCTCAATCAAACCAAGACGCTTTTGCTCAAGCTCGAGAACGACAACGACTACGGCGCCAAGAGGAAGAACGGCGCGTCTACACTAAGGCGAACAAGACGCCAAGGCTCAACGTCTTCAACAACAACAACGTGAAGCGCAAGCTCTTGAGGCGCAACGTGCCCTTCAAGAATCAAGTAGAGCCTTCGCCAACCGCAATCGCGAACGGCCCAATCAAGAGGAAGCCCTTCGAGAATAAATCCAAGAGAGGAACTACCAACCTCATGGACAACGTCAAGTTCCTCAAGCTCCTCCGCAAACTCGTCAAGCTCCACTTCAACCTCAAGTTCAATAAGGGCAAGTTGATCATGGTCTTCCTCCATGCCAAGAGCAACATGAAGACGATTGCAATCCACGTCAAGGGCGTCATCATCAACATCGCTAACAACACAATGAAGAACAACGCTACGGCAAGCTAAAATTCACCATGCCCAAGTTCAATGGAAGCAATGACCCCGAAGACTACCTCTCATGGGCATTGAAGGTTGACGAAATCTTCCGGTTGCACAACTACGAGGAAGCGAAGAAAATCGCTATGGCATCACTTGAGTTCCAAGACTATGTGCTCATATGGTGGGAACAAATCATTGAGCGACGACAAGCAAGAGGTGAACCTCCAATCACCACTTGGGCTCAAATGAAGGATGTCATGCGAGCAAGTTTTGTGCCAACCTACTACAACCGCGACCTCTTCAAGAAACTCCAACTACTCAAGCAAGGAACAAAGAGTGTTGAAGAATATTACAAGGAAATGGAGATAGCCATGATTCGAGCCAATGTCAAGGAAGATGATGAGCAAACTATGGCACATTTCTTGAATGGACTCAATCATCCCATCAAGAAGATCGCCGACTTCCAACCATACTCCACCCTCATTGAGCTCGTACATCAAGCTACAAAGGTGGAACGTCAAGTACAAGATGACTTCAAGTACGCCAAGTACTCATCCAAGACCTACGGCTTCTCCAACAACCAAGCTTCAACACCTCCTCCAACATCTACATCAACCAAACCTTCTCCAAACAACGACGACAAGTCGAGTTACAAGAGAAAGTCGACAAGTTCAAGTCATCCTCCTCCTACTACAAGCAACTTCAAGCCGCGTGCTTCATCATCTACTCCGACTGATGAGACCATCAAAACAAGCGCCTTCAAGTGTTTCACTTGCGGCGGCCGAGGCCACAAGTCCTACGAATGCACTAACAAGCGCACCATGATCCTCAACGACGACGGCAGATATGACTCAATGAGTGATGAGGAGATGGAAGCCCTTGAGCAAGTGGCCATGCACCGGCGAGTGAACGAAGATGAAGATGATCAAGTCTTTTGCGATGAGGATTCGAGCCCCGCTCTCGTTGTCTCCAAGGTCTTGACTCTTCAACATCAACAAGAAGACGACCAAAGATGCCACATCTTCCACACAAAGGCCGGCATCAACGGAAGATCCGTCAAGGTCATCATCGATGGAGGAAGTTGCCACAACTTGGCAAGTGAAGAACTATGTTCCAAACTTCAGTTGGTCAAGAGGAAGCACCCGCACCCCTACAAGGTTCAATGGATAAGTGACTCCGGCACTATACGAGTCGAGCATACGGTCCAAGTCTCCTTCAAAATTGGTGCTTATGAAGACACTTTGGAGTGTGATGTGGTCCCAATAACCGTTTTCCACCTACTTCTAGGTCGACCATGGCAATTCGACCGTGGTGTCATCCACAATGGGCGCACCAATCACTATAGCTTCAAGATGAAAGGGAAGGAATATGTGCTACGACCTATGTCTCCTAGTCAAGTGATAGCCGACAAGCAAAACACCCATCATAGAGACAAGAGTGAGAAAGTGGTCCACCAAAAAGAGAGTGAGAGCCACAAAACACACTTGAGTGCCTCTTCGCCTAGAGAGAAAAACCTCATCCTATTTGCCACCAAAAGTGAGATGAGAGAAGTGTGTGAGAACCCATCGAGTGTGATTGACTATGTCCTTGTGTGCAAGGATGGAGAACCAAAAACTAACACCATTCACGAGCTACCTTTGGTGTTTCAATCTCTTTTGCAGGAATTTCAAGATGTATTCCCCGATGATCTACCTCCGGGTCTACCTCCTCTACGAGGCATCGAGCATCGAATCGACCTCATCCCCGGAGCGCCACTTCCAAACAAAGCTCCATACCGTGTCAATCCTGAAGAAACCAAGGAGATTCAACGGCAAGTACAACAACTACTAGATAACGGTCATGTACGTGAAAGCTTAAGCCCTTGTGCCGTTCCCGTTATACTTGTGCCTAAGCCCGATGGAAGTTTTCGCTTGTGTTCCGGTTTTAGACCTATAAATGCTATTACCGTTCGCTATAGGCATCCCATTCCCCGCTTAGATGATATGCTTGATGAACTTAGTGGAGCCAACTTTTTCTCAAAAATTGACCTTAAAAGTGGCTATTATCAAATCCACATACAAGAGGGTGATGAATGGAAAACTGCTTTCAAAACCAAATTTGGTTTATATGAGTGGTTAGTGATGCCTATGGGCCTTTCGGAGGCTCCCGGTACTTTCGTGGGTCTTATGCATCATGTGCTTCGTCCTTACATTGGAGTCTTTGTTGTGGTTTACTTTGATGATATTCTTATGTTTAGCAAAACCATGAAAGAGCACATCAATCATGTAAAATCTATGTTGCAAACTCTTCGCAAGGAAAGCCTTTATGCAAACTTGAAAAAATGCACTTTTGGCGTTGACAAAGTGGTTTTCTTGGGTTTTGTAGTATCCTCAAAGGGTGTCCATGTTGATGAATCTAAAATTGAAGCAATTAAAACTTGGCCCCAACCCACCAATTTGCAACAAGTGCTAAGTTTTCTTGGTCTTGCGGGTTTTATCGTCGCTTTGTGAAAGATTTTAGCACAATTGCCGCTCCTTTGCATGCCTTGAGTAAGAAGAATACTCCCTTTGTTTGGGGAACTTTGCAATCAACCGCTTTTGATGAACTCAAGTCTTTGCTTACTCATGCTCCGATTCTTGCTTTGCCCAATTTTGACAAAACTTTTGAGGTTCATTGTGATGCAAGTGGTACCGGAATTGGCGGAGTTTTGATGCAAGAAAAACGAGCCATTGCTTATTTTAGTGAAAAACTTCAAGCGCCAACTTAATTATCCCATCTATGACAAAGAATTGTATGCTTTAGTGCGTGTGCTACATGTTTGGGAACATTACCTTAGACCTCATGAGTTTGTCATCCATACCGATCATGAAACGCTTAAGTACCTCAAAGGTCAAACTAAATTAAACAAGCGTCATGCAAAATGGAGTGAATTCATTGAATCTTTTCCTTATGTGATCAAGTACATTAAGGGTAAAGAAAATGATGAGGACATCAATACCATTGTTACACCCACAGCCCCAGCTGCTATACATACTGGGCCAATTACTAGAGCTCGCGCACGCCAATTGAATTATCAGGTACTTTCGTTTCTTGGTAACGATTCCAATGTTCATGAGAATATGATGCTGCCTAAATTGGATACATATGTTTTGCTTACAAATGAAGGGCCTACCATGGACAAGAAAGATGAACCTTGGAGCAAGTTCAAGCATGGAGATGTTGGCATGCGCAAGGGGAACAAGAACAGAGTTACAAGTGATGATTCCAGGACTTTGAAGCCACCCTAATGAGTGCATGAGGCCTTGGACGAAATATACAAGATGCCACTTCATAATATTCGTCCATAGGCTATTCTAGGTGCTGCGTCACCTTATTATTGGGCCAGGCCCATGTAATTTCGAAATACTTAAGTATAGGCTGTTTTTAGAGTCCGTATGTGTGGGGAAACAAGAGTTAGGGTTGGTTTCGGACCCCTCCCTCATGGGCCACGAAATTACCTCCTCTTCCTCCATATATACATCCCTTAGGGCGTCATTTAGACTTTGGGTTTTGTTTAGATCAAAAGTTCGCCATAGCTGCAACTTCGCGTACTTAGTTTGTGTTCAACGACCAGACCAAGGCGTCACAGAACCGCACCTTCATTAATAAAGCTTTCCTCTTATATTCGCAATATCCAGATTGCAATCTTAGTTTCTTGCTTGTTCTTCGTTTGCTCACAGGAAACAGGCCCTCGTGGTCAGGTTGATCGTGCTCTGGCGTGGTCAATAACCCTCGGAAGTTGGTTTAGCGATTGCTAAGGCGCGACGTCTCGCACGTACGTAGTCGGATCGTCAACGTCGACTCCCTCAGAAACGATAGCTACCATCTCATGGAAACATCGGGACACCTTTGCCTCTATCAAGTGGTATCTGATTTTTAGGTTGCTCGGTGAGATTTTACAGTTTTCCGTAGTTTAGATCGAGTCTGTTCTTCATACCTATAGTCCACGAAAAAGCCACAAAAAAAATTAGGGTTAGTCATCATATCCGAACCAATCTGAGCCTTTGCATAATCTTTTTAGGGTTTTGCTTTGTTGAATTTGCGGTTGCATCGTCGTGTCTAGTTGCTGGTCTTAGCGCCTAGTCTTTTAGAGTTTGAGTTCGGTCATAAGTTGTCACGCCGCCACCGCACCATCATCATCGCCTCGCCACCTACCACCACCGCTCCGAATCCGTATCCATATACCACCACCAATCCGTGTACATATACCACCACCGATCCATATCCATATACTACCACCGCTACCACCACCGCTGCCATATACCACCACTATATATCCACCACCAATCCGAGTTCCTTGCATATTAGGTTTGTTTTCGAGATCCATCTAGTTTCCGATTCGTATTTCCTTGCCGGAGTCCGGAAACCACCCTCCGTTTAGGCCCAAAATTTTCCAAAACGCACTTGTCGAAAAAATTTTCTCGCTATCCTATTTTAGGTGTTTCTAAGCGTGTTGAGACGATCGCCGTTATAGAAGTTTTTTGACCTGCTTCAGTTTTTGGGTCCGGCAATCGAAAAAAAATTTGTCGAAAAATTTCGTGCCCATGCTGTCGGTTTGACCTGGGAAAAGTTTTGAGACAATCGCCATTATAGTGATTTTTCGCAAAAAAAAAAAAGCAGCAAAAAAAAGCAGCAAAAAAAAAAAGCGAAAAAAAATCCAGAGTGTGCTTTTCCCTTGTTTACGTGCAGCGCCGTGATTTTGTTAGTGTTCTAGGCTCGCGTCTCTAGCACGGTCTAGCCTAGGACCAGACAAGATCTGCGTCGTTGAGCGCTTATTCAACTTTGCATCTCTGAATTGATTATTGCTGACCCTTTTGCTACCATATTATAAGCCTTCCCAGCTCCACATACATCTACATCGTGCGCTTGACTCTCCCCGTAATCTCTCTATCCAAGCTTTGAGAGTTTTGACTACATCGGTTCTTGATCACCGCTTCTGCTGGGTAAGAACTGGTAAGAATTTGAGATTTGCTTGACGGATTTGTGATCGCCCACCACACCACCACCACCACCACTTCCTAGTAGTCCGTCAATCATATTCTTGTGTGTTTCTATTGCTGCTAACCATGGCAGGATCGCAAGCCGATGTAACTGACTGGGAGAACATGACAAACAAAGCGCTACATGATAAGTTTCAACAAATGATGAGTGGGCAGGTGGAAGATGTGCTAAATAGATTTGAAGAGGCCATGGAGAAGATAGATGGCATTGAGAAGGCGTTCGAAACAAAGCTTGATAACAAGTTTAATGAATTGCTCGCGCGTCTACCACCACCACCACCGGTTGCACCTAACGCACCTGTACAACAACAACAACGACTACCTCCACATCGCGAAACAGCCCTCCGCCGAGCGAGCCATGTCCCTCTTCACCGCCAAGCTCTTTGGTGCTGCTGTTGATATTCGTGGCTCCTGCTGCTGATGTGGGAGATTACGAGGATGAGGTTGATCAACATCAGAACTACGTGCAACCACCAGCACCACAACCACCAGGTCGTCCAGACGCAAATAATGGCAATGTTAGGGCTCCCCCTCAGGTACGAGATCATGACCATCTCCCTAAACTGAAATTGAATATTCCACCATTTGAGGGTAGATATGTTCCTGATATATATCTTGCTTGGGAGTTAGAAACTAAACAACGATTTACATGTTTACAATATCCTGAGGAGAGACGTGTTCCTGCTGCTGTTTGTGCTTTCACTAGCTTTGCATGTGTTTGGTGGTCTGAACATTGTCGATTATATCCTGTTCCAGCTACTTGGGCTGCTTTGAAAACTGCTATGCGTACTCGTTGGGTTCCACCATATTTATCAACGTGAATTACTTCAAAAATTGCAGCGCTTAAGACAAGGAAAAATTCGTAGAAGAATATTATCAGAATTACAAACCTGGCTTGATTAGATGTGGTATTGTTGAGGAGAATGAAGCTATGCTTGCACGCTTTCTGGGTGGATTAAATAGAGAGATTCAGACCATTCTAGACTACAAGGATTATAATAATATCACTCAATTATTCCATCTTGCTTGTAAAGCTGAACGTGAAGTGCAGGATCGATGTGCATTGGCGCGGACTAACTTTTCTCGCAGGTCGATCTTCATCATGGACACCACGTGCATCATCTACTTCCACATGTTCTACTACACGGCACCTCCGCCGGCTGCCACCTCCAACCGTGATACAAGAAAGCAGGCACAACCACCACTATCGCCAAGAGCACACCTGCTGGGCCTACACAGAGCTCTTCTTCTTCCATGGCGCCAACAGGCACACGAAAGTGATATTATTTGTCGTCGTTGTAAGGGAAGAGGACATTTTATGAGAGAATGCCAATCTCAGCGTGTGATGATTGCTACCGAGGATGGTGGGTATGAGTCCGCTAGTGACTATGATGAAGAGACTTTGGCTCTTATTACACATGAATAACATGGTGGAGATGATTCTGATCATGAGATGCAATACATGGCTGCTGAAGATGCTGATAGGTATGAATGTTTAGTTGCTCAACGTGTTTTGAGTGTGCAGGTTACACAAGCTGAGTAAAATCAGAGGCATAATTTGTTCCATACAAAGGAGTTGTGAAGGAACGTTCTATTCAAGGCCATCATAGATGGAGGGAGCTGCAACAACTTGATAGCATGGAGATGGTGGAGAAGCTATCTCTCACCACAAGACCACATCCACATCCTTACTACATCCAATGGTTCAACAACAGCGGCAAGGTTAAGGTAACACGCATCTGCTCGTGTGCATTTTAGTATCTCTACATATGCTGATTATGTTGATTGTGATGTGGTACCTATGCAAGCATGTTCTTTATTACTTGGTCGACCATGGCAATTTGATAAAATTTGTACACCATGGTAGAAACAATCAGTATACTCTTGTTCATAAGGATAAAAATATTACTTTGCTTCCTATGACTCCTGATTCCATTTTGAAAGATGATACTAATCGAGCTAATAAAGCAAAACAGGATAAAAATAAGAGTGAAAATCAGATTGTGGCAAAAGAATTTGAGCAACAAATGAAGCCTAATAGTAAACCATCTAGTGTTGTTTCTGAAATTAAATTGAAAAGTGCATGTTTACTTGCCACTAAATCTGATATTGATGAGCTAGATTTCAGCAATTCTGTTTGCTATGCTTTTGTGTGCAAAGAGGCATTATTTTCATTCGAAGATGTGCCTTCCTCTTTGCCTCCTGCTGTCACTAACATTTTGCAGGAGTTCGCTGACGTCTTTCCACAAGGCGTGCCACCGGGATTACCTCCCATTCGAGGGATTGAACATCAGATTGACTTAATTCCCGGTGCATCATTACCCAACCGTGCACCATACCGTACCAATCCAGAGGAGACGAAGGAGATTATGCGTCAAGTACAGGAGCTGCTTGACAAAGGTTATATACACGAATCTCTTAGTCCTTGTGCTGTTCCTATTATACTAGTGCCTAAAAAGGATGGTACGTCGCGTATGTGTGTTGATTGTAGAGGCATTAATAATATTACTATTCGTTATCGTCATCCTATTCCTAGGCTAGATGATATGCTTGATGAATTGAGTGGCTCTACAATATTCTCCAAAGTTGATTTGCGTAGTGGATACCATCAAATTCGTATGAAATTGGGAGATGAATGGAAAACAACATTTAAAACTAAGTTTGGTTTATATGAGTGGTTAGTCATGCCTTTTGGGTTAACTAATGCACCTAGTACTTTCATGAGACTAATGAACGAAGTTTTACGTGCTTTCATTGGACGATTTGTGGTAGTCTATTTTGATGATATACTGATTTATAGCAAATCTTTGGAAGAACATTTGGAACATTTACGTGATGTTTTTAATGTTCTACGTGATGCACGTTTGTTTGGTAACCTTGGGAAGTGCACCTTTTGCACCGACCGAGTATCTTTTCTGGGCTATGTTGTTACACCACAGGGAATTGAAGTTGATAAAGCCAAGATTGAAGCTATTGAGAGTTGGCCGCAGCCCAAAACAGTCACACAAGTGAGGAGTTTTCTTGGACTCGCTGGTTTCTATACACGTTTTGTGAGAGACTTTTGCACCATTGCTGCACCTCTCAATGAGCTTACAAAGAAGGATGTGCCTTTTGTTTGGAGTACCGCACAGGAAGAAGCCTTCACGGTATTGAAAGATAAGTTGACACATGCTCCTTTACTCCAACTTCCTGACTTTAATAAGACTTTTGAGCTTGAATGTGATGCTAGTGGAATTGGATTAGGAGGTGTGTTATTACAAGATGGCAAACCTGTTGCATACTTTTCTGAAAAATTGAGTGGGCCTAGTATGAACTATTCTACTTATGACAAAGAATTATATGCTCTTGTTCGGACTTTAGAAACATGGCAACATTATTTATGGCCCAAAGAATTTGTTATACATTCTCGATCATGAATCTTTGAAACATACTAAAAGTCAAGCTAAACTGAATCGTAGACATGCTAAATGGGTTGAATTCATTGAGACTTTCCTTATGTCATTAAACACAAGAAGGGTAAAGAAAATGTTATTCTTGATGCTTTGTCTCAGTAGCTATACTTTGCTTTCACAACTTGACTTCAAAATATTTGGTTTGGAGACCATCAAAGATCAATATGTGCATGATGCTGATTTTAAAGATGTAATGCAGAATTGTAAAGAAGGAAGAACATGGAACAAGTTCATTATTAATGATGGTTTTGTGTTCGTGCTAACAAGCTATGCATTCCTGCTAGCTCTGTTCGCCTTTTGTTGTTGCAGGAGGCGATGGAGGAGGATTAATGGGACACTTTGGCGTGAAGAAGACGGAGGATATACTTGCTACACATTTCTTTTGGCCAAAGATGAGACGGATGTTGAGCGCTTTGTTGCTCGCTGCACTACATGTCAAAAAGCTAAGCCACGACTCAATCCTCATGGTTTATATATGCCTTTGCTCTGTACCTAGTGTTCCTTGGGAGGATATATCTATGGACTTTGTTTTAGGTTTACCTCTAACAAAGAAGGGAGGGATAGCATATTTGTTGTCGTGGATAGATTCTCGAAAATGGCACACTTTATACCATGTCATAAAAGCGATGATTTGTTAATGTTGCTGATTTGTTCTTTCGTGAAATTATTCGCTTGCATGGTGTGCCAAATACTATTGTTTCAGATCGTGATACTAAATTTCTTAGCCACTTTTGGAGATGTTTATGGGCTAAGTTGGGGACTAAACTGCTTTTTAGTACTACTTGTCACCCCCAAACCGATGGATAAACTGAAGTAGTCAATAGAACATTGTCTACTATGCTTAGGGCTGTTTTGAAGAATAATAAGAAAATGTGGGAAGAATGCTTGCCTCATATTGAATTTGCTTATAATCGTTCATTGCATTCTACTACTAAGATGTGCCCTTTTGAAATTGTGTATGGCTTCCTACCTCGTGCACCTATTGTTTCGTTGCCTCTTCCATCTTAGGAGAAGGTTAATTTTGATGCTAAAGAACGTGCTGAATTGATTTTAAAAATGCATGAGTTAACTAAGGAAAACATTGAGCGTATGAATGCTAAATATAAACTTGATGGAGATAAGGGTAGAAAACATGTTGTCTTTGCACCTGGAGATCTTGTTTGGTTACATTTATGTAAGGATAGGTTTCTAATTTGCTAAATCAAAGCTAATGCCACGTCTTGATGGTCCATTTAAGGTGTTAGAGAAAATAAATGATAACGCATATATACTTGAGCTGCCTCTAGATTTTGGGGTTAGTCCCACTTTTAACATTGCAAATTTGAAGCCTTATTTGGGTGAGGAAGATGAGCTTCCGTCGAGGACGACTTCATTTCAAGAAGGGGAGGATGATGAGGACATCAATACCATTGTTACACCCACAGCCCCTGCTGCTATACATACTGGGCCAATTACTAGAGCTCGCGCACGCCAATTGAATTATTAGGTACTTCCGTTTCTTGGTAACGATCCCTATGTTCATGAGAATATGATGCTGCCTAAATTGGATACATTTGTTTTGCTTACAAATGAAGGGCCTACCATGGACAAGAAAGATGAACCTTGGAGCAAGTTCAAGCATGGAGATGTTGGCATGCGCAAGGGGAACAAGAACAAAGTTACAAGTGATGATTCCAGGACTTTGAAGCCACCCTAATGAGTGCATGAGGCCTTGGACGAAATATACAAGATGCCACTTCATAATATTCGTCCATAGGCTATTCTAGGTGCTGCGTCACCTTATTATTGGGCCAGGCCCATGTAATTTCGAAATACTTAAGTATAGGCTGTTTTTAGAGTCCGTATGTGTGGGGAAACAAGAGTTAGGGTTGGTTTCGGACCCCTCCCTCATGGGCCACGAAATTACCTCCTCTTCCTCCATATATACCGCCCAGGCCAATTTCAGCATTCTGAGTTTCACCATCTTCAGCATAACTTCCACATCCGGAGTCTGATTTTCGCGTTCTTTAGCTTGTTGAGAAGCTATTGACATCCCCCATCCACCACCACTTTCCGTTTCCACCATTGTTGCTTTTGGTCTTCGAGAATTTGAGTTGTGGTTCCCGTGTCCTATTGTGTTTCGGCTATATAGGTACGGTTCGACGTCAACATCACCACCGCTCATCATCGCCAAGGACGGTGACATCATCGACATCTTTGTCATACCTTGCAATTGCATTGATACCCACATGGCCTTATTTTTTGCGTAGCTTACCCATCGAGACTAGCCATTGAGTATTGTCGGCAACGTGACTTGTGCACATTAGTGATCATACTCCATAGCATACATACCATACCACCGTGGTGCATATCTTGGGATCCATTTGTGTGTCACAAAGTTGTCATAGCATACACAATTGCTATCTTGGTTCGTGAAGTTTTGCATGAGAAAAGAGCTCAAAAGTGAAAGAGCCACCCAAGCTTTTAAGCAAAGAGGAAAGATAAGCAAAGAGCTTATGAGCAAGAACCTTAGCATCATACTACATTAAGATTGTCATATTGGATCATCTTGGATCATAGCACCGAAATACCATACATATAGCATACGTGGGATAGAGATAGTTGCATTTTTGCCTAGTAGGTTGTGCACAAGTTTCGTATCCACCTATTGTGCAATCGTGCTAGCGTCTCTCTAGTATTGTGCAACAAGAGCATTTTCGTGGATTCCACATTTTGACTCACTTTTGGTTTGCACAATCCCACTTATCTATTTGCGTGTGTGTTTCCGTGTACCATTATTTGCTTGGTCTACTTGTTGCATTTGCAAATTTGTGTACCTTTTCCAACATTGTAGACGCTCACTTACAATTGCATCAAATTTTGTGCCACCATCCTCACCAAGCTCCACCATAAGCTTTTATTTGTGTAGG
Source organism: Aegilops longissima (assembly GCA_021605205.1). NCBI lineage: Eukaryota > Viridiplantae > Streptophyta > Magnoliopsida > Poales > Poaceae > Aegilops > Aegilops longissima. The sequence continues at coordinate 238,753,886 of CM038676.1, read as the reverse complement.
TGTGAGAACCGACAAGGATTGGTACCAATAGTGCTATTTCATTGTCCGCATTTGAGTGAACTTGATTCATCATCAACATCGGTCAAAGGTACATTGGTATAAGTTCTTCTCCTTCTACCACTCACATATTTTGCTTGGAATGATGGATAGGCCAAGTACTTCTACCAACCCACTCTTCATCGAGCGAGACGACGACATGTCATCATACGTCACCAAGAGCCACCTCTTTGGTGCACAACGAGCATTGCACCAAGAGCAACAAGCAATGAGCGACCGCATCGACAACCTCGCCACCGACTTGCGACTCTCCGAGCAACGTACAAGAGACTAGTTCGACAACAAGTTCGATGCTCACAAGCAAGAGAATGATGCAAGAATGGACTAGATCCGCGCCTTGATGAGGAACCGACATCATTCCACTTCTTCATCATCGAGACGAAGCCGCTCGAGTCGACACTCCGACGACACCTTCTACGACTCAAGTACACCGTCATCGAACACTCTTCAACGAGCCGCGCATCAAGACCGTCATGCATCTCGCAACCCGCTACATGAGAATCATTCACAAGAGTAAGTCGATGAGCAAGTCCCTCGTCCTTAATCAAACCAAGCCGCTTTTCCCAATCTCAATAACGGCAACGACTACGGCGCCAAGAGGAAGAACGAGCGCATCTACACCAAGACGAACAAGACGCCAAGGCTCAACGTCTTCAACAACAACAACAAGAAGTGCAGGCTCTTGAGGCGCAACGTGCCCTTCAAGAATCAAGTCGAGCCTTCGCCAACCGCAATCGCGAACGGCGCAATCATGAGGAAGCCCTTCGAGAAGAAATCCAAGAAAGGAACTACCAACCCCATGTACAACGTCAAGTCCCTCAAGCTCCTCCACAAGCTCGTCAAGTTCCACCTCAACCTCAAGTTCAACAAGAGCAAGTTGATCAAGGTCTTCCTACACGCCAAGAGCAAGATGTAGACGATTGCCATCCACGTCAAGGACGTCATCATCACCATCGCCAACAACATAATGAAGAGCAACGATATGGAAAGCTCAAATTCACCATGCCCAAGTTCAATGGAAGCAGTGACCCCGAAGAGTACCTGTCATGGGCATTGAAGGTCGACAAAATCTTTCGTTTGCACAACTACGATGAAGAAAACAAAATAGCTATGGCATCACTTGAGTTCCAAGACTATGTGCTCATATGGTGGGAACAAATCCTTGAGAGGCGACAAGCAAGAGGTGAGACTCCAATCACGACTTGGGCTCAAATGAAGGATGTCATGCGAGCATGTTTTGTGCCAACCTACTACAACCGCGACCTCTTCAAGAAACTCCAACTCCTCAAGCAAGGAACAAAGAGTGTTGAAGAATACTACAAGGAAATGGAGATATCCATGATTCGAGCCAATGTCAAGGAAGATGATGAGCAAACTATGGCACGTTTCTTGAATGGACTCAATCATCCCATCAAGAAGATCGCCGAATTCCAACCATACTCCACCCTCATTGAGCTCGTGCATCAAGCTACAAAGGCGGAACGTCAAGTGCAAGATGACTTCAAGTCCGCCAAGTACTCGTCCAAGACCTACGGCTTCTCCAACAACCAAGCTTCAACACCTCCTCCAACATCTACATCAACCAAACCTTCTACAAACAACGATGACAAGTCGAGTTACAAGAGAAATTCGACAAGTTCAAGTCGTACTCCTCCTACTACAAGAAACTTCAAGCCGCGTGCTTCATCATCTACTCCGACTGATGAGACCATCAAAACAAGCTCCTTCAAGTGTTTCACTTGCGGCGGCCGAGGCCACAAGTCCTACGAATGCACCAACAAGCGCACCATGATCCTCAACGATGACAGCACATATGACTCAATGAGTGATGAGGAGATGGAAGCCCTTGAGCAAGTGGCCATGCACCGGTGATTGAACGAAGATGAAGATGATCAAGCCTTTTGCGATGAGGATTCGAGCCCCGCCCTTGTTGTCTCCAAGGTCTTGACTCTTCAACATCAACAAGAAGACGACCAAAGATGCCACATCTTCCACACAAAGGCCGGCATCAACGGAAGGTCCGTCAAGGTCATCATCGATGGAGGAAGTTGTCACAACTTGGCAAGTGAAGAACCATGCTCCAAGCTTCAATTGGTCAAGAGGAAGCACCCGACTCCATACAAGGTTCAATGGCTAAGTGACTCCGGCACTATACGAGTTGACCATACGGTCCAAGTCTCCTTCAAAATTGGTCCATATGAGGACACTTTGGAATGTGATGTGGTCCCAATGACGGTTTGCCACCTCCTTCTTGGTCGACCATGGCAATTCGACCGTGGTGTCTTCCACAACGGGCGCACCAATCACTATAGCTTCAAGATGAAAAGGAAGGAACATGTGCTACGACCTATGTCTCCTAGTCAAGTGATAGCCGACAAGCAAGCCACCCATCATAGAGACAAGTGTGAGAAAGTGATCCACCAAAAAGTGAGTGAGAGCCACAAGCCAAACTTGAGCGCCTCTTCGCCTAGAGAGAAAAACCACATCCTAGTTGCCACCCAAAAGTGAGATGAGAGAAGTGTGTGAGAACCCATCTAGTGTGATGCACTTTGTTCTTGTGTGCAAGGATGGAGAGCCAACAAATAACACCTCTCATGAGCTACCTTTAGTGTTTCAATCTCTTTTGCAGGAATTCCAAGATGTTTTCCCCGATGAGGTACCTCCGGGTCTACCTCCTCTTCGAGGCATTGAGCATCGAATCGACCTCGTCCCCGGAGCACCTCTCCCAAACAAAGCTCTATACCGAGTCAATCCCGAAGAAACCAAGGAGATTCAACGGCAAGTACAACAACTCATCGACAACGGTCATGTACGTGAAAGCCTAAGCCCGTGTGCCGTTCCCGTTATACTTGTGCCTAAACCCGATGGAAGTTTCCGCTTGTGTTCCGATTGTAGACCTATAAATGCTATTACTGTCATTATAGGCATCCCATTCCTCGCTTAGATGATATGCTTGATGAACTTAGTGGAGCCAACTTTTCTCAAAATTGATCTTAAAAGTGGCTATTATCAAATCCGCATACAAGAAGGTGATGAATGGAAAACTGCTTTCAAAACCAAATTTGGTTTATATGAGTGGTTAGTGATGCCTATGGGTCTATCGGAGGCTCCTGTACTTTCGCAAGGCCTTATGCATCATGTGGTTCGCCTTATATTGGAGTCTTTGTTGTGGTTTACTTGACGATATTCTTGTGTTTAGCAAAACCATGAAAGAACATCTTGATCATGTTAGGGCTGTTTTGCAAACCCTTCGCAAGGAAAGTCTTTATGCCAACATGAAAAGTGCACATTTGGTGTTGACAAAGTGGTTTTCTTGGGTTTTGTAGTATCCTCAAACGGTGTCCATGTTGATGAATCTAAAATTGAAGCAATTAAAACTTGGCCCCAACCCACCAATTTGCAACAAGTGCGTAGCTTTCTTGGTCTTATGGGTTTTTATCGCTTTGTGAAAGATTTTAGCACAATTGCCGCTCCTTTGCATGCTTTGAGTAAGAAGAATACTCCCTTTGTTTGGGGAACTTTGCAATCCACCGCTTTTGATGAGCTCAAGTCTTTGCTTACTCCTGCTCCGATTCTTGCTTTGCCCAATTTTGACAAAACTTTTGAGGTTCATTGTGATGCAAGTGGTACCGGAATTGGCGGAGTTTTGATGCAAGAAGAATGAGCCATTGCTTATTTTAGTGAAAAACTCTCCGGTGCTCAACTTAACTATCCCATCTATGACAAAGAATTGTATGCTTTAGTGCGTGTCCTACATGTTTGGGAACATTACCTTAGACCGCATGAGTTTGTCATCCATACCGATCATGAAACGCTTAAGTACCTAAAAGGTCAAACTAAGTTGAACAAGCGTCATGCCAAATGGAGTGAGTTTATTGAATCTTTTCCTTATGTGATCAAGTACATTAAGGGTAAAGAAAATGTAGTTGCCGATGCACTTTCACGCATATGCACGCTTGTCACTAAACTTGAGTTGAATGTTATTGGCTTTGAGCACATAAATGAATTGTATGCTAACGACCCATCTTTTGCTAATCCTTATGCTAAGTGTTTGACGCATACTTCTTGGGAACAATATTACATCAAGGATGCTTATCTTATGAGAGCTAACAAACTATGCATTCCCGAGTCTTCTCTTCGTTTGCTCCTTTTGCAAGAGGCTCATGGAGGCGGACTCATGGGACACTTTGGACGCGACAAGACATTCGCCACGCTCTCCAAGAACTACTTTTGGCCCAAGATGTTCCATGACGTCTCACGCTTCACCAACCGATGCTCTACATGCCGCAAAGCTAAGTCTAAAGCTCAATCTCATGGTCTTTACATACCTCTTCCTATCCCTTATCAACCTTGGGAAGACATTAGCATGGATTTTGTACTTGGTTTGCCTAGAACTCAAAATGGAAAGGACTCCGTGTTTGTTGTTGTGGATAGATTTTCTAAGATGGCACACTTCATTCCTTGCAAGAAGATAGACGATGCTTCACATATTGCAAATCTCTTTTGTAGGGAAATCTTGCGACTCCATGGAGTACCAAAGACAATCGTCTCCGATCATGACGTCAAGTTCTTGAGTTACTTTTGGAAGACCCTATGCGCCAAGCTCGGAATCAAGCTCTTGTTCTCATCTGCATACCATCCTCAAACCGACGGCCAAACGGAGATGACGAACCGCACACTGTCCACTCTACTTCGTGCCTTGATCAAGAAGAACATCAAGGAGTGGGAAGCATGTCTACCCATCGCCGAGTACGCCTACAACCGTGCAAGACATTCGACTACCGGCAAGTCCCCCTTCGAGGTCGTCTACGTATTCAACCCATTGTCCCCATCGGACATTCTACCTCTTCCTCTACAAGAGCGCACCAACATGGATGCGAGTGCACGGGCGAGCTACATCAAGAAGATGCATGAGGATACAAGACAAACCATCGAGCGCCAAGTACAATGACTAGCGACCAAGCTCAACGTCAACAAGCAACCCATGGTCTTCAAAATTGGTGATCTAGTGTGGCTACACGTTCGCAAGGACCGCTTGCCCAAAGAATGCAAGTCCAAGCTTCTTCCTAGAGCCGATGGACCTTTCAATGTGCTAGCACGCTACAACGACAACGCCTACAAGATCGACCTACCTCGAGACAAGTACAACGTGAGCGACATCTTCAACGTCAAGGACCTCGCACCATACCATGGAGATGAAGCTTTTGATCCGAGGTCGGATCTCTCTCAAGGGGGAGATGATGTGGAGCATCCCTCACTCATCCCCATCGACGCACCTACATATTCCTCAACACCACGCGGACCCATGACTCGAGCCCGAGCTAAGGCTATCGAAGATAAGGTGAACTCGCTCCTCTCTGAACTACCTCCTCCTACTCACGAGACATGGCTACTGCCTCATTCGGAAACTCTATGTGTAATCAGGTACATGGAGATAAGCCAAGGAACAACTACTTCCAAGAGCCAAGACGACGAGGACTCCAAGCATGTTGAAGAAGAAGAAAGGCTGCCAAAGCTACAGGCTTCGGACGTCCGACCAAGTCCGGACGTCCGGCGACTCCCCAGGCCACGGACGACCGACGCCCTCCGGACATCCGGCAGCTGGGCTCCCGAATGGAATCTACGGACGTCCGACAGCCTTCGGACGTCCGACCGACGCACACCCGAACCGAATCTACGGACGTCCGAAATCCTCCGGACGACCGACTGATGTGCGCCCGAGCCGAATCTTCGGACGTCCGATGGCCTCCGGACGTCCGGACCTTCTCGAGCCTCCGGACGACCGGTGACCTCTGGACGTCGGACACCTGTGTGTTGACTTCGATTGGGGCCGCAGCCCTTGTACCCCTTCGCCCCTAGACTATATATACTCTTTCTTCCCCATCTTTCTAGGGTTAGCACTGGTTTAGCTCATGTTTGTGTGAGAGCCTTGCTCATCCACTTGGTTACTTCTCCTGGGAGCTCAGGACCTCTACGGAGAAGATCCCGCAAGCGGATTCAAGACCCCCTTCTAGGGTGGACCCCATCAAGACCTCCTCACGGAGAAGAACGGCTACTCGTGTATCTTTCCTTTGTTGATTTCGAATCTTGTGCTACCTTATGTGTTCAATGATCTAGCCCTGGTGTGATCGATACTTGTCGGTTTAGTGTTCCTCTTGTGTGTGTTTCCCCGTGTTCTTCCGCTTGTTCGTCGTGTTTCCCTCGTAGGATCCCCTCCAAATGTGAAAGATCATCGATTAGGGTTCCGCCCTACATCACTCTCCCTGGTAATCGCTCTATCCATGCTTCGAGAGTTTTGACTACAACGGTTGCCGATCACCGCCTGCTGCTGGGTAAGAACTGGTAAGAATTTGAGATTTGCTTGACGGATTTGTGACACCAGCCACCACTACCACTTGTTAGTAGTCTGTAGGATCATATTCTTGTGTGTTTCTATTGCTGCTAACCATGCCAGATCACAAGCCGATTTAGACCGACCGGGAGAACTTGACTAACAAGGAGCTTCATGATAAGTTTCAGCAAATGATGAGTGGACAGGTGCAAGATGTGCTAAACAGATTTGACGAGGCCATGGAGAAGCTAGATGGCATGGAGAAGACGTTTGAAACAAAGCTCGATAACAAGTTTGCTGAATTGCTTTCGCGTTTTCCACCACCACCACCACCGGGTGCACCTGCCGCACCTCTGCAACAACAACAACAACACCGACTACCTCCACGCCGAAACAGCCCTCCGCCGAAGCGAGCCGTGTTCCTCTTCACCGCCAAACTGCTGGTGCTGCTGTTGATACTTCGTGGCTCCTGCTGCTGATGTGGAGGAGGATGATTATGTGGGAGATTACGAGGATGAGGTTGATGACAATCGAACTACGTGCAACCACCAGCACCACAACCACCAGGTCGCCCACATGCAAATAATGGCAATGTTGGGCTCCCCTCAGTACGAGATCATGACCATCTCCCTAAACTGAAATTGAATATTCCACCATTTGAGGGTAGATATGTTCCTGATATATATCTTACTTGGGAGTTAGAAACTGAACAACGATTTACATGTTTACAATATCCCGAGAAGAGACGTGTTCTCGCCATCGTTTGTGCTTTCACTAGCTTTGCATGTGTTGGTGGTCCGAACATTGTCGATTATATCCTGTTCCAGCTACTTGGGCTGCTTTGAAAACTGCTATGCATATAACGCTGGGTTCCACCATATTATCAACGTGAATTACTTCAAAAATTGCAGCGCTTAAGACAAGGAAAAATTCGTAGAAGAATATTATCGGAATTACAAACTGGCTTGATTAGATGTGGTATTGTTGAGGAGAATGAAGCTATGCTTGCACGTTTTCTGGGTGGATTAAATAGAGAGATTCAGACCATTCTAGACTACAAGGATTATAATAATATCACTCGATTATTCCATCTTGCTTGTAAAGCAGAATGTGAAGCGCAGGATCGATAGGCATTGGTGCGGACTAACTTTTCTGCAAGCCGACCTTCATCATGGACACCACGTGCATCATCTACTTCCACATGTTCTGCTACACCGGCGCCCCTGTCGGCTGCCACCTCCAACCGTGATACAATAAAGCAGGCACAATCACCACTATCTGCCAAGAGCACATCTTCTGGGCCTACAAAGAGCTCTTCTTCATCCATGGCATCAACAGGGCAAACACGTGATATTATTTGTCGACGTTGCAAGGGTGGAGGTCATTATGCGAGAGAACGCCCATCTAAGCGTGTGATGATTGTTACTGAGGATGGTGGGTATGAGTCCGCTAGTGACTATGATGAGGAGACTTTGGCTCTTATTACACATGAAGAACACGATGGAGATGATTCTGATCATGAGACGCAATACATGGCTGCTGAAGATACAGACAGGTATGAATGTTTAGTTGCTCAACGTGTTTTGAGTGTGTAGGTTACACAAGCTAAGAAAATCAGAGGCATAATTTGTTCCATACAAAGGGAGTTGTGAAGGAACGTTCTATTCAAGGCCATCATAGATGGAGGAGCTGCAACAACTTGGCTAGCATGGAGATGGTGGAAAAGCTATCTCTCACCACAAGACCACATCCACATCCTTATTACATCCAATGGTTCAACAACAGCGGCAAGGTTAAGGTAACACGCATGTTCGTGTGCATTTTAGTATCTCTACATATGCTGATTATGTTGATTGTGATGTGGTACCTATGTAAGCATGTTCCTTATTACTTGGTAGACCATGGCAATTTGATAAAATTATGTACACCATGGTAGAAACAATCAGTATACTCTTGTTCATAAGGATAAAATATTACTTTGCTTCCTATGACTCTGATTCCATTTTGAAAGATGATATTAATAGAGCTAATAAAGCAAAACAGAGAAAAATAAGAGTGAAAATTAGATTGTGGCAAAAGAATTTGAGCAACAAATGAAGCCTAATAATAAACCATCTAGTGTTGCTTCTTAAATTAAATTGAAAAGTGCATGTTTACTTGCCACCAAATCTGATATTGATGAGCTAGATTCTAGCAAATCTGTTTGCTATGCTTTTGTGTGCAAAGAGGCATTATTTTCATTCGAGGACGTGCCTTCCTCTTTGCCCCTGCTGTCACTAACATTTTGCAGGAGTTCACGACGCCTTCCCACAAGACGTGCCACCGGATTACCACCTATTCGAGGGATTGAGCATCAAATTGACTTAATTCCGGTGCATCGCTACCCAACCATGCACCATACCGTACCAATCCAGAGGAGACGAAGGAGATTATGCGTCAAGTATAGGCGTTTTGTGAGAGATTTTAGCACCATTGTTGCACCTCTCAATGAGCTTACAAAGAAGGATGTGCCTTTTGTTTGGGGTACCGCACAGGAAGAAGCCTTCACGGTATTGAAAGATAACTTGACACATGCTCCTTTACTCAAACTTCCTGACTTTAATAAGACTTTTGAGCTTGAATGTGATGCTAGTGGAATTGGATTAGGAGGTGTGTTATTACAAGATGGCAAACCTGCTGCATACTTTTCTGAAAAATTGAGTGGGCCTAATCTGAACTTTTCTACTTATGATAAGGAATTATATGCTCTTGTTCGGACTTTAGAGACATGGCAACATTATGTATGGCCCAAAGAATTTGTTATACATTCTGATCATGAATCTTTGAAACATATTAGAAGTCAAGCTAAACTGAATCATAGACATGCTAAATGGGTTGAATTCATTGAGAGTTTCCCTTATGTCATTAAACACAAGAAGGGTAAAGAAAATGTTATTGCTGATGCTTTGTCTCGTCGCTATACTATGCTTTCACAACTTGACTTCAAAATATTTGGTTTGGAGACCATCAAAGATCAATATGTGCATGATGCTGATTTTAAAGATGTAATGCAGAATTGTAAAGAAGGAAGAACATGGAACAAGTTCGTTATTAATGATGGTTTTGTGTTCCGTGCTAACAAGTGATAGAGGCGAGGGTCCCGATCTTTCGATGAGATAATAACTATCGATTTGGTGGAGTCGACTTTGACGATCCGACTACAAACGTGCACGACGTTGCGCCTTAGCAATCGCTAAACCAATCTCCTTAGGTTACTGACGATGCCGGAAGCACGATAAGCCTGACCACGAAGGTCTATTCCTGCAAGCAATCGAAGAACGAGCAAGAATATGATAAAGCAATCTGAATATTGCGAATATATATGAACTATTGATAATGGTGGGGATCCGTAAGCGGTCTTGGTCTGGTCGTTGGACACAAACGAAGTACACGAAGTTGTAATGGCTAACTTTTAACTAAACAAATCCCAAGGAAAAAGCTACTAGGTGGATCTACTTATATAGGAGCAAGGGGTGGCGGCCAAAGAGGTGGGAGGACGTCCCAAGGCAGCCTAAAACTAACCCTAGGTCGTACAAGGCCAATGGGCCCAAGTGGAGGTGACGTAACACCATTGGACTTGTAGTTTGACTTGGATTCTGCTGCAGCACCAGATTGTTTTGTCCATAACTCAACGCTCCGGATGAATTTGAAGGTGAATTCAGTTGGGTTGGAAAGTGCACGTAAATCTACTTTCCAACAAAAACAATCATCCAATTTGGAGTTCGGATGAAAAGTTATTGACGTTTTGAGTCGTATGTCTGCATGCTCAATCTGAGTCCGTAACGTGAGAGACTTGGACTCTATCTTCTCTTGGGCCAAAAGTGACGTGAGAGAACTTTTGAACAGCAAGTAAATTCCTCTTTCTCCCTTATCTTCATATGTGGATTGTACAAATGTCCCATACACCTGCAATTAGACATGGCATAAAAGTTTGTGAAGTATTTTGTCCCGATGACATAAATAAATTATTGCATAGTTTGCATTAGAAATCACCTCACAAATATACATGTATGCAATATTTTTGGTCGTATCCAAGGTAGTCATGTCCTCATCATCCTTCCCTTCTTGAAAACAAAGCCGTCCTCGGCGTTGCTTAGTCTGAAATGTGGCTAACAAAAGAGACAAGGTGTACATGTTGTATATGTATATGTCATCCATTTGTACTTCCCTTGATTTTTGCACATATGACAGATGAATAGATGAGTAACTTGCATAGTTCATAAAATCTAAAGCCAAAACATTATCACAAGAAGTAGAAGGCATGAAAATATTGCAACTCAGTTTCCACATATAAGTGAAGCTCTTATTCATTTCAAAAGATTGACAATGTTCATCATTAAACCATCCCAACATTGGTGAATAAACCTTACTTGCATCAAGTTTACATGCTACAACATGCTTAAATAAGCAAATATGCAATAAGTTATTCGACACAGAATCATCACCAAGATTAGAGGTCATATCAAAATGATTAAACATTCATTCTTTTGCATCAACAGTTAATTCAATGGGTGCACTCAAAATTGTTGGTATTTCAGTTGTTTGATCACATGATGCATTCATGATAGTATCAAGATTCTCTAAAATAGGTGATGTGCTCAAATCACCAGGTAACTGATGCGGAGCATCCCACGTTCATCCCCATGTACACTCCGACTACTCTCCAAACCCCAAGTGGACATATGACGAGACCTCGAATATACGCCATTGGACACAAGGTGAACTCGCTCCTCTCCGGACCTTCACTTTCCACATGTGAGACATGGTTACTACCTCAAATATGTGTGCTATACATGACCAGGAACAAGGAGGAATACCATGGACGAGCTAGCAAGGACGCCAAGTACAAGGACCAAGAGAAGGAGCTGCCGAAGAAGCTCCAGCGAGCGGACGTCCGGACGACACCGGACGACCGGCCTCTCATAGCGAAGCGGACGTCTGCCCTTGGCGGACGATCGGCGCTCAAGACCCAGCCAACGCAGGCCCCAACGAGCGGACGTCCGGCACGCACCGGACGACCGGCCATACCTCCCAGCGAGCGGACGACCAGCCCCACCGGACGACCGGTGCCACAACACCCGAGCCGAATTAGCGGAAGTTCAGAGACTACCGGACGTCCGGACGCCCACGAGCCACCGGACGACCGGCCCCCAGCGGACGTCCGCACTGCTCACAAGACATGTTGTTCAGGCCCGAGGCCCATGTATCCTCTCTCTCACTTACCCCTTCGTGGACATAGACTATAAATACTCCTCCACCTCCTCCTAGTTAGGGTAGCGTTGATTTAGCTCATTGTTAGATAGAGCTTCGCTCATCCATACCAGATCTACTCCACGAGAGAGACCGCGGCCCCACTAGTGGACTCTCTTGACTTTGATTGCCCCCATGATGTTGACCCACCTATTCCCATGCTTCATGCTAGTGAAACTTATTCATGCCTTGACTTACCTATTTATGATGAATATGATGATGAGCATGTTGAGTTGCCTAGTTGTGATGCTATGCTTCATAGGACATCATGTGAAAATTCTATTGGTCACTTCATGTTTGACAATCCATTGAACTTGTCATATGCTATGAGTGAGATCTCCCATATTGCATCATTTCAATCTCAACATAGTAACTATGCATGCCCCATTAAAATCAATCCCATTTGCACTTATGGCATAGATGACTAGATGATGGTCATTGGCTTTTGTTTTCATGTGATGATATTGCCATGCTTCCTTTACATGATTTATAATTCATCTACTATGTCATGCCATGATCACATTGAACCAAATATGCTTTGTTTTGGATGTTGTCAATATTCTCCACGTGATGTTTCCATTAATGCTCATGAGGAGACCCCCATAGTTTCCTCATGCATATTAGGAGATTTTGATTCATCCCATCCTTTGCATGATTTCCATGATTGCTTGAACCATATGCATTCCATGAATAACAATGTTCTAGATATTGCTCATGATGCATCACACAATTTGAGTCTCCATTATGCTATACATAACAAAAAACCTATCATGATGGATGACATATTTGTATATCACGCATCTCATTTATTTGAGCATTGGATATTTTGTGCTAACCGACACATGCATGTGCGCATCATGATGGATGATGTGTACATCTACCACGCACACACAATTTTCCCTTTGTCTTTGTTTTGTGTAGGTACTCACGTATACTCGTCAACTTCTCAATCCCATGAGTTGACGAAACGAGCTCTTGAGAGCAACGATGACTTGGGATCACGTGGACTTTCATTCCCACTGTAACATCCCAAATTTTCAATTTGGAATGTTATACATTAAGTCATCATGCATATCATATTTTCTCGCATTTTTTCGATCCTAGAAAATTTCACGCAACTCAAGGACCCTCGGAGAGAGTTGGAGATTTTATTATTTTCATATTTGGGTTTTCCCCAAATTTTGAAAATAGGATCATTTGGATTTATTTAATTATCTTCATTTTTTTCCTAGAAAAAAATAAGAGAGGGAATAATATGACTTTCCCAACATTTAGGAAAATGAAGATTTAATAAATAAATCAATTTTGGCTTTTGAAAGTTTATTTGCTTTAGGGAAAAAAATGAGTATTTTAAAAATATGCATTTTTGCCCCGTTTTAAAGTTCATTTTGTTGGACTCATTTTTAAGAGTCGGGGAAAATTAATTTTATTTAATTTGGAGTTTGTTTGGTTTTATTTTTAAATCCTTTAGTTTTATTTAAAAAAACACACATACGCGCCTGGGCCAAGGGCCCAGCCTGGCCCGCCGCCACCGGCCCAGCCCCCCCCCCTCAAGGCCTCCCGCTCGGGAGGAGTCCCGCCGCCCGCCGCCGCCGAGTCCGGCTCGGCCACGCCAGCGCCGCCGCGTGCCCCTTCCCCAAGACACCACCCTCCTCCTATTTATACCGAGCCCCCCTCTCTCCTCCTCACCTCACGCCGCCGCCTAACCCGAGCCGCCGCCGCCGCCAAGCCGCTGCCGCCGCCGCTGCCGCCTGCCGCCGTCGCCGTCGCCCGCCACGCCACCAAGCCAAGCCGCCGCCCCCGAGCCCGAGCCCCGCTGGCGATCAGGCCGAGGTAGCCACCTCGCCGCGCCACCCCGGTCCGGTTTTGTTTCCATAAACCGTTCCGGTTTTTCTTTCGTTATTCGGTTTTTAAAAAAAAAACCCTAGATTGGTTTATTTTTTTTCGGTTTTATTAACTAGTGAACGTTCACCAACCCGTTCGTTTTAATGAACGTGTTCGCCGGTTAGTTTCTGTTAACGAACATCCATCGTTTTAACCGTTCGTCGTTTTTCTTTTAATTGGATTTAATCCGTTATTTTCTGAATTCAATTTTCGATCCAATCTTCAAATCAGTTTATTTTCTCGCTCGTTTATCGGAATCAGGTGATTCAAACGCCTGGAGTTTCGTTTCGAAACCGCCGTTCCGACTAACCTACTTAAACAAAGTTTTGCTACTGTAAATTTTGACCTAGTTTCAAAATGCTAAAACAGAGTTGTTTTCTCTCGACTTTTGACTTTCGATGCTTTATTTGATTCGATTCTTTTGCAACCAGGGTTCTTAAGTTGAACTCTCTGGTTAGATCTTTTATTCGAGATTTCCCTGTGCATTAGATGAGTACTTATTGTATGCTTGTTGTTTGTCTCGTTAGATCACCCGAGTGCGCCGCTTGTTACTTCAATCTCTAGGTCTCATGGATCATCGCAAGGCAAGTAACACTTGATCATATTTTTCTACTACCCAGTTTTATGCATTAGATCAATCCACAAACACTTGCATGTTTAGGATCAACTGAAATTGTGGGATGGGAAGTAGATTGAGGTAGTACCTATTACCTGTTTTACTTATGAAACCTTGGGAGTTACTTCTACGCTTGCTTATTATGCTATGCTATGCCGATGAGACGTGGATTGGGTGAGTGAATATCCATGACAGATGTGAGATTGTTAATTAATGGTTTATCTAAGGTGGCAACCTAAACACACATCTGGGTGGATTGAGGCACCTGGTTTCTATCAGACTTGCCTGTATTTCTTGGACCGCCACCCGTGCTCTAAGGGATCATGAGATTATTTAAACTAGAAACTTCCGTGTGCAGCCACAAGCCAATATGGGCTCGCATAGTTGAGTAAGTTGTGCGAACTCTTACGGGTAGGCTAGCTGATGTAGGGGATGTAGGTTGGTACGGTCTACCCACATGTAAGGTGCTAGTGCTTCGAAAGATCGTGTCTCGGTCATCCGCTTCTCAAACACCATGTAGTGCGAGAACCAAGCGGAGGCGATCGAGTCTTGTGGGGAAAAGTGCAAAACCTCTGCAGAGTGTATAAACTAATCATGATTAGCCGTGTCCCCGGTTATGGACGCCTTGAGTATCTAGTATTTGAATATCATGTGAATCTCAACATGTTACTCTAAATAATGTTATTGGGTTTTGATAAGTACTTTTTTAATTGGGATTGAGGATGCTGTCAACCATTCTCAATGTTTAACAACCACCATGATAGTTAAATAAAATTATTCCTTTGTTGTAGGGAAAATTAGCTTTATGCAAAACTCAGAATCAGAGAGCTTTACCACCAGCCATATATGCATGTAGTATAGGCTTATTCCTTCATTATTCTCTATGTGTTACATTGCCAAGATATTCCATGTCTTGATTGTTTTGGCTGCAACTTTCATGTTGCGATTTTTGACGAATTTAGTAAGGTGTTAGGTCGTGGTTCTATACTCGATGATGTTACTGGAGTTGATGGACTCACTTATCTTCTAAGCCTTCCACCGTTATCGTTATTAGATGGCCTTAAGCCATATTATTGTAATAAGTTCCCTTGTGGACAACGTTGTAATAAGTGTGTGATTGCTACTCTGCTATAAATCCTTCAAGCTTGTGTGGTGTCAAGATTATCGATCCAGGATGACACTAAGCACAGAGACTTGATCCATTCGGGTCTGGTCGCTACAGAGATGGTATCAGAGCACACGCTGACTGTAGGACACGACCACTAAGCTAAAGCCATAGATCACTACTCTCTTCCCATTTTCTAACTCCTCATCTTTTCTACTCTTTAGGATGACGGACTTGAAGATCAAGTACGCCCAACCAGATGAAGGCACACCTTTTGGGTTTCACTTGAAGGAAGTCACCAAGTACGAACATTGACTACCAAGTTTCACCGGACTTTCAACGCCACTCTGCTCAAGAGGAGCGCTGAAGATTCAAGCTCATGTTCCGGAAGGACATTCGCCCCAATCACCAAGCCTATAGATAGTGTTTTGATTGCACCAACTTGGAGTCAGGAAAGAGCATGGCAGCCCATATCACCATGGGACGATTGGAGAAGTTTATCAAGAAGACCTCAAGGACACTATCTACCAGATTTATGGACGCCGAGATGAACAATGGGACATAGTCAGCACCAAGAAGGATAGATCCATTGCAGCATTCATCCAGGAGTTAAACCAGCACATTCGACGCCAGGAGAACCAGATGTGCAATGATATGTTGGAGTTGCGAGAATGCAAAGGAAGGATCATCGAACTTGAAGAGGAATTAAAGACTACACGCAAGGACTACATGGACGAGATCGCAGCTCCGCAAGACACAATAACGATCTTAAGTACGAGATCAAGAACTCAAGAAGAAATTAGCGCCAAGAATGAAGACAAGTACGTCGGCTGTCCAAGCAACTACATCATCATCGGCGACACCGATTCGGATCCAAGTGAACCCGACTTTGAAGACGAAGTGGAGCAGACATCATGGAGTCTTCCACCGTTCAAATTAGTAGAAGTCCCCACATATTAGTAGTATTACCTCCATGTAAACATTATAGTACACGCACTTTTGCGATAGTTAGATCGTTGTAAGCTTTTTGTTTGATTGAATGAAGTGATTTTGTGTGCATTTGCTCATGTGCATTTGGGTAGTGATTCTCTTTAGACCTCATTTCTATTCTTAAATTCTCGTCTTTTCTAAACCATCATATGCCTCCGAGACGTGACCCCGGGT
Organism: Aegilops longissima; assembly: GCA_021605205.1. Taxonomy (NCBI): domain Eukaryota; kingdom Viridiplantae; phylum Streptophyta; class Magnoliopsida; order Poales; family Poaceae; genus Aegilops; species Aegilops longissima. The sequence continues at coordinate 238,737,440 of CM038676.1, read as the reverse complement.
TTGTTTTCCCGCCAGAGATCACCCAATTGATTCAGCAGCAGAACACCTTGATTCAAACATTGGTGCGAACCAGGCAACAACAACAACAACAACCCACCACCACCACCACCAGCGGATCACTTGACTCGCTTCTTAGACTGAATCCGCGGTGTATTCCAAAGAGCACCGAGCCGATTGTAGCGGATGATTGGCTCCGCAAGATAGGAAGGAGTTGACCATCGCAGGATGCACAGATGGAGAAAGAGTGAAGTTTGCAGCACACCAGCTTGAAGGACCCGCAGCAGCATGGTGGGAAAATTTTACAGCCACTTACCAGAGACACCGCCACATGGGATCAGTTTCAACAAGCTTTCCGACCGCCCATGTTTCAGCAGGAGCTATGGCCATGAAGAAGCGTGAGTTTCGCAACTTACGCCAAGGAGGAAGGACTGTTGGCAAGATGTGGATGATTTTAGTAAGTTAGCACGTTATGCCCCGGATAGCGACGCTACTGGATCTGCTAAGCAGGAGAAGTTTCTAGAAGGACTGAATGATGAGTTCAGATGCCGTTGATGGTAGCAAGTTTCAATAACTACCAGGAGTTGGTAGACCGAGCCCTCATGATTGAAGGAAAGCAGCAGCAAATTGAGAACCGCAAGAGGAAGTATGGACAGGGAAAGTATAACTCGAGCCCAAGCAGAAGCCTCGTTATACCCTAAATCAGAATTCAGTTTCAGATACCCATGGAGGAGGTAATTCGCACAACCATAATGGCACCAAGAATGGGAACGGAATGGAGGAAGCAATGGACAGAATCGCACCAACCCGTCAACACCATCCAAGGTAGACTGAGTCACATTACTTGCTTTAAGTGCCGCAAGACTGGGCATTATGCAAATGGTCGTCCGAAGGCCGAACGGAAATGGCAATGGAAGCTCGAAAGAAGCCCAACCCTTTCAACAGGGGATGTGAACCACATTGATGTGGAGGAGGTTGAAGATCAGCCGATGCGAAGAATCGGTAAGTTTTTGGTTAAGTCATTTACTGCAGTTGTTCTTTTCGATCTTGGTGCATCGCATTCATACATATCAAGGGATTTGTGGATAAGTACAAATTACCAACCCAAGCCCTTAGGTCACCCATGCTAGTAACCTCCCCGAGCAGAATACATGGCTAGTAAATGGTGTGATCGACCGCCATTGAGGATTGGACACTATGTTTTCCCTCGGACCTAATAGTTCGGAATCCCAAGGATTGATGTGATATTAGGTATGGATTGGTTATCAAAGTATGGAGGGAACATTGATTGCTCCACTAGGTCAATTTTGCTCACCACACCAGAAGGAAGAAGGATCAAGTATGTATCACGGCACGAGCCGAGGAGAGCGCAAGTAAATTGCTTATCAGGAGTGGTGCAGGAAGAAGTACCAGTGGTGAAGGATTTTCCTGATGTATTTCCGGAAGAATTGCCAGGAATGCCACCGGATAGAGACATTGAGTTTTTGATTGAGCTGTTGCCAGGAACAGGCCCGATATCGAAGCGACCGTACAGGATGCCCGCACAGGATTTGGCGGAAATCAAGAAGCAGATTAAGGAACTATTGGATAAAGGTTTTATACGCCCAAGTTCTTCACCTTGGGGGTCACCCGTACTGTTAGTGGAGAAGAAAGATGGATCGTTAAGGATGGTTGTTGATTATCGTGGATTGAATGAAGTAACAATCAAGAACAAGTACCCACTACCAATGATAAATGATCTGTTTGATCGTTTGCAAGGAGCTAAAGTGTTTTCCAAGATCGATTTACGATCAGGGTACCATCAGTTGAAGATTCGGGAGCAGGACATACCTAAGACAGCGTTTACCACGAGATATGGACTGTATGAGTATACCGTTATGTCATTTGGACTGACTAACGCACCAGCCTATTTCATGAACCTGATGAACAAAGTGTTTATGGAGTTTTTGGATAAGTTCGTCGTGGTGTTCATTGATGATATTTTGATTTTCTCAAGAATGAAGAGGAACACAAGGAACATTTACGGTTGGTTTTGGAGAAACCGAGGAACACCAGTTATATGCCAAGTTCAGCAAATGTGAGTTTTGCTAAAGGAAGTTGGATTTCTTGGACATGTTATATCCGGAGAAGGAATAGCAGTTGACCCCACAAAGGTTGAAACCAGAACCAAATGGGAAGCACCAACGACAGTTGGAGAGATTCGAGTTTCCTTGGACTCGCAGGATACTACCAAGATTCATTGAGAATTTCTCAAGGATTGCAAAGCCTATGACAGAATTGTTGAAGAAGGATAACAAATTCATATGGACTGAGGACTGCGAGGCAAGTTTTCAGGAGTTGAAGAAAAGATTGGTTACCTCACCGGTTTTAATATTGCGGATCGACCAAGGATTATGAGGTGTATTGTGACGCTTCACGCCGAGGACTTGGAGCAGTGCTTATGCAGGAAGGAAGAGTTGTTTCAGTATGCTTCACGACAACTTAAGCCTCACGAGTTAAATTATGCCACACATGATTTGGAGTTAGCAGCCACAGCATGCCTTAAAGACATGGAGACATTTTCTCATTGGAAATCATTGTGAAGTATACATGGATCACAAGAGTTTGAAGTACATCTTCACCCAGAAGGAATTAAATCTCAGACAGAGGAGATGGTTAGAGCTTATCAAGGATTATGATATGAGATTGCATTATCACCCGGAAAGGCTAACGTTGTAGCAGCAGCGCATTGAGCCGTAAGAGCCACGTCAATACCCTAATGATGGGAGGAATACCCAATGAGTTAGCCGAGAACCTTCGAGAGCTATGTTTGGAAATAGTTCCAGAGGCTATGTAGCAGCATTGGAGATTCAATCTACATCGATGGACAAAATCGAGAAGCCCAAAAGGCAGATAAGGAAGTTGCCTCTATAAAGGAGAAAATGAGCAAAGGAAAAGCTAAAGGATTTCGTGAGGATGAGCACGATACCCTATGGTTTGAGGACCGTGTTTATGTGCCAAATAACCGGAGATCGGAAGTTGATTTTGCAAGAAGCTCATGATTCACCCTATTCGATTCACCCAGGAAATACCAAGATGTATTTGGATTTGAAGAATACTTTCTGGTGGACCGGAATGAAGAAGGATATTGCGGAGTATGTAGCAGTTTGCGATGTATGTCAGAGAGTAAAGGCAGAACATCAGAAGCCAGCAGGATTGTTACAACCATTGCCGATACCCGAATGGAAGTGGGATAAATTAGGCATGGATTTCATCACAGGTTTGCCAAAGACTCGTTCAGGCTATGACTCGATTTGGGTTATAGTCGACCGCTTGACGAAGGTAGCTCATTTCATTCCAGTCAAGACTACCTATAGCAGTGCTAAATTGGCAAAGATATACATGACCAGAATTGTGTGTTTACACGGAGTTCGAGGAGTATCGATCGGATAGAGGAACCCAATTTACCTCAAAGTTTTGGAACCGGTTGCACGAAACATTGGGAACCAGGTTGAATTCAAGACAGCTTTCCACCCTGAACCGATGGACAGCCCGAGAGAGTCAATCAGATTTTGGAGGATATGCCGAGAGCATGTGCACTAGATTATGGATCTAGTTGGGATGATAATTTGCCGATGCAGAATTTTCTTATAACAACAGTTACCAAACCAGCTTGAAGATGGCACCTTCGAGGCTCAGATGGAAGGAGATGCAGGACACCGTTGTCATGGGACGAAACTGGAGATCGTCAATTGTTTGGACCAGATGTGATTAAGGAGTCTGAGCAGAAGGTTAAATTGATTCGAGATAGGCTCAAGGTAGCCCAGTCTAGACAGAAGAGCTACGCGGATTCAAAGCGCAAAGCGATTGAATATGAAGTTGGAGACAGAGTATATCTTAGAGTATCCCCGCTTCGAGGAGTTACGCGTTTTGGAGTTAAAGGAAAATTAGCACCACGTTTCGTTGGACCGTATAAGATTTTGCAACGCATGGGAGAAGTTGCTTATAAGCTGGAATTACCAGAGGGACTGTCAGGAGTTCATGACGTATTCCATGTTTCTCAGCTGAAGAAATTTCATTCCGAGATAGCAGAGATACCGTTAAGAGACACAGTGCCACTGGAAGCAATTCAGTTGAAGGATGATTTAACATATGAGGAAAAACTAGTCAAGATTCTCGATTATGCCAGCAGAGTTACTCGCAGCAAGGTTATCAAGTTTTGCAAGGTTCAATGGAGCCACCACATCAAGATGAAGCCACAGGAAAGAGAGGAAGATTTGCTCAAGGACCACCTCACCTATTTTCTAGTTAACCCGAATCTCGAGGGCTAGATTCATCTTAAGGGTAGGTTTGTAACATCCCAAATTTTCAATTTGGAATGTTATACATTAAGTCATCATGCATATCATATTTTCTCGCATTTTTCCGATCCTAGAAAATTTCACGCAACTCAAGGACCCTCGGAGAGAGTTGAGATTTTATTATTTTCATATTTGGGTTTTCCCCAAATTTTGAAAATAGGATCATTTGGATTTATTTAATTATCTTCATTTTTTTTCCTATAAAAAAAATAAGAGAGGGAACAATATGACTTTCCCAACATTTAGGAAAATGAAGATTTAATAAATAAATCAATTTTGGCTTTTGAAAGTTTATTTGCTTTAGGGAAAAAATGAGTATTTTAAAATATGCATTTTTGCCCTGTTTTAAAGTTCATTTTGTTCGACTCATTTTTAAGAGTCGGAAAATTAATTTTATTTAATTTGGAGTTTGTTTGGTTTTATTTTTAAATAGTTTCGTTTTATTTATAAAAAACGCGCGCCTCGCCAGAGGCTAAGGGCCCACTGACGCCCACCGCCCTGCCCAGCCACCCCCTCCTCGCGCTCCTCGCTCGGAGGAGTCCCGCCCGCCGCCGAAGTCCGGCTCGGCCACGCCGCCGCGCCGCCGTGCCCCCTTCCCAAGGCACCACCCTCCTCCTATTTATACCGAGCCCCCCCTCTCCTCCTCACCCCGCCGCCGCCTAACCCGAGCCGCCCTTGCCTTGAAGGCCGAAGCCGCCGCCGCCTGCCGTCGCGAGCCGCCGCCCGTCGCCGTCGCCGCCACCCTTGAAGCCCGGCCGCCGCCGGAGCCCGAGCCCGCTGGCGATCACACGGAGGTAGCCACCTCGCCGCGCCACCCCGGTCCGGTTTTTTTTCCAAAAAACCGTTCCGGTTTTTCTTTCGTTATTCGGTTTTTAAAAAAACCCTAGATTGGTTTATTTTTTTTCGGTTTTATTAACTAGTGAACGTTCACCGACCCGTTCGTTTTAATGAACGTGTTCGCCGGTTAGTTTCTGTTAACGAACATCCGTCGTTTTAACCGTTCGTCGTTTTTCTTTTAATCGGATTTAATCCGTTATTTTCCGAATTCAAATTCCGATCCAATCTTCAAATCAGTTTATTTTCTCGCTCGTTTATCGGAATCAGGTGATTCAAACGCCTGGAGTTTCGTTTCGAAACCGCCGTTCCGACTAACCTACTTAAACAAAGTTTTGCTACTATAAATTTTGACCTAGTTTCAAATTGCTAAAACCGAGTTGTTTTCTCTCGACTTTCGACTTTCGATGCTTTATTTGATACTATTCTTTTGCAACCAGGGTTCTTAAGTTGAACTCTCTGGTTAGATCTTTTATTCAAGATTTCCCTGTGCATTAGATGAGTACTTATTGTATGCTTGTTGTTTGTCTGCGTTAGATCACCGGAGCGCCGCTTGTTACTTCAATCTCTAGGTCTCATGGATCATCGCAAGGCAAGTAACACTTGATCATATTTTTCTACTACCCAGTTTTATGCATTAGATCAATCCACAAACACTTGCATGTTTAGGATCAACTGAAATTGTGGGATGGGAAGTAGATTGAGGTAGTACCTATTACTTGTTTTACTTATGAAACCTTGGGAGTTACTTCTACGTTTGCTTATTATGCTATGCTATGCCAGTAGACGTGGATTGGGTGAGTGAATATCCATGACAGATGTGAGATTGTTAATTAATGGTTTATCTAAGGTGGCAACCTAAACACACATCTGGGTGGATTGAGGCACCTGGTTTCTATCAGACTTGTCTCAGATTTCTTGGACCGCCACCTGTGCTCTAAGGGATCATGAGATTATTTAAACTAGAAACTTCCGTGTGCAGCCACAAGCCAATATGGGCTCTGGCATAGTTGAGTAAGTTGTGCGACCTCTTACGGGTAGGCTAGCTGATGTAGGGGATGTAGGTTGGTACGGTCTACCCACATGTAAGGTGCTAGTGCTTCTGAAAGACTGTGTCTTGGTCATCCGTTTCTCAAACACCATGTAGTGCGAGAACCAAGCGGAGGCGATCGAGTCTTGTGGGGAAAAGTGCGCAAACCTCTGCAGAGTGTATAAACTAATCATGATTAGCCGTGTCCCCGGTTATGGACGTCTTGAGTATCTAGTATTTGAATATCATGTGAATCTCAACATGTTACTCTAAATAATGTTATTGGGTTTTGATAAGTAATTTTTTTAATTGGGATTGAGGATGCTGTCAACCACTCTCAATGTTTAACAACCACCATGATAGTTAAATAAAATTATTCCTTTGTTGTAGGGAAAAATTAGCTTTATGCAAAATCAGAATCAGAGAGCTCTACCACCAGCCATATATGCATGTAGTATAGGCTTATTCCTTCATTATTCTCTATGTGTTACATTGCCAAGATATTCCATGTGTTGACCCGTTGAGCTGCAACTTTCATGTTGCAGACTTTTCGAACGACGCATTTAGTAAGGTGTTAGGTCGTGGTTCTATACTCGTGATGTTACTGGAGTTGATGGACTCACTTATCTTCTAAGCCTTCCGCTGTTATCGTTATTAGATGGCCTTAAGCCATATTATTGTAATAAGTTCCCTTGTGGACAACGTTGTAATAAGTGTGTGATTGCTACTCTGCTATAAATCCTTCGAAGTACTGTGTGGTGTCAGCATTACTGATCCAGGGATGACACTGAGCACAGATACTTGATCCATTCGGATCTGGTCGCTACACCCACCATTCCTTTTGCGCAAGGACTACGCGCATCTCTTCTACTTGGCTCTCACACGGCTATGGGCTATTTACCACTTGCCACCTTATGCTCATTTTACCGTGTTCACTTGGCATGTTATGCTTGCTTCTATGCCTTTGCCATGCACTTGTGACCCTTGCTTGCATCTACCCATGATTCACCATTATGCTACTCCTATGTGTATTTGCATGCTTGGTGGAGATCCTAGTAGCTATTGTCATGATTTCTTTGTGCCCCATGCTATTGATGCTTGTTGTGTTGGGAGAGTCATGATGACCCATTACTATTTACATATGGCTCCTCACCAATACATTCATGCTATTGTCCTCATATCTTGCTTTCATGTTTGTGCTATGGCATGTGATTTACTCATGCCCACTATTTGCACACGTGACATGCTTGCCATGATTCCTTCTAGTATGTTGCATCTTCGCACTACTAGCTTGCTTGAATTGATCGCTATGATTACTTGCTATGTTGCATCACCCATGTTCCACTATCACTTGCTTTCTTGGGTTGATGACATATATGTTCATGCCTCTCACATGATATATCTTGTTCATTGTCGCTTGCCTCCTATAGTTGCCTCTATGCTTCATGATCTTGGAGACTTTGACAACTCACTTGTGATGCATGCTTGTTTACTTGAGCCTATTGTATTTGGTTGTTCTCGCATCATATGCCTCCATACTATGAAATGCTCCCTTGTACTTTCTTATGATGAGCATGATGCATACACTTGTTGGGTATCTTACCACACGAATGATAGGTTTTGCACTTCCGCCAACCTCATTTGTTTTTCCGAGTGTTTGTCATGTTCTTTCATTTTGAAGGATTCACAAGGCAGTAACATCACGAGACAACTTGCTTATGTGAAGGCATACAAGATGCGCAACTCCATCATCCTTGAGAACCTCCTAAAGGTGACCTCCTTTCCTTTGAGCCATCCTCAAATACGCATATTGGATGGGTCACTCTTTCATTGTTGTTTCCTTCTTGTTGTCTACATGATACATCTCGTGAACGGAGGAGTGACATTGGAGATTGGCTACATGGACCTTCACATTGAGGAGCGCTCGCACTTATTGGATGCACCTTCGGAACTCCACTCATGCCTCGACATCGAGCTTTGGTACACCAACACCTCCATATTTGTTGATTGTGCACATACATGTCATGCTCGATGGACATATCATACTCACCACAAATTTGCACCCTATGCATGGATTGACACACATTATGATTGTCTTGTTGCACCTCTTCCCATGTCATCCATGATATATGAACTTGCGCATTTTCTTAGCAAATTTGTTGTGATCTTTCTTGATGGCATCTTCATACATAATGATCACATTTCCTATCATCAATTGCATGATAACATAATCATGTTGAGCATCCATTGCCATATTCATGCTATTGATAAACCGTCTCACTATGACATCATTTTGCATCGTGGTGGCATTCATCATATTCACAACACATTTGTGTGCACAATGATTGCATTTCCACCCATGAATGCTTTGCGCCTCATTCTAGATCATCTTGATAAGCTTCATGCGCTTTGTCACGACCAATCTTGCCGCACGGACTCATTCTTACATGATGGACACTTTGTGTGCGCTAACCATTGTATTTCCGAGTGTTGCTTGTGTTTGCTCTTTTTGCATGTCTATCACTCCGGCGACACCTTGGACTACTTGGATTGCGCCATGTCTTCAACTCCGTCCAACTACAAGTTCGTCCCCGACAACCGTTTCCATGGTGATGAGGATCATGATCCGAGGTCGGATCTTTCCCAAGGGAGGGGAGATGATGCGGAGCATCCCACGTTCATCCCCATGTACACTCCGACTACTCTCCAAACCCCAAGTGGACATATGACGAGACCTCGAATATACGCCATTAGACACAAGGTGAACTCGCTCCTCTGCGAACCTTCACTTTCCACATGTGAGACATGGTTACTACCTCAAATATGTGTGCTATACATGACCAGGAATAAGGAGGAAGACCATGGACGAGCTAGCGAGGACGCCAAGTACAAGGACCAAGAGAAGGAGCTGCCGAAGAAGCTCCAGCGAGCGGACGTCCGGATGACACCGGACGACCGACCTCTCACAGAGAGCGGACGTCCGGCCCTTGGCGGACGACTGGCGCCTGAAGACCCAGCCAACGCAGGCACCAGCGAGCGGACGTCCGGCCCGCACCGGACGACCGGCCATACCTCCCAGCGAGCGGACGACCGGCCCCACCGGACGACCGGTGCCACAACACCCGAGCCGAATTAGCGGAAGTCCGGAGACTACCGGACGTCCGGACGCCCATGAGCCACCGGACGACCGGCCCCCAGCGGACGTCCGGTACCTGTCTGCGCACAGTGTTCGGGCCCGAGGCCCATGTATCCTCTCTCTCACTTACCCCTTCGTGGACATAGACTATAAATACTCCTCCACCTCCTCCTAGTTAGGGTAGCGTTGATTTAGCTCATTGTTAGATAGAGCTTCGCTCATCCATACCGGATCTACTCCACGAGAGAGACCGCGACCCCTCTTCGGAGAAGATCCACCTTGGATTCAAGACCCCCTCTTGGGTGGCCCCCGTCAAGACCTCCTCACGGAGAAGAACGGCTACCGTTTGTATCGTCCTTTGTTGACCTTGAATCATGTATCTCCCTTTGTGTTCATTGATCTAGCACATGTGTGATTGATCTTGTTGGTTTGAGTGATTCTCTTGTGTTTTCCGCGTGATTTCCCTCATGTTCTTCTGCTCGTTCTTCGTGTTCCTAGTAGGGATCCTCTCCAAACGTGAAAGATCGTCCACATAGGGTTCCGCCCTACATCAGTAACTCAACACATGATGCATTCAAGTTAACTAGGGATGCATCATTCTCATGTGAAGTTATATCATTAATACCTTTACTATTACCTTGTCGCAAAGACGTAGCTGATGTAGGTGCAGGCGTTGACAATGCACCATACACTTGAGATGATGTCGCGCCACAACTGGGTGGGGCTGCTCTAGTAGGTGCAACGGTGGAGGAACCAACCGGCGGTGGTGAGCATGAACTGGAATAGTAGTTGTTGTAGTCACCCAATGCATCCTCCCAGATCTGTCTCTCAAAGGTACAAGCGAACATACATACCAAGAATGCAACGAGGAATATAGTGAAATCTTGGGACGGATATCATGGTTCAAACCACCAAAAAATCTATTCATTGTATCATCCTCAGATTCTTCTATGTCACAATGATGCATATAAGATTTGAACTCTTGGTAGTAAGCATGAACAGTGTTACTGCCTTGTTTTAATTGTTGTCTCATTACAGCTTTCAAAACTTTCCAAGTTGTGGGTTGGTTATCAATGTTTTTCTTACAATGTACACTCCACCAAACAGAAGCAAAACCAGTAAATGCTCCAGTGGTAGCTCGTACTCTCTCAAGTTCAGAAAAATCATGGTGACTAAAAACTTCTTCTAATTCAAGCTCCCAAACTAGATAAATAGCAGGATTAAATCTACCCTCAAATGATGGTAAAGACATAACCTGACCATATGCTTGTGTGTGTTGTCCCAACTCTTGTGATGGTGAAGATGTGTCCGTTTTCCAAGAACTTCTATCTCCGGAACCTGTCATGATTAGTAGAAACAAGAAACAAAATTCGAGAATAATGTTCCTATGAACTACTAGGATGTGGTTGTAAAGTGCTCGCAGTAAAGCAAATATCAATATCTTACAAGTTCTTACCATGCGGCAGGTGGTGACAGGCAACCAGCGGTGTCAAGTAACTCTGAAGATTGTGTAAAGCGATTGCCAGGGAACGTACGTATACACGGTGTAGAAATATGTGGAGCTGGGTTGGCTATATATGGTAGCAAAAAATTAGCAATAATCAATTCAAAGATGCAATGTTGAATAAACGCTCTGATACCACTTGATAGAGGCGAGGGTCCCGATCTTTCGATGAGATAATAACTATCGATTTGATGGAGTCGACTTTGACGATCCGACTACAAACATGCACAACGTTGCGCCTTAGCAATCGCTAAACCAATCTCCTGAGGTTACTGACGATGCCGGAAGCACGATCAGTCTGACCACGAAGGTCTATTCCTGCAAGCAATCGAAGAAAAAGCAAGAATATGATAAAGCAATCTGAATATTGCGAATATATATGAAGTATTGATAATGGTGGGGATCCGTAAGCGGTCTTGGTCTGGTCGATGGACATAAACGAAGTACACGAAGTTGCAATGGCTAACTTTTAACTAAACAAATCCCAAGGAAAAAGCTACTAGATGGATCTACTTATACAGGAGCAAGGGGTGGCGGCCAAGGAGGTGGGAGGACATCCCAAGGCAGCCTAAAACTAACCCTAGGTCGTACAAGGCCAATAGGCCCAAGTGGTGGTGACGTAACACCATTGGACTTGTAGTTTGACTCGGATTCTGCTGCAGCATCAGATTGTTTCGTCCATAATTCAACGCTCCGGATGAATTTGAAGGTGAATCCAATTGTGATGCAGAGCATCCCACGTTCATCCCCATGTACACTCCGACTACTCTCCAAACTGATTTAGGGTGGAACCCTATAGCGTCGATCTTTCACGTTTGGAGTGGATCCTACGAGGAGACACGAAGAACGAGCGGAAGAACACGAGGAAATCACGGGGAGGAATGAGGGAAAACACTCAACCAACAAGGAATCGGTCACACAAATGCTAGATCAAAGAACACAAAGAGATACACGAGATCCAAAGTCAACAAAGGTAGAGGATACAAAGGAACCGTTCTTCTCCGCGAGGAGGGCTTGAATCCACAAGGGGATCTTCCCACGAGGGGGTCTTGAATCCGATAGGATCTTCTCTGAAGAGGCCGCGGTCTCTCACGAGGAGGAGATCCGATGGATGAGCGTAGATCTATCTCTAACTTGAGCTAAATCGACGCTAACCCTAACTAGGAGGAGGTGGAGGAGTATATATAGTCGTAGTACAAGTTGGGGATGAAGTGAAGGGGTACATGGGCCGGTGGCCCGTTACACTACGCGCAGGGGTGGCCGGATGTCCGGGCGACGGGCCGGATGTCCGGGGCTTCGGGACGGGCCGGATGTCCGGGCTGGGAGGCCGGATGTCCGGACTGGCGTGGGTCTTCCAGATCGTTCGGTGATGGAGGGCGGATTTCGGGCGAAGGGCGGATGTCCGGCTTCGTGAAGAGCCGGATGTCCGGGGCATGGTGCCGGATGTCCGGGTTGCGCTGGTCCTTTTCGGTGTTCTCTGGATAGCCGATGCCGGATTTCCGGGGCAAGGGCCGGATGTACGGGCTGGGCCGGATGTCCGGGCTGGGGTCGGATGTCCGGCCGTTGTAGCAGCTGGCTCTTCTTCCTTCTCCTTCCTTCGCTTGCGCGCACGTTTGGCCTTGGTCCTTGGGCTCTCCATGGTTTCCTCGGGTGTACCTGAGTATGCACAAGGTCTGCGCTTGAAGTAGCATCCATGTCTTACATGCGGAAATGGAAGATTCGGAAAGGAGCGAATTCACCTTAGGTCCAATGGCGTAGGCTCGAGTGTACATGGGGATGATCGTCGGATGCTCCGCATCATCTCCCCTCCCTTGGGAAAGATCCGACCTCGGATCGAAATCCTCATCACCATGGAAACGGTTGTCGTGGACGAACTTGTAATTTGACGGAGTGGAAGTCATGGCGCAATCCAAGTACTTGAAGATGTCGTCGGGATGGTAGACATGCAAAGAGAGCAAACACAAACGACACTCGGAAATACAATGGTTAGCGCACACAAAGTGTCCATCATGTAAGAATGAGTCCGTGAGGCAAGATTGTTCATGACAAAGCACATGAAGCTTAGCAAGATAATATGGAATGAGATGTAAAGCATTCATTGTGCACACAAATGTGTTGTAAATATGATCAATGCAACCACGGTGCAAAATGATGTCATAGTGAGACGGTCTATCAATAGCATGAATATGGCAATGGATGCTCAATATGATTAAGTTATCATGCAATTGATGGTAGGCAATATGATCACGATGTATGAATATGCCATCAAGAAAGATCACAACAAATTTGCTAAGAAAATGCACAAGCTCATATATCATGGATGACATGGGAATAGGTGCAACAAGACAATCATAATGTGTGTCAATCCATGCATAGGGTGCAAGCTTGTGGTGAGTATGATATGTCCATCGAGCATGACATGTATGAGCACAAACAACAAATATGGAGGTGGTGGTATACCCATGCTCGATGTCGTGGCATGAGTGGATTTCAAGGTGCATCCAATAAGTGCGAAGGCCTCAATGTGAAGGTCCATAGAGCCAATCTCTAATGTCGCTCCTCCATCCAATAGATGTAACATGTACACAACAAGAAGGAAACAACAATGAAAGAGTGACCCATCCAATATGTGTATTTGAGGATGGCTCAAAGGGAAGGAGGTCACCTTTAGGAGGTTCTCAAGGATGATGGAGTTGCGCATCTTGTATGCGTTCACATAACCAAGTTGTCTCATGATGTTACCGCCTTGTGAATTCTTCAAAATGAAAGAACATGACAAACACTCGGAAAAACAAATGAGGTTAGCGGAAATGCGAAACCTATCATTCGAGTGGTAAGATACCCAACAAGTGTATGCATCATGCTCATCATAAGAAATTACAAGGGAGCGTGTCATAGTATGGAGGCATATGATGCAAGAACATCCAAATACAAGAGGCTCAATCAAACAAGCATGCATCACAAGTAAAGTGTCAAAGTCTCCAAGATCAATAAGCATAGTATAGTTGCACTCAATACAAGTGGATGTGAAAGAGGCAACTAATGGACACAAGAGACAATGATCAAGATATATCATGTGAGAGGCATGAGCATATATGTCATCAACCCAAGAAAGCGAGTAAGAGTGGAACATGGGTGATGCAGCCAAGCAAGCAATCATAGCAATCAAGTAGCAAGCTAGTAGTGCGAAGATGCAACATACTAGGAGGAATCATGGCGAGCATGTCATTGGTGCCAATAGTGTGCATGAATAATTCACATGACATAGCACAAGCATGAAAGCAACATATGAGAAAAATATCATCAATGTATTGGCGAGAGACCATATGTAAATAGTAATGGGACATCATGAATCTTCCAACACAACAAGCATCAATAGCATGGGGCACAAAATAAACATGGCAATAGCAACAAGGATCTCCACCAAGCATGCAAATACACATAGAAGTAGCATAATGGTGAATCATGGGTATATGCAAGCAAGGGTCATAATTGCATGGAAAAGGCATAGAAGCAAGCATAGCATGCAATGTGAACACGGTAAAATGAGCATAAGGTGACAAGTGGTAAATAGCCCATAGCCGTGTGAGAGCCAAGTAGAAGAGATGCGCGTAGTCCTTGCGCGAAGGGAGCGGTGGTAAGGATAGTCCACGGGATCCCAAAGCATCGTTGCTCTCAAGAGCTCGTTTCGTCAACTCATGGGATTGAGATGTTGACGAGTATACGTGCGTACCTACACAAAACAAAAACAAAGGAAAAATTGTGTGTGCGTGGTAGATGTACGCATCATCCATCATGATGCATACGTGCGTGTGTTTGTTAGCACAAAATATCCAATGCTCAAATAAATGAGATGCGTGATATAGAAACATGTCATCCATCATGAGAGGTTTGTTATGACGTATCGCATAATGGAGACTCAAATTGTGTAATGCATCATGATAAATGTCTAGAGCATTGTTGTTCATGGAATGCATATGGTGTACACAATCATGGGAATCATGCAAAGTATGAAATGCATCAAGATCTCCTAATATGTATGAGGAAACTATGGGGGTCTCCTCATGAGCATTAATGGAAGCATCACATGGAGAATATTGACAACATCCAAAACAATGCATATTTGGAACAATGTGATCATGGCATGTAATAGTAGACGAATTGCGCAAATCATGTAAAGGAAGCATGGCAATATCATCACAAGAGAAGCAAAAGCCTATGACCATCATCTCGTCATCTATGCCATAAGTGCAAATGGGATTTATTTTAATGGGGCATGCATAGTTACTATGTTGAGATTGAAATGATGCAATATGGGAGATCTCACTCATAGCATATGACAAGTTCAATGGGTTGTCAAACATGATGTGACCAATAGAATTTTCACATGATATCTTATGGAGCATAGCATCACAACTAGGCAACTCAACATGCTCATCATCATATTTATCATAGATAGGTAAGTCAAGGCATGAAGAAGTTTCACTAGCATGAAGCATGGTAATAGGTGGGTCAACATCATGGGAGCAATCGATGTCAAGAGAGTCCACTAGTGGGACAAGAGAAGCACCATCACCTATGTTACCTTTGGAGCATCGCTCATGTGTTGTAGGTGAGGTGTCAACGATCCATTCGTTGTCATCTTCATCTTGATGGAACCATGTGGGGGGTGTATCATCGTCCACCATGGCCATCGTCATCTCCATTGGAGGTATGGACTCGTCGAGGATAGGCATGTCGTCATGTAGGAGACCTTGCACCAAAGAAGAAAACACACTAGGAGTAGAGGTTAAGTAGTTAGAAATCATGGTGGCCTCACATGCCGTGTCAACTACCTCACTCACTAAGTGTTGTGGCTCACTCACTCCCTCAAGGATGCTCTCACTCGTATGGTGGGTGGAGTCACTCAAATGGCGCTCAACCTCACATAGGATGTGTGGCATGCTCTCATGTGTGGGGCTAGTGGTGGTCACACTCATCCTCTCATAGGAAATGCTCTCAATGTCACGTATGGTGGAGTCACTCATGTCACTCATGGGGTGGTGGCTCTCCTCACATGGCAATTGGGGCATCTCGACATATGTGGGTGCCGGAGAGATGTAGGTGCAAATGTCTCCATGCGCGGTCGCATAGCTTGACTCGGAGTATGAGTCCAATGTGGGCGTCGTCTTCATGTTGTTGAAGAGGTTCGCGCTCGTCGCCGTGGTCGAAGGGGATGGCCCTTGCTCGACCGTCTTGTCACCGTCTTGGTGTTGGAGGCCCATATGATGTGGCACCTCATAGCTCGTATCCATGACCGAAGGGAGTTTCCCATGCTCGGCCATCTTCCTTGAGGGGCTTCCGAAGATGGAAGTGTCGCCCTCGCTCGTAGGTGGTCGCCTTGGACTTGATGAAGTCGATGTAGGCGTACACGTGGGAAGTAGGCGAAGATGCCGTACGTCCAAAGGTGAAGATGTCTTGATTGCACTTGGCGAAGATGCCTGATGTAGGGTGGAACCCTATAGCGTCGAACTTTCACGTTTGGAGTGGATCCTACGGGGAGACACGAAGAACGAGCGGAAGAACACGAGGAAATCACGGGGAGGAACGAGGGAAAACACTCAACCAACAAGGAATCGGTCACACAAATGCTAGATCAAAGAACACAAAGGGATATACATGATTCAAGGTCAACAAAGGAAGATACAAACGGTAGCCGTTCTTCTCCATGAGGAGGTCTTGATGGGGGCCACCCAAGAGGGGTCTTGAATCCAAGGTGGATCTTCTCCGAAGAGGGGCGCGGTCTCTCGTCGAGTAGATCCGGTATGGATGAGCGAAGCTCTATCTAATGAGCTAAATCAACGATAACCTAGAAAGAGGAAGGGATGGAGTATATATAGTCTAGGGGCGAAGAGGTACATGGGTCTCGGCCCTTTACTGTGCGCAGACAGGCGGAGCCGGATGTCTGGGCGTCGGGCCGGATGTCCGGCTTTCCGAGACCCGGATGTCGGGCTAGCCGCCGGATGTCCGGGCTGGCGCGGCTGGTTCTGCCGATTGGTGCGGGCGCGGATTTCGGGCAAGTGGGCCGATATCCGGGAGCCGTGGGAGGCCGGATGTCCGGGGTCTGGGGCCGGATGTCCGGGCCCTGTAGTCTTCCTGGCAGGGCTGCGGCCGCTGTGATGGGCGCCGGATGTCCGGGCTGTGGTCGGATGTCCGGGCTTGCGGGAAGGGCCGGATGTCCGGGGCCTGTAGCATCTGGCTCTTCTTCCTTCTCCTCTTCCATGCTTGGCCTTTGTCCTTTGATTCTCCATGGTCATCTCGGTTGTACCTGAGTATAGGCAAGGTCCATGCATGAGGTAGTAACCATGTCTCACATGTGGAAAGTGAAGGTTCGGAGAGGAGCGAGTTCACCTTGTGTCCGATGGCGTGTACCGAGGTCTCGTCATACGTCCACTTGGGGTTTGGAGAGTAGTCGGAGTGTACATGGTGATGAACGTGGGATGCTCCGCATCATCTCCCCTCCCTTGGGGAAGATCCGACCTCGGATCGTGATCCTCATCACCATGGAAACAGTTGTCGTAGACGGACTTGTAGTTGGACGAAGTTGAAGACATGGCGCAATCCAAGTAGTCCAAGGTGTCGCCGGAGTGATAGACATGCAAAAAGAGCAAACACAAGCAACACTCGGAAATACAATGGTTAGCGCACGCAAAGTGTCCATCATGTAAGAATGAGTCCGTGCGGCAATATAGTTCGTGACAAAGCGCATGAAGCTTATCAAGATGAACTAGAATGGTATGCAAAGCATTCATGGGAACAAATGCAATCATTGTGCACACAATTGTGTTATGAGTATGGGCAATGCAACCACGGTGCAATATGATGTCATAATGGGATGGTGCATCAAAAGCATGAACATAGCAATGGATGCTCAATATGTGAATGTCATCATGCAATTGATGGAGGACCATATGATCATGATGTATGAAAATGCCATCAAGGAAGATCACAACAAATTTGCTAAGGAAGTGAACAAGCTCATATATCATGGATGTCATGGAAATAGATGCAACAAGGCAAGCATAATGTGAGTCAATCCATGCATATGGTGCAAACTTGTGGTGAGTATGATATGTCCATCGAGCATGATTATGAGCACAATCAACAAATATGGATGTGTTGGTATACCAATGCTCGATGTTGTGGCAAGAGTGGAAAACCGAAGGTGCATCCAATAAGTCCGAGCGCTCCTCAATGTAAAGGTTCATAGACCCAATATCCAATGTCGATCCTCCATCCAATAGATGTATCATGTAGACAAGAAGAAGGAAACAACAATGAAAGTATGGCCCATCCAATATGCAAACTTGAGGATGGCTCAAAGGGAAGGAGTTCACCTTTACTGGATTCACGCAAATGTTGGTGTTGCACATCGTGTATGCCTTCGCATGACCAAGTTGTCGCATAACGGCATCGCCTTGTGAAACCTCCAAAATGAAAGAACATGACAAACACTCGGAAAAACAAATGAGGTTAGCGGAAATGCAAAACCTATCATTCAAGTGGTAAGATACCCAACAAGTGTATGCATCATGCTCATCATAAGAAAGTACAAGGGAGCGTGTCATAGTATGGAGGCATATGATGCAAGAACAACCAAATGCAATAGGCTCAATCAAACAAGCATGCATCACAAGTGAAGTGTCCAAGTCTCCAAGGTCATTAAGCATAGAGGCAACTATAGGAGGCAAGCGACAATACACAAGATATATCATGTGAGAGGCATGAACATATATGTCATCAACCCAAGAAAGCAAGTGATAGTGGAACATGGGTGATGCAACATAGCTAGCAATCATAGAGATCAAGTCAAGCAAGCTAGTAGTGCGAAGATGCAATGTACTAGAAGGAATCATGGCAAGCATGTCATGTGTGCAAATAGTGGGCATGGATAATTCACATGGCATAGCACAAGCATGAAAGCAGGATATGAGAAAATTATCATCAATGTATTGGTGAGAGGCCATATGTAAATAGCAATGTGACATCATGACTCTCCCAACACAACAATCAACAATAGCATGGGGCACATGATAAACATGGCAATAGTAACAAGGATCTCCACCAAGCATGCAAATACGCATAGAAGTGGCATAATGGTGAATCATGGGTATATGCAAGCCAGGGTCACAATTGCATGGCCAAGGCATAGGAGCAAGCATAACATGCAAAGTGAACACGGGAAAATGAGCATAAGGTGACAAGTGGTAAATGGCCCATAGCCGTGTGAGAGCCAAGTAGAAGAGATGCGCGTAGTCCTTGCGCAAAGGGAACGGTGGTAAGGATAGTCCACGGGATCCCAAGTCATCATTGCTCTCAAGAGCTCGTTTCGTCAACTCATGGGATTGCGATGTTGACGAGTATACATGAGTACCTACACAAAACAAAGACAAAGGAAAAATTGTGTGTGCATGATATATGTACACATCATCCATCATGATGCGCACATGCATGTGTCGGTTAGCACAAAATATCCAATGCTCAAATAAATGAGATGCGTGATATAGAAACATGTCATCCATCATGATAGGTTTGTTGTTATGTATAGCATAATGGAGACTCAAATTGTGTAATGCATCATGAGAAATATCTAGAGCATTGTTATCCATGGAATGCATAAGGTGCAAGCAATTATGTGAATCATGCAAAGTATGAAATGCGTCAAGATCTCCTAATATGTATGAGGAAACTATGGGGGTCTCCTCATGAGCAAGAGTAGAAACATCACGTGGAGAATATTGAGAACATCCAAAACAATGCATATTCGGAACAATGTGATCATGGCATGACATAGTAGACGAATTGCGCAAATCATGTAAAGGAAGCATGGCAATATCATCACATGAGAAGCAAAAGCCAATGACCATCATCTCTTCATCTATGCCATAAGTGCAAATGGGATTTATTTTAATGGGGCATGCATAGTTACTATGTTGAGATTGTAATGATGCAATATGGGAGATCTCACTCATAGCATATGACAAGTTCAATGGATTGTCAAATATGAAGTGACCAATAGAATTTTCACAAGATATCCTATGAAGCATAGCATCACAACTAGGCAACTCAACATGCTCATCATCATATTCATCATAAATAGGTAAGTCAAGGCATGAAGAAGTTTCACTAGCATGAAGCATGGTAATAGGTGGGTCAACATCATGGGAGTAATCGATGGTAAGAGAGTCCACTAGTGGGACAAGAGAAGCACGATCACCTATGTTACCTTTGGAGCATCGCTCATGTGTTGTAGGTGAGGTGTTGAAGATCGTCTCATTTTCATCTTCATCTTGGTGGAACCATGTGGGGGGTTCATCATCATCCACCATGGCCATCGTCGTCTCTAATGGAGGAATAGACTCGTCAAGGATAGGCATGTCGTCATGTAGGAGACCTAGCACCAAAGAAGAAAACACACTAGGAGTAGAGGTTAAGTCGTTAGAAATCATAGTGGCCTCATGTGCCGTGTCAACTACCTCACTCACTAAGTGTTGTGGCTCACTCACTCCCTCAAGGATGCTCTCACTCGTATGGTGGGTGGAGTCACTCAAATGGCGCTCAACCTCACATAGGGTGTGTGGTATGCTCTCATGTGTGGGGCTAGTGGTGGTCACACTCATCCTCTCATAGGAAATGCTCTCAATGTCACGTATGGTGGAGTCACTCATGTCACTCATGGGGTGGTGGCTCTCCTCACATGGCAATTGGGGCATCTCGACATATGTGGGTGCCGGGGAGATGTAGGTGCAAATGTCTCCATGCGCGGTCGCGTAGATTGACTCGGAGTATGAGTCCAATATGGGCGTTGTCTTCATGTTGTTGAAGAGGTTCGCGCTCGTCGCCGTGGTCGAAGGGGATGGCCCTTGCTCGACCGTCTTGTCACCGTCTTGGTGGTGGTCGTTTCGCGGTCTTCTCTTGTGCTTATGAAGCTTCGACTTGGCGTGAAGTAGGGCTTGTTGGGACTTGTGCATTTGCGCTTGTGGAGCATCTTCATGATGATGATGTCGTTGTAGATGTCGTTCGTCGTCGTTGTGCACATGATGCTTGGAGGTGACTTGCCCATCATGACGATGTGGATCACGAACGTGATGGTGGTCGCCATGTAGATGTGGACGAGGACGGTTTGCACTTGCATCTTTTTCGCGCTGCGAAGACTTGTGGCTTGAATGTCGCCGCCTTGAAGATGACGAAGGGGAAGAAGACTTGATCAAGGCCCGAATCTCCTCCATCCTTGCATCTTGCTCCTCTTTATGTGCGGCAAGTTTCTTGTCGAAGTAGTCCCTTCTCCTTGCTTCGGAGTGACGAATGCCGATGGAGATGTTCTCGATGCGCTCTCGCAATCTTGATTGTGTGCCTTGCACTTGTCATTGTAGATCGAAGATATACGCTTTGGTGATGTAGTTGTTCAAGCCGTCGTTGTTGTCGAAGACCGGAGATGAAATGCCTTGCCTATCCATCACAAGACTCGAGCAAATATGAGTGGGAGAAAGAGAAGAACTTATACCAATGTACCTTGACCGATGTTGACAATGAATCAAGTTCACTCAAATGCGGACAATGAAATAGCACTATTGGTACCAATCCTTGTCGGTTCTCACACCTACACAAGTAAAGCTTATGGAGGAGCTGGGTGAGGATAGTGGCACAAATATTTAATGCAAAATGTTAGCAAGAGTCAATAATGTTGAAAGATATTCACAAATTCGCAAGTGAAACAAATGGACCAATAGCAAAGAATGGCACACGGAAACACACACACAGATAGATAAATGGGGTCGTGCAACCAAGGAATGAGCACAAAATGTGGAATCCACGGAAAACGCTCGTGTTGCACAACTCAAGAGAGACGCTAGCACGATTGCTCAATAGGCGGATACGACACTTGTGCACAACCTATAAGATGCAAAATGGATAAACTTCTATCCCAAGTATGCTATGTATGTATGGTTCCCGGTGTTTCTCTCAAGATGATCCAAGATGATCGGATATGACAATCTTATATGCAATGTTGTATGATGCTATGGCACTTGCTTACAAGCTTCTTTGCTCTCTTTCTTTTGCTTAAAAGCTTTATTTCTTCTTCTTTTTTTCTCTATGGCCACTTTGCACAATGCACAAACCAAGATAGCAATTGTGTATATGCGGGAACAAACGTGAGACACAATGGATGATATGATACCAATATGATATGGTATGGTATGTAATGGAAGGTATGATCACTAATGTGCACAAGTAACGTTGCCGGCAATACTCAAATGGCTAGTCTCGGTAGGCAAGTAACACAAAAGTAAGGCTAGGGGTTAACAATGCAATGGCAAGGGGAAAATACAATGGAGGGATACCACGATACCAAGATGATATGGAGGTTACCGTCCGGCGATGATGAGTAGCGGTGTTCTTGATGTAGATACCAAGATGATGGAGACTCGTCCCTAAGTAGCCGAAACACCTTAGGAAACGGAAAAACCGCGAACTTAAAATCTCAAACGTCAAATGTCAAAATGGTGGTAGCGGGAATGTGGTGGTGGTTTGCACTTGGCAATGCGGAAGTGGAATGATGGGCTATACACGTGTCGGAGTTGAAGTTTCCGTCCCTAAGTAGCCAAAACACCTTAGGAGACACAAGCCACAACTCGAAAAAGCTCAATCAACAATTGGGTTAAGTTGGGTTGTCGGAAGTGTATGGTGGGCAAGGTTATGTGGAAGTGGTGGTGGTGGTTGATGAAGAGGAAATCGTCCCTAAGTAGCCGAAACACCTTAGGAGACTCGAATCACTACTCAAGCAACCACTAATGCTATGGGGAACAAAATGGGTTAGGTTGCGGAAGTCGGTGGTGGCTATGCGGATGATATTGTGGAAGGCCTAGGCAAACTTGCCAAATTTTCAAAACTTTGATGGAGTAAAATGGTGGTGGTAGTATTTTTATGGGAAGGGGGATGTCAATAGCTTCGAAACGAGCTAAAGAACGCGAAAATCGGATTCCGGATGAATTAGTTATGGACAAAACGGTGAAACGGAAAAAAACTAAAATTCCAGGGGCCGGATATCCGGGGGTCGGGGCCGGATTTCCGGGGGTGTATGTCTAGAACCGTGCGAATTTGGTGCTCCAAGGCCCGGATGTCCGGCTTGGGGCCCGGATGTCCGGCCGGATGGCCCGGATGTCCGGCCTGAGGCCCGGATGTCCGGCCCGACGAATCCCGATCTCGTTTGGGGCGGAAATTTACGAATTGGGGGCGGAAATTGATGATTTCAAGGTCAAAATTGGAGAGATTTCGTGGATGGAAAGTGGGGAAACTTGGGGAAATGCTAGATCCACTCGAAACCAAGCAAATCCACGGATCAAAATCAACAAAACATCATCAAAACTAACAAATCACAAAAAAATTTGGGGCTATTTTTGGTGGGGATTTTCGGATTTAGGACGAAATCAACAAAATCAAGCTAGAAAAAGAGGGGTAGGGGCTCCAAAAACGTGATCAACCTAAGCTCTGATCCATAGATGATGTAGGGTGAAACCCTATAGCGTCGATCTTTCACGTTTGGAGTGGATCCTATGGGGAGACACGAAGAACGAGCGGAAGAACACGAGGAAATCACGGGGAGGAACGAGGGAAAACACTCAACCAACAAGGAATCGGTCACACAAATGCTAGATCAAAGAACACAAAGGGAGATACATGATTCAAGGTCAATAAAGGACGATACAAGCGATAGCCGTTCTTCTCCGTGAGGAGGTCTTGATGGGGCCACCCAAGAGGGGTCTTGAATCCAAGGTGGATCTTCTCCGAAGAGGGGCCGCGGTCTCTCTCGTCGAGTAGATCCGTATGGATGAAAGCTCTATCTAATGAGCTAAATCAACGATAACCTAGAAAGAGGAAGGGATGGAGTATATATAGTCTAGGGGCGAAGAGGTACATGGGTCTCGGCCCTTTACTGTGCGCAGACAGGCGGAGCCGGATGTCTGGGCGTCGGGCCGGATGTCCGGGCTTTCCCGAGACCCCGGATGTCCGGGCTAGCCGGCCGGATGTCCGGGCTGGCGCGGCTGGTTCTGCCGATTCGGGTGCGGGGCGCCGGATTTCCGGGCAAGTGGCCGTATATCCGGGGCTTCGTGGGAGGCCGGATGTCCGGGGTCTGGGGCCGGATGTCCGGGCCCTGTAGTCTTCCTGGCAGGGCTGCGGCCGCTGTGATGGGCGCCGGATGTCCGGGCTGTGGCCGGATGTCCGGGCTTGCGGGAAGGGCCGGATGTCCGGGGCCTGTAGCATCTGGCTCTTCTTCCTTCTCCTCTTCCATGCTTGGCCTTTGTCCTTTGATTCTCCATGGTCATCTTGGTTGTACCTGAGTATAGGCAAGGTCCATGCATGAGGTAGTAACCATGTCTCACATGTGGAAAGTGAATGTTCGGAGAGGAGCGAGTTCACCTTGTGTCCGATGGTGTGTATTCGAGGTCTCGTCATACGTCCACTTGGGGTTTGGAGAGTAGCCGGAGTGTACATGGTGATGAACGTGGGATGCTCCGCATCAATGCCGAAGTGGTTGTTGTAGCCGTAGCGCCGTCTTGGTGGTGCTCGTCTCGCGGTCTTCTCTTGTGCTTATGAAGCTTCGACTTGGTGTGAAGTAGGGCTTGTTGGGACTTGTGCATTTGCGCTTGTGGAGCATCTTCATGATGATGATGTCGTTGTCGTGCTTGAGCTCCTTGGCGTTAAATGGTCGTCGCGTGCACATGATGCTTGAGGTGACTTGCCCATCATGACGATGTTGATCACGAACGTGATGGTGGTCGCCATGTAGATGTGGACGAGGACGATTTGCACTTGCGTCGTTTCCGCGCCCCGAAGACTTGTGGCTTGAATGTCGCCGCCTTGAAGATGACGAAGGGGAAGTAGACTTGATCAAGGCTCTTATCTCCTCCATCCTTGCATCTTGCTCCTCTTTATGTGCGGCAAGCTTCTTGTCGATGTAGTCCCTTCTCCTTGCTTCGGAGTGATGAATGTCGATGGAGATGTTCTCGATGCGCTCTCGCAATCTTGATTGTGTGCCTTGCACTTGTCGTTGTAGATCGAAGATAGACGCTTTGGTGATGTAGTTGTTCACGCCGTCGTTGTTGTCGAGGACCGAAGAGGAAATGCCTTGCCTATCCATCACAAGACTCGAGCAAATATGAGTGGGAGAAAGAGAAGTACTTATACCAATGTACCTTGACCGATGTTGACAATGAATCAAGTTCACTCAAATGCGGACAATGAAATAGCACTATTGGTACCAATCCTTGTCGGTTCTCACACCTACACAAGTAAAGCTTATGGAGGAGCTCGATGAGGATAGTGGCACAAAAATTTAATGCAAAATGTTAGCAAGAGTCAATAATGTTGAAAGAGATTCACAAATTCACAAGTGAAACAAATGGACCAATAGAAAAGAATGGCACACGAAAACACACGCACGGATAGATAAATGGGGTCGTGCAACCAAGGAATGAGCAGAAAATGTGGAATCCACGGAAAACGCTCATGTTGCACAACTCAAGAGAGACGCTAGCACGATTGCTCAATAGGCGGATATGACACTTGTGCACAACCTATAAGATGCAAAATGGATAAACTTCTATCCCAAGTATGCTATGTATGTATAGTTCCCGGTGTTTCTCTCAAGATGATCTAAGATGATCGGATTTGACAATCTTATGTGCAATGTGGTATGATGCTATGGCACTTGCTTACAAGCTCTTTGCTCACTTTCTTTTGCTGAAAAGCTTTATTTCTTCTTTTTTTTGTATGGCCACTTTGCACAATGCACAAACCAAGATAGCAATTGTGTATATGCGGGAACAAACTTGTGACACAAGATATGATACCAATATATGCACCACAATGATATGGTATATATGCTATGGGAAGTATGATCACTAATGTGCACAAGTAACGTTGTCGGCAATACTCAAATGGCTAGCCTCGATAGGCAAGGAACGCAAAAGTAAGGCTAGGGGTTAACAATGCAATGGCAAGGGGAATATACAATGGAGGGATACCACGATACCAAGATGATATGGAGGTTACCGTCCGGCGATGATGAGTAGTGGTGTTCTTGATGTAGATACCAAGATGATGGAGACTCGTCCCTAAGTAGCCGAAACACCTTAGGAAACGGAAAAACCGCGAACTCAAAATCTCAAACGTCAAATGTCAAAATGGTGGTAGCGGGAATGCGGTGGTGGTTTCCACTTGGCAATGCGGAAGTGGAATGATGGGCTATACACGTGTCGGAGTTGAAGTTGCCGTCCCTAAGTAGCCGAAACACCTTAGGAGACACAAGCCACAACTCAAACAAGCTCAAACAACTATTGGGTTAAGTTGAGGTGGTTGAAGTGTATGGTGGGCAAGCCTATGCGGAAGTTATGGTGGTGGTGGTGGTTGATGAAGATGCATCCGTCCCTAAGTAGCCTAAACACCTTAGGAGACTCGAATCACAACTCAAACAACCTCAAATGCAAAGGGGAACAAAATTGGTTAGGTTGCGGAAGTCGGTGGTGGTTATGCGGAGGATGTGGTGGAAGCCCTAGGCAAAGATGCCAAAGTTCCGAAAATTTGATGGAGTCAAATGGTGGTGGTAGTATTTTTATGGGATGGGGGATGTCAATAGCTTCAAAACGAGTTAAAGACCGTCAAAAACGGACTCCGATGAATTAGTTATGGACAAAACGGTGAAACAGGAAAATCTGAAATCCCAGGGGTCGTATGTCCGGGGTGGAGTCCGGATTTTCGGGGGGTGTCTGTCCAGAACCGAGCAGATTTGGCGCTCCAGGAGCCGGATGTCCGGCTTGAGGCCCGGATGTCCGACCAGATGGCCCGGATGTCCGGCCTGAGGCCCGGATGTCCGGCCCGATGAATCCAGATCTCGTTTGGGGCGGAAATTTTCGAATTGGGGGCGGAAATTGATGATTTCAAGGTCAAAATTGGAGAGATTTCGTGGATGGAAAGTGGGGAAACTTGGGGAAATGCTAGATCCACCTGCAACACACGAAATCCGCGGATCAAATCCAACAAAACTTCATCACACCAACAGATCACAAAAAAAAAATTGGGGCTATTTTTGGTCGGGATTTTCGGATTTAGGACGAAAACAACAAAACTAAGCTAGAAAACACGGGGTAGGGGCTCCAAAAACGTGATCAACGTGGCTCTTATACCAAGATGATGTAGGGTGGAACCCTATAGCGTCGATCTTTCACGTTTGGAGTGGATCCTACGGGGAGACACGAAGAACGAGCGTAAGAACACGAGGAAATCACGGAAAGGAACGAGGGAAAACACTCAACCAACAAGGAATCAGTCACACAAATGCTAGATCAAAGAACACAAAGAGATACACGAGATCCAAAGTCAACAAAGGTAGAGGATACAAAGGAACCGTTCTTCTCCGCGAGGAGGGCTTGAATCCACAAGGGGATCTTCCCACGAGGGGGTCTTGAATCCGATAGGATCTTCTCCGAAGAGGCCGCGGTCTCTCACGAGGAGGAGATCTGATGGATGAGCGAAGCTCTATCTCTAACTTGAGCTAAATCAACACTAACCCTAACTAGGAGGAGGTGGAGGAGTATATATAGTCGTAGTACAAGTTGGGGATGAATTGAAGGGGTACATGGGCCGGTGGCCCGTTACACTACGCGCAGGGGAGGCCGGATGTCCGGGCGACGGGCCGGATGTCCGGGCTGGGAGGCCGGATGTTCGGGCTGGGAGGCCGGATGTTCGGGCTGGCCTGGGTCTTCCAGATGCGTTCGGTGATGGAGGGACCGGATTTCCGGGCGAAGGGGCCGCATGTCCGGGGCTTCAGGAAGAGCCGGATGTCCGGGGCATGGTGCCGGATGTCCGGGCTGCGCTGGTCCTTCTCGGTGTTCTCTGGATAGCCGATGCCGGATTTCCGGGGCAAGGGCCGGATGTCCGGGCTGGGCCGGATGTCCGGGCTGGGCCGGATGTCCGGGCTGGGTCCGGATGTCCGGCCGCTGTAGCAGCTGACTCTTCTTCCTTCTCCTTCCTTCGCTTCCGCGCACGTTTGGCCTTGGTCCTTGGGCTCTCCATGGTCTCCTCGGGTGTACCTGAGTATGCACAAGGTCCGCGCTTGAAGTAGCATCCATGTCTTATATGCGGAAAGGGAAGATTCGGAAAGGAGCGAATTCACCTTAGGTCCAATGGCGTAGGCTCGAGTGTACATGGGGATGATCGTCGGATGCTCCGCATCACAAACCCCAAGAGGACATATGACGAGACCTCGAACATACGCCAACGGACACAAGGTGAACTCGCTCCCCTCCGAATCGTCACTTTCCATATGTGAGACATGGCTACTACCTCAAACATGTGCTCTATGCATGTCCAGGAACCAAGAGGAAGCCAATGGAACAGCTACGAGCATTGGACAAGACGGCGAGGACACCAAGTACAAGGACCAATAGAAGAAGCTGGCCGAAGCTACAGCGGCCGGACGTCCGACGAACTCCATGGACCGGACGACCGGCCCCTCCGGACGTCCGACCGAAGCGCACCCGATCCGAATCTACGGATGTCCGAAGAACACCGGACGTCCGGACCTTCACGAGCCTCCGGACGACCGGCCCCCTCCGGACGTCCGACCGAAGCGCACCCGAGCCGAATCTACGGAAGTCCGAAGAGCACCGGAAGTCCGGACCTTCCCGAGCCTCCGGACGACGGAACCCTCCGGACGTCCGACGCCTGTCTGCGCAAGACAGTGTATTGGACCGAGTCCATGTATCCCCACTTACCCCTTCCGCCCAAGACTATATACTCCTCCACCTCCTCCTAGTTAGGGTTAGCAATGGTTTAGCTCATATTTTGTGTGAGAGCCTTGCTCATCCACTTGGTTACTTCTCCTCGGAGCTCAGGACCTCTTCGGAGAAGATCCCCCAAGCGGATTCAAGACCCCTTCAAGGGAAGACAATCAAGACCTCCTCACGGAGAAGAATCGGTTACGTCTAGTATCGTCCTTTGTTGGATTTGGACCGTGTGATCTCTATGTGTTCTTGGAACTAGCGCATGTGTAATCGAATCTTGTTGGTTTGAGTGATTCTCTTGTGTTTTCCCCCGTGATTTCCCTCGTGCTCATCTGCTCGTTCTTCGTGTTCCTCGTAGGGATCCTCTCCAAACGTGAAAGATTGTCCACATAGGGTTCCACCCTACATCATCTTGGTATCATGAGCCACGTTGATCACGTTTTGGAGCCCCTACCCCGTGTTTTCTACCTTGATTTTGTTGTGTTCTTCCCCAAATTCAAAAATTCCCCACCAAAAATAGCCCCAATTTTTTTTGTGATTTATTGGTGAGGTGAAGTTTTGTTGATTTTGATCCATGGATTTGCTTGGTTTCGAGTGGATCTAGCTTTTCCCCAAGTTTCCCCATCTTTCATCCACGAAATCTCCTCAATTTTGTCCCCAAAATCCCAAAATTCCGCCCAAAATCGCGTCCTGAAACACGCATCTCGCGTTGACCCCGACCCACCGGACGACCGACGTTTTACGGACGTCCGGAGCCCCAGGAACGACCGGACGTCCGACTTTTCCGGACGTCCGTAACCTGTAGATTCCCATTTCGGCTGATTTTTGTTTTGTCCTTAACTAATTCAGCCGGACTCCGATTTTCATGTTCTTTATCTCGTTGAAAAGCTCTTGACATCCCCCTTCCAACAAAAATACCACCAAAATAATTTGACTCCATAAAAGTTTTGGAACTTTGGCATCTTTGCCTAGGGCTTCCACCACATCCTTCGCTACTCCACCACCGACTTCCGCAACCTAACCAATTTTGTTCCTCATGGTTGTTTGAGTTGTGATACGAGTCTCCTATGGTGTTTCGGCTACTTAGGGACGGTTTCTTCTTCATCAACCACCACCGCTACTTCTGATAGGGGCAAAGGTGTCCTGTCTTTCGATGAGATGTGGTTTTCGCTTTGGAGGAAATCGACTTTGACGATCCGACTACGAACGTGCGAGGACGTCGCGCCTTAGCAATCGCTAAACCAACTCCGAGAGGTTATTGACCACGCCGGAGCACGATCAACCTGACCACGAGGGTCTGTTTCCTGCGAGCAAACGAAGAACAAGCAAGAAACTGAGATTGCAATCTGGATATTGCGAATATAAGATGAAAGCTGTATTGATCAAGGTGGGGTTCTGTGACGCCTTTGTCTGGTCGTTGAACACAAACGAAGTACGCGAAGTTGCAGCTATGGCGAACTTTTAATCTAAACAAAACCCAAGGTCTAAACGGTGCCCTAAGGGCTGTATATATGGAGGAAGAGGGGGGGAATTTCGTGGCCCTTGGTGGAGGGGTCCGAAATCAACCCTAACTCTTGTTTCCCCACACATACGGACTCTAAAAACAGCCTATACTTAAGTATTTCGAAATTACATGGGCCTGGCCCACTAATAAGGTGACGCAGCACCTAGAATAGCCTCGGGACGACATTTATGAAGTAGCATCTTGTATATTTCGTCCAAGGCTTCATGCACCCATTATGGTGGCTTCAAAGTCCTGAAATCATCACTTGTAACTCTGTTCTTGTTCCGCTTGCGCATGGCATTATCTCCATGCTTGTTCTTGCTCCAATGTCCATCCTTCTCCAAGCTAGGGCCTTCATTTGTAAGCAAAACAAATGTATCCAATTTAGGCAGCATCATATTCTCATGAACATTAGAATCATTACCAAGAAAAGAAAGTACACGATAATTTAATTGGCGCATGTGAGCTCTAGTAATTGGTCCAAGATATGTAGCGAGAGGGGCTGTGGGTGTAACAATGGTATTGATGTCCTCATCATCCTCCCTTCTTGAAATGAAGTCGTCCTCGACGGAAGCTCATATTCCTCACCCAAATAAGGCTTCAAATCTGCAATGTTAAAAGTGGGACTAACCCCAAAATCTGCAGGCAGCTCAAGTTTATATGCATTATCATTTATTTTCTCTAACACCTTAAATGGACCATCAAGACGTGGCATTAGCTTTGATTTGCAAATTAGGAAACCTATCCTTACATAAATGTAACCAAACAAGATCTCCGGTGCAAAGACAACATGTTTTCTACCCTTATCTCCACAAGTTTATATTTAGCATTCATACACTCAATGTTTTCCTTAGTTATCTCATGCATTTTAAAATCAATTCAGCACGTTCTTTAGCATCAAAATTAACCTTCTCCGAAGATGGAAGAGGCAACAAATCAATAGGTGCACGAGGTAGGAAGCCATACACAATTTCAAAAGGGCACATCTTAGTTGTAGAATGCAATGAGCGATTATAAGCAAATTCAATATGAGGCAAGCATTCTTCCCACATTTTCTTATTATTCTTCAAAACAGCCCTAAGCATAGTAGACAATGTTCTATTGACTACTTCAGTTTATCCATCGGTTTGGGGTGACAAGTAGTACTAAAAAGCAGTTTAGTCCCCAACTTAGCCCATAAACATCTCCAAAAGTGGCTAAGAAATTTAGTATCACGATCTGAAACAATAGTATTTGGCACACCATGCAAGCGAATAATTTCACGAAAGAACAAATCAGCAACATTAACAACATCATCGCTTTTATGACATGGTATAAAGTGTGCCATTTTCGAGAATCTATCCACGACAACAAATATGCTATCCTCCCTTCTTTGTTCGAGGTAAACCTAAAACAAAGTCCATAGATATATCCTCCCAAGGAACACTAGGCACAGCAAAGGCATATATAAACCATGAGGATTGAGTCGTGACTTAGCTTTTTGACATGTAGTGCAGCGAGCAACAAAACGCTCAACATCCCGTCTCATCTTTGGCCAAAAGAAATGTGTAGCAAGTATATCCTCCGTCTTCTTGACGCCAAAGTGTCCCATTAATCCTCCTCCATCGCCTCCTGCAACAACAAAAGACTAACAGAGCTAGCAGGAATGCATAGCTTGTTAGCACGAACACAAAACCATCATTAATAACGAACTTGTTCCATGTTCTTCCTTCTTTACAATTCTGCATTACATCTTTAAAATCAGCATCATGCACATATTGATCTTTGATGGTCTCCAAACCAAATATTTTGAAGTCAAGTTGTGAAAGCATAGTATAGCGACGAGACAAAGCATCGGCAATAACATTTTCTTTACCCTTCTTGTGTTTAATGACATAAGGAAAGTCTCAATGAATTCAACCCATTTAGCATGTCTACGATTCAGTTTAGCTTGACTTTTAATATGTTTCAAAGATTCATGATCGAATGTATAACAAATTCTTTGGGCCATAAATAATGTTGCCATGTCTCTAAAGTCTGAACAAGAGCATATAATTCTTTGTCATAAGTAGAATAGTTCAGACTAGGCCCACTCAATTTTTCAGAAAAGTATGCAACAGGTTTGCCATCTTGTAATAACACACCTCCTAATCCAATTCCACTAGCATCACATTCAAGCTCAAAAGTCTTATTAAAGTCAGGAAGTTGGAGTAAAGGAGCATGTGTCAACTTATCTTTCAATACCGTGAAGGCTTCTTCTTGTGCGGTACCCCAAACAAAAGGCACATCCTTCTTTGTAAGCTCATTGAGAGGTGCAGCAATGGTGCTAAAGTCTCTCACAAAACGCCTATAGAAACCAGCGAGTCCAAGAAAACTCCTCACTTGTGTGACCGTTTTGGGCTGCGCCAACTCTCAATAGCTTCAATCTTGGCTTTATCAACTTCAATTCCTGTGGACTAACAACATAGCCAAGAAAAGATACTCGGTCGGTGCAAAAGGTGCACTTCCCAAGGTTACCAAACAAGCGTGCATCACGAGAGCATTAAAAACAGCACGTAAATGTTCCAAATGTTCTTCCAAAGATTTGCTATAAATCAGTATATCATCAAAGTAAACTACCACAAATCGTCCAATGAAAGCACGTAAAACTTCGTTCATTAATCTCATGAAAGTACTAGGTGCATTAGTTAACCCAAAAGGCATGACTAACCACTCATATAATCCAAACTTAGTTTTAAATGCTGTTTTCCATTCATCTCCCAATTTCATACGAATTTGATGGTATCCACTACGCAAATCAACTTTGGAGAATATTGTAGAGCCACTCAATTCATCAAGCATATCATCTAGCCTAGGAATAGGATGGCGATAACGAATAGTAATATTATTAATGCCTCTACAATCAACACACATACGCCGACGTACCATCCTTTTTAGGCACTAGTATAATAGGAACAGCACAAGGACTAAGAGATTCGCGATATAACCTTTGTCGAGCAGCTCCTGTACTTGACGATAATCTCCTTCGTCTCCTCCGGATTGGTACGGTATGGTGCGCGGTTGGGTAGCGATGCATCGGGAATTAAGTCAATTTGATGCTCAATCCCTCGAATAGGTGGTAATCCGGTGGCACGTCTTGTGGGAAGACGTCGTGAACTCCTGCAAAATGTTAGTGACAGCAGGGGCAAAGAGGAAGGCACGTCCTCGAATGAAAATAATGCCTCTTTGCACACAAAAGCATAGCAAACAGATTTGCTAGAATCTAGCTCATCAATATCAGATTTGGTGGCAAATAAACATGCACTTTTCAGTTTAATTTCAGAAGCAACATTAGATGGTTTATGATTAGGCTTCATTTGTTGCTCAAATTCTTTTGCCACAATCTGATTTTCACTCTTATTTTTCTCCTGTTTTGCTTTATTAGCTCTATTAATATCATCTTTCAAAATGGAATCAGGAGTCATAGGAAGCAAAGTAATATTTTATCCTTGTGAACAAGAGTATACTGATTGTTTCTACCATGGTGTACAGAATTTTATCAAATTGCCATGGTCTACCAAGTAATAAGGAACATGCTTGCATAGGTACCACATCACAATCAACATAATCAGCATATGTAGAGATACTAAAATGCACACGAACAGACGTGTTACCTTAACCTTGCCGTTGTTGTTGAACCATTGGATGTAGTAAGGATGTGGATGTGGTCTTGTGGTGAGAAAGCTTCTCCACCATATCCATGCTAGCCAAGTTGTTGCAGCTCCCTCCATCTATGATGACAGCGAATAGAACGTTCCTTCACAACTCCCTTTGTATGGAACAAGTTATGCCTCTGATTTTGCTCAGCTTGTGTAACCTGCACACTCAAAACACGTTGAGCAACTAAACATTCATACCTGTCGGCATCTTGAGAGCCATGTATTGCGTCTCGGGATCGAATCATCTCCACCGTGTTCTTCATGTGTAATAAGAGCCAAAGTCTCTTCATCATAGTCACTAGCAGATTCATACCCACCATCCTCAAGAGCAATCATCACACGCTGAGATTGGCATTCTCTCATAAAATGTCCTCTTCCCTTACAACGACGACAAATAATATCACTTGTGTGCCCTGTTGACGCCATGGAAGAAGAAGAGCTCTGTGTAGGCCCAGCAGGTGTACTCTTGGCGATAGTGGTGGTTGTGCCTGCTTTCTTGTATCACGGTTGGAGGTGGCAGCCGACGGAGGTGCCGTGTAGTAGAACGTGTGGAAGTAGATGATGCGTGGTGTCCATGATGAAGGTCGACCTGCAGAAAAGTTAGTCCGCGCCAACGCTGTCGATCCTGCACTTCACGTTCAGCTTTACAAGCAAGATGGAATAATCGAGTGATATTATTATAATCCTTGTAGTCTAGAATGGTCTGAATCTCTCTATTTAATCCACCCGTAAAACGTGCAAGCATAGCTTCATTCTCCTCAACAATACCACATCTAATCAAGCCAGTTTGTAATTCCCGATAATATTCTTCACCGAATTTTTCCTTGTCTTAAGCGCTGCAATTTTGAAGTAATTCACGCTGATAATATGGTGGAACCCAACGAGTACGCATAGCAGTTTTCAAAGCAGCCCAAGTAGCTGGAACATGATATAATCTACAATGTTCAGACCACCAAACACATGCAAAGCTAGTGAAAGCACAAACGGCAGCAGAACACGTCTCTCCTCGGGATATTGTAAACATGTAAATCGTTGTTCAGTTTCTAATTCCCAAGTAAGATATATATCAGGAACATGTCTACCCTCAAATGGTGGAATATTCAATTTCAGTTTAGGAGATGGTCATGATCTCGTACCAAGGGGAGCCCGAACATTGCCATTATTTGCATGTGGACGACACGGTGGTTGTGGTGCTGGTGGTTGCACGTAGTTTTGATGTTGATCAACTTCATCCTCGTAAGCTCTCACATAATCATCCTCCCCCCGCAGCAGCAGGAGCCCTGTATATCAACAGCAGCACCAGCAGCTTGGCCAGGCTGAAGAGGGACACGGAAGCTCGGCGGAGGGCTATTTCGCGATGTGGAGGTAGTCCATGTTGTTGTAGTAGAGTGCGTTAGGTGCAGCCGGTGGTGGTGGTGGTAGGCGCGCGAGCAATTCATTAAACTTGTTATCGAGCTTTGTTTCAACGCCTTCTCAATGCCATCTATCTTCTCCATGGCCTCTTCAAATCTATTTAGCACATCGTCCACCTGCCCACTCATCATTTGTTGAAACTTATCATGTAGCGCTTTGTTTGTCATGTTCTCCGGTCGGTCTAAAATCGGCTTGTGATCCTGCCATGGTTAGCAGCAATAGAAACACACAAGAATATGATTGACAGACTACTAGGAAGTGGTGGTGGTGGTGTGGTGGACGATCACAAATCCGTCAAGCAAATCTCAAATTCTTACCAGTTCTTACCCAAAGAAGCGGTGATCGGCAACCGATGTAGTCAAAACTCTCAAAGCTTGGATAGAGCGATTACTGGGAGAGTCAAGCGACGATGTAGATGTATGTGGAGCTGGGAAGGCTTATAATATGGTAGCAAAAAGGGTCAGCAATAATCAATTCAGAGATGCAAAGTTGAATAAGCGCTCAACGACGTGATCTTGTCTGGTCCTAGGCTAGACCGTGCTAGAGACGCGAGCCTAGAACACTAACAAAATCACGGCGCTGCACGGAAACAACGGAAAAGCACACTCTGAATATTTTTTTCGCTTTTTTTTTTTTGCGCTTTTTTTTTTTTGCGTTGCTTTTTTTTGCGAAAAATCACTATAATGGCGAGTGTCTCAAAACTCTTCCCAGGTCAAACTGACAGGATGGGCACGAAATTTTTTCGACCAATTTTTTTTTTTCGACTGCCCGGACCCAAAAACTGGAAACGGGTCAAAAAAAACTTTCTATAACGGCGACTGTCTCAATACACTTAGAAACACCTAAAAATAGGATAGCCAGAAAATTTTTCGACAAGTGCGTTTTCGGAAAATTTTGGGCCTAAACGGAGGGTGGTTTCCAGACTATTTTTTTTTTCCGAAACCTACTCCGGCAAGGAAACACGAATCGAAAACTAGATGGATCTCGAAAACAACCCTAATATGCAAGGAACTCGGATTGGTGGTGGATATATGGTGGTGGTATATGGCAGCGGTGGTGGTAGCGGTGGTAGTATATGGATATGGATCGGTGGTGGTATATGGACACGGATTGGTGGTGGTATATGGATACGGATTCGAAGCGGTGATGGTAGGTGGCAGGGGCGATGATGATGGTGCGGTGGCGGCGTGACAACTTATGACCAGAACTCGAAACTCTAAAAGACTAGACTCTAAGACCAGCAACTAGACACGACGATGCAACCGCAAATTCAACAAAGCAAAACCCTAAAAAGATTATGCAAAGGCTCAGATTGGTTCGGATATGATGAACTAACCCTAATTTTTTTTGTGGCTTTTTCGTGGACTATAGGTATGAAGAACAGACTCGATCTAAACTACGGAAAACTGTAAAATCTCACCGAGCAACCTGGAAATCTGATACCACTTGATAGGGGCAAAGGTGTCCTGTCTTTCGATGAGATGTGGTTTTCGCTTTGGAGGAAATCGACTTTGACGATCCGACTACGAACGTGCGAGGACGTCGCGCCTTAGCAATCGCTAAACCAACTCCGAGAGGTTATTGACCACGCCGAGCACGATCAACCGACCACGAGGGTCATTTCCTGCGAGCAAACGAAGAACAAGCAAGAAACTGAGATTGCAATCTGGATATTGCGAATATAAGATGAAAGCTGTATTGATCAAGGTGGGGTTCTGTGGACGCCTTTGTGCAGTCGTTGAACACAAACGAAGCACCCAAGTTGCAGCTATGGCGAACTTTTAATCTAAACAAAACCCAAGGTCTAAACGGTGCCCTAAGGGCTGTATATATGGAGGAAGAGGGGGAATTTCGTGGCCCTTGGTGGAGGGGTCCAAATCAACCCTAACTCTTGTTTCCCACACATACGGACTCTAAAACAGCCTATACTTAAGTATTTCGAAATTACATGGGCCTGGCCCACTAATAAGGTGACGCAGCACCTAGAATAGCCTCGGGACGACATTTATGAAGTAGCATCTTGTATATTTCGTCCAAGGCTTCATGCACCCATTATGGTGGCTTCAAAGTCCTGAAATCATCACTTGTAACTCCGTTTTGTTCCCTTATGCATGGCATTATCTCCATGCTTGTTCTTGCTCCAATGTCCATCCTTCTCCAAGCTAGGGCCTTCATTTGTAAGCAAAACAAATGTATCCAATTTAGGCAGCATCATATTCTCATGAACATTAGAATCATTACCAAGAAAAGAAAGTACCTGATAATTTAATTGGCGTGCGCGAGCTCTAGTAATTGGTCCAGTATATGTAGCAGTAGGGGCTGTGGGTGTAACAATGGTATTGATGTCCTCATCAACTTCCGCATAGGCTTACCCACCATACACTTCCACCAACCCAACTTAACCAAATTTTGTTTGTGTTGCGAGTTGTGTCTCCTAAGGTGTTTCGGCTACTTAGGGACCGTGCTTCCAACTCCGACACCATGTATAGTTCACCACCTTACCCTCAACTTCCGCATTGCGTACTCCAAAACCACCATTGCATTTCCGCAATCCCATTGAACTTCCGCAACCACCAACGCATTCCGTTACCACCATTTGACATTTGTCATTTGAGATTTTGAGTTGTGGTTTTTCCATTTCCTAAGGTGTTTCGGCTACTTAGGGATGAGTCTCCGTCATCTTGGTATCTACATCAAGAACACCGCCACTCATCATCGCAAAGGACGTTAACCTCGACGACGCCATTGTATATTCCCCTTGCAAATTGCATTGATATCCCCTAGCCCATTTTGCGTCAATTGCCTATCGAGACTAGCCATTTGAGTATTGCCGGGCCACGCTACTTGTGCACATTAGTGTTCTACACCATCCATTGCATACATACCATATCATATTGGTAACATATCTTGTGTCACAATGATATAGGCAAAGGTGTCCCGATGTTTCGATGAGATAGCAATCGTTTTCTGTGGGAGTCGACTTTGATGACCCGACTACGAACGTGCGAAGATGTCGCGCCTTAGCAATCGCTAAACCAACTTCTGAGGGGTTATTGACCACGCCGGAGCACGATCAACCTGACCACGAGGGTCTATTTCCTGCGAGCAAACGAAGAACAAGCAAGAAACTGAGATTGCAATCTGGATATTGCGAATAAAAGAGGAAAGCTTTATTAATGAAGGTGGGGTTCTGTGACGCCTTGGTCTGGTCGTTGAACACAAACGAAGTACGCGAAGTTGCAGCTATGGCGAACTTTTGATCTAAACAAAACCCAAAGTCTAAACGGTGCCCTAAGGGATGTATATATGGAGGAAGAGGGGGGAATTTCGTGGCCCTTGTGGAAGGGGTCCGAAACCAACCCTATCTCTTGTTTCCCCACACATACGGACTCTAAAAACAGCCTATACTTATGTATTTCGAAATTACATGGGCCTGGCCCAATAATAAGGTGACGCAGCACCTAGAATAGCCTCTGGACCAAATTTATGAAGTGGCATCTTGTATATTTCGTCCAAGGCTTCATTCACTCCTTACGGTGGCTTCAAAGTCCTGAAATCATCACTTGTAACTCCGTTCTTATTCCCCTTGCGCATGCCATCAACTCCATGCTTGTTCTTGCTCCAATGTTCATCCTTCTCCAAGCTAGGCCCTTCATTTGTAAGCAAAACAAATGTATCCAATTTAGGCAGTATCATATTCTCATGAACATTAGAATCATTACCATGAAACGAAAGTACCTGGTAATTTAATTGGCGTGCGCGAGCTCTAGTAATTGGTCCATTATATGTAACAGTAGGGGCTGTGGGTGTAACAATGGTATTGATGTCCTCATCATCCTCCCTTCTTGAAATGAAGTCGTCCTCGACGGAAGCTCATCTTCCTCACCCAAATAAGGCTTCAAATCTGCAACGTTAAAAGTGGGACTAACCCCAAAATCTGCAGGCAGCTCAAGTTTATATGCATTATCATTTATTTTATCTAACACCTTAAATGGACCATCAACACGTGGCATTAGCTTTGATTTATGCAAATTAGAAACCTATCCTTATGCAAATGTAACCAAACAAGATCTCCGGTGCAAACACAACATGTTTTCTACCCTTATCTCCAAAGAAGTTTATATTTAGCATTCATACGCTCAATGTTTTCCTTAGTTAACTCATGCATTTTTAAAATCAATTCAGCACGTTCTTTAGCATCAAAATTAACCTTCTCCAAGATGGAAGAGGCAACAAATCAATAGGTGCACGAGGGAGGAAACCATACACAATTTCAAAAGGGCACATCTTAGTAGTAGAATGCAATGAACGATTATAAGCAAATTCAATATGAGGCAAGCATTCTTCCCACATTTTCTTATTATTCTTCAAAACAGCCCTAAGCATAGTAGACAATGTTGTATTGACTACTTCAGTTTGTCCATCAGTTTGGGGGTGACAAGTAGTACTAAAAAGCAGTTTAGTCCCCAACTTAGCCCATAAACATCTCCAAAAGTGGCTAAGAAATTTAGTATCACGATCTGACACAATAATATTGGGCACACCATGCAAGCGAATAATTTCACGAAAGAACAAATCAGCAACATGAACG
This sequence comes from Aegilops longissima, assembly GCA_021605205.1. Classification (NCBI taxonomy): domain Eukaryota; kingdom Viridiplantae; phylum Streptophyta; class Magnoliopsida; order Poales; family Poaceae; genus Aegilops; species Aegilops longissima. Next base: position 238,697,592 of record CM038676.1, on the reverse strand, counting down.
GCATCATCGCTTTTATGACATGGTATAAAGTGTGCCATTTTCGAGAACCTATCCACGACAACAAATATGCTATCCCTCCCCTTCTTTGTTCGAGGTAAACCTAAATCAAAGTCCATAGATATATCCTCCCAAGGAACACTTGGTACAGGCAAAGGCATATATAAACCATGAGCATTGAGTCGTGACTTAGCTTTTTCACAAGTAGTGCAGCGAGCAATAAAACGCTTAACATCCTGTCTCATCTTTGGCCAAAAGAAATGTGTAGCAAGTACGTCCTCCGTCTTCTTCACGCCAAAGTGTCCCATTAATCCCCCTCCATGCGCCTCCTGCAACAACAAAAGACGAATAGAGCTAGCTGGAATGCATAGCTTGTTAGCACGAAACACAAATACATCATTAACGCATTTAACTTGTTCCATGTTCTCCTTCTTTACAATTCTGCAATACACCATTAAAATCAGCATCATGCACATATTGATCTTTGATGGTCTCCAAACAAAATATTTTGAAGTCAAGTTGTGAAAGCATAGTATAGCGACGAGACAATGCATCAGCAATAACATTTTCTTTACCCTTCTTGTGTTTAATAACATAAGGAAAAGTCTCAATGAATTCAACCCATTTAGCATGTCTATGATTCAGTTTAGCTTGACTTTAATTATGTTTCAAAGATTATGATTAGAATGTATAACAAATTCTTTGGGCCATAAATAATGTTGCCATGTCTCTAAAGTCCGAACAAGAGCATATAATTCTTTATCATAAGTAGAATAATTCAGACTAGGCCAACTCAATTTTTCAGAAAAGTATGCAACAGGTTTGCCATCTTGTAATAACACACCTCCTAATCCAATTCCACTAGCATCACATTCAAGCTCAAAAGTCTTATTAAAATCAGGAAGTTGAAGTAAAGGAGCATGTGTCAACTTATCTTTCAATACCGTGAAGGCTTCTTCCTGTGCGGTACCCCAAACAAAAGGCACATCCTTCTTTCTAAGCTCATTGAGAGGTGCAGCAATGGTGCTAAAATCTCTCACAAAATGCCTATAGAAACCAGCAAGTCCAAGAAAACTACTCACTTGTGTGACCGTTTTGGGCTGCGGCCAACTCTCAATAGCTTCAATCTTGGCTTTATCAACTTCAATTCCTCGTGGAGTAACAACATAGCCAAGAAAAGATACTAAATTCGGTGCAAAAGGTGCACTTCCCAAGGTTACCAAACAAACGTGCATCACGTAGAGCAACAAAAACATAACGCAAATGTTCCAAATGTTCTTCCAAAGATTTGCTATAAATCAGTATATCATCAAAATAGACAACCACAAATCGTCCAATGAAAGCACATAAAACTTCGTTCATTAGTCTCATGAAAGTACTAGGTGCATTAGTTAACCCAAAAGGCATGACTAACCACTCATATAAACCAAACTTAGTTTTCAATGCTGTTTTCCATTCATCTCCCAATTTCATACGAATTTGATGGTATCCACTACGCAAATCAACTTTGGAGAATATTGTAGAGCCACTCAATTTATCAAGCATATCATCTAGCCTAGGAATAGGATGACGATAACGAATAGTAATATTATTAATGCCTCTACAATCAACACACGTACGCGACGTGCCATCCTTTTTAGGCACTAGTATAATAGGAACAGCACAAGGACTAAGAGATTCACGATATAACCTTTGTCGAGCAGCTCCGTGACTTGACGATAATCTCCTTCGTCTCCTCCGGATTGGTACGGTATGGTGCACGGTTGGGTAGCGATGCACCGGGAATTAAGTCAATTTGATGCTCAATCCCTCGAATAGGTGGTAATCCCGGTGGCACATCTTGTGGAAAGACGTCAGTGAACTCCTGCAAAATGTTAGTGACAGCAGGGGGCAAAGAGGAAGGCACGCCCTCGAATGAAAATAATGCCTCTTTGCACACAAAAGCATAGCAAACAGATTTGCTAAAATCTAGCTCATCAATATCAGATTTGGTGGCAAGTAAACATGCACTTTTCAATTTAATTTCAGAAGCAACACTAGATGGTTTATTATTAGGCTTCATTTGTTGCTCAAATTCTTTTGCCACAATCTAATTTTCACTCTTAGTTTTCTCCTGTTTTGCTTCATTAGCTCTATGAATATCATCTTTAAAAATGGAATCAGGAGTCATAGGCAGCAAAGTAATATTTGTATCCTTATGAACAAGAGTATACTGATTGTTTCTACCATGGTGTACAGAATTTTTATCAAATTGCCATGGTCGACCAAGTAATAAGGAACATGCTTGCATAGGTACCACATCACAATCAACATAATCAGCATATGTAGCGATACTAAAATGCACCCTAACAAAGACGTGTTACCTTAACCTTGCCGCTGTTGTTGAACCATTGGATGTAGTAAGGATGTGGATGTGGTATTGTGGTGAGAGATAGCTTCTCCACCATCTCCAAAGCTAGCCAAGTTGTTGCAGCTCCTCCATCTATGATGACGCGAATAGAACGCTCCTTCACAACTCCCTTTGTATGGAACAAATTATGCCTCTGATTTTGCTCAGCTTATGGACCTGCACACTCAAAACACGTTGAGCAGCTAAACATTCATACTGTCAAGATCTTCAGAGCCATGTATTGCGCCTCATGATCAGAATCATCTCCACCGTGTTCTTCACATGTAATAAGAGCCAAAGTCTCCTCATCATAGTCACTAGCGGACTCATACCCACCATCCTCGGTAGCAATCATCACAAGCTGAGATTTGCATTCTCTCGCAAAATGTCCTCTTCCCTTACAACGACGACAAATAATATCACTTGTGTGCCCTGTAGACGCCATGGAAGAAGAAGAGCTCTGTGCAGGCCCGACAGGTGTGCTCTTGGCAGATAGTGGTCGTTGTGCCTGCTTTCTTGTATCACGGTTGGAGGTGGCACCTGAAGGAGGTGATGGTGTAGTGGCAGTAGAGGATGCACGTGGTGTCCAGGATGAAGGTCGACCTGCAGAAAAGTTAGTTCGCGCCAATGCCTGTCGATCCTGCACTTCACGTTCAGCTTTACAAGCAAGATGGAATAAACGAGTGATATTATTATAATCCTTATAGTCTAGAATGGTCTGAATCTCTCTATTTAATCCACCCAGGAAACGTGCAAGCATAGTTTCATTCTCCTCAACAATACCACATCTAATCAAGCCAGTTTGTAATTCCTGATAATATTCTTCTACAAAAAAATTTCCTTGTCTTAAGCGCTACAATTTTTGAAGTAATTCACATTGATAATATGGTGGAACCCAACGAGTACGCATAGCAGTTTTCAAAACAGCCCAAATAGCTGGAACAGGATATAATCTACAATGTTCAGACCACCAAACACATGCAAAGCTAGTGAAAGCACAAACAGCAGCAGGAACACGTCTCTCCTCAGGATATTGTAAACATGTAAATCGTTGTTCAGTTTCTAACTCCCAAGTAAGATATATATCAGGAACATATCTACCCTCAAATGGTGGAATATTCAATTTCAGTTTAGGGAGATGGTCATGATCTCGTACCTGAGGGGGAGCCCTAACATTGCCATTATTTGCATGTGGACGACCTGGTGGTTGTGGTGCTGGTGGTTGCTCGTAGTTCTGATTTTGATCAACCTCATCCTCGTAATCTCCCACATAATCATCCTCCTCCGCATCAGCAGCAGGAGCCACAGAAGTATCAACAGCAGCACCAACAGTTTGGCCTAGCGCAAGAGGGACACGGCTTGCTCGGCGGAGTGCTGTTTCACGACGTGGAGGTAGTCGTTGTTGTTGTTGTTGTTGTTGTTGTTGTTGTTGTTGTAGAGGTGCATTAGGTGTAGCCGGTGGTGGTGGTGGAAGACGCGCGAGCAATTTATTAAACTTGTTATCGAGCTTTGTTTCAAACGTCTTCTCCATGCCATCTATCTTCTCCATGGCCTCTTCAAATCTGTTTAGCACATCCTGCACCTGTCCACTCATCATTTGCTGAAATTTATCATGAAGCTCCTTGTTCGTCAAGTTCTCCCAGTCAGTCTCGTCGGCTTGTGATCCTGGCATGGTTAGCAGCAATAGAAACACACAAGAATATGATCCTACAGACTACTAACACGTGGTGGTGGTGGGTGTCACAAAATCGTCAAGCAAATCTCAAATTCTTACCAGTTCTTACCAAGGAGCTGGCGGTGATCGGCACCGATGTAGTCAAAACTCTCAAAGCTTGGATAGAGCGATTACCAAGGAGAGTCAAACACACGATGTAAATGTATGTGGAGCTGGGAAGGCTTATAATATGGTAGCAGAAAGGGTCAGCAATAATCAATTCAGAGATGCAAAGTTGAATAAACGCTCAACGACGGTACTGTGCTGGTCCTAGGCTAGACCGTACTAGAGACGCGAGCCTAGAACACTAACAAAATCACGGCGCTGCACGTAAACAAGGGAGGAGCACACTCTGAATTTTTTTTTTTTTTTCACTTTTTTTGCACTTTTTTTCCTCTTTTTTTTGCTCCGCAACAATTTTTTTTCGAAAAAGTCTACAAATGTCCTAAAAACTGCCTAGCCAGAATTTTCCAGACTTAGTTTTTTTTGAAACTGGAACTATTTTTCTTCTGCGGGTAGCACGGAAGTTGGGGAGTCCTTCTCTGTCACGACTTGGAGTATGGCGTGATCTGGAATTCCAAAACAAAGCAACAATTACTGGACTCGGACTAGGACTGGTGGCGGAGATGAATCTGGTGGAATCTTGGACTGGTGGTGGATATATGTTGTAGGTGGACTCTGATTGGCGTGATGGCGGCGGATATGTGGTGGCGTATATGGACTCGGATTGGCGGTGAATATGTGGTGGTGGTATATGGCAGCGGTGATGAAGTTGGTGCGGTGGTGGTATATGGTAACAGCGATGATGATGATGCGGTGGTGATATATGGCAGCGGCGACGTGACAACCTGTGAACAGAACTCGAAACTCTAAAGGACTAGACGCTAAAACCAGCAACTTGACACGACGATGCAGCCGCAAATTCAACAAAGCAAATACAGAAAAGATTATGCAAAGGCTCAGATTGGTTCGGATGGGATGAACTAACCCTAATTTTTTTTTGGCTTTTTCATGGACTATAGGTATGAAGAACAGACTCGATCTAAACTACGAAAAACTGTAAAATCACACCGAGCAACCTGGAAATCTAGTACCACTTGATAGAGACAAAGGCGTCCCGATGTTTCGATGAGATAGCAATCGTTTTCTGTGGGAGTCGACTTTGACGATCCGACTACGAACGTGCGAAGACGTCGCGCCTTAGCAATCGCTAAACCAACTTCTGAGGGGTTATTGACCACGCCGGAGCACGATCAACCTCACCACGAGGGTCTATTTCCTGCGAGCAAACGAAGAACAAGCAAGAAACTGAGATTGCAATCTGGATATTGCGAATAAAAGAGGAAAGCTTTATTAATGAAGGTGGGGTTCTGTGGACGCCTTGGTCTGGTCGTTGAACACAAACGGCACGCTGTGGTTGCAGCTATGGCGAACTTTTGATCTAAACAAAACCCAAAGTCTAAACGGTGCCCTAATGGCTGTACATATGGAGGAAGAGGGGGGGGGGGATTTCGTGGCCCTTGGGGAAGGGGTCCGAAACTAACCCTATCTCTTGTTTCCCCACACATACGGACTCTAAAAACAGCCTATACTTATGTATTTCGAAATTACATGGGCCTGGCCCAATAATAAGGTGACGCAGCACCTAGAATAGCCTCTGGACGAAATTTATGAAGTGGCATCTTGTATATTTCGTCCAAGGCTTCATTCACTCCTTATGGTGGCTTCAAAATCCTGAAATCATCACTTGTAACTCCGTTCTTATTCCCCTTGCGCATGCCATCAGCTCCATGCTTGTTCTTGCTCCAATGTTCATCCTTCTCCAAGCTAGGCCCTTCATTTGTAAGCAAAACAAATGTATCCAATTTAGGCAGCATCATATTCTCATGAAATTAGAATCATTACCAAGAAACGAAAGTACCTGGTAATTTAATTGGCGTGCGCGAGCTCTAGTAATTGGTCCATTATATGTAACAGTAGGGGCTGTGGGTGTAACAATGGTATTGATGTCCTCATCACACAAGTTTGTTCCCGCATATACACAATAGCTATCTTGGTTTGTGCATTGTGCAAAAGTGGCCATAGAAAAAAAAAGAAATTAAGCTTTTAAGCAAAAGAGAAAGAGCAAAGAAGCTTGTAAGCAAGTGCCATAGCATCAAACCACATTGCACATACGTTTGTCATATCCGATCATCTTGGATCATATTGAGAGACACACCGGGAACCATACATACATAACATACTTGGGATACAAAGTTTATCCATTTTGCATCTTATAGGTTGTGCACAAATGCCGTATCCGCCTATTGAGCAATCGTGCTAGCGTCTCTCTTGAGTTGTGCAACACGAGCGTTTGGGTGGATTCCACATTTTGAGCTCATTCCTTGGTTGCACGACCCCATTTATCTATCCGTGTGTATGTTTCCGTGTGCCATTCATTGCTATTGGTCTACTTGTTTCTCTTGCGAATTTGTAAATCTCTTTCAACATTATTGACTCTTGCTAACATTTTGCATTAAAATTTTTGTGCCACTATCCTCACCAAGCTCCACCATAAGCTTTACTTGTGTAGGTGTGAGAAACTGACAAGAATTGGTACTAATTGTGCTATTTCCTTGTTACATCATTGAGTGATTATTGATCCATTTTCAACATCGGTCAAGGTACATTTGGTATAAGTTCTTCTCTTTCTCCCACTCATATTTGCTCGAATTTTGTGATGGAGAGGCAAGGCATTTCATCTCCGGTCTTCGACAACAACGACGGCGTGAACAACTACATCACCAAAGCGTCAATCTTTGATCTAAAATGACAAATGCAAGGCGCACAATCTACCTTGCAAGAGCGCATCGAGAACCTCTCCATCGACATTCATCACTCCGAAGCAAGGAGAAGGGACTACATCGACAAGAAGCTTTCCGCACATAAGGAGGAGCAAGATGCAAGGATGGAGGAGATTAGAGCCATGATCAAGTCTTCTTCCCCTTCGTCATCCTCAAGGCGGCGACATTCAAGACACAAGTCTTCGGAGCGCGGAAACGATGCAAGTGCAAATCGTCCTCGTCCACATCTACATGGCGACTACCATCACGTTCGTGATCAACATCGTCATGAAGGGAAAGTCACCTCCAAGCATCATGTGCACGACGACGACGAACGACATCTACTACGAGCTCAAGCATGACAACGACATCATCATCATGAAGATGCTCCACAAGCACAAGTGCACAAGTCCCAACAAGCCCTACTTCACGCCAATTCCAAGCTTCATGAGCACAAGAGAAGACCGCGAGACAAGCACCACCACGAGAACGCTACGGCTACTACAACAACCACTTCGGCATCTTCGCCAAGTGCTATCAAGGCATCTTCGCCTTTGGACGTACGTCATCTTCGCCTACTTCCCACGTGTACGTCTACATCGAGTTCATCAAGTCCAAGGCGATTACCTATGAGCGAGGGCGACACTTCCATCTTCGGAAGCCTTCCAAGGAAGATGGCCGAGCATGGGAAACTCCCTTCGGTCATGGAGACGAGCTACGAGGTGCCACATCATATGGGCCTCCAACAACAAGACGGCGATAAGAAGGTCGAGCAAGGGCCATCCCCTTCGACCACGGTGATAGGAGTTGAGCATGGAGGCGTTCGCACCAACATCTCTCCGACACCCACATATAAAGAGATGACCCAATTCCCATGTGAGGAGAGCCACCCCACCATGAGTGATAAAAGTGACTCCACCATATGTGACATTGAGTACATTTCCTATGAGAGGATGAGTGTGACCACCACTAGCCCCACACTTGTGAGCATGCCACACATACTATGTGAGGTTGAGCGCCATTTGAGTGATTCCACCAACCATATGAGTGAGAGCATCCAAGAGGGAGTGAGTGAGCCACAACACTTAGTGAGTGAGGTAGTTGACACGGCATGTGAGGCCACCATGATTTCTAACGACTTAACCTCTACTCCTAGTGTGTTTTCTTCTTTGGTGCTAGGTCTCCTACATGACGCTATGCCAATCCTCGACGAGTCCATCCCTCCAAAGGGAAAACCGATGGCCATGGTGGACGATGATGCACCACCCACATGGTTCCATCAAGATGAAGATGACAACGAGACGATCTTCAACACCTCACCTACAACACATGAGCGACACTCCAACGGTAACATAGGTGATGGTGCTTCTCTTGTCCCACTAGTGGACTCTCTTGACAATGATTGCTTGCATGATGTTGATCCTCCTATTCCCATGCTTCATGCTAGTGCGACTTCTTCATGCCTTGACTTACCTATTTATGATGAATATGATGATGAGCATGTTGAGTTACCTAGTTCTGATGCTATGCTCCATAGGATATCTTGTGAAAATTCTTTTGGTCACATCATGTTTGACAATCCATTGAACTTGTCATATGCTATGAGTGAGATCTCCCATATTGCATCATTTCAATCACAACATAGTAACTATGCATGCCCCATTAAAATCAATCCCATTTGCACTTATGGCTAGATGACGAGATGATGGTCATTGGCTTTTGTTTTTCTTGTGATGATATTTCCATGCTTCCTTTACATGATTTGCGCAATTCATTTACTATGTCATGCCATGATCACAGTGAACCAAATATGCATTATTTTGGATGTTGTCAATATTCTCCATGTGATGTTTCCATTAATGCTCATGAGGAGACCCCCATAGTTTCCTCATATATATTAGGAGATTTTGATACATTCCATACTTTGCATGATTTCCATGATTGCTTGCACCATATGCATTCCATGAATAACAATGCTCTAGATATTTCTCATGATGCATTACATCCTCTGTGTCTCCATTATGCCATACATAATAACAAACCTATCATGACGGATGACATGTTTCTATATCACGCATCTCATTTATTTGAGCATTGGATATTTTGTGCTAACCGACACATGCACGTGCGCGTCATGATGGATGATGTGTACATCTACCACGCACACACAATTTTCCCTTTGTCTTTGTTTTGTGTAGGTACCCACATACACTCGTCAACTTCTCAATCCCATGAGTTGACGAAACGAGCTCTTGAGAGCAACGATTACTTGGGATCCCGTGGACTTTCATTCCCACCATTCCTTTTGCGCAAGGACTACGCGCATCTCTTTTACTTGTCTCTCACACGGCTATGGGCTATTTACCACTTGTCACATTATGCCCATTCTATCGTGTTCACTTTGCATGTTATACTTGCTTCTATGCCTTTGCCATGCAATTGTGACCCTTGCTTGCATCTACCCATGATTGACTGTATGTGTATTTGCATGCTTGGTGGAGATCCTTCTTGCTATTGCCATGTTTATCATGTGCCCCATGCTATTGATGCTATTTTGCTTATATCTTCCCTTTATGCTTGTGAAATGTCATGTGCATTTTGTATGCCCACTATTTGCACACATGACATGCTTGCCATGATTCCTTCTAGTACGTTGCATCTTCGCACTACTAGCTTGCTTGACTTGATAGCTATGATTGCTTGCTATGTTGCATCACCCATGTTACACTATCACTTGCTTTCTTGGGTTGATGACATATATGTTCATGCCTCTCACATGATATATCTTGTTCATTGTCGATTGCCTCCAATTGTTGCATCTATGCTTATTGATCTTGGAGACTTTGACAAATTGCTTGTGATGCATGCTTGTTTACTTGAGCCTATTGTATTTTGTAACATCCCAAATTTTCAATTTGGAATGTTATACATTAAGTCATCATGCATTACATATTTTCTTGCATTTTTCCGATCCTAGAAATTTCACACAACTCAAGGACCCTCGGAGAGAGTTGGAGATTTCGTTATTTTCATATTTGAGTTTTCTCAAATTTTGAAAATAGGATCATTTGATTTTTATTTATTTTATCTTCAATTGTTTCTACTATCAAAATATGAGAGAGGGTATAAAATGACTTTCCCAAAAATAAAGAAATAATGAAGATTTAATAAAAAAATCAAATAATATTTTTATTTCGGAGTTTTTTCACTTTTATTTGCCTTAGGGAAAAATGCGTGTTTTTAAAAATTTCATTTTAGCCCCCGTGTTAAAGTTCATTTTGTTCGACCCGTTTTTAGGAGTCGGGAAAAATTTACTTTGTAAATTTTGGAGTTCGTTTAGATTTTATTTTATTCATTTTCCCGCGCGTGATTTTATTTAAAAAAACCATGAGCGCCCGCTGGGCCAAAGGCCCAGCGCCCTCCTCACACACACAAGACAGCGCCGCCGCCCGGCCGAGTCCGAGGAGGACTCCTCCTCCTCCTTTGCTTGCCCTCCCCAAGCTACTCACCCCCTCTTTAAATACCCTCACCCCCTCTCCTCCCCAACCCGCGCCGCCCCCAACCCGCAACCGCCGCCCGCTGCCACTTGTGCCGCGCCCGCCGCCGCCACTCCGCCGCCGCCGCCGCCCTTGTGCCGCCGCCGCCGCCAATTCCACCGCCCTGCCGGAGCCCCACCTCGTCGAGGTAGCCGCGCCACGCCACCCTCCCTCGGTTCGGTTTTTTTTATAAAAACCGTTCCGGTTTTCTTTCCGTTGTTCGGTTTTTTTTCGAAACCCTAGATCGGTTTTATTTCCGGTTTTCTTTCCGTTGTTCGGTTTTTTTTCGAAACCCTAGATCGGTTTTATTTCCGGTTTTGTTTAGCGGCGTTAAATCGGACCGTTCGTCTTAACGAACGTGATCACCGGTTATTCGGTTAACTAACGTCCGCTCGTTTGACCGCTCGTCATTTTCTTTAACGGATTTATTCCGCTAATTTCCGATCGCGATTTCAGATCCGATCTTCGCTCTAGTTTATCTTCTCGCCGCTTATCGGAATCAGGTGATTCAAGCGCCTGGAGTTTCGTTTCGAAACCGCCGTCCCGACTAATCAACTTAAACAAAGTTTTGCTACTATAAAATTTGACCTAGATTCAACTTGCTAGAACCGAGTTGTTTTCTTCCGCCGGATGTTTTTCGTTGTTTTGTTTGATTCGTTTTGTTTTGCAACCAGGGTTCTTAAGTTGAAATTTCTGGTCAGATCTTTTATTCGAGATTTACCCGTGCATTAGATGAGTACTTATTGTATGCTTGTTGTTTGTCTGCGATAGATCACCCGGAGTGCGCCGCTTGTTACTTCGAATCTCTAGGTTTCGCGGATCATCAGCAAGGCAAGTAACACTTGATCATACCTTTACTACCATCCAGTTTTTATGCATTAGATCAATCCTCAAACACTTGCATGATTAGGATCTAATTAAATTGTGGGATGGGAAGTAGATGAGGTAGTACCTATTACCTGTTTTACTTATGAAACCTTTGGGAGTTACTTCACGCTTGCTTATTATGCCATGCTATGCTAGTAGACGTGGATTGGGTGAGTGATATCCATGATGATGTGAGATTGTTAAATTAATGGTTTATCTAAGGTGGCAACTTAAACACACATCCGGGTGGATTGAGGCACCTGGTTTCCATCAGACTTGCCTGTTTTTTTGGACCGCCACCTGTGCTCAAAGGGATCATGAGATTATTCAAACTAGTAACTTCCGTGTGCAGCCACAAGCCATTATGGGCTCGCATAGTTGACTAAGTCGTGCGAACTCTTATAGTGGTGGACTAGCAGATGTAGGGGATGTAGGTGTACCGGTCTACCCATCGTAAGGTGCTAGCGCTTCGAAAGACTATGTGTCGGTCATCCGCTTCTCAAACACCCGCAAGACGAGAAACCAAACGGAGGCGATCGAGTCTTGTGGGGAAAAGTGCGCAAACCTCTGCAGAGTGTATAAACTAATCATGATTAGCTGTGTCCCCGGTTATGGACATCTTGAGTATCTAGTACTTGAATATCATGTGAATCTCAACATGTTACTCTAATTAATATTGTTGGGTTTTAATGAGTACTTTTAATTGGGATTGAGGATGTGTCAACCATTCTCAATGTTTAACAACCACCATGATAGTTAAACAAATTTATTCCTTTGCAGAGGGAAAAACTGGCTTTATGCAAAACTGTAATCAGAGAGCTTTACCACCAGCCACATATGCATGTAGTACAGGCTTATCATTCATTACTCTCTATGTGTTACATTGCCAAGATATTCCATGTGTGACCATTGCTGGCTGCAACTTTCATGTTGCAGACTTTTCGCAACGACAGTAAGGTGCTTTAGGTCGTGGTTCTATACTCGATGATGTTACTGGAGTTGATGGACTCACTTATCTTCCAAGTCTTCCATCGTTATCGTTATTAGATGGCCTTAAGCCATATTTATTGTAATAAGTCCTCTTTGGGCAACGATGTAATAAGTGTGTGATTGCTACTGCTTTTAAATCCTTTGAAGTCTTGTGTGGTGTCAAGATTATCGATCCAGGATGACACCGAGCACGAGACTTGATCCATTCGGTCGGGTCGCCACTGAGAGATGGTATCAGAGCACACGCTGACTGTAGGACACGACCACTAAGTTAAAGCCATAGATCACTACTCTCTTCCCATTTTCTAACTCCTCATCTTTTCTACTCTTTTAGGATGAAGGACGCGAAGATCAAGTACGCCCAACCAGATGAAGGCACACCTTTTGGATTTCACTTGAAGGAAGTCACCAAGTACCTGAACATTGGACTACCAAGTTTCACCGGGACTTTCAACGCCACTCTGCCTGAAGAAGAGCGCTGGAAGATTCAAGCTCACGTTCCGGGAAGGACATTCGCCCCAATCACCAAGCCTATAGATAGTGTTTTCAGTGCACCAACCTGGAGTCTGGGAAAGAGCATGGCAGCTCATATCACCATGGGACGCATTGGAGAAGTTTACTAAGAAGACCTTAAGGACACCATCTACCAGATTTGCGGACGCCGAGATGAACAGTGGGAGATAGTCAACACCAAGAAGGATAGATCCATTGCAGCTTCCATCCAGGAGTTAAACCAGCACATTCGACGCCAGGAGAACCAGATGTGCAATGATATGATCGAATTGAAGGATGCAAAGGGAAGGATCATCGAACTTGAAGAAGAACTAAAGTCTACACGTAAGGACTACATGGACGAGATCGTAGCTGTAGCAAGACACAATAACGATCTGAAGTATGAGATTGAAGAACTCAAGAAGAAATTGGCGCTCAAGAATGAAGACAAGTACGTCGGCTGTCCGAGCAACTACATCATCATCAACGACACCGATTCGGATCCAAGTGAACCCGACTTTGAAGACGAAGCTGGAGCAGACATCATGGAGTCTTCCACCGGTTCAAATTAGTAGATGACCCCCACATATTAGTAGTATTACCTCCATGTAAACATTATAGTTCAAGCACTTTTGCGATAGTTAGACCGTTGTAAGCCCTTGTTTGAATTGAATGAAGTGATTTTGTGTGCATTTGCTCATGTGCATTTGGGTAGTGTTTTCTCGTTAGACCTCACTCTATTCTTAATTTCTCGTCTTTTCTAAACCCTTCAGATGCCTCCAAGACGCGACCCCGGGTTTGTTTTCCCGCCAGAGATCACCCAATTGATTCAGCAGTAGAACACTTTGATCCAAACATTGGTACAGAACCAAGGCAACAACAACAACAACAACAACAACCCACCACCACCACCACCTGCAGATCACTTGACTCGTTTCCTTAGGCTGAATCCGCAAGTGTATTCTAGTAGCACCGAGCCGATTGTAGCGTATGATTGGCTCCAGAAGATAGGGAGGAGTTGACCACTGCAGGATGTCTGAGATGGAGAGAAGGTGAAGTTTGCTGCACACCAGCTTGAAGGACCCGCAGAAGAACATGGTGGGAGAATTTACAGCCACTTACCCAGAGACACTATCACATGGGATCAGTTTCAGCAAGCTTTCAAGACCGCCCATGTATCAGCAGGAGCTATGGCCATGAAGAAGCGTGAATTTCGCAACTTACGCCAAGGAGGAAGGACTGTTGGCCAGTATGTGGATGATTTTAGTAAGTTAGCATGTTATGCCCCAGATGACGTTGCTACAGATGCAGCTAAGTAGGAGAAGTTTCTGGAAGGACTGAATGATGAGTTAAGCATGCAGTTGATGGTAGCCAGTTTCAACAACTACCAGGAGTTGGTAGACCGTGCCCTCATGATTGAAGGAAAGCAGTAGCAAATTGAGAACCGCAAGAGGAAGTACGGGCAAGGGAAGTATAACTCTGGAGCCCAGCAGAAGCCTCGTTATACCCCTAAACAGGGAGTTCAGTTTCAGCATACCCATGGAGGAGGTAGTTCGCACAACCATAATGGCCACAAAAATGGTAATGGGAATGGAGGAAGCAACGGCCAGAACCGGACCACACCATCAACCCCAACCAAGAAAGACCTGAGCCATGTCACCTGTTACAAGTGTTCCAAGACCGGACATTATGCAAATGAATGTCCCGAAGGCCAAGGAGGAAATGGAAGCTCTGGAAAGAAGCCAAACCCTTTCAACAGAGGACAGGTGATGAGGACATGATTACCTTGGATACGACCAAAAATATTGCATACATGTATATTTGTGAGGTGATTTCTAATACAAACTATGCAATAATTTATTTATGTCATCCAGGACAAAAATACTTCACAAACTTTTGTGCCATGTCTAAGTACAGGTGTATGGGACATTTGTACAATCCAAATATGAAGATAAGGGAGAAAGAGATGTTTACCTGCTGTTCAAAAAGTTCTCTCACGTCACTTTTGGCCCAAGAGAAGATAGAGTCCAAGTCTCTCACGTTCTGGACTCAGATTCGGACTGCACAGACATACCTGACTCAAAACGTCAATAACTTTTTCATACAGACTCCAAATTGGTTGATTCTTTTTTTGTTGGAAAATAGATTTCGTGCATTTTCCAACCCAATTGGAATCACCTTAAAATCGGTCCGGAGCGTTGAGTTATGGACAAAACAATCTGATGCTGCAGCAGAATCCGAGTCAAACTACAACTCCAAAGGTGTTACGTCACCTCCACTTGGGCCCATTGGCCTTGTACGACCTAGGGTTAGTTTTAGGCTGCCTTGGGACGTCCTCCCACCTCCTTGGCCGCCACCCCTTTCTCCTATATAAGTAGATCCATCTAGTAGCTTTTTCCTTGGGATTTGTTTAGTTAAAAGTTAGCCATTGCAACTTCGTGTACTTCGTTTGTGTCCAACGACCAGACCAAGACCGCTTACGGATCCCCACCATTATCAATACATCATATATATTCGCAATATTCAGATTGCTTTATCATATTCTTGCTCGTTCTTCGATTGCTTGCAGGAATAGACCTTCGTGGTCGGCTGATCGTGCTTCCAAAGATCGTCAAGAACCTCGAGAGATTGGTTTAGCGATTGCTAAGGCGCAACATCGTGCATGTTTGTAGTCGGATCGTCAAAGTCTACTCCACCAAATCGATAGTTATCATCTCATCGAAAGATCGGGACACCCTCGCCTCTATCAACAGGTGAACCACATTGATGTGGAGGAGGTTGAAGATCAGCCCGATGCAGTAATCGGTAAGTTTTTGGTTAAGTCTTTTACTGCACTAGTTCTTTTCGATACCGGTGCAACGCATTCATACATATAAAGGGGATTTGTAGAAAAGTATAGCCTGCCTACTCAGATTCTTAAAACCCCTATGCTAGTAAGCTCACGAGGAGCGGAGTATATGGCCAAACAAGGATGTTTTCAAGTGCCATTAAGTATAGGAAGGCATGTGTTCCCGACGGATTTGATCATTTTGGAATCCCAAGGATTGGATGTGATTCTTGGTATGGACTGGCTATCGATGTATGGGGGAAACATCGATTGCGCAAGTAAGACGATTTTGCTCACGACACCAGAGGGAAGAAGGATTAGGTATGTATCGCGACATAGACCAAATAGGAATCAAGTAAATTCATTATCAGGAGTTGTGCAGGAAGAGGTGCCAGTGGTGAAGGATTACCCTGATATATTTCCTGAGGAATTGCCAGGAATGCCACCGGATAGAGACATTGAGTTTCTGATTGAGCTTTTGCCAGGTACAGGCCCAATATCGAAGCGACCATATAGGATGCCCGCACAGGATTTGGCGGAAATCAAGAAGCAGATTAAGGAGCTATTGGATAAAGGTTTTATACGCCCAAGTTCTTCGCCTTGGGGATCACCCGTACTTTTAGTAGAGAAGAAGGACGGATCGTTAAGGATGGTTGTTGACTATCGTGGGTTAAATGAAGTAACAATCAAGAACAAGTACCCACTACCTATGATAAATGATCTGCTTGATCGCTTGCAAGGAGCTAAAGTGTTTTCCAAGATCGATTTGCGATCGTGGTACCATCATTGAAGATTCGGAGCAGGACATACCTAAGACAGCATTTACCACGAGATATGGACTGTATGAATATACCGTTATGTCATTTGGACTGACTAACGCGCCAGCCTATTTCATGAACCTGATGAACAAAGTGTTTATGGAGTTTTTGGATAAGTTCGCGTGGTGTTCATAGATGATATTTTGGTTTTCTCAAGAATGAAGAAGAACATAAGGAACATTTGCGATTGGTTTTGGAGAAACCGAGGGAACATCAGTTGTATGCCAAGTTCAGCAAATGTGAGTTTTGGCTAAAGGAAGTTGGATTTCTTTGACATGTTATATCCGGAGAAGGGATATGGGAATGAATGGACGAAGATGAACTGGGAATAACAGGTAGGCTAACGATAGCATCGACACAAGTCACGAAGATATGACACTGAAATTGTGGCGATCGATGGGATTCAGATCACGGAACGAAAGAACTAGAAATCAAGCTGAAGATCTCATGCGACGAGAATGCGATCAACTAGTACGAAACCAACGACAAGGAATCGACAAGATGGATCAAGTTCGAACAGGATGCGGATCATCTGGAGACGATCTGAACAAATGGCTTGAAGAGGAGTCCTTCCAAGGACGTCAGCATATGTGCCGAATACAAGGAGTACTGTGCAAGTGAAAAGACGTCACGGTGGCTATCGTGGAGCTAAGCTTCTCAGATACAGAATTTCAGGGGATGAGCAAGTGCATAGAATTGATCAGGTCCCAATGTACCGATAAATCAGAGATCACAGTAGAAAAGTGCAAGTAAGCACGTCATAAGTAGGGATCACATGTCGTGACAGAAAGCTATAGAGTGACCAGATGATGCCAAATGGAGCAAATGAAACTGTCAAATATAGTGAATCAGGATCCATTGACGTAAGTACCTGAATAGTCACAAATTCAAAGTCATCAATCATAGGTATAGATGCTAGATAAAATGGATCAAATGGTACAAGATCCATCCATGCATCAGATCATATCACTAGTCAGTGAGTTGCCAGCGAATGTCCATAAGATGCAGAATCCGTAACGATGTTCCTTGAGCTGAGCTATGAGTAAGCGGTGAATCAGGAGACATCGATAGACAATTGTGATCATCTCAATCGAAGATGGATCACGTGAATCCAAGTATCAGGATCAGTCGTAGATCATATTGTCAAATGACCTAAGAACTAAGGATCACGATCAGAGACAGGACATCGAGACACGCGATACGGAAGTCTATGAGTCTGAGCGGGGATCATTGACAGCAAGGTAGATCAAGTGCTCAAGAGCAAGGGCGGTCATCTCGGGCAGATGGCAGGATGAAGAGAAATGTCACTCCCGGATAGCAGAGATACCATTAAGAGATACAGTACCACTTGAAGCAATTCAGTTGAAGGATGATTTGACCTATGAGGAGAAACCAGTCAAGATTCTCGATTATGCCAGTAGAGTTACTCGCAACAAGGTTATCAAGTTTTGCAAGGTTCATTGCAGCCACCACACCGAGGATGAAGCCACAGGAAAGAGAAGAAGATTTGCTCAAGGATCACCTCACCTATTTTCTAGCCAACCCGAATCTCGAGGGCGAGATTCATCTTAAGGGGGGTAGGTTTGTAACATCCCAAATTTTCAATTTGGAATGTTATACATTAAGTCATCATGCATTACATATTTTCTTGCATTTTTCCGATCCTAGAAATTTCACACAACTCAAGGACCCTCGGAGAGAGTTGGAGATTTCGTTATTTTCATATTTGAGTTTTCTCAAATTTTGAAAATAGGATCATTTGATTTTTATTTATTTTATCTTCAATTATTTCTACTATCAAAATATGAGAGAGGGAATAAAATGACTTTCCCAAAAATAAAGAAATAATGAAGATTTAATAAAAAAAATCAAATAAGATTTTTATTTCGGAGTTTTTTTCACTTTTATTTGCCTTAGGGAAAAATGCGTGTTTTTAAAAATTTCATTTTAGGCCCCGTGTTAAAGTTCATTTTGTTCGACTCGTTTTTAGGAGTCGGGAAAAATTTACTTTGTAAATTTTGGACTTCGTTTAGATTTTATTTTATTTGTTTTCCCGCGCGTGATTTTATTTAAAAAAAAACCATGGCGCCCGCTGGGCCAAAGGCCCGGCCGCCTCCCTCGTCTGTGCTGTGCAGCAGCCCGCCGCCGGCCGAGTCCGAGGAGGACTCCTCCTCCTCCTCCTTTGCTTGCCCCCTCCCCAAGCTACTCACCCCCTCTTAATTACCCTCACCCCCTCTCCTCCCCAACCCGAGCCGCCGCCCCAACCCTGCAGCCGCCGGTGCCACTTGTGCCCGCCACCACGCGCGCGCCGCCGCCCTTTGCCGCCGCCGCCGCCACTTCCACCGCCTTGAGCCCCACCTCGTCAAGGTAGCCGCGCCACGCCACCCTCCCTCGGTTCGGTTTTTTTTATAAAAACCATTCCGGTTTTCTTTCCGTTGTTCGGTTTTTTTTCGAAACCCTAGATCAGTTTTATTTCTGGTTTTCTTTCCGTTGTTCGGTTTTTTTTTCGAAACCATAGATCGGTTTTATTTCCGGTTTTGTTTAGCGAGCGTTCGCCAGACCGTTCGTCTTAACGAACGTGATCACCGATTATTCCCGGTTAACGTACGTCCGTTCGTTTGACCGTTCGTCATTTTCTTTAACGGATTTATTCCGCTAATTTCCGATCGCGATTTGAGATCCGATCTTCGTTCTAGTTTATCTTCTCGCTCGTTTATCGGAATCAGGTGATTCAAGCGCCTGGAGTTTCGTTTCGAAACCGCCGTCCCGACTAATCAACTTAAACAAAGTTTTGCTACTATAAAATTTGACCTAGATTCAACTTGCTAGAACCGAGCTGTTTTCTTCCGCCGGATGTTTTCCGTTGTTTTGTTTGATTCGTTTTGTTTTGCAACCAGGGTTCTTAAGTTGAAATTTCTGGTCAGATCTTTTATTCGAGATTTACCCGTGCATTAGATGAGTACTTATTGTATGCTTGTTGTTTGTCTGCGATAGATCACCCGGAGTGCGCCGCTTGTTACTTCGAATCTCTAGGTTTCGCGGATCATCAGGAAGGCATGTAACACTTGATCATACCTTTACTACCACCCAGTTTTTATGCATTAGATCAATCCTCAAACACTTGCATGATTAGGATCTAATTAAATTGTGGGATGGGAAGTAGATGAGGTAGTACCTATTACCTGTTTTACTTATGAAACCTTTGGGAGTTACTTCTACGTTTGCTTATTATGCCATGCTATGCTAGTAGACGTGGATTGGGTGAGTGATATCCATGACAGATGTGAGATTGTTAAATTAATGGTTTATCTAAGGTGGCAACTTAAACACACATCTGGGTGGATTGAGGTACCTGGTTTCCATCAGGACTTGCCTATTTTTTTTTGACCGCCACCCAGGCTCAAAGGGATCATGAGATTATTCAAACTAGTAACTTTCGTGTGCAGCCACAAGCCATTATGGGCTCTGGCATAGTTGACTAAGTTGTGCGAACTCTTATAGTGGTGGACTAGCAGATGTAGGGGATGTAGGTGTACCGGTCTACCCATCGTAAGGTGCTAGAGCTTCTGAAAGACTATGTGTCGGTCATCCGCTTCTCAAACACCTGCAAAGACGAGAAACCAAACGGAGGCGATCGAGTCTTGTGGGGAAAAGTCATAAACCTCTGCAGAGTGTATAAACTAATCATGATTAGCCGTGTCCCCGATTATGGACATCTTGAGTATCTAGTACTTGAATATCATGGGAATCTCAACATGTTACTCTAATTAATATTGTTGGGTTTTCAATGAGGTCCTTTAATTGGGATTGAGGATGCTGTCAACCATTCTCAATGTTTAACAACCACCATGATAGTTAAACAAATTTATTCCTTTGCGATAGGAAAAACTGGCTTTATGCAAAAGCGTAATCAGAGAGCTTTACCACCAGCCACATATGCATGTAGTACAGGCTTATCATTCATTACTCTCTATGTGTTACATTGCCGGCATATTCCATGTGTTGATTGCGGGCTGCAACTTTCATGTTGCAGACTTTTCGAACGACAGTAAGGTGCTTTAGGTCGTGGTTCTATACTCAGTGATGCCGCTGGAGTTGATGGACTCACTTATCTTCCAAGTCTTCCGCTTTTTTCATTATTAGATGGCCTTAAGCCAGTCCTCTTTTGGGCAACGATGTAATAAGTGTGTGATTGCTACTCTGTTTTAAATCCTTCGAAGTACTGTGTGGTGTCAGCATTACTGATCCAGGGATGACACCCGAGCACAGATACTTGATCCATTCGGGTCGGGTCGCTACATATTTGGTTGTTCTCGCATCATATGCCTCCATACTATGACATGCTCCCTTGTACTTTCTTATGATGAGCATGATGCATATACTTGTTGGGTATCTTACCACACGAATTATAGGTTTTGCACTTCTGCTAACCTCATTTGTTTTTCCGAGTGTTTGTCATGTTCTTTCATTTTGAAGGATTCACAAGGCATTACTGTCATGAGACATATTGGTTACGTGAAGGCATACATGATGTGCAACTCCAACATCTTCGAGAACCTCCTAAAGGTGACCTCCTTCCCTTTGAGCCATCCTCAAATACACATATTGGACAGGTCATTCTTTCATTGTTGTTTCCTTCTTCTTGTCTACATGATACATATATTGGATGGAGGACCGACAATGGAGATGGACCCTATGGACCTTCAAGTTGAGGAATGCCTCGACATCGAGCTATGGTACAACACCACCCATGACAAATTTGCACCCTATGCATGGATTGACACACATTATGATTGTCTTGTTGCACCTCTTCCCATGTCATCCATTATATATGAGCTTGTGCATTTTATTAGCAAATTTGTTGTGATCTTTCTTGATGGCATATTCATACATCATCATCATATTGCCTACCATCAATTGCATGATAACATAATCATATTGAGCATCCATTGCCATATTCATGCTATTGATAAATCGCCTCACTATGACATCATTTTGCACCGTGGTTGCATTCATCATATTCACAACACATTTGTGTGCACAATGATTGCATTTCCTCCCATGAATGCTTTGCATCTCATTCTAGATCATCTTGATAAGCTTCATGCGTTTTGACACGACCAATCTTGCCGCACGGACTCATTCTTACATGATGGACAGTTTGTGTGCGCTAACCATTGTATTTCCGAGTGTTGCTTGTGTTTGCTCTTTTTGCATGTCTATCACTCCGGCGACACCGTGGACTACTTGGATTGCGCCATGTCTTCAACTTCGTCCAACTACAAGTCCGTCTACGACAACCGTTTCCATGGTGATGAGGATCACGATCCGAGGTCGGATCTTTCCCAAGGGGGTTGGAGATGATGCGGAGCATCCCACGGTCATCCCCATGTACACTCCGACTACTCTCCAAACCCCAAGAGGACATATGACGAGACCTCGAACATACGCCAATGGACACAAGGTGAACTCGCTCCCCTCCGAATCGTCACTTTCCATATGTGAGACATGGCTACTACCTCAAACATGTGTGCTATGCATGTCCAGGAACCAAGAGGAAGGCAATGGAACAGCTACGAGCATTGGACAAGACGGCGAGGACACCAAGTACAAGGATCAAGAGAAGAAGCTGCCCGAAGCTACAGCGGCCGGACGGCCGACGAACTCCAGGCACCGGACAACCGGCCCCTCCGGACGTCCGACCAAAGCGCACCCGAGCCGAATCTACGGATGTCCGAAGAACACCAGACGTCCGGACCTTCCCGAGCCTCCAGACGACCGGCCCCCTCCGGACGTCCGACCGAAGCGCACCCGAGCCGAATCTACGGAAGTCCGAAGAGCACCGGACGTCCGGACCTTCCCGAACCTCGGGATGAC
This sequence comes from Aegilops longissima, assembly GCA_021605205.1. Taxonomy (NCBI): domain Eukaryota; kingdom Viridiplantae; phylum Streptophyta; class Magnoliopsida; order Poales; family Poaceae; genus Aegilops; species Aegilops longissima. The sequence goes on along the minus strand of CM038676.1, from coordinate 238,675,263 downwards.
CGGAACCCTCCGGACGTCCGACACCTGTCTGCGCACAGTGTATTGGACCGAGTCCATATATCCCCCACTTACCCCTTCGTGGCCCAAGACTATATATACTCCTCCACCTCCTCCTAGTTAGGGTTAGCAATGGTTTAGCTCATATTTTGTGTGAGATCCTTGCTCATCCACTTGGTTACTTCTCCTCGGAGCTCAGGACATCTTCAGAGAAGATTCCCCAAGCGAATTCAAGACCCCTTCAAGGGAAGACAATCAAGACCTCCTCACGGAGAAGAATCGGTTACCTTTTGTATCGTCCTTTGTTGGATTTGGACCGTATGATCTCTATGTGTTCTTGGAACTAGCGCATGTGTAATCGAATATTGTTGCTTTGAGTGATTCTCTTGTGTTTTCCCCTGTGATTTCCCTCATGCTCATCCGCTCGTTCTTCGTGTTCCTCGTAGGGATCCTCTCCAAACGTGAAAGATCGTCCACATAGGGTTTGATGTAGGGCGGAACCCTATGTGGACGATCTTTCACGTTTGGAGTGGATCCTATGGGGAATCACGAAGAACACGCGGAAGAACAAAGGGAAACACGGAGGAAACGAGAGAGAGAGATCACTCAACCAACAAGGAATCAATCACACAAGTGCTAGATCACCGAACACAAAGAGATACATATGATCCACAATCAACAAAGGTAAGGATACACGAGTAGCCGCTCTTCTCCTAGAGGAGGTCTTGATGGGGTCCACCCTAGAAGGGGGTCTTGAATCCGCTTGGGTGATCTTCTCCGTAGAGGTCCTGAGCTCCAAGGAGAAGTAACCAAGTGGATGAGCAAGGCTCTCACACAAACATGAGCTAAACCAAAGCTAACCCTAGAAAGTTGGGGAAGAAGGAGTATATATAGTCTAGAAGCGAGAGGTACAAGGGCTGCGCCCAAACGAAGTCAACACACAGACGTCGGACGTCCGGAAGGCGTCGGACGTCCAGAGGCTCGGGACGGTCCGGACGTTCGGACGGGCTCGGGCGTCCGTAGAATCAGTTCTGTCGTGGGCGCGTCGGACGTCCGGAGAGGGTCGGTCGTCCGGAGCTTCATGACGGTCCGGACGTCCGGAAGTTGACGGTCGTCCGTAGATTCGGTTTGGGCGTGCGTCGGTCGGACGTCCGGAGGCTTCGGTCGTCCGTAGTTTTGGTTTGGGTGGCAAAGTGCCGGACGTCCGGAGAGTCAGGTCGTCCGTGTCGTGGGACTCGTCGGTCGTCCGGAAGGCGTCGGACGTCCGGTGCCTGTGCCTTCAGCAGCATCTCTTCTTCTTCTTGAATATACTTGGAGTCCTTGCCGTCTTGGCTCTCGCAAGTAGTTGATCCTTGGCTCACCTCCATGTACCTGATTACACATAGAGTCTCCGAATGAGGTAGTAGCCATGTCTCGTGAGTAGGAACAGGGAGTTCGGAGAGGAGCGAATTCACCTTATCTTCGATAGCCTTAGCTCGGGCTCTTGTCATGGGTCCTAGTGGCGTTGAGGGAGATGTAGGCACGTCCATGGGGATGGGCGAGGGATGCTCCGCATCATCTCCCCCCCCCCCCTTGGGAGAGATCCGACCTCGGATCAAAAGCTTCATCTCCATGGTAAGGTGCGAGGTCCTTGACGTTGAAGATGTCGCTCACATTGTACTTGTCTCGAGGTAGGTCGATCTTGTAGGCATTGTCGTTGTAACGTGCTAGCACCTTGAAAGGTCCATCGGCACTAGGAAGAAGCTTGGACTTGCGTTCTTTGGGGAAGCGTTCCTTGCGAAGGTGTAGCCACACTAGATCACCAATGTTGAAGACCATGGGTTGCTTGTTGACGTTGAGCTTGGTCGCTAGTCGTTGTACTTGGCGCTCGATGGTTTGTCTTGTATCCTCATGCATCTTCTTGATGTAGCTTGCCCGTGCACTCGCATCCATGTTGGTGCGCTCTTGTAGAGGAAGAGGTAGAATGTCCAATAGGGACAATGGGTTGAAGCCGTAGACGACCTCGAAGGGGGACTTGCCGGTAGTCGAATGTATTGCACGGTTGTAGGCGTACTAGGCGATGGGTAGACATGCTTCCCACTCCTTGATGTTCCTCTTGATCAAGACACGAAGTAGAGTCGATAGTGTGCGGTTCGTCATCTCCGTTTGGCGGTCGGTTTGAGGATGGTATGCCGATGAGAACAATAGCTTGATTCCGAGCTTGGCGCATAGGGTCTTCCAAAAGTAACTCAAGAACTTGACGTCACGATCGGAGACGATTGTCTTTGGTACTCCATGGAGTCGCAAGATTTCCGCACAAAAGAGATTTGCAATATGTGAAGCATCGTCTCTCTTGTTGCAAGGAATGAAATGTGCCATCTTAGAAAATCTATCCACAACAACAAACACGGAATCCTTTCCATTTTGAGTTCTAGGCAAACCAAGTACAAAGTCCATGCTAATGTCTTCCCAAGGTTGATAAGGAATTGGAAGGGGCATGTAAAGACCATGGGATTGAGCTTTAGACTTAGCTTTGCGGCATGTAGAGCAATGGTTGGTGAAGCGTGAGACGTCACGGAACATCTTGGGCCAAAAGTAGTTCTTGGAGAGCGTGGCGAATGTCTTATCTCTTCCAAAGTGTCCCATGAGTCCGCCTCCATGAGCCTCTTGCAAAAGGAGCAAACAAAGAGAAGACTCGGGAATGCATAGTTTGTTAGCTCTCATAAGATAAGCATCCTTGATGTAATATTGTTCCCAAGAAGTATGCGTCAAACACTTAGCATAAGGAATAGCAAAAGATGGATCATGCTCATACAAGTCTTTTATATGCTCAAAACCAAGAACATTCAACTCAAGTTGAGTGACAAGCATGCATATGCGTGAAAGCGCGTCGGCAACTACATTTTCTTTACCCTTAATGTACTTGATCACATAAGGAAAAGATTCAATAAATTCACTCCATTTTGCATGACGCTTGTACAACTTAGTCTGACCTTTGAGGTACTTAAGTGTTTCATGATCGGTATGGATGACAAACTCATGAGGTCTAAGGTAATGTTCCCAAACATGTAGCACACGCACTAAAGCATACAATTCTTTGTCATAGATGGGATAATTAAGTTGAGCACCGGAGAGTTTTTCACTAAAATAAGCAATGGCTCGTTTTTCTTGCATCAAAACTCCGCCAATTCCGGTACCACTTGCATCACAATGAACCTCAAAAGTTTTGACAAAATTGGGCAAAGCAAGAATCGGGGCATGAGTAAGCAAAGACTTGAGCTCATCAAAAGCGGTGGATTGCAAGGATCCCCAAACAAAAGGAGTATTTTTCTTACTCAAGACATGCAAAGGAGCGGCAATTGTGCTAAAGTTTTTCACAAAGCGACGATAAAAACCCGCAATACCAAGAAAGCTACGCACTTGTTGCAAATTGGTGGGTTGGGGCCAAGTTTTAATTGCTTCAATTTTAGAGTCATCAACATGGACACCCTTTGAGGATACAACAAAACCCAAGAAAACCACTTTGTCAACGCCAAATGTGCATTTTTTCATGTTTGCATAAAGACTTTCCTTGCGAAGGGTTTGCAAAACAGCCCTAACATGATTAAGATGTTCTTTCATGGTTTTGCTAAACACAAGAATATCGTCGAAGTAAACCACAACAAAGACTCCAATGTAAGGACGAAGCACATGATGCATAAGACGCACGAAAGTACCGGGAGTGATGTAGGGCGGAACCCTACGTGGGCGATCTTTCACGTTGGAGCGGATCCTACGGGGGAATCACGAAGAACACGCGGAAGAACAAGAGGGAAAACACGGGGAAAACGAGAGGGAAGTCACTCAACCAACAAGGAATCGGTCACACAAATGCTAGATCAAAGAACACAAAGGGAGATACATGATTCAAGGTCAACAAAGGACGATACAAGCGGTAGCCGTTCTTCTCTGTGAGGAGGTCTTGATGATGGTCTTCTCCATGAAGGAGGTCTTGAATCCAAGGTGGATCGTCTCCGAAGAGGGCGCGGTCTCTCTCGTGGAGTAGATCCGGTATGGATGATGACTCTATCTAATGAGCTAAATCAACGCTAACCCTAAAAAGAGGAAGGGGATGAAGTATATATAGTCTTGGGGGCGAAGGGGTACAAGGGACAAGTCCCGGATGCACTGCGCAGGCAGGGGAGGCCGGATGTCCGGGCTTTCCCGAGACGCCGGATGTCCGGGCTAGGGGGCCGGATGTCCGGGCTGGCGGGGTCTGGTTCGGCCGAATCGGGTGCGGGGCGCCGGATTTCCGGGCGAGTGGCCGGATATCCGGGGCTTCGTGGGAGGCCGGATGTCCGGGCCCTATAGTCTTGCGGCAGCTGTGATGGGCGCCGGATGTCCGGGCTCGGGCCGGATGTCCGGCTTATGGAAGGGCGGATGTCCGGCTGGGGCCGGATGTCCGGGGCTGTAACATCGGCTCTTCTTCCTTCTCCTCTTCCATGCTTCCGCACATGCTTGGCCTTGGTCCTTGGGCTCTCCATGGTCTCCTCGGGTGTACTGAGTATGCACAAGGTCCGCGCTGAAGTAGCATCCATGTCTTACATGCGGAAAGGGAAGATTCGGAAAGGAGCGAGTTCACCTTAGGTCCAATGGCGCATAGTCGAGGTCTCATCTTATGTATCCTTGGGGCTTGGAGAGTAGATGGAGTGTACATGGGGATGAGCGTGGGATGCTCCGCATCATCTCCCCTCCCTTGGGAAAGATCCGACCTCGGATCGTGATCCTCATCACCATGGAAACGGTTGTCGTAGGCGGACTTGTAGTTGGACGAAGTTGAAGATATGGTGCAATCCAAGTAGTCCAAGGTGTCGCCGGAGTGATAGACATGCAAAAAGAGCAAACACAAGCAACACTCGGAAATACAATGGTTAGCGCACACAAAGTGTCCATCATGTAAGAATGAGTCCGTGCGGCAAGATTGGTCGTGACAAAGCGCATGAAGCTTATCAAGATGATCTAGAATGAGATGCAAAGCATTCATGGGAGGAAATGCAATCATTGTGCACACAAATGTGTTGTGAATATGATGAATGCAACCACGGTGCAAAATGATGTCATAATGGGATGGTGCATCAAAAGCATGAATATGGCAATGGATGCGCAACATGTGTATGTTATCATGCAATTGATGATGGGCAATATGATCATGATGTATGAATATGCCATCAAGGAAGATCACAACAAATTTGCTAAGGAAGTGCACAAGCTCATATATCATGGATGACATGGGAATACAAGATGCTACAAGGCAATCATAATGTGAATCAATCCATGCATAAGACGCAAATTTGTGGTGAGTATGATATGTCCATCGAGCATGACATGTATGAGCACAATCAACAAATATGGAGGTGTTGGTGTACCAATGCTCGAAGTCGTGGCAAGAGTGGAATTCTGAAGGTGCATCCAAGTCCAAGCGCTCCTCAATGTAAAGGTCCATAGAGCTAATCTCCAATGTCGCTCCTCCGTCCGCGAGATGTATCATGTAGACAACAAGAAGGAAACAACAATGAAAGAGTGACCCATCCAATATGCGATTTGAGGATGGCTCAAAGGAAGGAGTTCACCTTTAGAATGTTAGGAAGATGTTGGAGTTGCACATCATGTATGCCTTCACATAACCAATATGTCTCATGACGGTAATGCCTTGTGAATCCTTAAAATGAAAGAACATGACAAACACTCGGAAAAACAAATGAGGTTAGCGGAAGTGCGAAACCTATCATTCGTGTGGTAAGATACCCAACAACTGTATGCATCATGCTCATCATAAGAAAGGACAAGGGAGCATTTCATAGTATGGAGGCATATGATGCGAGAACAACCAAATACAATAGGCGCAATCAAACAAGCATGCATCACAAGTAATATGTCAAAGTCTCCAAGATCAATAAGCATAGTATGGTTGCACTCAATACAAGTGGATATGAAAGAGGCAACTAATGGACACAAGAGACCATGATCAAGATATATCATGTGAGAGGCATGAGCATATATGTCATCAACCCAAGAAAGCAAGTAATAGTGGAACATGGGTGATGCAACATAGCAAGCAATCATATCAATCAAGTGAAGCAAGCTAGTAGTGCCAAGATGCAACGTACTAGAAGGAATCAAGGCAATCATGTCATGGGTGCAAATAGTGTGCGTGAATACTTCACATGACATGTCACAAGCATGAAGGCAAGATGTGAGCAAAATATCATCACTAGCATGGGGCACATGATAAACATGGCAAAAGCAACACGGATCTCCACCAAGCATGCAAATACACATAGAAGTAGTATAATTGTGAATCATGGGTAAGTGCAAGCAAGGGTCACAATTGCATGGCAAAGGTATAGAAGCAAGCATAGCATGCAAAGTGAACACGGTAAAATGAGCATGAATCGACAAGTGGTAAATAGCCCATAGCCGTGTGAGAGCCAAGTAGAGGAGTTGCGTAGTCCTTGCTTGAAGGGGACGTTGGTGAGTATAGTCCATGGGATCCCAAAGCATCATTGCTCTCAAGAGCTCGTTTAAATCAACTCATGGGATTGAGATGTTGACGAGTGTATGTGGGTACCTACACAAAACAAAGACAAAGGAAAAATTGTGTGTGCGTGGTAGATGTACACATCATCCATCATGATGCATACGTGCTTGTGTTGGTTAGCACAAAATAGCCAATGCTCAAATAAATGAGATGCATGATATAGAAACATGTCATCCATCATGATAGGTTTGTTGTTATGTATCGCATAATGGAGACTCAAATTGTGTAATGCATCATGAGAAATATCTAGAGCATTGTTATTCATGGAATGCATATGGTGCACGCAATTATGGGAATCATGCAAAGGATGGGATGAATCAAAATCTCCAAATATATATGAGGAAACTATGGAGGTCTCCTCATGGGCAAGAGTAGAAACATCACGTGGAGAATATTGACAACATCCAAAACAATGCATATTTGGAACAATGTGATCATGGCATGGAATAGTAGATGAATTGCATAAATCATGTAAAGGAAGCATGGCAATATCATCACAAGAGAAGCAAAAGCCTATGACCATCATCTCGTCATCTATGCCATAAGTGCAAATAGGGTTTATTTTAATGGGGCATGCATAGTTACTATGTTGAGATTGTAATGATGCAATATGGGAGATCTCACTCATAGCATATGACAAGTTCAATGGATTGTCAAACTTGAAGTGACCAATAGAATTTTCACATGATATCCTATGGAGCATGGCATCACAACTAGGCAACTCAACATGCTCATCATCATATTCATCATAAATAGGTAAGTCATGACATGAAGAAGTCGCACTAGCATGAAGCATAGGAATAGGTGGATCAACATCATGAAAGAAATCATTGTCAAGAGAGTCCACTAGTGGGACAAGAGAAGCACCATCACCTATGTTACATGTGGAGCATCGCTCATGTGTTGTAGGTGAGGTGTTGAAGATCCATTTGTTGTCATCTTCGTCTTGATGGAACCATGTGGGGGGTGCAACATTGTCCACCATGGCCATCGTCGTCTCCAATGGAGGAATATACTCATCAAGGATAGGCATGTCGTCATGTAGGAGACCTAGCACCAAAGAAGAAAACACACTAGGAGTAGAGGTTAAGTCATTAGAAATTATAGTGGCCTCATGTGCCGTGTCAACTACCTCACTCACTAAGTGTTTTGGCTCACTCACTCCCTCAAGGATGCTCTCACTCGTATGGTGGGTGGAGTCACTCAAATGGCGCTCAACCTCACATAGGATGTGTGGCATGCTCTCATGTGTGGGGCTAGTGGTGGTCACACTCATCCTCGCATAGGAAATGCTCTCAATGTCACGTATGGTGGAGTCACTCATGTCACTCATGGGGTGGTGGCTCTCCTCACATGGCAATTGGGGCATCTCGACATATGTGGGTGCCGGAGAGATGTAGGTGCAAATGTCTCCATGCGCGGTCGCGTAGCTTGACTCGGAGTATGAGTCCAATGTGGGCGCCGTCTTCATGTTGTAGAAGAGATTCGCGCTCGATGCCGTGGTCGAAGGGGATGGCCCTTGCTCGACCTTCTTGCCGCCGTCTTGTTGTTGGAGGCCCATATGATGTGGCACCTCATAGCTCGTCTCCATGACCGAAGGGAGTTTCCCATGCTCGGCCATCTTCCTTGAGGGGCTTCCGAAGATGGAAGTGTCGCCCTCGCTCGTAGGTGGTCGCCTTGGACTTGATGAAGTCGATGTAGGCGTACACGTGGGAAGTAGGCGAAGATGCCGTACGTCCAAAGGCGAAGATGCCTTGAGAACACTTGGCGAAGATGCCGAAGTGGTTGATGTAGCCGTAGCGCCGTCTTGGTGGTGCTCGTCTCGCAGTCTTCTCTTGTGCTTATGAAGCTTCGACTTGGCATGAAGTAGGGCTTGTTGGGACTCGTGCATTTGCGCTTGTGGAGTATCTTCATGATGATGATGTCGTTGTCGTGCTTGAGCTCCTTGGCGTTTGTCGTCGTCGTGCACATGATGCTTGGAGGTGACTTGCCCTTCATGACGATGTTGATCACGAATGTGATGGTGGTCTCCATGGAGATGTGGACGACTTGCGCTTGCATCGCTTGGGCGCTCCAAAGACTTGTGGCTTGAACGTCGCCGCATAAGAACATGATTACAATTGATATACACCTACACAAGTAAAGCTTATGCAGGAGCTCGGTGAGGATAGTGGCACAAAAATTTGATGCAAAATGTTAGCAAGAGTCAATAATGTTGAAAGAGATTCACAAATTTGCAAGCGAAACAAGTAGACCACTAGCAATGAAAGGTACACGGAAACACACACACGGATAGATAAATGGGGTCGTGCAACCAAGGAATGAGCTCAAAATGTGGAATCCACCAAAACGCTCGTGTTGCACAACTCAAGAGAGACGCTAGCACGATTGCTCAATAGGCGGATACGACACTTGTGCACAACCTATAAGATGCAAAATGGATAAACTTCTATCCCAAGTATGCTATGTATGTATGGTTCCCGGTGTTTCTCTCAAGATGATCCAAGATGATCGGATATGACAATCTTATGTGCAATGTGGTTATGATGCTATGGCACTTGCTTACAAGCTCTTTGCTCTTTTTCTTTTGCTTAAAAGCTTTATTTCTCTTTTTTTTTCTATGGCCACTTTGCACAATGCACAAACCAAGATAGCAATTGTGTATATGCGGGAACAAACTTGAGACACAATGGATGATATGATACCAATATGATATGGTATGGTATGTAATGGAAGGTGTAGATCACTAATGTGCACAAGTAATGTTGCCGGCAATATTCAAATGGCTAGTCTCGATAGGCAAGTAACGCAAAATGGGCTAGGGGTTATCAATGCAATTTGCAAGGGGAATATACAATGGTGTCGTTGAGGTTACCGTCCTTTGCGATGATGAGTGGCGGTGTTCTTGATGTAGATACCAAGATGATGCAGACTCGTCCCTAAGTAGCCGAAACACCTTAGGAAACGGAAAAACCGCGAACTCAAAATCTCAAATGACAAATGTCAAAATGGTGGTAGCGGGAATGCGGTGGTGGTTTGCACTTGGTAATGCGGAAGTGGAATGATGGGCTATACACGTGTCGGAGTTGAAGTTGCCGTCCCTAAGTAGCCGAAACACCTTAGGAGACACAAGCCACAACTCAAACAAAATTGGGTTAAGTTGGGGGTGGCGGCAGTGTATGGTGGGCACGCCTATGCGGAAGTGGTGGTGGTGGTTGATGAAGAAGCAATCGTCCCTAAGTAGCCGAAACACCTTAGGAGACTCGAATCACTACTCAAGCAACCACTAATGCTATGGGGAACAAAATGGGTTAGGTTGCGGAAGTCGGTGGTGGCTATGCGGGTGATATGGTTGAAGGCCTAGGCAAACTTGCCAAATTTTCAAAAATTTGATGGAGTCAAATGATGTTGGTGGTATTTTTGTGTGAAGGGGTATGTCAATAGCTTCAAAACGAGCTAAAGAACGTCAAAATCGGACTCCGATGAATTAGTTATGGACAAAACGATGAAACGGAAAAAACTGAAATGCCAGGGGCCGGATATCCGGGGGTCGGGGCCGGATTTCCGGTGGTGAATGTCCAGAATCGAGCGGATTTGATGCTCCAGGGCCGGATGTCCGCTTGGGCCCGGATGTCGGCCTGATGGCGGATGTCCGACCGAGGTCGGATGTCCGCCCGACGACTCCAAATCTCGTTTGGGGCGGAAATTTTCGAATTGGGGGCGGAAATTGATGATTTCGGGGGCAAAATTTGATGGATTTCGTGGAGGAAAGATGGGGAAACTTGGGGGAATGCTAGATCCACTTGAAACCAAGCAAATCCACGGATCAAAATCAACAAAACATCATCAAAACTAACAAATCACAAAAAAATTGGGGCTATTTTTGGTGGGGATTTTCGGATTTAGGGCGAAATCAACAAAATCAAGCTAGAAAAAGAGGGTAGGGGCTCCAAAAGCGTGATCAACGTGGCTCGATACCATAGATGATGTAGGCGGAACCCTATGTGGGCGATCTTTCACGTTGGAGCGGATCCTACGGGGAATCACGAAGAACAGCGGAAGAACAAGAGGAAAATACGGGAAAAGCGAGAGGAAGTCACTCAACCAACAAGGAATCGGTCACACAAATGCTAGATCAAAGAACACAAAGGAGATACATGATTCAAGGTCAACAAAGGACGATACAAGCGGTAGCAAGGAGGTCGTTCTTCTCCGTGAGAGGTCTTGATGATGGTCTTCTCCGGAGAAGAACGGCGAAGGATCGCCCTTTGTCTTGAATCTTTGATCAAGGTGGATCCGTCTTGAGTGAAGAGTTCTTCCGCGCGGTCTAGGATTGGCCCAACGTGAAAGATCGCCACGTAGGGTTCCGCCCTACATCATCTACACAAGTAAAGCTTATGGAGGAGCTCGGTGAGGATAGTGGCACAAAAATTTGATGCAAAATGTTAGCAAGAGTCAATAATGTTGAAAGAGATTCACAAATTTGCAAGCGAAACAAGTAGACCACTAGCAATGAAAGGTACAGGAAACACACACACAGATAAATAAATGGGGCCGTGCAACCAAGGAATGAGCTCAAAATGTGGAATCCAACAAAACGCTCGTGTTGCACAACTCAAGAGAGACGCTAGCACGATTGCTCAATAGGCGGATACGACACTTGTGCACAACCTATAAGATGCAAAATGGATAAACTTCTATCCCAAGTATGCTATGTATGTATGGTTCCCGGTGTTTCTCTCAAGATGATCCAAGATGATCGGATATGACAATCTTATGTGCAATGTGGTTAGCCACGTAGGGTTCCGTCCACAATTGATCGATTCCACGTAGGATCTTTCACGTAGGGTTCCGCTCTGATACCGTAGATGATGTAGGGCGGAACCCTACGTGGGCGATCTTTCACGTTGGAGCGGATCCTACGGGGGAATCACGAAGAACACGCGGAAGAACAAGAGGGAAAACACGGGGAAAACGAGAGGGAAGTCACTCAACCAACAAGGAATTGGTCACACAAATGCTAGATCAAAGAACACAAAGGGAGATACATGATTCAAGGTCAACAAAGGACGATACAAACGGTAGCCATTCTTCTCCGTGAGGAGGTCTTGATGAGGGTCTTCTCCGCGAAGGGAGGTCTTGAATCCAAGGTGGATCGTCTCCGAAGAGGGGCCGCGGTCTCTCTCGTGGAGTAGATCCGGTATGGATGAATGAGCTCTATCTAATGAGCTAAATCAACGCTAACCCTAAAAGAGGAAGGGATGAAGTATATATAGTCTCGGGCGAAGGGGTACAAGGGACAAGTCCGGATGCACTTCAGCAGCAGCAGGGAGGCCGGATGTCCGGGCGTCGGGCGGATGTCCGGGCTTTCGAGACGCCGGATGTCCGGGCTAGGGGCGGATGTCCGTCTTGGCGGGTCTGGTTCGGCCGAATCGGGTGCGGGCGCCGGATTCGAGGCGAGTGGCGGATATCCGGGGCTTCGTGGGAGGCGGATGTCCGGGGCTGGGGCGGATGTCCGGCCTGTAGTCTTCTTGGCAGCTGTGATGGGCGCCGGATGTCGGGCTCGGGCGGATGTCCGGGCTTTATGGAAGGGCGGATGTCCGGGCTGGGGCGAATGTCCGGGGCTGTAGCATCTGGCTCTTCTTCCTTCTCCTCTTCCATGCTTCCGCATGCTGGCCTTGGTCCTTGGGCTCTCCATGGTCTCCTCGGGTGTACCTGAGTATGCACAAGGTCTGCGCTTGAAGTAGCATCCATGTCTTACATGCGGAAAGGGAAGATTCGGAAAGGAGCGAGTTCACCTTAGGTCCAATGGCGCATGGTCGAGGTCTCATCTTATGTATCCTTGGGGCTTGGAGAGTAGATGGAGTGTACATGGGGATGAGCGTGGGATGCTCCGCATCAGGGAGCCTCCGATAGACCCATAGGCATCACTAACCACTCATATAAACCAAATTTGGTTTTGAAAGCAGTTTTCCATTCATCACCCTCTTGTATGCGGATTTGATAATAGCCACTTTTAAGGTCAATTTTTGAGAAAAAGTTGGCTCCACTAAGTTCATCAAGCATATCATCGAAGCGAGGAATGGGATGCCTATAGCGAATGGTAATAGCATTTATAGGTCTACAATCAGAACACAAGCGGAAAATTCCATTAGGCTTAGGCACAAGTATAACGAGAACGACACAAGGGCTTAGGCTTTCACGTACATGACCGTTGTCGATGAGTTGTTGTACTTGCCGTTGAATCTCCTTGGTTTCTTCGGGATTGACTCGGTATGGAGCTTTGTTTGGTAGAGTTGCTCCGGGGATGAGGTCGATTCGATGCTCAATGCCTCGAAGAGGAGGTAGACCCGGAGGTAGCTCATCGGGGAAAATATCTTGGAATTCCTGCAAAAGAGATTTAAACACTAAAGGTAGCTCATGAGAGGTGTTAGTTGTTGGGTCTCCATCCTTGCACACAAGGACAAAGTGTATCACACTAGATGGGTTCTCACACACTTCTCTCATCTCACTTTTGGTGGCAAATAGGATGAGGTTTCTCTATCTAGGCGAAGAGGCGCTCAAGTTTGGCTTGTGGCTCTCACTCACTTTTTGGTGGATCACTTTCTCACTTTTGTCTCTATGATGGGTGGCTTGCTTGTCGGCTATCACTTGACTAGGAGACATAGGTCGTAGCACATATTCCTTCCCTCTCATCTTGAAGCTGTAGTGATTGGTGCGCCCATTGTGGATGACGCCACGGTCGAATTGCCATGGTCGACCTAGAAGTAGGTGGCAAACGGTCATTGGGACCACATCACACTCCAACGTGTATTCATAAGCACCAATTTTGAAGGAGACTTGGACCGTATGCTCGACTCGTATAGTGCCGGAGTCACTTAGCCATTAAACCTTGTAGGGGTGCGGGTGCTTCCTCTTGACCAAATGAAGTTTGGAACATAGTTCTTCACTTGCCAAGTTGTGGCAACTACCTCCATCGATGATGACCTTGACGGACCTTCCGTTGATGCCAGCCTTTGTGTGGAAGATGTGGTATCTTTGGTCGTCTTCTTGTTGATGTTGAAGGGTCAAGACCTTGGAGACAACGAGAGTGGGGCTCGAATCCTCATCGCAAAATACTTGATCATCTTCATCTTCATTCACTCGCCGGTGCATGGCCACTTGCTCAAGGGCTTTCATCTCCTCATCACTCATTGAGTCATATGTGCCGTCGTCGTTGAGGATCATGGTGTGCTTATGGTGCATTCGTAGGACTTGTGGCCTCGGCCACCGCAAGTAAAACACTTGAAGGAGCTTGTTTTGATGGTCTCATCGGTCGGAGTAGATGATGAAGCACGCGGCTTGAGCTTGCTTGTAGTAGGAGGAGGACGACTTGAACTTGTCGAATTTCTCTTGTAACTCGACTTGTCGTCGTTGTTTGTAGAAGGTTTGGTTGATGTAGATGTTGGAGGAGGTGTTGAAGCTTGGTTGTTGGAGAAGCCGTAGGTCTTGGATGAGTACTTGGCGTACTTGAAGTCATCTTGCACTTGACGTTCCGCCTTTGTAGCTTGATGTACGAGCTCAATGAGGGTGGAGTATGGTTGGAAGTCGGCGATCTTCTTGATGGGATGATTGAGTCCATTCAAGAAAGCGTGCCATAGTTTGCTCATCATCTTCCTTGACATTGGCTCGAATCATGGCTATCTCCATTTCCTTGTAGTATTCTTCAACACTCTTTGTTCCTTGCTTGAGAAGTTGGAGTTTCTTGAAGAGGTCGCGGTTGTAGTAGGTTGGCACAAAGCGTGCTCGCATGACATCCTTCATTTGAGCCCAAGTGGTGATTGGAGGTTCACCTCTTGCTTGTCGTCGCTCAATGATTTGTTCCCACCATATGAGCACATAGTCTTGGAACTCAAGTGATGCCATAGCGATTTTCTTCGCTTCATCGTAGTTGTGCAACGGAAGATTTTGTCAACCTTCAATGCCCATGAGAGGTAGTCTTGGGTCATTGCTTCCATTGAACTTGGGCATGGTGAATTTTAGCTTTCCGTAGCGTTGCTCTTCATTGTGTTGTTGGCGATGTTGATGATGACGCCCTTGACGTGGATTGCAATCGTCTTCATGTTGCTCTTGGCGTGGGGGAAGACCATGATCAACTTGCTCTTGTTGAACTTGAGGTTGAAGTGGAGCTTGACGAGCTTGTGGAGGAGCTTGAGGAACTTGACGTTGTCCATGAGATTGGTAGTTCCTCTCTTGGATTTCTTCTCGAAGGGTTTCCTCTTGGTTGCGCCGTTCGCGATTGCGGTTGGTGAAGGCTCGACTTGATTCTTGAAGGGCATGTTGCGCCTCAAGAGCTTGCGCTTCACGTTGTTGTTGTTGAAGACGTTGAGCCTTGGCGTCTTGTTCGTCTTGGTGTAGACGCGCTCGTTCTTCCTCTTGGCGCCGTAGTTGTTGTCGTTCTCGAGCGTGAGAAAAAGCGTCTTGGTTTGATTGAGGACGAGGGACTTGCTCATCAACTTGCTCTTGTGAATGCTTGTCATGTAACGGGTTGCGAGATGCATGACGGTCTTGACGTGCGGCACGACGAAGAGTGTTCGAAGTAG
Organism: Aegilops longissima; assembly: GCA_021605205.1. Classification (NCBI taxonomy): domain Eukaryota; kingdom Viridiplantae; phylum Streptophyta; class Magnoliopsida; order Poales; family Poaceae; genus Aegilops; species Aegilops longissima. The sequence continues at coordinate 238,660,128 of CM038676.1, read as the reverse complement.
GTGTACCTGAGTCGTAGAAGGTGTCGTCGGAGTGTCGACTCGAGCGGCTCCGTCTTGAGGATGAAGAAGTGGAATGATGCCGGTTTCTCATCAAGGCGCGAATCTCTTCCATTCTTGCATCATTCTCTTGCTTGTGAGCGTCGAACTTGTTGTCGAAGTAGTCTCTTGTACCTTGCTCGGAGAGTCGCAAGTCGGTGGCGAGGTTGTCGATGCGGTCGCTCATTGCTTGTTGTTCTTGGTGCAACGCTCGTTGTGCACCAAAGAGGTGGTTCTTGGTGACGTATGATGACATGTCGTCGTCTTGTTCGATGAAGAGTGGGTTGGTCGAAGTACTTGGCCTATCTGATTAGGACATCAATACCATTGTTACACCCACAGCCCCTACTGCTACATATACTGGACCAATTACTAGAGCTCGCGCACGCCAATTAAATTATCAGGTACTTTCGTTTCTTGGTAATGATTCTAATGTTCATGAGAATATGATGCTGCCTAAATTGGATACATTTGTTTTGCTTACAAATGAAAGCCCTAGCTTGGAGAAGGATGGACATTGGAGCAAGAACAAGCATGGAGATAATGCCATGCGCAAGGGGAACAAGAACGGCGTTACAAGTGATGATTTCAGGACTTTGAAGCCACCATAATGGGTGCATGAAGCCTTGGACGAAATATACAAGATGCTACTTCATAAATGTCGTCCCGAGGCTATTCTAGGTGCTGCGTCACCTTATTAGTGGGCCAGGCCCTTGTAATTTCGAAATACACAAGTATAGGCTATTTTTAGAGTCCGTATGTGTGGGGAAACAAGAGATAGGGTTGATTTCGGACCCCTCCACCAAGGGCCACGAAATCCCCCTCTTCCTCCATATATACAGCCCTTAGGGCACCGTTTAGACCTTGGGTTTTGTTTAGATTAAAAGTTCGCCATAGCTGCAACTTCGCGTGCCGTTTGTGTTCAACGACTGGACAAAGGCGCCACAGAACCCCACCTTGATCAATAAAGCTTTCATCTTATATTCGCAATATCCAGATTGCAATCTCAGTTTCTTGCTTGTTCTTCGTTTGCTCGCAGGAAACAGACCCTCGTGGTCAGGTTGATCGTGCTCCGGCGTGGTCAATAACCTCTCGGAGTTGGTTTAGCGATTGCTAAGGCGCGACGTCCTCGCACGTTCGTAGTCGGGTCGTCAAAGTCTACTTCCTCCAAAGCGAAAACCCACATCTCATCGAAAGACAGGACACCTTTGCCTCTATCAAGTGGTATCAGATTTCCAGGTTGCTCGGTGAGATTTTACAGTTTTTCGTAGTTTAGATCGAGTCTGTTCTTCATACCTATTGTCCACGAAAAAGCCACAAAAAAATTAGGGTTAGTTCATCATATCCGAACCAATCTGAGCCTTTGTATAATCTTTTTAGGGTTTTGCTTTGTTGAATTTGCGGGTGCATCGTCGTGTCTAGTTGCTGGTCTTAGAGTCTAGTCTTTTAAAGTTTCGAGTTCTGGTCATAAGTTGTCACGTCGCCAGCGCACCATCATCATCGCCTGCACCTACCTACCACCACCGCTCCGAATCCGTATCCATAGACCACCACCAATCCGTGTCCATATACCACCACTGATCCATATCCATATACTACCACCGCTACCACCACCATATATCCACCACCATATATCCACCACCAATCCGAGTTCTTCTCATATTAGGTTTGTTTTCGAGATCCATCTAGTTTCCGATTTGTGTATTCCTTGCCAGAGTAGGTTTCGGAAAAAAAAGAGTCTGGAAACCACCCTCCGTTTAGGCCCAAAATTTTCCGAAAACGCACTTGTCGAAAAAATTTCTGGCTATCCTATTTTTACGTGTTTCTAAGCGTATTGAGACAGTCGCCGTTATAGAAAGTTTTTTTTGACCCGTTTCAGTTTTTGGGTCCGGCAATCGAAAAAAAAAAATTTGGTCGAAAAATTTCGTGCCCATCCTGTCGGTTTGACCTCGGAAGAGTTTTGAGACACTCGCCATTATAGTGATTTTTCGCAAAAAAAAAAGCAAAAAAAAAATAAGCAAAAAAAAAAAACAGCATAAAAAAAAGCAGCGCAAAAAAAAGCGAAAAAAAATTTCAGTGTGCTTTTCCGTTGTTTCCGTGCAGCGCCGTGATTTTGTTAGTGTTCTAGGCTCGCGTCTCTAGCACGGTCTAGCCTAGGACCAAGACAAGACCGTCGTTGAGCGTTTATTCAACTTTGCATCTCTGAATTGATTATTGCTAACCTTTTTGCTACCATATTATAAGCCTTCCCAGCTCCACATACATCTACATCGTGCGTTTGACTCTCCACGTAATCGCTCTATCCAAGCTTTGAGAGTTTTGACTACATCGGTTGCCGATCACCGCTTTCTTCTGGGTAAGAACTGGTAAGAATTTGAGATTTGCTGACGGATTTGTGATTGTCCACCACACCACCACCACCACTTCCTAGTAGTCTGTCGAATCCTATTCTTGTGTGTTTCTATTGCTGCTAACCATGGCAGGATCACAAGCCGACGAGACTGACCGGGAGAACATGACAAACAAAGCGCTACATGATAAGTTTCAACAAATGATGAGTGGGCAGGTGGACGATGTGCTAAATAGATTTGAAGAGGCCATGGAGAAGATAGATGGCATTGAGAAGGCGTTGAAACAAAGCTCGATAACAAGTTTAATGAATTGCTCGCGTCTACCACCACCACCACCGGCTGCACCTAACGCACCTCTACTACAACAACACGGACTACCTCCACATCGTGAAACAGCCCTCCGCCGAGCTTCCGTGTCCCTCTTCACCTGGCCAAGCTGCTGGTGCTGCTGTTGATATACGTGGCTCCTGCTGCTGCGGCGGGGAGGATGATTATGTGAGAGCTTATGAGGATGAGGTTGATCAACATCGAACTACGTGCAACCACCAGCACCACAACCACCAGGTCGTCCACATGCAAATAATGGCAATGTTGGGCTCCCCTTCAGTGCGAGATCATGACCATCTCCCTAAACTGAAATTGAATATTCCACCATTTGAGGGTAGATATGTTCTGATATATATCTTACTTGGGAGTTAGAAACTGAACAACGATTTACATGTTTACAATATCCCGAGGAGAGACGTGTTCCTGCTGCTGTTTGTGCTTTCACTAGCTTTGCATGTGTTTGGTGGTCGAACATTGTAGATTATATCCTGTTCCAGCTACTTGGGCTGCTTTGAAAACTGCTATGCGTGCTCGTTGGGTTCCACCATATTATCAGCGTGAATTACTTCAAAAATTGCAGCGCTTAAGACAAGGAAAAATTCGGTGAAGAATATTATCGGGAATTACAAACTGGCTTGATTAGATGTGGTATTGTTGAGGAGAATGAAGCTATGCTTGCACGTTTTCGGGTGGATTAAATAGAGATTCAGACCATTCTAGACTACAAGGATTATAATAATATCACTCGATTATTCCATCTTGCTTGTAAAGCTGAGCGTGAAGTGCAGGATCGGCAGGCCTTGGCGCGGACTAACTTTTCTGCAGGTCGACCTTCATCATGGACACCACGTGCATCATCTACTTCCACACGTTCTACTACACGGCACCTCCGTCGGCTGCCACCTCCAACCGTGATACAAGAAAGCAGGCACAACCACCACTATCGCCAAGAGCACACTGCTGGGCCTACAGAGCTCTTCTTCTTCCATGGCGTCAACAGGGCACACAAGTGATATTATTTGTCGTCGTTGTAAGGGAAGAGGACATTTTATGAGAGAATGCACATCTCAGCGTGTGATGATTGCTACCGAGGATGGTGGGTATGAGTCTGCTAGTGACTATGATGAAGAGACTTTGGCTCTTCTTACACATGAAGAACACGGTGGAGATGATTACGATCTGAGGCGCAATACATGGCTGCTGAAGATCTTGACAGGTATGAATGTTTTGCTCAACGTGTTTTGAGTGTGCAGGTTACACAAGCTGAGCAAAATCAGAGGCATAACTTGTTCCAAACAAAGGGAGTTGTGAAGGAGCGTTCTATTCAGCGTCATCATAGATGGAGGAGCTGCAACAACTTGGCTAGCATGGATATGGTGGAGAAGCTTTCTCTCACCACAAGACCACATCCACATCCTTACTACATCCAATGGTTCAACAACAGCGGCAAGGTTAAGGTAACACGTCTTTGTTCGTGTGTATTTTAGTATCTCTACATATGCTGATTATGTTGATTGTGATGTGGTACCTATGCAAGCATGTTCCTTATTACTTGGTAGACCATGGCAATTTGATAAAATTATGTACACCATGGTAGAAACAATCAGTATACTCTTGTTCACAAGGATAAAATATTACTTTGCTTCCTATGACTCTGATTCCATTTTGAAAGATGATATTAATAGAGCTAATAAAGCAAAACAGGAGAAAAATAAGAGTGAAAATCAGATTGTGGCAAAAGAATTTGAGCAACAAATGAAGCCTAATAATAAACCATCTAATGTTGCCTCTGAAATTAAACTGAAAAGTGCATGTTTATTTGCCACCAAATCTGATATTGATGAGCTAGATTCTAGCAAATCTGTTTGCTATGCTTTTGTGTGCAAAGAGGCATTATTTTCATTCGAGGGCGTGCCTTCCTCTTTGCCCCTGCTGTCACTAACATTTTGCGGGAGTTCATTGACGTCTTCCCACAAGGCGTGCCACCGGATTACCACCTATTCGAGGGATTGAGCATCAAATTGACTTAATTCCGGTGCATCGCTACCCAACCGCGCACCATACCGTACCAATCCGGAGGAGACGAAGGAGATTATCGTCAAATACAGGAGCTGCTCGACAAAGGTTATATCGCGAATCTCTTAGTCCTTGTGCTGTTCCTATTATACTAGTGCCTAAAAAGGATGGTGCGTCGGCGTATGTGTGTTGATTGTAGAGGCATTAATAATATTACTATTCGTTATCGTCATCCTATTCCTAGGCTAGATGATATGCTTGATGAATTGAGTGGCTCTACAATATTCTCCAAAGTTGATTTGCGTAGTGGATACCATCAAATTCGTATGAAATTGGGAGATGAATGGAAAACAGCATTTAAAACTAAGTTTGGATTATATGAGTGGTTAGTCATGCCTTTTGGGTTAACTAATGCACCTAGTACTTTCATGAGATTAATGAGCGAAGTTTTACGTGCTTTCATTGGACGATTTGTGGTAGTTTACTTTGATGATATACTGATTTATAGCAAATCTTTGGAAGAACATTTGGAACATTTACGTGCTGTTTTTAATGCTCTACGTGATGCACGTTTGTTTGGTAACCTTGGGAAGTGCACCTTTTGCACCGACCGAGTATCTTTTCTTGGCTATGTTGTTACTCCACAGGAATTGAAGTTGATAAAGCCAAGATTGAAGCTATTGAGAGTTGGCCGCAGCCCAAAGCGGTCACACAAGTGAGGAGTTTTCTTGGACTCGCTGGTTTCTATAGGCGTTTTGTGAGAGACTTTAGCACCATTGCTGCATCTCTCAATGAGCTTACAAAGAAGGATGTGCCTTTTGTTTGGGGTACCGCACGGGAAGAAGCCTTCACGGTATTGAAAGATAAGTTGACACATGCTCCTTTACTCCAACTTCCGACTTTAATAAGACTTTTGAGCTTGAATGTGATGCTAGTGGAATTGGATTAGGAGGTGTGTTATTACAAGATGGCAAACCTGTTGCATACTTTTACGAAAAATTGAGTGGGCCTAGTCTGAACTATTCTACTTATGACAAAGAATTATATGCTCTTGTTAGGACTTTAGAGACATGGCAACATTATTTATGGCCCAAAGAATTTGTTATACATTCGATCATGAATCTTTGAAACATATTAAAAGTCAAGCTAAACTGAATCGTAGACATGCTAAATGGGTTGAATTCATTGAGACTTTCCTTATGTCATTAAACACAAGAAGGGTAAAGAAAATGTTATTGCTGATGCTTTGTCTCGTCGATATACTATGCTTTCACAACTTGACTTCAAAATATTTGGTTTGGAGACCATCAAAGATCAATATGTGCATGATGCTGATTTTAAAGATGTAATGCAGAATTGTAAAGAGGGAAGAACATGGAACAAGTTCGTTATTAATGATGGTTTTGTGTTCGTGCTAACAAGCTATGCATTCCTGCTAGCTCTGTTCGTCTTTTGTTGTTGCAGGAGGCGCATGGAGGAGGATTAATGGGACACTTTGGCGTGAAGAAGGCGGAGGATATACTTGCTACACATTTCTTTTGGCCAAAGATGAGACGGGATGTTGAGCGTTTTGTAGCTCGCTGCACTACATGTCAAAAAGCTAAGTCACGACTCAATCCTCATGGTTTATATATGCCTTTGCTGTGCCTAGTGTTCCTTGGGAGGATATATCTATGGACTTTGTTTTAGGTTTACCTCGAACAAAGAAGGGAGGATAGCATATTTGTTGTCGTGGATAGATTCTAGAAAATGGCACACTTTATACCATGTCATAAAAGCGATGATCTTTGTTAATGTTGCTGATTTGTTCTTTCGTGAAATTATTCGCTTGCATGGTGTGCCAAATACTATTGTTTCAGATCGTGATACTAAATTTCTTAGCCACTTTTGGAGATGTTTATGGGCTAAGTTGGGGACTAAACTGCTTTTTAGTACTACTTGTCACCCCCAAACTGATGGACAAACTGAAGTAGTCAATAGAACATTGTCTACTATGCTTAGGGCTGTTTTGAAGAATAATAAGAAAATGTGGGAAGAATGCTTGCCTCATATTGAATTTGCTTATAATCGTTCATTGCATTCTACTACTAAGATGTGCCCTTTTGAAATTGTGTATGGCTTCCTACCTCGTGCACCTATTGATTTGTTGCCTCTTCCATCTTGGAGAAGGTTAATTTTGATGCTAAAGAACGTGCTGAATTGATTTTAAAATGCATGAGATAACTAAGGAAAACATTGAGCGTATGAATGCTAAATATAAACTTGCTGGAGATAAGGGTAGAAAACATGTTGTCTTTGCACCGGAGATCTTGTTTGGTTACATTTGCGTGAGGATAGGTTTCTGATTTGCGCAAATCAAAGCTAATGCCACGTCTTGATGGTCCATTTAAATGATAATGCATATAAACTTGAGCTGCCTGCAGATTTTGGGGTTAGTCCCACTTTTAACATTGCAGATTTGAAGCCTTATTTGGGTGAGGAATATGAGCTTCCGTCGAGGGCGACTTCATTTCAAGAAGGGAGGATGATGAGGACATCAATACCATTGTTACACCCACAGCCCCTCTTGCTACATATCTTGGACCAATTACTAGAGCTCGCATGACGCCAATTAAATTATCGGTACTTTCGTTTCTTGGTAATGATTCTAATGTTCATGAGAATATGATGCTGCCTAAATTGGATACATTTGTTTTGCTTACAAATGAAGGCCCTAGCTTGGAGAAGGATGGACATTGGAGCAAGAACAAGCATGGAGATAATGCCATGCTAAGGGGAACAAACGGAGTTACAAGTGATGATTTCAGGACTTTGAAGCCACCATAATGGGTGCATGAAGCCTTGGACGAAATATACAAGGCGCTACTTCATAAATGTCGTCCGAGGCTATTCTAGGTGCTGCGTCACCTTATTAGTGGGCCAGGCCCATGTAATTTCGAAATACTTAAGTATAGGCTGTTTTAGAGTCCGTATGTGTGGGGAAACAAGAGTTAGGGTTGATTTGGACCCCTCCACCAAGGGCCACGAAATTCCCCCTCTTCCTCCATATATACAGCCCTTAGGGCACCGTTTAGACCTTGGGTTTTGTTTAGATTAAAAGTTCGCCATAGCTGCAACTTGGCGTGCTTCGTTTGTGTTCAACGACCGGACAAAGGCGCCACAGAACCCCACCTTGATCAATAAAGCTTTCATCTTATATTCGCAATATCCAGATTGCAATCTCAGTTTCTTGCTTGTTCTTCGTTTGCTCGCAGGAAACAGACCCTCGTGGTCAGGTTGATCGTGCTCCGGCGTGGTCAATAACCTCTCGGAGTTGGTTTAGCGATTGCTAAGGCGCGACGTCGTCGCACGTTCGTAGTCGGATCGTCAAAGTCGACTTCCTCCAAAGCGAAAACCAACATCTCATCGAAAGACGGGACACCTTTGCCTCTATCATAAACTGAATCGTAGACATGCTAAATGGGTTGACTTCATTGAGACTTTCCCTTATGTCATTAAACACAAGAAGGGTAAAGAAAATGTTATTGCTGATGCTTTGTCTCGTCTCTATACTATGCTTTCACAACTTGACTTCAAAATATTTGGTTTGGAGACCATCAAAGATCAATATATGCATGATGCTGACTTTAAAGATGTAATGCAGAATTGTAAAGAAGGAAGAACATGGAACAAGTTCGTTATTAATGATGGTTTTGTGTTTCGTGCTAACAAGCTATGCATTCCTGCTAGCTCTGTTCGTCTTTTGTTGTTGCAGGAGGCGCATGGAGGAGGATTAATGGGACACTTTGGCGTCAAGAAGACGGAGGATATACTTGCTACACATTTCTTTTGGCCAAAGATGAGACGGGATGTTGAGCGTTTTGTTGCTCGCTGCACTACATGTCAAAAAGCTAAGTCACGACTCAATCCTCATGGTTTATATATGCCTTTGCCTGTGCCTAGTGTTCCTTGGGAGGATATATCTATGGACTTTGTTTTAGGTTTACCTCGAACAAAGAAGGGAGGATAGCATATTTGTTGTCGTGGATAGATTCTCGAAAATGGCACACTTTATACCATGTCATAAAAGCGATGATCTTTGTTAATGTTGCTGATTTGTTCTTTCGTGAAATTATTCGCTTGCATGGTGTGCCAAATACTATTGTTTCAGATCGTGATACTAAATTTCTTAGCCACTTTTGGAGATGTTTATGGGCTAAGTTGGGGACTAAACTCCTTTTTAGTACTACTTGTCACCCCCAAACTGATGGACAAACTGAAGTAGTCAATAGAACATTGTCTACTATGCTTAGGGTTGTTTTGAAGAATAATAAGAAAATGTGGGAAGAATGCTTGCCTCATATTGAATTTGCTTATAATCGTTCATTGCATTCTACTACTAAGATGTGCCCTTTTGAGATTGTGTATGGCTTCCTACCTCATGCACCTATTGATTTGTTGCCTCTTCCATCATCGGAGAAGGTTAATTTTGATGCTAAAGAACGTGCTGAATTGATTTTAAAAATGCATGAGATAACTAAGGAAAACATTGAGCGTATGAATGCTAAATATAAACTTGCTGGAGATAAGGGTAGAAAACATGTTGTCTTTGCACGGAGATCTTGTTAGGTTACATTTGCGTAAGGATAGGTTTCTAATTTGCATAAATCAAAGCTAATGCCACGTCTTGATGGTCCATTTAAGGTGTTAGAGAAAATAAATGATAATGCATATAAACTTGAGCTGCTGCAGATTTTGGGGTTAGTCCCACTTTTAACATTGCAGATTTGAAGCCTTATTTGGGTGAGGAAGATGAGCTTCCGTCGAGGGCGACTTCATTTCAAGAAGGGAGGATGATGAGGACATCAATACCATTGTTACACCCACAGCCCCTCTTGCTACATATCTTGGACCAATTACTAGAGCTCACAGACGCCAATTAAATTATCGGTACTTTCGTTTCTTGGTAATGATTCTAATGTTCATGAGAATATGATGCTGCCTAAATTGGATACATTTGTTTTGCTTACAAATGAAGGCCCTAGCTTGGAGAAGGATGGACATTGGAGCAAGAACAAGCATGGAGATAATGCCATGCTAAGGGGAACAAACGGCGTTACAAGTGATGATTTCAGGACTTTGAAGCCACCATAATGGGTGCATGAAGCCTTGGACGAAATATACAAGGTGCTTCTTCATAAATGTCGTCCCGAGGCTATTCTAGGTGCTGCGTCACCTTATTAGTGGGCCAGGCCCTTGTAATTTCGAAATACACAAGTATAGGCTATTTTTAGAGTCCGTATGTGTGGGGAAACAAGAGTTAGGGTTGATTTCGGACCCCTCCACCAAGGGCCACGAAATTCCCCCCCTCTTCCTCCATATATACAGCCCTTAGGGCACCGTTTAGACCTTGGGTTTTGTTTAGATTAAAAGTTCGCCATAGCTGCAACTTCGCGTACTTCGTTTGTGTTCAACGACCAGACAAAGGCGTCACAGAACCCCACCTTGATCAATAAAGCTTTCATCTTATATTCGCAATATCCAGATTGCAATCTCAGTTTCTTGCTTGTTCTTCGTTTGCTCGCAGGAAACAGACCCTCGTGGTCAGGTTGATCGTGCTACGGCTTGGTCAATAACCTCTCTGAGTTGGTTTAGCGATTGCTAAGGCGCGACGTCCTCGCACGTTCGTAGTCGGGTCGTCAAAGTCGACTTCCTCCAAAGCGAAAACCCACATCTCATCGAAAGACGGGACACCTTTGCCTCTATCACTATCCATCATTCCAAGCAAAAATGTGAGTGGTAGAAGGAGAAGAACTTATACCAATGTACCTTTGACCGATGTTGATGATGAATCAAGTTCACTCAAATGCGGACAATGAAATAGCAATATTGGTACCAATCCTTGTCGGTTCTCACACCTACACAAATAAAAGCTGATGGTGGAGCTTGGTGAGGATGGTGGCACAAAATTTGATGCAATTGTAAGTGAGCGTCAATAATGTTGGAAAAGGTACACAAATTTGCAAATGCAACAAGTAGACCAAGCAAATAATGGTACACGGAAACACACACGCAAATAGATAAGTGGGATTGTGCAAACCAAAAGTGAGCCAAAATGTGGAATCCACGAAAATGCTCTTGTTGCACAATACTAGAGAGACGCTAGCACGATTGCACAATAGGCGGATACAGAACTTGTGCACAACCTACTATGCAAAAATGCAACTATCTCTATCCCATTATGCTATATGTATGGTATTTGGTGCGATGATCCAAGATGATCCAATATGACAATCTTAATGTAGTATGATGCTATGGTTCTTGCTCATAAGCTCTTTGCTTATCTTTCCTCTTTGCTTAAAAGCTTGGGTGGCTCTTTCACTTTTGAGCTCTTTTCTCATGCAAAACTTCACTAACCAAGATAGCAATTGTGCATGCTATGACAACTTTGTGACACACAAATGGATCCCAAGATATGCACCACGGTGGTATGGTATGTATGCTATGGAGTATGATCACTGATGTGCACAAGTCACGTTGCCGGCAATACTCAATGGCTAGTCTCGATGGGTAAGCTACGCAAAAATAAGGCCATGTGGGTATCAATGCAATTGCAAGGTATGATAAAGATGTCGTCGAAGTTACCGTCCTTGGCGATGATGAGACCCTTGCGAAGTTGAGCCGTGGTGATGATGAAATCGAACCGCACCTAGATAGCCGAAACACAAGAGGATATGGAAGCCACAACTCAAAATCTCAAGGACCAAAATGTGGTAAAATCGTCATAGGATGTATTGGGGAGGATGGTGGTGTATGTGGTTTTGGAAGATGTGGTGGAAGGTGGGGCTGAGGTGGTGGCGAACTGACAAAGTTCAGGTTCTTCAGGGTCTTACAAACGTCCAGGCATTTACGGTCGTCCGGACCTCGTCGGACGTCCGACCGTTTCCGGTCGTCCGGAGACTGGGCAAAAATCGGGCTCGGGAAGAACTGCGAGATTTCGGGGAAGAAGGAAATTGTGAGGTCGAAATCGAGTGATTTGGTGGATGGAAAAGGGTGGGGAAGGAGGGAAAAGCTAGATCCACACGTAGCAACTCAAATCCATGGACCAAATCCAACAAAATCTCAACTCACAAACAAATCACAAAAAAATTGGGGCTATTTTTGGTGGGGAATTTTCGGAATTAGGACGAAAACAACAAAATTTAGCTAGAAAAAGAGGGGTAGGGGCTCCAAAAACGTGATCAACGTGGCTCATGATACCAAGATGATGTAGGGCGGAACCCTATGTGGACGATCTTTCACGTTTGGAGTGGATCCTACGGGGAATCACGAAGAACACGCGGAAGAACAAAGGGAAACACGGAGGAAACGAGAGAGAGATCACTCAACCAACAAGGAATCAATCACACAAGTGCTAGATCACCGAACACAAAGAGATACATATGATCCACAATCAACAAAGGTAAGGATACACGAGTAGCCGTTCTTCTCCGAGAGGAGGTCTTGATGGGGTCCACCCTAGAAGGGGGTCTTGAATCCGCTTGGGGGATCTTCTCCGTAGAGGTCCTGAGCTCCGAGGAGAAGTAACCAAGTGGATGAGCAAGGCTCTCACACAAACATGAGCTAAACCAAAGCTAACCCTAGAAAGTTGGGGAAGAAGGAGTATATATAGTCTAGGGGGCGAAGGGGTACAAGGGCTGCGGCCCAAACGAAGTCAACACACAGGCGTCGGACGTCCGGAAGGCGTCGGACGTCCGGAGGCTCGGGACGGTCCGGACGTCCGGACGGGCTCGGGCGTCCGTAGAATCAGTTCTGTCATGGGCGCGTCGAACGTCCGGAGAGGGTTGGTCGTCCGGAGCTTCGTGACGGTCCGGACGTCCGGAAGTTGTCGGTCGTCCGTAGATTGATTCGAGCGCAGCGTCGGTCGGACGTCCGGAGGCTTGGTCGTCCGTAGTTTTGGTTCGGGTGGCAAAGTGCTGGACGTCCGGAGAGTCCGGTCGTCCGGGTCCTGGGACTCGTCGGTCGTCCGGAAGGCGTCGGACGTCCGGTGGCTGTGCCTTCAGCAGCATCTCTTCTTCTTCTTCAATATGCTTGGAGTCCTCGCCGTCTTGGCTCTCGCAAGTAGTTGATCCTTGGCTCACCTCCATGTACCTGATTACACATAGAGTCTCCGAATGAGGTAGTAGCCATGTCTCGTGAGTAGGAACAGGGAGTTCGGAGAGGAGCGAATTCACCTTATCTTCGATAGCCTTAGCTCGGGCTCTTGTCATGGGTCCTAGTGGCGTTGAGGGAGATGTAGGCACGTCCATGGGGATGGGCGAGGGATGCTCCGCATCAGGGTTCCACCCTACATCAAATTGGGTTGGAAAGTGCACGAAATCTACTTTCCAACAAAAAAAGAATCATCCAATTTCGAGTTCGGATGAAAAAGTTATTGACGTTTTGTGTCAGGTATGTCTGTGCATTCCGAATCTGAGTCCAGAACGTGAGAGACTTGGACTCTATCTTCTCTTGGGCAAAAAGTGACGTGAGAGAACTTTTTGAACAGCAAGTAAATTCCTCTTTCTCCCTTATCTTCACATGTGGATTGTACAAATGTCCCATACACCTGCAATTAGACATGGCATAAAAGTTTGTGAAGTATTTTTGTCCTGGATGACATAAATAAATTATTGCATAGTTTGCATTAGAAATCACCTCAAAAATATACATGTATGCAATATTTTTGGTCGTATCCAAGGTAGTCATGTCCTCATCAACAAGGTATGCATTCCTGCTAGCTCTGTTCGTCTTTTGTTGTTGCAGGAGGCGCATGGAGGAGGATTAATGGGACACTTTGGCGTGAAGAAGACGGAGGACGTACTTGCTACACATTTCTTTTGGCCAAATATGAGACGGGATGTTGAGCGTTTTGTTGCTCGCTGCATTACATGTCAAAAAGGTAAGTCACGACTCAATCCTCATGGTTTATATATGCCTTTGCCTGTACCTAGTGTTCCTTGGGAGGATATATCTATGGACTTTTTTTAGGTTTACCTCGAACAAAGAAGGGGAGGGATAGCATATTTGTTGTCGTGGATAGATTCTCGAAAATGGCACACTTTATACCATGTCATAAAAGCGATGATGCTGTTAATGTTGCTGATTTGTTCTTTCGTGAAATTATTCGCTTGCATGGTGTGCCAAATACTATTGTTTCAGATCGTGATACTAAATTTCTTAGCCACTTTTGGAGATGTTTATGGGCTAAGTTGGGGACTAAACTGCTTTTTAGTACCACTTGTCACCCCCGAACGGATGGACAAACTGAAGTAGTCAATAGAACATTGTCTACTATGCTTAGGGCTGTTTTGAAGAATAATAAGAAAATGTGGGAAGAATGCTTGCCTCATATTGAATTTGCTTATAATCGTTCATTGCATTCTACTACTAGGATGTGCCCTTTTGAAATTGTGTATGGTTTCCTACCTCGTGCACCCATTGATTTGTTGCCTCTTCCATCTTCGGAGAAGGTTAATTTTGATGCTAAACAACGTGCTGAATTGATCTTAAAAATGCATGAGTTAACTAAGGACAACATTGAGCATATGAATGCTAAATATAAACTTGCTGGAGATAAGGGTAGAAAACATGTTGTCTTTGCACCTGGAGATCTTGTTTGGTTACATTTGCGTAAGGATAGGTTTCCTAATTTGCGCAAATCAAAGCTAATGCCTCGTGCTGATTGTCCATTTAAGATGTTAGAGAAAATAAATGATAATGCATATAAACTTGAGCTGCCTGCAGATTTTGGGGTTAGTCCCACTTTTAACATTTCAGATTTGAAGCCTTATTTGGGTGAGGAAGACGAGCTTCCGTCGAGGACGACTTCATTTCAAGAAGGGGAGGATGATGAGGACATCAATACCATTGTTACACCCACAGCCCCTACTGTTACATATAATGGACCAATTACTAGAGCTCGCGCATGCCAATTAAATTACCAGGTACTTCCGTTTCTTGGTAATGATTCTAATGTTCATGGGAATATGATTGATGTAGGGTGAAACCCTAATCGGAGATCTTTCACGTTTGGAGAGGATCCTACGGGGAAAACACGATGAACGGGCGGAAGAACACAAGGAAACACACACAAGAGGAACACTAAACCGACAAGTTTCGATTACACAAGGGCTAGATCATCGAACACATAAGGTAGCACAAGATTCAAAATCAACAAAGGAAAGATACACGAGTAACCGATCTTCTCCGGGAGGAGCTCTTGATGGGGTCCACCCTAGAGGGGGTCTTGAATCCGCTTGGGGGATCTTCTTCGAAGAGGTCGTGAACTCCGAGGAGAAGTACCAAGTGGATGAGCAAGGGCTCTCACACCAAAGATGAGCTAAACCAATGCTAACCCTAACTAGGAGGAGGTGGGACAGTATTTATAGTTTACGGGACGAAAGGGTACACGGGCCTCGGCCCAAGTGGCTGCACGCAGCCAGGGCCGGAAGTTCCGGGCTAGGCCGGAAGTTCCGGGCGCCGGAAGGTCCGGGAAGGGTCCGGCCTAAGCCGAGAGTTGGCGCGGGTGGAGCTGGGCTGGCTTCCGGGGGCCGGAAGGTCCGGGCGGGCCGGAAGTTCCAGGGGCCGGAAGTTCCGGGCGGGGTTCCGGGATAACCAGAATGTTGGCAGGCCCGGGTTGGTCGATGTCGTCGGGGGCCGGAAGCTCCGGGCCGGCCGGAAGTTCCGGGCTGTCCAGAGAGTTGACGCCTGTCGTTTCTTCTTCAGCTCCTGGTTCCTTGGCTTGAACGTTGTACCTGATCACGCATAGTGTCTCGGACTTAGGTAGTAGCCATGTCTCACTAGAAGGAAAAGGGAAATCGAATAGGAGTGATGTCACCTCAGATTGAATAGCACGAGGTCTTGCTCTTGTCATGGGTCCACTTGGAGCTTGGATAGTTGATGGAAGGTCCATGGGGATGAACGAAGGATGCTCCGCATCATAGCCCCCCTTCCCTTGTGAAAGATCCGACCTTGGATCAAGATCTTCATCACCATGGTACGACGCAAGGTCCTTGACGTTGAAGATGTCGCTCACATTGTACTTGTCTCGTGGTAGGTCGATCTTGTAGGCGTTGTCGTTGTAGCATGCTAGCACCTTGAAAGGTCCATCGGCTCGAGGGAGAAGCTTGGACTTGCGTTCGTTGGGGAAGCGGACCTTGCGAAGGTGTAGCCACACTAGATCACCAATATTGAAGACCATGGGTTGCTTGTTGACGTTGAGCTTGGTCGCTAGTCATTGTACTTGGCGCTCGATGGTTTGTCTTGCATCCTCATGCATCTTCTTGATGTAGCTTGCCCATGCACTCGCATCCATGTTGGTGCGCTCTTGTAGAGGAAGTGGTAGAATGTCCAATGGTGACAACGGGTTGAAGCCGTAGACGATCTCGAAGGGGGACTTGCCGGTAGTCGAGTGTGTTGCGCGATTGTAGGCGTACTCGGCGATGGGTAGACATGCCTCCCACTCCTTGATGTTCTTCTTGATCAAGACGTGAAGTAGAGTGGAGAGGGTGCGGTTTGTCACCTCCGTTTGGCCGTCGGTTTGAGGATGGTATGCGGATGAGAACAAGAGCTGGATTCGAGCTTGGCGCATAGGGTCTTCAAAAGTAACTCAAGAACTTGGCGTCACGATCGGAGGCGATTGTCTTTGGTACTCCATGGAGTCGCAAGATTTCCCTACAAAAAAGATTAGCAATATGTGAAGCATCGTCTATCTTGTTGCAAGGAATGAAATGTGCCATCTTGGAAAATCTATCCACAACAACAAACACGGAATCCTTTCCATTTTGAGTTCTAGGCAAACTAAGTACAAAATCCATGCTAATGTCTTCCCATGGTTGATAGGGAATAGGAAGAGGCATGTAAAGACCATGAGATTGAGCTTTAGACTTAGCTTTGCGACATGTAGAGCAACGGTTGGTGAAGCGTTAGACGTCGCGGAACATCTTGGGCCAAAAGTAGTTCTTGGAGAGCGTGGCGAATGTCTTGTCGCGTCCAAAGTGTCCCATGAGTCCGCCTCCATGAGCCTCTTGCAAAAGGAGCAACTGAAGAGAAGACTCGGGAATGCATAGTTTGTTAGCTCTCATAAGATAACCATCCTTGATATAATATTGTTCCCAAGACGTATGCGTCAAACACTTAGCATAAGGAATAGCAAAAGATGGATCATTAGCATACTAGTCTTTTATGTGCTCAAAGCCAATAACATTTAACTCAAGTTTAGTGACAAGCGTGCATATGCGAGAAAGTGCATCGGCAACTACATTTTCCTTACCCTTAATGTACTTAATGACATAAGGAAAAGATTCAATAAATTCACTCCATTTGGCATGACGCTTGTTCAACTTAGTTTGGCCTTTTAAGTACTTAAGCGTTTCGTGATCGGTATGGATGACAAACTCATGAGGTCTAAGGTAATGTTCCCAAACATGTAGTATACGCACTAGAGCATATAATTCCTTGTCATAGATGGGATAGTTAAGTTGAGCACCGGAGAGTTTTGCAATAAAATATGCAATTGCTCGTTTTTCTTGCATCAAAACTCAGCCAATTCCGGTACCACTTGCATCATAATGAACCTCAAAAGTTTTGTCAAAATTGGGCAAAGCAACAATCGGAGCATGAGTAAGCTAAGACTTGAGCTCATCAAAAGCGGTGGATTGCAAAGATCCCCAAACAAAAGGAGTATTCTTCTTACTCAAGGCATGCGAAGGAGCGGCAATTGTGCTAAAGTTTTTCACAAAGCGACGATAAAAACCCGCAAGACCAAGAAAGTTACGCACTTGTTGCAAAGTGGTGGGTTGGGGCCAAGTTTTAATTGCTTCAATTTTAGATTCATCAACATGGACACCCTTTGAGGACACAACAAAACCCAAGAAAACCACTTTGTCAACACCAAATGTGCATTTTTTCATGTTTGCATAAAGAATTTCCTTGCGAAGGGTTTGCAAAACAGCCCTAACATGATCAAGATGTTCTTTCATGGTTTTGCTAAACACAAGAATATCGTCAAGTAAACCACAACAAAGACTCCAATATAAGATGAAGCACATGATGCATAAGGACGACGAAAGTACCGGAGTCCGATAGACCCATATGCATCACTAACCACTCATACAATCCAAATTTGGTTTTGAAAGCAGTTTTCCATTCATCACCTTCTTGTATGCGAATTTGATAATAGCTACTTTTAAGATCAATTTTTGAGAAAAAATTGGCTCCACTATGTTCATCAAGCATATCATCTAAGCGAGGAATGGGATGCCTATAGCGAACGGTAATAGCATTTATAGGTCTACAATCGGAACACAAGCGGAAACTTCCATTAGGTTTAGGCACAAGTATAACGGGAACTGCACAAGGGCTTAAGCTTTCACGTACATGACCATTGTCGATGAGTTGTTGTACTTGTCGTTGAATTTCCTGGGTTTCTTCGGGATTGACTCGGTATGGAGCTTTGTTTGGTAGAGGCGCTCCGGGGATGAGGTCGATTCGATGTTCAATGCCTCGAAGAGGTGGTAGACCCGGAGGTAGCTCATCTGGGAAAATATCTTGGAATTCCTGCAGAAGAGATTGAAACACTAAAGGTAGCTCATGAGAGGTGTTAGTTGTTGGCTCTCCATCCTTGCACACAAGGACAAAGTGCATCACACTAGATGGGTTCTCACACACTTCTCTCATCTCACTTTTGGTGGCAAATAGGATGAGGTTTTTCTCTCTAGGCGAAGAGGCGCTCAAGTTTGGCTTGTGGCTCTCACTTACTTTTGGTGGATCACTTTCTCACTCTTTTCTCCATGACGGGTGGCTTGCTTGTCCGCTAACACTTGACTAGGAGACATAGGTCGTAGCACATATTCTTTCCCTTTCATCTTGAAGCTATAGTGATTTGTACGCCCTTGTGGAAGACACCACGGTCGAATTGCCATGGTCACCCAAGAAGGAGGTGGCAAAGGGTCATTGGGACCACATCACATTCCAAGGTGTCCTCATATGCACCGATTTTGAAGGAGACTTGGACCGTATGCTCGACTCGTATAGTGCCGGAGTCACTTAGCCATTGAACCTTGTATGGATGCGGGTGCTTCCTCTTGACCAATTGAAGCTTGGAGCATAGTTCTTCACTTGCCAAGTTGTGGCAACTGCCTCCGTCGATGATGACCTTGACGGACCTCCCATTGATGCCGGCCATTGTGTGGAAGATGTGGCATCTTTGGTCGTCTTCTTGTTGATGTTGAAGAGTCAAGACCTTGGGGACAACGAGAGCGTGGCTCGAATCCTCATCACAAAAGACTTGATCATCTTCATCTTCGTTCACTCGCTGGTGCATGGCCACTTGCTCAAGAGCTTCCATCTCCTCTTCACTCATTGAATCATAGGTGCCATCGTCGTTGAGGATCATGGTGCGCTTGTTGGTGCATTCATATGACTTGTGGCCTCGGCCGCCGCAAGTGAAACACTTGAAGGAGCTTGTCTTTACGGTCTCATCGTTTGGAGTAGATGATGAAGTACGTGGCTTGAAGTTGCTTGTAGTAGGAGGAAGACGACTTGAACTTTGTCGATGTTTTCTTGTAACTTGACTTGTCGTCATTGCTTGTAGAAGGTTTGGTTGATGTAGATGTTGGAGGAGTTCTTGGAGATTGGTTGTTGGAGAAGCCGTACATCTTGGACGAGTACTTGGTGTACTTGAAGTCATCTTGCACTTGACGTTTCGCCTTTGTAGCTTGATGCACGAGCTCAATGAGAGTGGAGTAGGGTTGGAAGTCGGCGATCTTCTTGATGGGATGATTGAGTCCATTCAAGAAACGTGCCATTGTTTGCTCATCATCTTCCTTCACATTGGCTCGAATCATGGCTATCACCATTTCCTTGTAGTATTCTTCAACACTCTTTGTTCCTTGCTTGAGAAGTTGGAGTTTCTTGAAGAGGTCGCGGTTGTAGTAGGTTGGCACAAAACGTGCTCTCATGACATCCTTCATTTGAGCCCAAGTGGTGATTGGAGGTTCACCTCTTGCTTGTCGTCGCTCAATGATTTGTTCCCACCATATGAGCACATAGTCTTGGAACTCAAGTGAGGCCATAGCGATCTTCTTCTCTTCCTCATAGTTGTGCAAACGAAAGATTTTGTCGACCTTTAATGCCCATGAGAGGTACTCTTCGGGGTCATTGCTTCCATTGAACTCGGGCATGGTGAATTTGAGCTTTCCATATCGGTGCTCTTCATTTTGTTGTGGTCGAGGATGATGAAGCCCTTGACGTGGATGACAATCATCTTCTTGTTGCTCTTGGTGTGGAGGAAGTCCATGATTAACTTGCTCTTGTTGAACTTGAGGTTGAGGTGGAGCTTGACGAGCTTGTTGAGGAGCTTGAGGAACTTGACGTTGCACACGTGATTGGTAGTTCCTCTCTTGGATTTCTTCTCGAAGGGTTTCCTCTTGATTGCGCCATTCGCGATTGCGGTTGGCGATGGCTCGACTTGATTCTTGAAGGGCACGTTGCGCCTCAAGATCTTGCACTTCTCGTTGTTGTTGTAGAAGACGTTGAGCCTCGGCGTCTTATTCGTCTTGATGTAGACGCGCTCGTTCTTCCTCTTTGATGTAGGGCGGAACCCTATGTGGACGATCTTTCACGTTTAGAGAGGATCCCTACGAGGAACACGAAGAACAAGCGGAAGAGCACGAGGGAAATCACGGGGAAAACACAAAAGAATCACTCAAACCAACAAGATCAATCACACATGTGCTAGATCGATGAAAACAAAGGAAGATACATGATCCAAAGTCAACAAAGGACGATACAAACGGTAGCCGTTCTTCTCCGTGAGGAGGTCTTGATGATGGTCTTCTCCGCAAGGGAGGTCTTGAATCCAAGGTGGATCTTCTCCGAAGAGGGGCCGTGGTCCCTCTCGTGGAGTAGATCCGATATGGATGAGCGAAGCTCTATCTAACAATGAGCTAAATCAACGCTAAACCTAACTAGGAGGAGGTGGAGGAGTATTTATAGTCTTAGTGCAAAAGGGGCGAAGTGAATGGGTACATGGGCTTCGGCCCGAAACTGTGCGCAGATAGGTACCGGACGTCCGCTGGGGGCCGGTCGTCCGGTGGCTCATGAGGGACCGGTCTTCCGGTGTCACCGGACGTCCGCTGGAAGCTCTCTGTGAAGGGGCGCCGGACGTCCGGAAGTTTCATACTTCCGTTAATATTCACTCTGTTGACAGGTGCCGGACGTCCAGTGTCTTTCGTCGTCCGCTCGCTGGAGAGTGGGGCCGGTCGTCCGGTGCGGGCCGGACGTCCGCTCGCTGGGGCCTGCGTTGGCTGGGTCTTCAGGCGCCGGTCGTCCGCCAAGGGCCGGACGTCCGCTCGCTGTGAGAGGCCGGTCGTCCGGTGTCGTCCGGACGTCCGCTCGCTGGAGCTTCTTCGACAGCTCCTTCTCTTGGTCCTTGTACTTGGCGTCCTCGCTAGCTCGTCCATGGTCTTCCTCCTTGTTCCTGGTCATGCATAGCACACATATTTGAGGTAGTAACCATGTGTCACATGTGGAAAGTGAAGGTTTGGAGAGGAGCGAGTTCACCTTGTGTCCAATGGCGTATATTCGAGGTCTCGTCATATGTCCACTTGGGGTTTGGAGAGTAGTCGGAGTGTACATGGTGATGAACGTGGGATGCTCCGCATCATCTCCCCTCCCTTGGGAAAGATCCGACCTCGGATCGTGATCCTCATCACCATGGAAACGGTTGTCGGGGACGAACTTGTAGTTGGACGGAGTTGAAGACATGGCGCAATCCAAGTAGTGCAAAGTGTCGCCGGGGTGATAGACATGCAAAAAGAGCAAACACAAGCAACACTCGGGAATACAATGGTTAGCGCACACAAAGTGTCCATCATGTAAGAATGAGTCCGTGAGGCAAGATTGTTCATGACAAAGTACATGAAGCTTAGCAAGATGATACGGAATGAGATGTAAAGCATTCATGGGAGCAAAAGCATTCATTGTGCACACAAATGTATTGTGAATGTGATCAATGCAACCACGGTGCAAAATAATGTCATAGTGAGACGGTTTATCAATAGCATGAATATGGCAATGGATGCTCAACATGTGTATGTTATCATGCAATTGATGGTGGACAATATGATCATGATGTATGAATATGCCATCAAGGTAGATCACAACAAATTTGCTAAGGAAGTGCACAAGCTCATATATCATGGATGACATGGAAATAGATGCAACAAGACAAGCATAATGTGAGTCAATCCATGCATGGGGTGCAAACTTGTGGTGAGTATGATATGTCCATCGAACATGACATGTATGAGCACAATCAACAAATATGGAGGTGTTGGTGTACCAAATCTCGATGTCGAGGCATGAGTGGAGTTCCGAAGATGCATCCAATAAGTGCGAGCGCTCCTCAATGTGAAGGTCCATAGGGTCCATCTCCAATGCCGGTCCTCCATCCAATAGATGTATCAAGTAGACAACAAGAAGGAAACAACAATGAAAGAATGGCCCATCCAATATGCGTATTTGAGGATGGCTCAAAGGGAAGGAGGTCACCTTTAGGAGGTTCTCAAGGATGATGGAGTTGCGCATCTTGTATGCCTTCACATAACCAAGTTGTCTCGTGATGTTACCGCCTTGTGAACCCTTCAAAATGAAAGAACATGACAAACACTCGGAAAAACAAATGAGGTTAGCGGAAAGGCAAAACCTATCATTCGTGTGGTAAGATACCCAACAAGTGTATGGATCATGCTCATCATAAGAAAGTACAAGGGAGCATTTCCTAGTATGCAGACATATGATGCGAGACCAACCAAAGACAATAGGCTCAAGTAAGCAAGCATGCATCACAAGTAAAGTGTCAAAGTCTCCAAGATCAATAAGCATAGATGCAACAATTGGAGGCAATCGACAATGAACAAGATATATCATGTGAGATGCATGAACATATATGTCATCAACCCAAGAAAGCGAGTAATAGTGGAACATGGGTGATGCGACATAGCAAGCAATCATAGCGATCAAGTCAAGCAAGCTAGTAGTGCGAAGATGCAACATACTAGAGGAAATCATGGCAATCATGTCATGTGTGCAAATAGTGGGCATGAGTAAATCACATGACATAACACAAACATGAAAGCAAAATGTGAGGCAACTAGCATCAATGTATTGGCGAGAGACCATATATAAATAGCAATGGGACATCATGACTCTCCCAACACAACAAGCATCGATAGCATGGGGCACATGATAAACATGGCAATAGCAACAAGGATCTCCACCAAGCATGCAAATACACATAGAAGTAGCATAATGGTGAATCATGGGTAGATGCAAGCAAGGGTCACAATGGCATGGCAACAGCATAGAAGCAAGCATAACATGCAAAGTGAACACGATAGAATGGGCATAAGGTAACAAATGGTAAATATCCCAAAGCCGTGTGAGAGACAAGTAAAAGAGATGTGCGTAGTCCTTGCGCAAAAGGAATGGTGGGAATGAAAGTCCACGTGATCCCAAGTCATCGTTGCTCTCAAGAGCTCGTTTCGTCAACTCTTGGGATTGAGAAGTTGACGAGTATACATGAGTACCTACACAAAACAAAGACAAAGAGAAAATTGTGTGTGCATGGTATATGTACACATCATCCATCATGATGCGCACGGGCATGTGTCGGTTAGCACAAAATATCCAATGCTCAAATAAATGCGATGCGTGATATAGAAACATGTCATCCATCATGAGAGGTTTGTTATGATGCTTGTCATAATGGAGACTCAAAGGATGTAATGCATCATGAGAAATACCTAGAGCATTGTTATTCATGGAATGCATATGGTGCAAGCAATCATGAAAATCATGCAAAGGATGGGATGAATCAAAATCTCCAAACATGTATGAAGAAACTATGTGGGTCTCCTCATGAGCGTTAGTAGGAACATTACATGGAGAATATTGACAACATCCAAAACAATGCTTATTTGGTTCAATGTGATCATGGCACGACATAGTAGATGAATTGCGCAAATCATGTAAAGGAAGTATGGCAATATCATCACATGAAAAACAAAAGCCAATGACCCTCATCTCGTCATCTATGCCATAAGTGCAAATGGGATTGATTTTAATGGGGCATGCATAGTTACTATGTTGAGATTGTAAAGATGTAATATGGGAGATCTCACTCATAGTATATGACAAGTTCAATGGATTGTCAAACATGAAGTGACCAATAGAATTTTCACAAGATATCCTATGAAGCATAGCATCACAACTAGGCAACTCAACATGCTCATCATCATATTCATCATAAATAGGTAAGTCAAGCCATGAAGACGTCGCACTAGCATGAAGCATGGGAATAGGTGGATCAACATCATGCATGCAATCATTGTCAAGAGAGTCCGCTAGTGGGACAAGAGAAGCACCATCACCTATGTTACCTTTGGAGCGTCGCTCATGTGTTGTAGGTGAGGTGTTGGAGATTGTCTCGTTGTCATCTTCATCTTGATGGAACCATGTGGGGGGTGCAACATTGTCCACCATGGCCATCGTCGTCTCCAATGGAGGAATAGACTCATCAAGGATAGGCATGTCGTCATGTAGGAGACGTAGCACCAAAGAAGAAAACACACTAGGAGTAGAGGTTAAGTCATTAGAAATCATAGTGGCCTCACATGCCGTGTCAACTACCTCACTCACTAAGTGTTGTGGCTCACGCCTCCCTCTTGGATGCTCTCACTCATATGGTTGGTGGAGTCACTCAAATGGCGCTCAGCCTCACATAGTATGTGTGGCATGCTCTCAAGTGTGGGGCTAGTGGTGGTCACACTCATCCTCTCATAGGAAATGCACGCAATGTCACATATGGTGGAGTCACTCATATCACTCATGGTGGGGTGGCTCTCCTCCCATGGGAATTGGGTCATCTCTTTATATGTGGGTGTCGGAGAGATGTAGGTGCAAATGTCTCCATGCTCAATTCCTATCGCCGTGGTCGAAGGGGATGGCCCTTGCTCGACCTTCTTCTCACCGTCTTGGTGTGGGAGGCCCATATGATGTGGCACCTCGTAGCTCATCTCCATGACCGAAGGGAATGTCCCATGCTCGGCCATCTTCCTTGAGGGGCATCCGAAGATGGAAGTGTCGCCCTCGCTCGTAGGTGGTCGCCTTGGACTTGATGAAGTCGTTGTAGGCGTACTCGTGGGAAGTAGGCGAAGATGCCGTACGTCCAAAGGTGAAGATGCCTTGAGAACACTTGGCGAAGATGCCGAAGTGGTTGATGTAGTCGTAGCGCCGTCTTGGTGGTGGTCGTCTCGCGGTCTTCTTTTGTGCTCATGAAGCTTGGACTTAGCGTGAAGTAGGGCTTGTTGGGACTTGTGCACTTGCGCTTGTGGAGCATCTTCATGATGATGATGTCGTTGTCGTGCTTGAGCTCGAAGTAGATGTCGTTCGTCGTCGTCGTGCAAATGATGCTTGGAGGTGACTTGCCCTTCATGACGATGTGGATCACGAACGTGATGGTGGTCGCCATGGACATGTGGACGACTTGCGCTTGCATCGTTTGGGCGCTCCGAAGACTTGTGTCTTGAATGTCGCCGTCTTGAAGATGATGAAGGGGAAGTAGACTTGAGCAAGGTCCGAATCTCCTCCATCCTTGCATCTTGCTCCTCTTTATGTGCGGCAAGCTTCTTGTCGATGTAGTCCCTTCTCCTTGCTTCGGAGTGACGAATGTCGATGGAGATGTTCTCGATGCGCTCTCGCAATCTTGATTGTGCGCCTTGCACTTGTCGTTGTAGATCGAAGATAGACGCTTTGGTGATGTAGTTGTTCACGCCGTCGTTGTTGTCGAAGACCGGAGGTGAAATGCCTTGCCTATCCATCACAAGACTCGAGCAAATATGAGTGGGAGAAAGAGAAGAACTTATACCAAATGTACCTTCACCGATGTTGAAAATGGATCAATGATCACTCAATGATGTAACAAGGAAATAGCACAATTGGTACCAATTCTTGTCGGGTTTCTCACACCTACACAAATAAGGCTTATGGTGGAGCTCGGTGAGGATAGTGGCACAAAAATTTGATGCAAAATGTTAGCAAGAGTCAATAATGTTGAAAGAGATTCACAAATTCGCAAGAGAAACAAGTAGACCAATAGCAATGAATGGCACACGGAAACACACACACGGATAGATAAATGGGGTCGTGCAACCAAGGAATGAGCTCAAAATGTGGAATCCACCAAAACGCTCATGTTGCACAACACAAGAGAGACGCTAGCACGATTGCTCAATAGGTGGATACGACACTTGTGCGCAACCTATAAGATGCAAAATGGATAAACTTCTATCCGAAGTATGCTATGTATGTATGGTTCGGTGTTTCTCAAGATGATCCAAGATGATCGGATATGACAATCTTATATGCAATGTGGTATGATGCTATGGCTATTACTTACAAGCTTCTTTGCTCTCTTTCTTTTGCTTAAAAGCTTATTCTCTTTTTTTGTATGGCCACTTTGCACAATGCACAAACCAAGGTAGCAATTGTGTATATGCGGAACAAACTTGTGACACAAGATATGATACCAAGTCATCGTTGCTCTCAAGAGCTCAAGCCATCAACTCTTGGGATTGAGAAGTTGACGAGTATACATGAGTACCTACACAAAACAAAGACAAAGAGAAAATTGTGTGTGCATGGTATATGTACACATCATCCATCATGATGCTTGCGGGCATGTGTCGGTTAGCACAAAATATCCAATGCTCAAATAAATGCGATGCGTGATATAGAAACATGTCATCCATCATGAGAGGTTTGTTATGATGCTTGTCATAATGGAGACTCAAAGGATGTAATGCATCATGAGAAATACCTAGAGCATTGTTATTCATGGAATGCATATGGTGCAAGCAATCATGAAAATCATGCAAGGATGGGATGAATCAAAATCTCCAAACATGTATGAAGAAACTATGTGGGTCTCCTCATGAGCGTTAGTAGGAACATTACATGGAGAATATTGACAACATCCAAAACAATGCTTATTTGGTTCAATGTGATCATGGCACGACATAGTAGATGAATTGCGCAAATCATGTAAAGGAAGTATGGCAATATCATCACATGAAAAACAAAAGCCAATGACCCTCATCTCGTCATCTATGCCATAAGTGCAAATGGGATTGATTTTAATGGGGCATGCATAGTTACTATGTTGAGATTGTAAAGATGTAATATGGGAGATCTCACTCATAGTATATGACAAGTTCAATGGATTGTCAAACATGAAGTGACCAATAGAATTTTCACAAGATATCCTATGAAGCATAGCATCACAACTAGGCAACTCAACATGCTCATCATCATATTCATCATAAATAGGTAAGTCAAGCCATGAAGACGTCGCACTAGCATGAAGCATGGGAATAGGTGGATCAACATCATGCATGCAATCATTGTCAAGAGAGTCCGCTAGTGGGACAAGAGAAGCACCATCACCTATGTTACCTTTGGAGCGTCGCTCATGTGTTGTAGGTGAGGTGTTGGAGATTGTCTCGTTGTCATCTTCATCTTGATGGAACCATGTGGGGGGGGGGGGGGGGTGCAACATTGTCCACCATGGCCATCGTCGTCTCCAATGGAGGAATAGACTCATCAAGGATAGGCATGTCGTCATGTAGGAGACGTAGCACCAAAGAAGAAAACACACTAGGAGTAGAGGTTAAGTCATTAGAAATCATAGTGGCCTCACATGCCGTGTCAACTACCTCACTCACTAAGTGTTGTGGCTCACGCACTCCCTCTTGGATGCTCTCACTCATATGGTTGGTGGAGTCACTCAAATGGCGCTCAGCCTCACATAGTATGTGTGGCATGCTCTCAAGTGTGGGGCTAGTGGTGGTCACACTCATCCTCTCATAGGAAATGCACGCAATGTCACATATGGTGGAGTCACTCATATCACTCATGGTGGGGTGGCTCTCCTCCCATGGGAATTGGGTCATCTCTTTATATGTGGGTGTCGGAGAGATGTAGGTGCAAATGTCTCCATGCTCAATTCCTATCGCCGTGGTCGAAGGGGATGGCCCTTGCTCGACCTTCTTCTCACCGTCTTGGTGTGGGAGGCCCATATGATGTGGCACCTCGTAGCTCATCTCCATGACCGAAGGGAATGTCCCATGCTCGGCCATCTTCCTTGAGGGCATCCGAAGATGGAAGTGTCGCCCTCGTCGTGGTGGTCGCCTTGGACTTGATGAAGTCGTTGTAGGCGTACTCGTGGGAAGTAGGCGAAGATGCCGTACGTCCAAAGGTGAAGATGCCTTGAGAACACTTGGCGAAGATGCCGAAGTGGTTGATGTAGTCGTAGCGCCGTCTTGGTGGTGGTCGTCTCGCGGTCTTCTTTTGTGCTCATGAAGCTTGGACTTAGCGTGAAGTAGGGCTTGTTGGGACTTGTGCACTTGCGCTTGTGGAGCATCTTCATGATGATGATGTCGTTGTCGTGCTTGAGCTCGAAGTAGATGTCGTTCGTCGTCGTCGTGCAAATGATGCTTGAGGTGACTTGCCCTTCATGACGATGTGGATCACGAACGTGATGGTGGTCGCCATGGACATGTGGACGACTTGCGCTTGCATCGTTTAGGCGCCCGAAGACTTGTGTCTTGAATGTCGCCGTCTTGAAGATGATGAAGGGAAGTAGACTTGAGCAAGGTCCGAATCTCCTCCATCCTTGCATCTTGCTCCTCTTTATGTGCGGCAAGCTTCTTGTCGATGTAGTCCCTTCTCCTTGCTTGGAGTGACGAATGTCGATGGAGATGTTCTCGGCGCGCTCTCGCAATCTTGATTGTCGCCTTGCACTTGTCGTTGTAGATCGAAGATAGGCGCTTTGGTGATGTAGTTGTTCACGCCGTCGTTGTTGTCGAAGACCGGAGGTGAAATGCCTTGCCTATCCATCACAAGACTCGAGCAAATATGAGTGGGAGAAAGAGAAGAACTTATACCAAATGTACCTTCACCGATGTTGAAAATGGATCAATGATCACTCAATGATGTAACAAGGAAATAGCACAATTGGTACCAATTCTTGTCGGGTTTCTCACACCTACACAAATAAGGCTTATGGTGGAGCTCGGTGAGGATAGTGGCACAAAAATTTGATGCAAAATGTTAGCAAGAGTCAATAATGTTGAAAGAGATTCACAAATTCGCAAGAGAAACAAGTAGACCAATAGCAATGAATGGCACACGGAAACACACACACGGATAGATAAATGGGGTCGTGCAACCAAGGAATGAGCTCAAAATGTGGAATCCACCAAAACGCTCATGTTGCACAACACAAGAGAGACGCTAGCACGATTGCTCAATAGGTGGATACGACACTTGTGCGCAACCTATAAGATGCAAAATGGATAAACTTCTATCCGAAGTATGCTATGTATGTATGGTTCCCGGTGTTTCTCAAGATGATCCAAGATGATCGGATATGACAATCTTATATGCAATGTGGTATGATGCTATGGCTATTACTTACAAGCTTCTTTGCTCTCTTTCTTTTGCTTAAAAGCTTATTCTCTTTTTTTTTGTATGGCCACTTTGCACAATGCACAAACCAAGGTAGCAATTGTGTATATGCGGGAACAAACTTGTGACACAAGATATGATACCAATATGATATGGTATGTATGCAATGGATGGTGTAGATCACTAATGTGCACAAGTAACGTGGCCCGGCAATACTCAAATGGCTAGTCTCGATAGGCAAGTGACGCAAAATGGGCTAGGGGTTAACAATGCAATAGCAAGGGAATATACAATGGTGTCGTCGAGGTTACCGTCCTTTGAGATGATGAGTGCCGGTGTTCTTGATGTAGATACCAAGATGATGGAGACTCGTCCCTAAGTAGCCGAAACACCTTAGGAAACGGAAAAACCGCGAACTCAAAATCTCGAATGACAAATGTCAAATGGTGGTAGCGGAAAGCGGTGGTGGTTGCGGAAGCTCAATGGGATTGCGGAAATGCAATGGAGGTTATGGTGTACGCAATGCGGAAGTGGAGGGTAAAATGGTGAACTATACACAGTGTCGGAGTTGGAAGCACGGTCCCTAAGTAGCCGAAACACCTTAGGAGACACAACTCACAACACAAACAAAATTGGGTTAAGTTGAGGTGGAAGTGTATGTTGGTCAAGGCTATGCGGAAGTGGCGATGGTGGTTGATGAAGAAGAAACCGTCCCTAAGTATCCGAAACACCTTAGGAGACTCGAATCACAACTCAAACAACCATGAGGAACAAAATTGGTTAGGTTGCGGAAGTCGGTGGTGGAGTAGCGGAGGATGTGGTGGAAGCCCTAGGCAAAGATGCCAAAGTTCCAAAAATTTGATGGAGTCAAATGGTTTTGGTGGTATTTGTGTTGGAAGGGGGATGTTAATAGCTTCAAAACGAGCTAAAGAACATCAAAATCGGAGTTCGCATGAATTAGTTATGGACAAAACAAAAATCAGCCGAAAGTGATATCTACAGGTAGGGACGTCCGCTAATGGACGGATGTCCGGTGGCCGGACGTTCGGTCGGGTCGGAAATCCGCTATTTCAGATCAGGTTAGGGTTTCCGGTCGTCCGGTAGATGACGGACGTCTGGTCATTCCTGGGGCTCCGGACGTCCGGTAAAGTGACGGTCGTTCGGTGGGTCGGGGTCAACGCGAGATGCGAGATCCGGGGCGCGATTTTGAGCGGAAAATGGAGATTTCGGGGTCAAAATTGAAGAGATTTCATGGATGAAAGATGGGGAAACTTGGGGAAATGCTAGATCCACTCGAAACCAAGCAAATCCATGGATCAAAATCAACAAAACTTCATCACACTAACAAATCACAAGAAAAATTGGGGCTATTTTTGGTGGGGATTTTCAAAGTTGGGGAAGAACACAACAAAATCAAGCTAGAAAACACGGGGTAGGGGCTCCAAAACGTGATCAACGTGGCTCTGATGCCAAGATGATGTAGGGCGGAACCCTATGTGGACGATCTTTCACGTTTGGAGAGGATCCCTACGAGGAGCACGAAGAACGAGCGGAAGAGCACGAGGGAAATCACGGGGAAAACACAAGAGAATCACTCAAACCAACAAGATCAATCACACATGTGCTAGATCGATGAACATAAAGGGAGATACATGATCCAAAGTCAACAAAGGACGATACAAACGGTAGCCGTTCTTCTCCGTGAGGAGGTCTTGATGATGGTCTTCTCCGCAAGGGAGGTCTTGAATCCAAGGTGGATCTTCTCCGAAGAGGGGCCGCGGTCTCTCTCATGGAGTAGATCCGATATGGATGAGCGAAGCTCTATCTAACAATGAGCTAAATCAACGCTAAACCTAACTAGGAGGAGGTGGAGGAGTATTTATAGTCTTAGTGCAAAAGGGGCGAAGTGAATGGGTACATAGGCTTCGGCCCGAAACTGTCCGCAGACAGGTACCGGACGTCCGCTGGGGGCCGGTCGTCCGGTGGCTCATGAGGGACCGGTCGTCCGGTTTCACCGGACGTCTGCTGGAAGCCCTCTGTGAAGGGGCGCCGGACGTCCGGAAGTTTCATACTTCCGTTAATATTCGCTCTGTTGACAGTGCGGACGTCCGTGTCTTGATCGTCCGCTCGGCTGGAGAGTGGGGCGGTCGTCCGGTGCGGGCGGACGTCCGCTTCGCTGAGAGCCTGCGTTGGCTGGGTCTTCAGTGCGGTCGTCCGCCAAGGGCGGACGTTCGCTCGCTATGAGAGGCGGTCGTCAAAGTGTCGTCCGGACGTCCGCTCATTGGAGCTTCTTGCAGCTCCTTCTCTTGGTCCTTGTACTTGGCGTCCTCGCTAGCTCGTCCATGGTCTTCCTCCTTGTTCCTGGTCATGCATAGCACACATATTTGAGGTAGTAACCATGTCTCACTTGTGGAAAGTGAAGGTTCGGAGAGGAGCGAGTTCACCTTGTGTCCAATGGCGTATATTCGAGGTCTCGTCATATGTCCACTTGGGGTTTGGAGAGTAGTCGGAGTGTACATGGTGATGAACGTGGGATGCTCCGCGTCACTCTTGGCGCCTTAGTCGTTGTCGTTCTTGAGCTTGGGCAAAAGCGGCTTGGTTTGATTGAGGACGAGGGACTTGCTTATCGACTTGCTCTTGTGAATGCTTGTCATGTAGCGGGTTGCGAGATGCATGACGGTCTTGACTCGCAGCTCGTCGAAGGGTGTTCGATGACGGTGTACTTGAGTGGTAGAAGGTGTCGTCGGAGTGTCGACTCAAGCGGCCCTGTCTTGATGAGGATGAAGTGGAATGATGTCGGTTCTTCATCAGGGCGCGGATTTCGTCCATTCTTGCATCATTCTCTTGTTTGTGCACGTCGAACTTGTTGTCGAAGTAGTCCCTTGTAAGCTGCTCGGAGAGTCGCAAGTTGGTGGCGAGGTTGTCGATGCGGTCGCTCATTGCTTGTTGCTCTTGATGTAACGCTCGTTGTGCACCAAAGAGGTGGCTCTTGGTGACGTATGATGACATGTCGTCGTCTTGCTCGATGAAGAGTGGGTTGGTAGAGGTACTTGGCCTATCCATCATTCCAAGAAGAATATGTGAGTGGTAGAAGGAGAAGAACTTATACCAATGTACCTTTGACCGATGTTGAGGATGAATCAAGTTCACCCAAATGCGGACAATGAAATAGCACTATTGGTACCAATCCTTGTCGGTTCTCACAACTACACAAATAAAAGCTTATGGTGGAGCTTGGTGAGGATGGTGGCACAAAATTTAATGTAATCATAAGTGAGATTCAATAATGTTGGAAAAGATTCACAAATTTGCAAATGCAACAAGTTGACCAAGAAAGTAGGGGTACACGGAAACACACTCGCAAATAGATAAGTGGGATTGTGCAAACCAAAAGTGAGCCAAAATGTGGAATCCACGAAAATGCTCTTGTTGCACAATACTAGAGAGACGCTAGCACGATTGCATAATAGGCGGATACGGGGCTTGTGCACAACCTACTAGGCAAAAATGCAACTATCTCTATCCCACGTATGCTATATGTATGGTATTTCGGTACTATGATCCAAGATGATCCAATATGACAATCTTAATGTAGTATAATGCTATGGTTCATGCTCATAAGCTCTTTGCTTATCTTTCCTCTTTGCTTAAAAGCTTGGGTGGCTCTTTTCACTTTTGAGCTCTTTTCTCATGCAAAACTTCACGAACCAAGATAGCACTTGTGTATGCTATGACAACTTTGTGACACACAAATGGATCCCAAGATATGCACCACCGTGGTATGGTATGTATGCTATGGAGTATGATCACTAATGTGCACAAGTCACATTGCCTGCAATACTCAAAGGCTAGTCTCGATGGGTAAGCAACGCAAAAGATGGCTATGATGTTTATCAATGCAATGGCAAGGTTTGGACAAAGATGTCGTCGAGATTACCGTCCTTGCTTACGGTCGATGTTCCAAACGGATGCGAATGTGGACGATGATGTGATGCACGGTCTTCAGTACGTTGGCGAAGATGCCGCTGCACCGTGGTCGAAGTTGCCGAAGAAGCGGGGGTCACCGAAGATGCGCGACCTTTCTGTCTAGGCCGGAAGTTCCGGGCAAGACGGAAAGTCCGGGGTTGAAAGAGGTGCTAAATCAACGCTAAACCTAACTAGGAGGAGGTGGAGGAGTATTTATAGTCTTAGTGCAAAAGGGGCGAAGTGAATGGGTACATGGGCTTCGCCCGGCTATCTTGAGCAGTACCGGACGTCCGCTGGGGGCCGGTCGTCCGGTGGCTCATGAGGGACCGGTCGTTCGGTGTCACCGGACGTCCGCTGGAAGCTCTCTGTGAAGGGGCGCCGAACGTCCGGAAGTTTCATACTTCCGTTAATATTCGCTCTGTTGACAGGTGTCGGACGTCCGGTGTCTTCGGTCGTCCGCTCGCTGGAGAGTGGGGCCGGTCGTCCGGTGCGGGCCGGACGTCCGCTCGCTGTGAGAGGTCGGTCGTCCGGTGTCGTCCGGACGTCCGCTCGCTGGAGCTTCTTCGGCAGCTCCTTCTCTTGGTCCTTGTACTTGGCGTCCTCGCTAGCTCGTCCATGGTCTTCCTCCTTGTTCCTGGTCATGCATAGCACACATATTTGAGGTAGTAACCATGTCTCACATGTGGAAAGTGAAGGTTCGGAGAGGAGCGAGTTCACCTTGTGTCCAATGGCGTATATTCGAGGTCTCGTCATATGTCCACTTGGGGTTTGGAGAGTAGTCGGAGTGTGCATGGTGATGAACGTGGGATGCTCCGCATCATCTCCCCCCCTTGGGAAAGATCCGACCTCGGATCGTGATCCTCATCACCATGGAAACGGTTGTCGTAGACGGACTTGTAGTTGGACGAAGTTGAAGACATGGCGCAATCCAAGTAGTCCAAGGTGTCACCGGAGTGATAGACATGCAAAAAGAGCAAACACAAACAACACTCGGAAATACAATGGTTAGCGCACACAAAGTGCCCATCATGTAAGAATGAGTCCGTGCGGCACTATAGTTCTTTACAAAGCGCATGAAGCTTATCAAGATGATCTAGAATGGTATGCAAAGCATTCATGGGAACAAATGCAATCATTGTGCACACAATTGTGTTATGAGTATGAGCAATGCAACCACGGTGCAATATGATGTCATAGTGGGATGGTGCATCAAAAGCATGAACATAGCAATGGATGCTCAATATGTGAATGTCATCATGCAATTGATGGTGGACAATGTGATCATGATGTATGAATATGCCATCAAGGTATATCACAACAAATTTGCTAAGGAAGTGCACAAGCTCATATATCATGGATGACATGGAAATAGATGCAACAAGACAAGCATAATGTGAGTCAATCCATGCGTGGGGTGCAAATTTGTCATGGGTGGTGTTGTACCATAGCTCGATGTCGTGGCACTCCTCAACTTGAAGGTCCAGAGGGTCCATCTCCAATGTCGGTCCTCCATCCAATAGATGTAACATGTAGACAACAAGAAAGAAACAACAATGAAAGAGTGACCCATCCAATATGCAAACTTGAGGATGGCTCAAAGAGAAGGAGGTCACCTTTAGGAGGTTCTCAAGGATGATGGAGTTGCGCATCTTGTATGCCTTCACATAACCAAGTTTTCTCGTGATGTTACCGCCTTGTGAATCCGTCAAAATGAAAGAACATGACAAACACTCGGAAAAACAAACGAGGTTAGCGGAAGTGCAAAACCTATCATTCGTGTGGTAAGATACCCAACAAGTGCATGCATAATGCTCATCATAAGAAAGTACAAGGGAGCATTTCATAGTATGGAGGCATATGATGCGGGAACAACCAAATACAATAGGCTCAAGTAAACAAGCATGCATCACAAGTGAAGTGTCCAAGTCTCCAAGATCATGAAGCATAGAGGCAACTATTGGAGGCAAGCGACAATAAACAAGATATATCATGTGAGAGGCATGAATATATATGTCATCAACCCAAGAAAGCGAGTAAGAATGGAACATGGGTGATGCAATAGAGCAAGCAATCATAGTGATCAAGTCAAGCAAGATAGTAGTGCGACGATGCAATATACTAGAGGGAATCATGGCAATCATATCATATGTGCAAATAGTGGGCATGAGTAATTCACATGACATAGCACAAACATGAAAGCAAAATGTGAGGCAAATAGCATCAATGTATTGGCGAGAGACCATATGTAAATAGCAATGGTACATCATGACTCTCCCAACAAAACAAGCATCGGTAGCATGGGGCACATGATAAACATGGCAATAGCAACAAGGATCTCCACCAAGCATGCAAATACACATAGAAGTAGCATAATGGTGAATCATGGGTAGATGCAAGCAAGGGTCACAATGGCATGGCAAAGGCATAGAAGCAAGCATAACATGCAAAGTGAACACGATAGAATGGGCATAAGGTAACAAGTGGTAAATAGCCCAAAGCCGTGTGAGAGACAAGTAAAAGATATGCGCGTAGTCCTTGCGCAAAAGGAATGGTGGGAATGAAAGTCCACGGGATCCCAAGTCATCGTTGCTCTCACGAGCTCGTTTCGTCAACTCATGGGATTGAGAAGTTGACGAGTATACATGAGTACCTACACAAAACAAAGACAAAGGGAAAATTGTGTGTGCGCGGTAGATGTACGCATCATCCATCATGATGCATATGTGCTTGTGTTGGTTAGCACCAAATATCCAATGCTCAAATAAATGAGATGCGTGATATAGAAACATGTCATCCATCATGATAGGTTTGTTGTTATGTATGGCATAATGGAGACTCAAATTGTGTAATGCATCATGGGAAATATCTAGAGCATTGTTATTCATGGGAAGCATATGGTGCACGCAATTATGGGAATCATGCAAAGTATGGCATGTATCAAAATCTCCTAATATGTATGAGGAAACTATGGGGGTCTCCTCATGAGTATGAGTAGCAACATCACATGGAGAATATTGACAACATCCAAAACAAAGCATATTTGGTTCAATGTGATCATGGCATGACATAGGAGATGAATTGCGCAAATCATGTAAAGGAAGCATGGCAATATCATCACAAGAGAAGCAAAAGCCAATGACCATCATCTCGTCATCTATGCCATAAGTGCAAATGGGATTTATGTTAACGGGGCATGCATAGTTACTATGTTGAGATTGAAATGAGGCTATATGGGAGATCTCACTCATAGCATATGACAAGTTCAATGGATTGTCAAACATGAAGTGACCAATAGAATTTTCACAAGATATCCTATGAAGTATAGCATCACAACTAGGCAACTCAACATGCTCATCATCATATTCATCATAAATAGGTAAGTCATGACATGAAGAAGTCGCACTAGCATGAAGCATGGGAATAGGTGGATCAACATCATGAAAGCAATCATTGTCAAGAGAGTCCACTAGTGGGACAAGAGAAGTACCATCACCTATGTTACCTTTGGAAGGTCCCTCATGTGTTTTAGGTGAGGTTGCAACTTGATGGTACCATGTGGGGGGTTCATCATCGTCCATCATGGCCGTCGGTTTTTCCTTTTGAGGAATGGACTCGTCGAGGATAGGCATGTCGTCATGTAGGAGACCTAGCACCAAAGAAGAAAACACACTAGGAGTAGAGGTTAAGTCGTTAGAAATCATGGTGGCTTCACATGCCGTGTCAACTACCTCACTCTCTAAGTGTTGTGGCTCACTCACTCCCTCAAGGATGCACTCACTCATATGGTTGGTGGAGTCACTCAAATGGCGCTCAACCTCACATAGGATGTGTGGCATGCTCTCATGTGTGGGGCTAGTGGTGGTCACACTCATCCTCTCAAAGGAAATGCTCTCAATGTCACGTATGGTGGAGTCACTCATGTCACTCATGTGGTGGTGGCTCTCCTCACATGGCACTTGGGGCATCTCGACATATGTGGGTGTCAGAGAGATGTAGGTGCAAATGTCTCCATGCGCGGTCGCGTAGCTTGACTCGGATGAGGAGTCCAATGTGTGCGTCGTCTTCATGTTGTTGAAGAGGTTCGCTCTCGTTGTCGTGGTCGAAGGGGATGGCCCTTGCTCGACCGTCTTGTCGCCGTCTTGGTGTTGTAGGCCCATATGATGTGGCACCTCGTGGCTCGTCTCCATGACCGAAGGGAATTTCCCATGCTCGGCCATCTTCCTTAAGGGGCTTCCGAAGATGGAAGTGTCGCCCTCGCTCGTAGCTAGTCGCCTTGGACTTGATGAAGTCGTAGTAGGCGTACTCGTGGGAAGTAGGCGAAGATGCCGTACGTCCAAAGGCGAAGATGCCTTGAGAACACTTGGCGAAGATGCCGAAGTGGTTGATGTAGCCGTAGCGCCGTCTTTGTGGTGGTCATCTCGCGGTCTTCTTTTGTGCTCATGAAGCGTCGACTTGGCGTGAAGTAGGGCTTGTTGGGACTTGTGCATTTGTGCTTCTGGAGCATCTTCATGATGATGATGTCGTTGCCGTGCTTGAGCTCGTAGGCATTCGTCGTCGTCGTGCACATGATGCTTGGAGGTGACTTGTCCTTTATGACGATGTGGATCACGAACGTGATGGTGGTCGCCATGTAGATGTTGACTTGGACGACTTGCTCTTGCATCTTGTTTGTGCTCCGAAGATGATCGACTTGGTCGCCGCCGCCTTGAAGATGATGAAGGGGAAGTAGACTTGATCAAGGCTCTAATCTCCTCCATCCTTGCATCTTGCTCCTCTTTATGTGCGGCAAGCTTCTTGTCGAAGTAGTCCCTTCTCCTTGCTTCGGAGTGACGAATGTCGATGGAGATGTTCTCGATGCGCTCTCGCAATCTTGATTGTGCGCCTTGCACTTGTCATTGTAGATCGAAGATAGACGCTTTGGTGATGTAGTTGTTCACTCCGTCGTTGTTGTCGAAGACCGGAGAGGAAATGCCTTGCCTATCCATCACAAAACTCGAGCAAATATGAGTGGGAGAAAGAGAAGAACTTATACCAAATGTACCTTGACCAATGTTGAAAATGGATCAATGATCACTCAATGTGTAACAAGGAAATAGCACATTTGGTACCAATTCTTGTCGGTTTCTCACACCTACACAAATAAGGCTTATGGTGGAGCTCGGTGAGGATAGTGGCACAAAAATTTGATGCAAAATGTTAGCAAGAGTCAATAATGTTGAAAGAGATTCACAAATTCGCAAGCGAAACAAGTAGACCAATAGCAAATGTGGCACACGGAAACACACACACGGATAGATAAATGGGGCCGTGCAACCAAGGAATGAGCTCAAAATGTGGAATCCACCAAAACGCTCGTGCTGCACAACTCAAGAGAGACGCTAGCACGATTGCTCAATAGGCGGATACGACACTTGTGCACAACTTATAAGATGCAAAATGGATAAACTTCTATCCCAAGTATGCTATGTATGTATGGTTCCCGGTGTTTCTCAAGATGATCCAAGATGATCGGATATGACAATCTTATATGCAATGTGGTATGATGCTATGGCTATTGCTTACAAGCTTCTTTGCTCTTTCTCTTTTGCTTAAAAGCTTTATTTTTTTTCTATGGCCACTTTTGCACAATGCACAAACCAAGATAGCAATTGTGTATATGTGGGAACAATCTTTGTGACACAAGAGATGATATGATACCAAAATGATATGGTATGTATGCAATGGGTGGTGTAGATCACTAATGTGCACAAGTAACGTGGCCCGGCAATACTCAAATGGCTAGTCTCGATAGGCAAGTGACGCAAAATGGGCTAGGGGTTAACAATGCAATTTGCAAGGGGAATATACAATGGTGTCGTCGAGGTTACCGTCCTATGCGATGATGAGTGGCGGTGTTCTTGATGTAGATACCAAGATGATGGAGACTCGTCCCTAAGTAGCCGAAACACCTTAGGAAACGGAAAAACCGCGAACTCAAATCTCAAATGACAAATGTCAAATGGTGGTAGCGGAAAGCGGTGGTGGTTTGCACTTGGCAATGTGGAAGTGGAATGATGGGCTATACACGCGTCGAAGTTGAATTTGTCGTCCCTAAGTAGCCGAAACACCTTAGGAGACACAAGCCACAACTCAAGCAAAATTGGGTTAAGTTGGGGTGGAAGTGTATGGTAGGTAAGCCAATGCGGAAGTGGTGGTGGTGGTTGAAGAAGAAGCAATCGTCCCTAAGTAGCCGAAACACCTTAGGAGACTCGAATCACTGCTCAAGCAACCACTTATGCTATGGTGAACAAAATGGGTTAGGTTGCGGAAGTCGGTGGTGGCTATGCGGATGATATGATGGAGGGCCTAGGCAAACTTGCCAAATTTTCAAAAATTTGATTGAGTAAAATTGTGTTGGTGGTATTTTTGTTGGAAGGGGGATGTTAATAGCTTCAAAACGAGCTAAAGAACATCAAAATCGGAGTTCGGATGAATTAGTTATGGACAAAACAAAAATCAGCCGAAGTTGATATCTACAGGTGAGCTCGGAAATCCGCTAGTTTCGTTCTGGAATGGGATGCCGGACATCCGGTAAGTACCGGATGTCTGGTGGTTCCTGGGGCTCCGGACGTCCGGTAAAGTGGCGGTCATCCGGTGGGTCGGGGTCAACGCGGGATTTGAGCTCCGGGGCGCGATTTTGGGCGGAATTTTGGGATTTTGGGGTCAAAATTGAAGAGATTTCGTGGATGAAAGATGGGGAAACTTGGGGAAATTCTAGATCCACTCGAAACCAAGCAAATCCATGGATCAATATCAACAAAACTTCATCTAACCAACAAATCACAAAAAAAAAAATTGGGGCTATTTTTGGTGGGGAATTTTCCAATTTGGGACAAAAACAACAAAATCAAGCTAGAAAACACGGGGTAGGGGCTCCAAAAACGTGATCAACCTTGCTCTGATCCAAGATGATGTAGGGCGGAACCCTATGTGGACGATCTTTCATGTTTGGAGAGGATCCCTACTAGGAACACGAAGAACGAGCGGAAGAACACGAGGGAAATCACGGGGAAAACACAAGAGAATCACTCAAACCAACAAGATCAATCACACATGTGCTAGATCGATGAACACAAAGGGAGATACATGATTCAAGGTCAGCAAAGGATGATACAAACGGTAACCGTTCTTCTCCGTGAGGAGGTCTTGATGGGGGCCACCCAAGAGGGGGTCTTGAATCCAAGGTGGATCTTCTCCGAAGAGGGGCCGCGGTCTCTCTCATAGAGTAGATCCGGTATGGATGAGCGAAGCTCTATCTAATGAGCTAAATCAATGCTAAACCTAACTAGGAGGAGGTGGAGGAGTATTTATAGTCTTAGTGCAAAAGGGGCGAAGTGAATGGGTACATGGGCTTCGGCCCGAAACTGTGCGCAGACAGGTACCGGACATCCGCTGGGGGCCGGTCGTCCGGTGGCTCACGAGGGACCGGTCGTCCGGTGTCACCGGACGTCCGCTGGAAGTTCTCTGTGAAGGGGCGCCGGACGTCCGGAAGTTTCATACTTCCGTTAATATTCGCTCTGTTGAAAGGTGTCGGACGTCCGGTGTCTTCGGTCGTCCGCTCGCTGGAGAGTGGGGCCGGTCGTCCGGTGCGGGCCGGACGTCCGCTCGCTGGGGCCTGCGTTGGCTGGGTCTTCAGGCGTCGGTCGTCCGCCAAGGGCCGGACGTCCGCTCGCTGTGAGAGGCCGGTCGTCCGGTGTCGTCCGGACGTCCGCTCGCTGGAGCTTCTTCGGCAGCTCCTTCTCTTGGTCCTTGTACTTGGCGTCCTCGCTAGCTCGTCCATGGTCTTCCTCCTTGTTCCTGGTCATGCATAGCACACATATTTGAGGTAGTAACCATGTCTCACATGTGGAAAGTGAAGGTTCGGAGAGGAGCGAGTTCACCTTGTGTCCAATGGCGTATATTCGAGGTCTCGTCATATGTCCACTTGGGGTTTGGAGAGTAGTCGGAGAGTACATGGTGATGAACGTGGGATGCTCCGCATCAATAGGCCAAGTACTTCTGCCAACCCACTCTTCCTCGAGCAAGACGACGACATGTCATCATATGTCACCAAGAGCCACCTCTTTGGTGCACAACAAGCGTTGCACCAAGAGCAACAAGCAATGAGCGACCGCATCGACAACCTCGCCACCGACTTGCAACCCTCCGAGCAACGTACAAGAGATGATGCGGAGCATCCCA
Organism: Aegilops longissima; assembly: GCA_021605205.1. Classification (NCBI taxonomy): domain Eukaryota; kingdom Viridiplantae; phylum Streptophyta; class Magnoliopsida; order Poales; family Poaceae; genus Aegilops; species Aegilops longissima. The sequence continues at coordinate 238,618,663 of CM038676.1, read as the reverse complement.
CGTTCATCCCCATGTACACTCTGACTATTCTCCAAACCCCAAGTGGACATATGAATAGACCTCAAACATACGCCATTGGACACAAGGTGAACTCGCTCCTCTCCGAGTCGTCACTTTCCACATGTGAGACATGGCTACTACCTCAAACGTGTGTGCTATGCATGTCCAGGAACCAAGAGGAAGGCCATGGAACAGCTACGAGCATTGGACAAGACGGCGAGGACACCAAGTACAAGGACCAAGAGAAGAAGCTGCCCGAAGCTACAGCGGCCGGACGTCCGACGAACTCCAGGCACCGGACGACCGGCCCCCTCCGGACGTCCGACCGAAGCGCACCCGAGCCGAATCTACGGAAGTCCGAAGAGCACCGGACGTCCGGACCTTCCTAAGCCTCCGGACGACCGGCCCGCTCCGCACGTCCGACCGAAGCGCACCCGAGCCGAATCTACAGATGTCCGAAGAGCACCGGACGTCCGGACCTTCCCGAGCCTCCGGACGACCGGAACCCTCCGGACGTCCAAGCCTGTCTGCGAACAGTGTGTTGGGCCGCAGCCCATGTACCCCTTCACTTACCCCTTCATGGCCCTAGACTATATATACTCCTCCACCTCCTCCTAGTTAGAGTTAGCGTTGATTTAGCTCATTGTTAGATAGAGCTTCGCTCATCCATATCGGATCTACTCCACGAGAGAGACCGCGGCCCCTCTTCGGAGAAGATCCACCTTGGATTCAAGACCTCCGTTGCGGAGAAGACCATCATCAAGACCTCCTCACGGAGAAGAACAGCTACCGTTTGTATCGTCCTTTGTTGACCTTGAATCATGTATCTCCCTTTGAGTTCATCGATCTAGCAAATGTGTTATTGATCTTGTTGGTTTGAGTGATTCTCTTGTTATTTCCCTCGCGCTCTTCCGCTCGTTCTTCGTGTTCCTCGTAGGGATCCTCTCCAAACGTGAAAGATCGTCCACATAGGGTTCCGCCCTACATCAATAGACTACTTCGACAACAAGTTCGACGCTCACAAGCAAGAGAATGATGCAAGAATGGAAGAGATACACGCCTTGATGAGGAATCGGCATCATTCCACTTCTTCATCCTCAAGACGGAGCCGCTCGAGTCGACACTCCGATGACACCTTCTACGACTCAAGTACACCTACTTCGAACACTCTTCATCGTGCTGCACGTCAAGACCGTCAAGCAAACCGCAATCCTCTACACGACACCGACTCTCAAGAGCATCGACATCGTCAAAACCAAGCTGCATTTGCGCAAGCACAAGCACGGCAACGCCAACGACAACAAGAACAAGAAGAGCGAGCGCGACAACATCAAGACGCACAAGACGCCGAGGCGCAACATCAAGAACAACAACTACGGGAAGCTCAAGCACTGGAGGCACAACGTGCACTTCGCGACTCAAGTAGAGCCGTTGCCGACCAAGGACACCAAGCTCGTGAATATCAAGAAGCGCTCCGCGAGGAAGTCCAAGAAAGGCTCTACCAAGCACGTGTGCATCGACAAGCCCCACAACAAGCTCGACAAGCTCCACCACATGCTCACCAAGAACCTCAAGTTCATCAAGCGCATGAAGATAATAAAAATCCACCAAGACAAGAGCAACATGAGGAAAACGACCCTCCTCGCCAAGAGCAAAATGAGATTGTTAATCCTCAACGACATGGACGTCATCATCCTCGACCACAACAAAATGAAGAGCAACGATATGGAAAACTCAAATTCACCATGCCCAAATTCAATGAAAGCAATGACCCCGAAGAATATCTTACATGGGCATTGAAGGTCGACCAAATCTTTCGTTTGAACAACTATGAGGAAGAGAAGAAGATCGCTATGGCATCACTTGAGTTCCAAGACTATGTGCTCATATGGTGGGAACAAATACTTGAGAGGCGACAAGCAAGAGGTGAACCTCCAATCACCACCTGGGCTCAAATGAAAGATGTCATGAGAGCATGTTTTGTGCCAACCTACTACAACCGCGACCTCTTCAAGAAACTCCAACTCCTCAAGCAAGGAACAAAGAGTGTTGAAGAATACTACAAGGAAATGGAGATAGCCATGATTCGAGCCAATGTGAAGGAAGATGATGAGCAAACTATGGCACGTTCCTTGAACGGACTAAATCATCCCATCAAGAAGATCGCTGACTTCCAACCATACTCCACCCTCATTGAGCTCGTGCATCAAGCTACAAAGGCGGAACGTCAAGTGCAAGATGACTTCAAGTACGCCAAGTACTCGTCCAAGACCTACGGCTTCTCCAACAACCAAGCTTCAACACATCCTCCAACATCTACATCAACCAAACCTTCAACAAACAACGACGACAAGTCGAATTACAAGAAAAATTCGACAAGTTCAAGTCGTCCTCCTCCTACTACAAGCAACTTCAAGCCGCGTGCTTCATCATCTACTCCGACCGATGAGACCATCAAGACAAGCTGATGTAGGGCGGAACCCTATGTGGACGATCTTTCACGTTTGGAGTGGATCCTACGGGGAATCACGAAGAACACACGGAAGAACAAAGGGAAACACGGAGGAAACGAGAGAGAGAGAGAGAGAGAGAGATCACTCAACCAACAAGGAATCAATCACACAAGTGCTAGATCACCAAACACAAAGAGATACATATGATCCACAATCAACAAAGTTAAGGATACACGAGTAGCTGTTCTTCTCCGAGAGGAGGTCTTGATGGGGTCTACCCTAGAAGGGGGTCTTGAATCCGCTTGGGGGATCTTCTCCGTAGAGGTCCTGAGCTCCGAGGAGAAGTAACCAAGTGGATGAGCAAGGCTCTCACACAAACATGAGCTAAACCAAAGCTAACCCTAGAAAGTTGGGGAAGAAAGAGTATATATAGTCTAGGGGGCGAAGGGGTACAAGGGCTGCGGCCCAAACGAAGTCAACACACAGGCGTCGGACGTCCGGAAGGCGTCGGACGTCCGGAGGCTCGGGACGGTCCGGACGTCCGGACGGGCTCGGGCGTCCGAATAATCAGTTCTGTCGTGGGCGTGTCGGACGTCCGGAGAGGGTCGGTCGTCCGGAGCTTCGTGACGGCCCGGACGTCCGGAAGTTGTCGGTCGTCCGTAGATTCGGTTCGAGGCGTCGTCGGTCGGACGTCCGGAGGCTTGTCGTCCGTAGTTTTGGTTCGGGTGGCAAAGTGCGGATGTCCGGAGGTCCGGCCGTCCGGTCTGAGGCTCGTCGGACGTCCGGAAGCGTCGGACGTCGGTGCTCGTGCCTTCAAAGACATCTCTTCTTCTTCTTCAATATGCTTGGAGTCCTCGCCGTCTTGGCTCTCGCAAGTAGTTGATCCTTGGCTCACCTCCATGTACCTGATTACACATAGAGTCTCCGACTGAGGTAGTAGCCATGTCTCGTGAGTAGGAAGAGGGAGTTCGGAGAGGAGCGAATTCACATTATATTCGATAGCCTTAGCTCGGGCTCTTGTCATGGGTCCTAGTGGCGTTGAGGGAGATGTAGGCACATGCATGGGGATGAGAGAGGGATGCTCCGCATCATCTCCCCCCCTTGGGAGAGATCCGACCTCGGATCAAAAGTTTCATCTCCATGGTAAGGTGCGAGGTCCTTGACGTTGAAGATGTCGCTCACATTGTACTTGTCTCGAGGTAGGTCGATCTTGTAGGCGTTGTCGTTGTAGCGTGCTAGCACCTTGAAAGGTCCATCGGCTCTAGGAAGAAGCTTGGACTTGCGTTCTTTGGGGAAGCGTTCCTTGCGAAGGTGTAGCCACACTAGATCACCAATGTTGAAGACCATGGGTTGCTTGTTGACGTTGAGCTTGGTCGCTAGTCGTTGTACTTGGCGCTCGATGGTTTGTCTTGTATCCTCATGCATCTTCTTGATGTAACTTGCCCGTGCACTCGCATCCATGTTGGTGCGCTCTTGTAGAGGAAGAGGTAGAATGTCCAATGGGGACAACGGGTTGAAGCGGTAGACGATCTCGAAGGGGGACTTGCCGGTAGTCGAATGTCTTGCACGGTTGTAGGCGTACTCGGCGATGCGTAGACATGCTTCCCACTCCTTGATGTTCTTCTTGATCAAGACACGAAGTAGAGTGGATAGTGTGCGGTTCGTCACCTCCGTTTGGCCGTCGGTTTGAGGATGGTATGCCGATGAGAACAAGAGCTTGATTCCGAGCTTGGCGCATAGGGTCTTCCAAAAGTAACTCAAGAACTTGACGTCCCGATCGGAGACGATTGTCTTTGGTACTCCATGGAGTCGCAAGATTTCCCTACAAAAGAGATTTGCAACATGTGAAGCATCGTCTATCTTGTTGCAAGGAATGAAATGTGCCATCTTAGAAAATCTATCCACAACAACAAACACGGAATCCTTTCCATTTTGAGTTCTAGGCAAACCAAGTACAAAGTCCATGCTAATTTCTTCCCAAGGTTGATAAGGAATAGGAGGGCATGTAAAGACCGTGGGATTGAGCTTTAGACTTAGCTTTGCGGCATGTAGAGCAACGGTTGGTGAAGCGTGAGACGTCATGAACATCTTGGGCCAAAAGTAGTTGTTGGAGAGCGTGGCGAATGTCTTGTCACGTCCAAAGTGTCCCATGAGTCCGCCTCCATGAGCCTCTTGCAAAAGGAGCAAACGAAGAGAAGACTCGGGAATGCATAGCTTGCTAGCTCTGATAAGATAATCATCCTTGATGTAATATTGTTCCCAAGAAGTATGCGTTTCCTGATCGGTATGGATGACAAACTCATGAGGTCTAAGGTAATGTTCCCAAACATGTAGCACACGCACTAAAGCATACAATTCTTTGTCGTAGATGGGGTAATTAAGTTGAGCACCGGAGAGTTTTTCACTAAAATAATCAATGGCTCGTTTTTCTTGCATCAAAACTACGCCAATTCCGGTACCACTTGCATCACAATGAACCTCAAAAGTTTTCTCAAAATTGGGCAAAGCAAGAATCGGAGCATGAGTAAGCAAAGACTTGAAATCATCAAAAGCGGTTGATTGCAAAGTTCCCCAAACAAAGGGAGTATTCTTCTTACTCAAGGCATGCAAAGGAGCGGCAATTGTGCTAAAATCTTTCACAAAGCGACGATAAAAACCCGCAAGACCAAGAAAGCTACGCACTTGTTGCAAATTGGTGGGTTGGGGCCAAGTTTTAATTGCTTCAATTTTAGATTCATCAACATGGACACCCTTTGAGGATACTACAAAACCCAAGAAACCCACTTTGTCAACACCAAATGTGCATTTTTTCATGTTTGCATAAAGACTTTCCTTGCGGAGGGTTTGTAAAACAGCACTAACATGATTAAGATGTTCTTTCATGGTTTTGCTAAACACAAGAATATCGTCGAAGTAAACCACAACAAAGACACCAATGTAAGGACGAAGCACATGATGCATAAGACGCACGAAAGTACCGGGAGCCTCCGATAGACCCATAGGCATCACTAACCACTCATATAAACCAAATTTGGTTTTGAAAGCAGTTTTCCATTCATCTTGTATGCGGATTTGATAATAGCCACTTTTAAGGTCAATTTTTGAGAAAAAGTTGGCTCCACTAAGTTCATCAAGCATATCATCTAAGCGAGGAATGGGATGCCTATAGCGAACGGTAATAGCATTTATAGGTCTACAATCGGAACACAAGCGGAAACTTCCATCGGGCTTAGGCAGAAGTATAACGGGAACGGCACAAGGGCTTAGGCTTTCACGTACATGACCGTTGTCGATGAGTTGTTGTACTTGCCGTTGAATCTCCCTGGTTTCTTCGGGATTGACTCGGTATGGAGCTTTGTTTGGTAGAGGCGCCTGGGATGAGGTCGATTCGATGCTCAATGCCTCAAGAGGAGGTAGACCCGAGGTAGCTCATCGGGAAAATATCTTGGAATTCCTGCAAAAGAGATTTAAACACTAAAGGTAGCTCATGAGAGGTGTTAGTTGTTGGGTCTCCATCCTTGCACACAAGGACAAAGTGCATCACACTAGATGGGTTCTCACATACTTCTCTCATCTCACTTTTGGTGGCAAATAGGATGAGGTTTTTCTCTCTAAGAGGCGCCAAGTTTGGCTTGTGGCTCTCACTCACTTTTGGTGGATCACTTTCTCACTTTTGTCTCTATGATGGGTGGCTTGCTTGTCGGCTATCACTTGACTAGGAGACATAGGTCGTAGCACATATTCCTTCCCTTTCATCTTGAAGCTATAGTGATTGGTGCGCCCATTGTGGATGACACCACGGTCGAATTGCCATGGTCGACCTAGAAGTAGGTGGCAAACGGTCATTGGGACCACATCACACTCCAAAGTGTCTTCATAAGCACCAATTTTGAAGGAGACTTGGACCGTATGCTCGACTCGTATAGTGCCGGAGTCACTTAGCCATTGAACCTTGTAGGGGTGCGGGTGCTTCCTCTTGACCAAATGAAGTTTGGAACATAGTTCTTCACTTGCCAAGTTGTGGCAACTTCCTCCATCAATGATGACCTTGACGGACCTTCCGTTGATGCCGGCTTTTGTGTGGAAGATGTGGCATCTTTGGTCCTCTTCTTGTTGATGTTGAAGAGTCAAGACCTTGGAGACAACGAGAGCGGGGCTCGAATCCTCATCGCAAAAGACTTGATCATCTTCATCTTCGTTCACTCGCTGGTGCATGGCCACTTGCTCAAGGGATTCCATCTCCTCATCACTCATTGAGTCATATGTGCCGTCGTCGTTGAGGATCATGGTGCGCTTGTTGGTGCATTTGTAGGACTTGTGGCCTCGGCCGCCGCAAGTAAAACACTTGAAGGAACTTGTTTTGATGGTCTCATCGGTCGGAGTAAATGATGAAGCACGCGGCTTGAGGTTGCTTGTAGTAGTAGTAGGAGGACTTGAACTTGTCGAATTTCTCTTGTAACTCGACTTGTCGTCGTTGTTTGTAGAAGGTTTGGTTGATGTAGATGTTGGAGGAGGTGTTGAAGCTTGGTTGTTGGTGAAGTCGTAGGTCTTGGATGAGTACTTGGCGTACTTGAAGTCATCTTGCACTTGACGCCCGCCTTTGTAGCTTGATGTACGAGCTCAATGAGGGTGGAGTATGGTTGGAAGTCGGCGATCTTCTTGATGGGATGATTGAGTCCATTCAAGAAACGTGCCATAGTTTGCTCATCATCTTCCTTGACATTGACTCGAATGATGGCTATCTCCATTTCCTTGTAGTATTATTCAACACTCTTTGTTCCTTGCTTGAGAAGTTGGAGTTTCTTGAAGAGGTCACGGTTGTAGTAGGTTGGCACAAAACGTGCTCGCATGACATCCTTCATTTGAGCCCAAGTGGTGATTGGAGGTTCACCTCTTGCTTGTCGTCGCTCAATGATTTGTTCCCACCATATGAGCACATAGTCTTGGAACTCAAGTGATGCCATAGCGATTTTCTTCGCTTCATCGTAGTTGTGCAACCGGAAGATCTTGTCAACCTTCAATGCCCATGAGAGGTAGTCTTCGGGGTCATTGCTTCCACTGAACTTGGGCATTGTGAATTTTAGCTTGCCGTAGCGTTGCTCTTCATTGTGTTGTTGGCGATGTTGATGATAACGCCCTTGACGTGGATTGCAATCGTCTTCATGTTGCTCTTGGCGTGGAGGAAGACCATGATCAACTTGCTCTTGTTGAACTTGAGGTTGAAGTGGAGCATGGCGAGCTTGTGGAGGAGCTTGAGGAACTTGACGTTGTCCATGAGGTTGGTAGTTCCTCTCTTGGATTTCTTCTCGAAGGGCTTCCTCTTGGTTGCGTCGTTCGCGATTGCGGTTGGCGAAGGCTCGACTTGATTCTTGAAGGGCACGTTGCGCATCAAGAGCTTGCGCTTCACGTTGTTGTTGTTGAAGACGTTGAGCCTTGGCGTCTTGTTCGTCTTGGTGTAGACGCGCTCGTTCTTCCTCTTGGCGCCGTAGTCGTTGTCGCTCTCGAGCTTGAGCAAAAGCGTCTTGGTTTGATTGAGGACGAGGGACTTGCTCATGTAGCGGGTTGCGAGATGCATGACGGTCTTGACGTGCGGCACGACGAAGAGTGTTCGAAGTAGGTGTGCTTGAGTCGTAGAAGGTGTCGTCGGAGTGTCGACTCGAGCGGCCCCGTCTTGATGATGAAGAAGTGGAATGATGCCGATTTCTCATCAAGGCGCGGATCTCGTCCATTCTTGCATCATTCTCTTGCTTGTGAGCGTTGAACTTGTTGTCGAAGTAGTCTCTTGTACGTTGCTCGGAGAGTCGCAAGTCGGTGGCGAGATTGTCGATGCGGTCGCTCATTGTTTGTTGTTCTTGGTGCAACGCTCGTTGTGCACCAAAGAGGTGGTTCTTGGTGACGTATGATGACATGTCGTCGTCTTGTTCGATGATGAGTGGGTTGGTAGAAGTACTTGGCCTATCCATCATTCCAAGCAAAAATGTGAGTGGTAGAAGGAGAAGAACTTATACCAATGTACCTTTGACCGATGTTGATGATGAATCAAGTTCACTCAAATGCGGACAATGAAATAGCACTATTGGTACTAATCCTTGTCGGTTCTCACACCTACACAAATAAAAGCTTATGGTGGAGCTTGGTGAGGATGGTGGCACAAAATTTGATGCAATTGTAAGTGAGCGTCAATAATGTTCGAGAAGGTACACAAATATGCAAATGCAACAAGTAGACCAAGCAACTAGTGGTACACGGAAACACACACGCAAATAGATAAGTGGGATTGTGCAAACCAAAAGTGAGCCAAAATGTGGAATCCACGAAAATGCTCTTGTTGCACAATACTAGAGAGACGCTAGCACGATTGCACAATAGGCGAATACGGAACTTGTGCACAACCTACTATGCAAAAATGCAACTATCTCTATCCCACGTATGCTATATGTATGGTATTTCGGTGGTATGATCCAAGATGATCCGATATGACAATCTTAATGTAGTATGATGCTATGGTTCTTGCTCATAAGCTCTTTGCTTATCTTTCCTCTTTGCTTAAAAGCTTGGGTGGCTCTTTCACTTTTGAGCTCTTTTCTCATGCAAAACTTCATAACCAAGATAGCAATTGTGCATGCTATAACAACTTTGTGACACACAAATGGATCCCAAGATATGCACCATGGTGGTATGGTATGTATGCTATGGAATATGATCACTAATATGCACAAGTCACGTTGCCGGCAATACTCAATGGCTAGTCTCGATGGGTAAGCTACGCAAAAATAAGGCCATGTGGGTATCAATGCAATTGCAAGGTATGACAAAGATGTCGTCGAAGTTACCGTCCTTGGCGATGATGAGACCCTTGCGAAGTTGAGCCGTGGTGATGATGAAATCGAACCGCACCTAGATAGCCGAAACACAAGAGGATACGGAAGCCACAACTCAAAATCTCAAGGACCAAAATGTGGTAAAATCGTCATAGGATGTATTGGGGAGGATGGTGGTGTATGTGGTTTTGGAAGATGTGGTGGAAGGTGAGGCTGAGGTGGTGGCGAACTGACATAGTTCAGGTTTGTCAGGGTTTTATGGACGTCCGGGCCTTTACGGTTGTCCGGACCTCGTCGGACGTCCGACCATTTCCGGTCGTCCGGAGACTGGGCAAAAATCGGGCTCGGGAAGAACAACGAGATTTCGGGGAAGAATGAAATGGTGAGGTCGAAATCGAGTGATTTGGTGGATGGAAAAGGGTGGGGAGTGAGGGAAAAGCTAGATCCACACGTAGCAACTCAAATCCAACAAAATCTCAACTCACAAACAAATCACAAAAAAAAAATTGGGGCTTCATCATCTACTCCGACCGATGAGACCATCAAGACAAGCTGATGTAGGGCGGAACCCTATGTGGACGATCTTTCACGTTTGGAGTGGATCCTACGGGGAATCACGAAGAACACGCGGAAGAACAAAGGGAAACACGGAGGAAACGAGAGAGAGAGATCACTCAACCAACAAGGAATCAATCACACAAGTGCTAGATCACCGAACACAAAGAGATACATATGATCCACAATCAACAAAGGTAAGGATACACGAGTATGCGTTCTTCTCCGAGAGGAGGTCTTGATGGGGTCCACCCTAGAAGGGGTCTTGAATCTGCTTGGGGATCTTCTCCGTAGAGGTCCCGAGCTCGAGGAGAAGTAACCAAGTGGATGAGCAAGGCTCTCACACATACATGAGCTAAACCAAAGCTAACCCTAGAAAGTTGGGGAAGAAGGAGTATATATAGTCTAGGGGCGAGGTACAGGGCTGCGCCCCAAACAAAGTCAACACACAGGCGTCGGACGTCCGGAAGGCGTCGGACGTCCGAAGGCTCGGGACGGTCCGGACGTCCGGACGGGCTCGGGCGTCCGAAGAATCAGTTCTGTCGTGGGCGCGTCGGACGTCCGGAGAGGGTTGGTCGTCCGGAGCTTCGTGACAGTCTGGACGTCCGGAAGTTGTCGGTCGTCCGTAGATTCGGTTCGGGCGTGCGTCGGTCGGACATCCGGAGGCTTCGGTCATCCGTAGTTTTGGTTCGGGTGGCAAAGTGGCGGACGTCCGGAGGGTCCAGTCGTCCGGGTCCTGGGACTCGTCGGACGTCCGGAAAGCGTCGGACGTCCGGTGCCTGTGCCTTCAGCAGCTTCTCTTCTTCTTCTTCAATATGCTTGGAGTCCTCGCCGTCTTGGCTCTCGCAAGTAGTTGATCCTTGGCTCACCTCCATGTACATGATTACACATAGAGTCTCCGACTGAGGTAGTAGCCATGTCTCGTGAGTAGGAAGAGGGAGTTCGGAGAGGAGCGAATTCACCTTATCTTCGATAGCCTTAGCTCGGGCTCTTGCCATTGGTCCTAGTGGCGTTGAGGGAGATGTAGGCACGTCCATGGGGATGAGAGAGGGATGCTCCGCATCACAAGCTCCTTCAAGTGTTTCACTTGCGGCGGCCGAGGCCACAAGTCCTACGAATGCACCAACAAGCGCACCATGATCCTCAACGACGACGGCACCTATGACTCAATGAGTGATGAGGAGATGGAAGCCCTTGAGCAAGTGGCCATGCACTGGCTGTAACATCCCAAATTTTAAATTTGGAATGTTATACATTAAGTCATCATGCATATCATATTTTCTCGCATTTTTCCGATCCTAGAAAATTTCACGCAACTCAAGGACCCTCGGAGAGAGTTGGAGATTTTATTATTTTCATATTTGGGTTTTCCCCAAATTTTGAAAATAGGATCATTTGGATTTATTTAATTATCTTCATTTTTTTGCTATAAAAAATAAGAGAGGGAATAATATGACTTTCCCAACATTTAGGAAAAATGAAGATTTAATAAATAAATCAATTTTGGCTTTTGAAAGTTTATTTGCTTTAGGGAAAAATGAGTATTTTAAAAATATGCATTTTGCCCGTTTTAAAGTTCATTTTGTTCGACTCATTTTTAAGAGTCGGGAAAATTAATTTTATTTAATTTGGAGTTTGTTTGGTTTTATTTTTAAATCGTTTGCTTTATTTAAAAAGCGCGCTACTCGCTCGGGCCAAGGGCCCAGCCTGGCCCACCGCCGGCCCAGCCACCCCCCCTCAGGCGCGCTCCACCGCTCGGGAGGAGTCCGCCGCCGCCGCGCTGAGTCTCGGCTCGGCCACGCCCCGCCGCCGTGCCCCCTTCCCAAGGCACCACCCTCCTATTTATACCGGAGCCCACCTCTCCTCCTCACCCAGCGCCGCCGCCCAACCCGAGCCACCGCCCGCCCGCTTGAAGGTCGCGACCGCCGCCTTGCTGCCGCCACGCCGCCCGTCACGTCGCCCGCCACCGCCGCCACCCTGCAAGCCTGCCGCCGCCCACCAAGCCCGGAGCCACGCGGCGATCAGCGCGGAGGTAGCTACCTCGCCGCGCCACCCCGGTCCGGTTTTGTTTCCAAAAAACCGTTCCGGTTTTTCTTTCGTTATTCGGTTTTTTTTTAAAACCCTAGATTGGTATATTTTTTTCGGTTTTATTAACTAGTGAACGTTCACCGACCCGTTCGTTTTAATGAACGTGTTCGCCGGTTAGTTTCTGTTAACGAACGTCCGTTCGGTTAACCGTTCGTCGTTTTTCTTTTAATCGGATTTAATCCGTTATTTTCCGAATTCAATTTCCGATCCAATCTTCAAATCAGTTTATTTTCTCGCTCGTTTATCGGAATCAGGTGATTCAAGCGCCTGGAGTTTCGTTTCGAAACCGCCGTTCCGACTAACCTACTTAAACAAAGTTTTGCTACTGTAAATTTTGACCTAGTTTCAAATTGCTAAAACCGAGTTGTTTTCTCTCGACTTTCGACTTTCGATGCTTTATTTGATTCGATTCTTTTGCAACCAGGGTTCTTAAGTTGAACTCTCTAGTTAGATCTTTTATTCGAGATTTCCCTGTGCATTAGATGAGTACTTATTGTATGCTTGTTGTTTGTCTGCGTTAGATCACCCGAGTGCGCCGCTTGTTACTTGAATCTCTAGGTCTCATGGATCATCGCAAGGCAAGTAACACTTGATCATATTTTTCTACTACCCAGTTTTATGCATTAGATCAATCCTCAAACACTTGCATGTTTAGGATCAACTGAAATTGTGGGATGGGAAGTAGATTGAGGTAGTACCTATTACCTGTTTTACTTATGAAACCTTGGGAGTTACTTCTACGTTTGCTTATTATGCCATGCTATGCTAGTAGACGTGGATTGGGTGAGTGAATATCCATGACAGGTGTGAGATTGTTAATTAATGGTTTATCTAAGGTGGCAACCTAAACACACATCTGGGTGGATTGAGGCACCTGGTTTCTATCAGGACTTGCCTGTATTTCTTCGGACCGCCACCCAGGATCTAAGGGATCATGAAATTATTTAAACTAGAAACTTCCGTGTGCAGCCACAAGCCAATATGGGCTCTGGCATAGTTGAGTAAGTTGTGCGAACTCTTATGGGTAGGCTAGCTGATGTAGGGGATGTAGGTTGGTACGGTCTACCCACATGTAAGGTGCTAGTGCTTACGAAAGGCTGTGTCTCGGTCATCCGTTTCTCAAACACCATGTAGTGCGAGAACCAAGCGGAGGCGATCGAGTCTTGTGGGGAAAAGTGCGCAAACCTCTGCAGAGTGTATAAACTAATCATGATTAGCCGTGTCCCCGGTTATGGACGTCTTGAGTATCTAGTATTTGAATATCATGTGAATCTCAACATGTTACTCTAAATAATGTTATTGGGTTTTGATAAGTACTTTTTAATTGGGATTGAGGATGCTGTCAACCATTCTCAATGTTTAACAACCACCATGATAGTTAAATAAAATTATTCCTTTGTTGTAGGGAAAAATTAGCTTTATGCAAAACTGTAACCGTAGAGCTTTACCACCAGCCATATATGCATGTAGTATAGGCTTATTCCTTCATTATTCTCTATGTGTTACATTGCCAAAGCATATTCCATGTGTTGACCGTTTTGGGCTGCAACTTTCATGTTGCGAGACTTTTAGAACGACAGTAAGGTGTTAGGTCGTGGTTCTATACTCAGTGATGCCACTGGAGTTGATGGACTCACCTATCTTCTAAGCCTTCCGCTATTATCGTTATTAGATGGCCTTAAGCCATATTATTGTAATAAGTTCCCTTGTGGACAACGTTGTAATAAGTGTGTGATTGCTACTCTGCTATAAATCCTTTGAAATCTTGTGTGGTGTCGGATTCTCGATCCAGGATGACACTAAGCACGAGACTTGATCCATTCGGTCTGGTCGCTCTGAGAGATGGTATCGAGCACACACGATTGTAGGACACGACCACTAAGCTAAAGCCATAGATCACTACTCTCTTCCCATTTTCTAACTCCTCATCTTTTCTACTCTTTAGGATGACAGACGCCAAGATCAAGTCGCCCAACAGATGAAGGCACACCTTTTGGATTTCACTTGAAGGAAGTCACCAAGTACACGAACATTGGACTACCAAGTTTCACGGGACTTTCAACGCCACTCTGCTCAAGAGGAGCGCTGGAAGATTCAAGCTCATGTTAAGGAAGGACATTCGCCCCAATCACCAAGCCTATAGATAGTGTTTTCGATTGCACCAACTTGGAGTGCAGGAAAGAGCATGGCAGCCCATATCACCATGGGACGCATTGGAGAAGTTTATCAAGAAGACCTCAAGGACACTATCTACCAGATTTGCGGACGCCGAGATGAACAATGGGACATAGTCAGCACCAAGAAGGATAGATCCATTTCAGCTTTCATCCAGGAGTTAAACCAGCACATTCGACGCCAGGAGAACCAGATGTGCAATGATATGTTGGAGTTGCAGAATGCAAAGGGAAGGATCATCGAACTTGAAGAGGAATTAAAGACTACACGTAAGGACCACATGGACGAGATCGTAGCTCTAACAAGAAACAATAACGATCTTAAGTACGAGATCGAAGAACTCAAGAAGAAATTGGCGCTCAAGAATGAAGACAAGTACGTCGGCTGTCCAAGCAACTACATCATCATCGACGACACCGATTCAGATCCAAGTGAACCCGACTTTGAAGACGAAGCTGGAGCAGACATCATGGAGTCTTCCACCGGTTCAAATTAGTAGAAGTCCCCCACATATTAGTAGTATTACCTCCATGTAAACATTATAGTACACGCACTTTTGCGATAGTTAGATCGTTGTAAGCTTTTTGTTTGATTGAATGAAGTGATTTTGTGTGCATTTGCTCATGTGCATTTGGGTAGTGATTCTCTTTAGACCTCATTTCTATTCTTAAATTCTCGTCTTTTCTAAACCATCAGATGCCTCCGAGACGCGACCCCGGGTTTGTTTTCCCGCCAGAGATCACCCAATTGATTCAGCAGCAGAACACCTTGATTCAAACATTGGTGCAGAACCAGGGCAACAACAACAACAACAACCCACCACCACCACCACCCGCGGATCACTTGACTCGTTTCCTTAGACTGAATCCGCCGGTGTATTCCAGTAGCACCGAGCCGATTGTAGCAGATGATTGGCTCCGCAAGATAGGAAGGGAGTTGACCACTGCAGGATGCACAGATGGAGAAAGAGTGAAGTTTGCAGCACACCAGCTTGAAGGACCCGCAGCAGCATGGTGGGAAAATTTTACAGCCACTTACCCCGTAGACACTGTCACATGGGATCAGTTTCAGCAAGCTTTCCGCACTGCCCATGTTTCAGCAGGAGCTATGGCCATGAAGAAGCGTGAGTTTCGCAACTTACGCCAAGGAGGAAGGACTGTTGGCCAGTATGTGGATGATTTTAGTAAGTTAGCACGTTATGCCCCGGATAGCGTTGCTACTGATCTGACTAAGCAGGAGAAGTTTCTAGAAGGACTGAATGATGAGTTCAGCATGCCGTTGATGGTAGCAAGTTTCAATAACTACCAGGAGTTGGTAGACCGAGCCCTCATGATTGAAGGAAAGCAGCAGCAAATTGAGAACCGCAAGAGGAAGTATGGACAGGGAAAGTATAACTCTGGAGCCCAGCAGAAGCCTCGTTATACCCCTAAATCAGGAATTCAGTTTCAGCATACCCATGGAGGAGGTAATTCGCACAACCATAATGGCACCAAGAATGGGAACGGGAATGGAGGAAGCAATGGACAGAATCGCACCAACCCGTCAACACCATCCAAGGTAGACCTGAGTCACATTACTTGCTTTAAGTGCCGCAAGACTGGGCATTATGCAAATGACTGTCCAGAAGGCCAGAACGGAAATGGCAATGGAAGCTCTGGAAAGAAGCCCAACCCTTTCAACAGGGGACAGGTGAACCACATTGATGTGGAGGAGGTTGAAGATCAGCCCGATGCAGTAATCGGTAAGTTTTTGGTTAAGTCATTTACTGCAGTTGTTCTTTTCGATACTGGTGCATCGCATTCATACATATCAAGGGGATTTGTGGATAAGTACAAATTACCAACCCAAGCCCTTAGGTCACCCATGCTAGTAACCTCCCCCGGAGCAGAATAAATGGCTAGTAAATGGTGTGATCGACTGCCATTGAGGATTGGACACTATGTTTTCCCCTCAGACCTAATAGTTCGGAATCCCAAGGATTGGATGTGATATTAGGTATGGATTGGTTATCAAAGTATGGAGGAACATTGATTGCTCCACTAGGTCAATTTTGCTCACCACACCGAAGGAAGAAGGATCAAGTATGTATCACGGCACGAGCCGAGGAGAGCGCAAGTAAATTGCTTATCAGGAGTGGTGCAGGAAGAAGTACCAGTGGTGAAGGATTTTCCTGATGTATTTCCGTAAGAGTTGCCAGGAATGCCACCGGATAGAGACATTGAGTTTTGATTGAGCTGTTGCCGTGAACAGGCCCGATATCGAAGCGACCGTACAGGATGCCCGCACAAGATTTGGTGGAAATCAAGAAGCAGATTAAGGAACTATTGGATAAAGGTTTTATACGCCCAAGTTCTTCACCTTGGGGGTCACCCGTACTGTTAGTGGAGAAGAAAGATGGATCGTTAAGGATGGTTGTTGATTATCGTGGATTGAATGAAGTAACAATCAAGAACAAGTACCCACTACCAATGATAAATGATCTGTTTGATCGCTTGCAAGGAGCTAAAGTGTTTTCCAAGATCGATTTACGATCGTGGTACCATCGATTGAAGATTCGGGAGCAGGACATACCTAAGACAGCGTTTACCACGAGATATGGACTATATGAGTATACCGTTATGTCATTTGACTGACTAACGCACCAACCTATTTCATGAACCTGATGAACAAAGTGTTTATGGAGTTATTGGATAAGTTAAATCGTGGTGTTCATTGATGATATTTTGATTTTCTCAAGAATGAAGAGGAACACAAGGAACATTTACGGTTGGTTTTGGAGAAACCGAGGAACACCAGTTATATGCCAAGTTCAGCAAATGTGAGTTTTGGCTAAAGGAAGTTGGATTTCTTGGACATGTTATATCCGGAGAAGGAATAGCAGTTGACCCCACAAAGGTTGAAACCAGAACCAAATGGGAAGCACCAACGACAGTTTGAGAGATTCGAGTTTCCTTGGACTCGCAGGATACTACCAAGATTCATTGAGAATTTCTCAAGGATTGCAAAGCCTATGACAGAATTGTTGAAGAAGGATAACAAATTCATATGGACTGAGGACTGCGAGGCAAGTTTTCAGGAGTTGAAGAAAAGATTGGTTACCTCACCAGTTTTAATATTGCCGGATCAGACCAAGGATTATGAGGTGTATTGCGACGCTTCACGTCGAGGACTTGGAGCAGTGGTTATGCAGGAAGGAAGAGTTGTTCCGTATGCTTCACGACAACTTAAGCCTCACGAGTTAAATTATGCCACACATGATTTGGAGTTAGCAGCCGTTGTGCATGCCTTAAAGACATGGAGACATTTTCTCATTGGAAATCATTGTGAAGTATACACGGATCACAAGAGTTTGAAGTACATCTTCACCCAGAAGGAATTAAATCTCAGACAGAGGAGATGGTTAGAGCTTATCAAGGATTATGATATGAGATTGCATTATCACCCCGGAAAGGCTAACGTTGTAGCAGACGCATTGAGCCGTAAGAGCCACGTCAATACCCTAATGATGGGAGGAATACCCAATGAGTTAGCCGAGAACCTTCGAGAGCTATGTTTGGAAATAGTTTCGAGAGGCTATGTAGCAGCATTGGAGATTCAGTCTACACTGATGGAAAAAATCAAAGAAGCCCAAAAAGCAGATAAGGAAGTTGCCTCTATAAAGGAGAAAATGAGCAAAGGAAAAGCTAAAGGATTTCGTGAGGATGAGCACGATACCCTATGGTTTGAGGACCGTGTTTATGTGCCAAATAACCTGGAGATCAGGAAGTTGATTTTGCAAGAAGCTCATGATTCACCCTATTCGATTCACCCAGGAAATACCAAGATGTATTTGGATTTGAAGAATACTTTCTCGTGGACCGGAATGAAGAAGGATATTGCGGAGTATGTAGCAGTTTGCGATGTATGTCGAGAGTAAAGGCGAACATCAGAAGCCAGCAGGATTGGTACAACCATTGCCGATACCCGAATGGGAGTGGGATAAATTAGGCATGGATTTCATCACAGGTTTGCCAAAGACTCGTTCAGGCTATGACTCTATTTGGGTTATAGTCGATCGCTTGTGAAGGTAGCTCATTTCATTCGATCAAGACTACCTATAGCAGTGCTAAATTGGCAAAGATATACATGACCAGAATTGTGTGTTTACACGGAGTTCGAGGAGTATCAGATCGGATAGAGGAACCCAATTTACCTCAAAGTTTTGGAACCGGTTGCACGAAACATTGGGAACCAGGCTGAATTCAAGACAGCTTTCCACCCACGAATCGATGGATGATGGGAGAGTCAATCAGATTTTGGAGGATATCTTTGAGAGCATGTGCACTAGATTATGGATCTAGTTGGGATGATAATTTGCCAGATGCAAAATTTTCTTATAACAACATTACCAAACCAGCTTGAAGATGGCACCTTCGAGGCTCAGATGGAAGGAGATGCAGGACACCGTTGTCATGGGACGAAACTGGAGATCGTCAATTGTTTGGACCAGATTTGATTAAGGAGTCTGAGCAGAAGGTTAAATTGATTCGAGATAGGCTCAAGGTAGCCCAGTCTAGACAGAAGAGCTACGCGGATTCAAAGCGCAAAGCGATTGAATATGAAGTTGGAGACAGAGTATATCTTAGAGTATCCCCGCTTCGAGGAGTTAAGCGTTTTGGAGTTAAACGAAAATTAGCACCACGTTTCGCTGGACCGTATAAGATTTTGCAACGCATGGGAGAAGTTGCTTATAAGCTGGAATTACCAGAGGGACTGTCGGGAGTTCATGACGTATTCCATGTTTCTCGGTGAAGAAATGTCATTCGAGATAGCAGAGATACCGTTAAGAGACACAAGTGCCACCGAAGCAATTCAGTTGAAGGATGATTTAACATATGAGGAAAACCAGTCAAGATTCTCGATTATGCCAGCAGAGTTACTGCAGCAAGGTTATCAAGTTTTGCAAGGTTCAATGGAGCCACCACATCAAGATGAAGCCACCAGGAAAGAGAGGAAGATTTGCTCAAGGACCACCTCACCTATTTTCTAGCCAACCCGAATCTCGAGGGCTAGATTCATCTTAAGGGGGGTAGGTTTGTAACATCCCAAATTTTCAATTTGGAATGTTATACATTAAGTCATCATGCATATCATATTTTCTCACATTTTTCCGATCCTAGAAAATTTCACGCAACTCAAGGACCCTCGGAGAGAGTTGGAGATTTTATTATTTTCATATTTGGGTTTTCCCCAAATTTTGAAAAAAGGATCATTTGGATTTATTTAATTATATTCATTTTTTTCCTATAAAATAAGAGAGGGAATAATATGACTTTCCCAACATTTAGGAAAAATGAAGATTTAATAAATAAATCAATTTTGGCTTTTGAAAGTTTATTTGCTTTAGGGAAAAATGAGTATTTTAAAATATGCATTTTGCCCGTTTTAAAGTTCATTTTGTTAGACTCATTTTTAAGAGTCGGGAAAATTAATTTTATTTCATTTGGAGTTTGTTTGGTTTTATTTTTAAATCGTTTAGTTTTATTTAAAAAAACGCGCGCCCTTTGGGCCAAGGCCCAGCCAAGCCACCGCCGCTGCCCAGCCCACCACCTCCCCTCAAGGCTCCCGCTCGGGAGGAGTCCCCGCCCCCCGCCGCTGAGTCGGCTCGGCCACGCGCGCCACCGCCGTGCCCCCTTCCCAAGGCACCACCCCCTCCTCCTATTTATACCGAGCCCCCTCTCTCTCCTCCTCACCCGCGCCGCCACCCCAACCCGAGCCGCTTGCTTGCTGCCCAGGCGCTGCCGCCGCCGTCGCCGCCGCCGCCCGCCCCGTCACGTCGCGCCACCCGCCGCCACCGCCGAAGCCGTCGCCGCCCGAGCCGAGCCCGCTGGCGACAGCGCGGAGGTAGCCACCTCGCCGCGCCACCCCGGTCGGTTTTGTTTCCAAAAACCGTTCGGTTTTCTTCGTTATTCGGTTTTTTTTTAAAAAAAAAATAAAAACCCTAGATTGGTTTATTTTTTTCGGTTTTATTAACTAGTGAACGTTCACCGACCCGTTCGTTTTAATGAACGTGTTCGCCGGTTAGTTTCTGTTAACGAACGTCCGTTCGGTTAACCCTTCGTCGTTTTTCTTTTAATCGGATTTAATCCGTTATTTTCCGAATTCAATTTCCGATCCAATCTTCAAATCAGTTTATTTTCTCGCTCGTTTATCGGAATCAGGTGATTCAAACGCCTGGAGTTTCGTTTCGAAACCGCCGTTCCGACTAATCTACTTAAACAAAGTTTTGCTACTGTAAATTTTGACCTAGTTTCAAATTGCTAAAACCGAGTTGTTTTCTCTCGACTTTTGACTTTCGATGCTTTATTTGATTCGATTCTTTTGCAACCAGGGTTCTTAAGTTGAACTCTCTGGTTAGATATTTTATTCGAGATTTCCCTGTGCATTAGATGAGTACTTATTGTATGCTTGTTGTTTGTCTGCGTTAGATCACCCGGAGTGCGCCGCTTGTTACTTCGAATCTCTAGGTCTCGCGGATCATCAGCAAGGCAAGTAACACTTGATCATATTTTTTCTACTACCCAGTTTTATGCATTAGATCAATCCTCAAACACTTGCATGTTTAGGATCAACTGAAATTATGGGATGGGAAGTAGATTGAGGTAGTACCTATCACCTGTTTTACTTATGAAACCTTGGGAGTTACTTCTACGTTTGCTTATTATGCCATGCTATGCTAGTAGACGTGGATTGGGTGAGTGAATATCCATGACAGATGTGAGATTGTTAATTAATGGTTTATCTAAGGTGGCAACCTAAACACACATCTGGGTGGATTGAGGCACCTGGTTTCTATCAGACTTGCTCTGTATTTCTTGGACCGCCACCTGTGCTCTAAGGGGTCATGAAATTATTTAAACTAGAAACTTCCGTGTGCAGCCACAATCCAATATGGGCTCTGGCATAGTTGAGTAAGTTGTGCGAACTCTTACGGGTAGGCTAGCTGATGTAGGGGATGTAGGTTGGTACGGTCTACCCACATGTAAGGTGCTAGTGCTTACGAAAGCTGTGTCTCGGTCATCCGTTTCTCAAACACCATGTAGTCACGAGAACCAAGCGGAGGCGATCGAGTCTTGTGGGGAAAAGTCATAAACCTCCGGAGAGTGTATAAACTAATCATGATTAGCCGTGTCCCCGGTTATGGACGTCTTGAGTATCTAGTATTTGAATATCATGTGAATCTCAACATGTTACTCTAAATAATGTTATTGGGTTTTGATAAGTACTTTTTAATTGGGATTGAGGATCTGTCAACCATTCTCAATGTTTAACAACCACCATGATAGTTAAATAAAATTATTCCTTTGTTGTAGGGAAAAATTAGCTTTATGCAAAAGCAGTAATCAGAGAGCTTTACCACCAGCCATATATGCATGTAGTATAGGCTTATTCCTTCATTATTCTCTATGTGTTACATTGCGGCATATTCCATGTCTGACCCGTTTTGGGCTGCAACTTTCATGTTGTAGACTTTTCGAATGACGAGTAAGGTGTTAGGTCGTGGTTCTATACTCGGTGATGCACTGGAGTTGATGGACTCACTTATCTTCTAAGCCTTCCGCTGTTATCGTTATTAGATGGCCTTAAGCCATGTTATTGTAATAAGTTCCTTGTGGACAACATTGTAATAAGTGTGTGATTGCTACTCTGCTATAAATCCTTCGAAGTACTGTGTGGTGTCAGCATTACTGATCCAGGGATGACACTGAGCACAGAGACTTGATCCATTCGGGTCTGGTCGCTACACTGGCGAGTGAATGAAGATGAAGATGATCAAGTCTTTTGTGATGAGGATTCGAGCCCCGCTCTCGTTGTCTCCAAGGTCTTGACTCTTCAACATCAACGAGAAGACGACCAAAGATGCCACATATTCCACACAAAGGCCGGCATCAACGGAAGGTCCATCAAGGTCATCATCGATGGAGGAAGTTGTCACAACTTGGCAAGTGAAGAACTATGCTCCAAGCTTCAATTGGTCAAGAGGAAGTGATGTAGGGCGGAACCCTATGTGGACGATCTTTCACGTTTGGAGAGGATCCCTACGAGGAACACGAAGAACGAGCGGAAGAGCACGAGGGAAATCACGGGGAAAACACAAGAGAATCACTCAAACCAACAAGATCAATCACACATGTGCTAGATCGATGAACACAAAGGGAGATACATGATTCAAGGTCAACAAAGGACGATACAAACGGTAGCCGTTCTTCTTCGTGAGGAGGTCTTAATGGGGGCCACCCAAGAGGGGGTCTTGAATCCAAGGTGGATCTTCTCCGAAGAGGGGCCGCGGTCTCTCTCGTGGAGTAGATCCGGTATGGATGAGCGAAGCTCTATCTAGCAATGAGCTAAATCAACGCTAACCCTAACTAGGAGGAGGTGGAGGAGTATATATAGTCTAGGGCCACGAAGGGGTAAGTGAAGGGGTACATGGGCTGCGGTCCAACACACTGTGCGCAGACAGGCGTCGGACGTCCGGAGGGTTCCGATCGTCCGGAGGCTCGGGAAGGTCCGGACGTCCGGTGCTCTTCGGACATCCGTAGATTCGGCTCGGGTGCGCTTCTGTCGGACGTCCGGAGGGGGCCGGTCGTCCGGAGGCTCGCGGGGTCCCGGATGTCCGGAGTTCTTTGGATGTCTGCAGATTCGGTTCGGTGGTCGCTGGCACGGTCGTCCGGAGCCTGGGAGTCATCGGACGTCCGGTCCTGGTCGGACGTCCGGCCGCTGTAGCTTCGGGCAGCTTCTTCTCTTGGTCCTTGTACTTGGTGTCCTCGCCGTCTTGTCCAATGCTCGTAGCTGTTCCATTGCCTTCCTCTTGGTTCCTGGACATGCATAGCACATATATTTGAGATAGTAACCATGTCTCACATGTGGGAAGTGAAGGTTCGGAGAGGAGCGAGTTCACCTTGTGTCCAATGGCGTTTGTTCGAGGTCTCGTCATATGTCCACTTGGGGCTTGGGGAGTAGTGGGAGTGTACATGGGGATGAATGTGGGATGCTCCGCATCATCTCCCCCCCCCCCCCTTGGGAAAGATCCAACCTCGGATCGTGATCCTCATCACCATGGAAACGGTTGTCGTAGACGAACTTGTAGTTGGACGAAGTTGAAGACATGGCGCAATCCGAGTAGTCCAAGGTGTCGCCGGAGTGATAGACATGCAAAAAGAGCAATGACAAGAAACACTCGGAAATACAATGGTTAGCGCACCCAAAGTGTCCATCATGTAAAAATGAGTCCGCGAGGCAAGATTGTTCATGACAAAGCACATGAAGCTTATCGAGATGATCTAGAAGGAGATGCAAAGCATTCACGGGAACAAAAGCATGGTGCACAAAGTGACAAATTCTACCATTGTGCAAAATGATGTCATAGAGAGACGGTTCATCAATAGCATGAATATGGTAATGGATGCTCAATATGATTATGTTATCATGCAGTTGATGATAGGCAATAAGATCATGATGTATGAATATGCCATCGAGGTAGATCACAACAAATTTGCTAAGGAAGTGCACAAGCTCATATATCATGGATGACATGGAAATAGATGCAACAAGACAAGCATAATGTGAGTCAATCCATGCATGGGGTGTAAACTTGTGGTGAGTATGATATGTCCATCGAGCATGACATGTATGAGCACAATCAACAAATATGGAGGTGTTGGTGTACCAAAGCTCGATGTCAAGGCATAAGTGGAGTTCCGAAGATGCATCCAATAAGTCGGCGCTCCTCAATGTGAAGGTCCATGTAGCCAATCTCCAATGTCGCTCCTCCGTTCACGAGATGTATCATGTAGACAACAAGAAGGAAACAACAATGAAAGAGTGACCCATCCAATATGTGTATTTGAGGATGGCTCAAAGGGAAGGAGGTCACCTTTAGGAGGTTCTCAAGGATGATGGAGTTGTGCATCTTGTATGCCTTCACATAAACAAGTTGTCTCGTGATGTTACCGCCTTGTGAATCCTTCAAAATGAAAGAACATGACAAACACTCGGAAAAACAAATGGGGTTAGTGCAAATGCAAGACCTATCATTCGAGGGGCGAGATACCCAACAAGTGTTTTCATCATTCTTATCATAAGAAAGAACAAGGTGTGGTAAGGTATGAAAGCATATGATGCAACTACAACCAAAGACAATAGGCTCAAGTAAGCAAGCATGCATCACAAGTAAAGTGTCAAAGTCTCCAAGATCAATAAGCATAGATGCAACAATTGGAGGCAATCGACAATGAACAAGATATATCATGTGAGAGGCATGAACATATATGTCATCAACCCAAGAAAGCGAGTAATAGTGGAACATGGGTGATGCAACATAGCAAGCAATCATAGCGATCAAGTCAAGCAAGCTAGTAGTGCGAAGATGCAACATACTAGAGGGAATCATGGCAATCATGTCATGTGTGCAAATAGTGGGCATGAGTAAATCACATGACATAACACGAACATGAAAGCAAAATGTGAGGCTAATAGCATCAATGTATTGGCGAGAGACCATATGTGAATAGCAATGGGGCATCATGACACTCCCAACACAACAAGCATCGAGAGCATGGGGCACATGATAAACATGGCAATAGCAAAAAGGATCTCCACCAAGCATGCAAATACACATAGGGTCAATCATGGGTAGATGCAAGCAAGGGTCACAATTGCATGGCAAAAGCATACAAGCAAGTATAACATGCAAAGTGAACACTGTAAAATGAGCATAAGGGGACAAATGGTATATAGCCCATAGCCGTGTGAGAGCCAAGTAAAAGAGGTGCACGTAGTCCTTACGCGAAGGGAACGGTGGGAATGATAATCCTCGGGATCCCAAATCATCGTTGCTCTCAAGAGCTCGTTTCGTCAACTCATGGGATTGAGAAGTTGACGAGTGTATGTGGGTACCTACACAAAACAAAGACAAAGGGAAAATTGTGTGTGCGTGGTAGATGTACACATCATCCATCATGATCTTGCGTGCATGTGTCGGTTAGCACAAAATATCCAATGCTCAAATAAATGAGATGCGTGATATAGAAACATGTCATCCATCATGATAGGTTTGTTATTATGTATGGCATAATGGAGACTCAAAGGATGTAATGCATCATGAGAAATATCTAGAGCATTGTTATTCATGGAATGCATATGGTGCAAGCAATCATGGAAATCATGCAAAGGATGGGATGAATCAAAATCTCCAAACATGTATGAGGAAACTATGGGGGTCTCCTCATGAGCAAGAGTAGAAACATCACATGGAGAATATTGACAACATCCAAAACAATGCATATTTGGAACAATGTGATCATGGCATGGCATAGTAGATGAATTGCGAAAATCATGTAAAGGAAGCATGGCAATATCATCACATGAAAAACAAAAGCCGATGACCATCATCTCTTCATCTATGCCATAAGTGCAAATGGGATTTATTTTAATGGGGCACGCATAGTTACTATGTTGAGATTGAAATGATGCAATATGGGAGATCTCACTCATAGCATATGACAAGTTCAAAGGATTGTCAAAAATGATGTGACCAAAAGAATTTTCACATGATATCCTATGGAGCATAGCATCACAACTAGGCAACTTAACATGCTCATCATCATATTCATCATAAATAGTTAAGTCAAGACATGAAGAAGGCGCACTAGCATGAAGCATGAGAATAGGAGGATCAACATCATGCAAGCAATCATTGTCAAGAGAGTCCACTAGTGGGACAAGAGAAACATTGTCACCGATGTTACCTTTGGAGCGTCGCTCATGTGTTGTAGGTGACGTTGCAACTTGATGGTACCATGTAGGGGGTTCATCATCGTCCATCATGGCCATCGGTTTTCCCTTTTGAGGGATGGACTCGTCGAGGATAGGCATGTCGTCATGTAGGAGACCTAGCACCAAAGAAGAAAACACACTAGGAGTAGAGGTTAAGTCGTTAGGAATCATAGTGGCCTCACATGCCGTGTCAACTACCTCACTCACTAAGTGTTGTGGCGCACTCACTCCCTCTTGGATGCTCTCACTCATATGGTTGGTGGAGTCACTCAAATTGCGCTCAACCTCATATAGGATGTGTGGCATGCTCTCATGTGTGGGGCTAGTGGTGGTCACACTCATCCTCTCATAGGAAATGCTCTCAATGTCACGTATGGTGGCGTCACTCATGTCACTCATGTGGTGGTGGCTGTCCTCACATGGCACTTGGGGCATCTCGACATATGTGGGTGTCAGAGAGATGTAGGTGCAAATGTCTCCATGCTCAACTCCTATCGCCGTGGTCGAAGGGGATGGCCCTTGCTCAAACTTCTTGTCACCGTCTTGGTGTGGGAGGCCCATATGATGTGGCACCTCATAGTTCATCTCCATGACCGAAGGGAATGTCCCATGCTCGGCCATCTTCCTTGGGGGGCTTCCGAAGATGGAAGTGTCGCCCTCGCTCGTAGGTAGTCACCTTGGACTTGATGAAGTCGTTGTAGGCGTACTCGTGGGAAGTAGGCGAAGATGCCGTACGTCCAAAGGCGAAGATGCCTTGAGAACACTTGGCGAAGATGCCGAAGTGGTTGTTGTAGTCGTAGCACCGTCTTGGTGGTGGTCGTCTCGCGGTCTCCTTTTGTGCTCTTGAAGCTTGGACTTGGCGTGAAGTAGAGCTTGTTGGGACTTGTGCATTTGCGCTTGTTGAGCATCTTCATGATGATGGAGTCGTTGTCGCGCTTGAGCTCGTAGTAGATGTCGTTCGTCGCCGTCGTGCACATGATGCTTGGAGGTGACTTGCCCTTCATGACGATGTTGATCACTGGCGTGATGGTGGTCGCCATGTAGGTGTGGACGAGGACGATTTGCACTTGCATCGCTTTCGCGCTCCGAAGACTTGTGTCTTGAATGTCGCCGCCTAGAGGATGACGAAGGGGAAGAAGACTTGATCAAGGCTCTAATCTCCTCCATCCTTGCATCTTGCTCCTCTTTATGTGCGGAAAGCTTCTTGTCGATGTAGTCCCTTCTCCTTGCTTCGGAGAGATGAATGTCGATGGAGAGGTTCTCGATGCGCTCTTGCAAGGTAGATTGTGCGCCTTGCATTTGTCGTTGTAGATCGAAGATTGACGCTTTGGTGATGTAGTTGTTCACGCCGTAAATCGTTGTCGAAGACCGAGAGGAAATGCCTTGCCTATCCATCACAAGACTCGAGCAAATATGAGTGGGAGAAAGAGAAGAACTTATACCAAATGTACCTTGACCAATGTTGAAAATGAATCAATGATCACTCAATGTGTAACAAGGAAATAGCACAACTGGTACCAATTATTGTCGGTTTCTCACACCTACACAAGTAAGGCTTATGGTGGAGCTCGGTGAGGATAGTGGCACAAAAATTTGATGCAAAAATGTTAGCAAGAGTCAATAATGTTGAAAGAGATTCACAAATTTGCAAGAGAAACAAGTAGACCAATAGCAATGAATGGCACACGGAAACGCACACACGGATAGATAAATGGGGCCGTGCAACCAAGGAATGAGCTCAAAATGTGGAATCCACCAAAACGCTCGTGTTGCACAACTCAAGAGAGACGCTAGCACGATTGCTCAATAGGCGGATACGACACTTGTGCACAACCTATAAGATGCAAAATGGATAAACTTCTATCCCAAGTATGCAATGTATGTATTGTTCCCGGTGTTTCTCAAGATGATCCAAGATGATCGGATATGACAATCTTATATGCAATGTGGTTATGATGCTATGGCACTTGCTTACAAGCTCTTTGCTCTCTCTTTTTCTTTGCTTAAAAGCTTATTCTCTTTTTTTTGTATGTATGGCCACTTTTCACAATGCACAAACCAAGATAGCAATTGTGTATATGCGGGAACAATATTGTGACACAATGGATGATATGATACCAATATGATATGGTATGTATGCAATGGATGGTGTAGATCACTAATGTGCACAAGTAACGTTGCCGGCAATACTCAAATGGCTAGTCTCGATAGGCAAGTAACACAAAATGGGCTAGAGGTTATCAATGCAATTGGAAGGGAATATACTATGGTGTCGTCGAGGTTATTGTCCTTTGTGATGATGTGTGGCGGTGTTCTTGATGTAGATACCAAGATGATGGAGACTCGTCCCTAAGTAGTCGAAACACCTTAGGAAACGGAAAACCATGAACTCAAAATCTCAAATGACAAATGTCAAATGGTGGTAGCGGAATGCGGTGGTGGTTATGAAGCTCAATGGGATTCGGAAATGCAATTATGGGTTATGGTGTGCATAATGCGGAAGTGGAGGTAAGATGGTAGACTATACACGGTGCCGGAGTTGGAAGCACGGTCCCTAAGTAGCCTAAACACCTTAGGAGACAGAACTCACAACACAAACAAAATTGGGTTAAGTTGAGGTGGAAGTGTATGGTGGTCAAGCCTATGCGGAAGTGGCGGTGGTGGTTGATGAAGAAGCAACCGTCCCTAAGTAGCCGAAACACCTTAGGAGACTCGAATTATAACTCAAACAACCATGGGAAACAAAATTGGTTAGGTTGCGGAAGTCGGTGGTGGAGTAGTGGAGGATGTGGTGGAAGCTCTAGGCAAAGAT
Source organism: Aegilops longissima (assembly GCA_021605205.1). NCBI lineage: Eukaryota > Viridiplantae > Streptophyta > Magnoliopsida > Poales > Poaceae > Aegilops > Aegilops longissima. The sequence goes on along the minus strand of CM038676.1, from coordinate 238,589,945 downwards.
GCCAAAGATCACAAACTTTGATGGAGTCAAATGATGCTGTTGGTATTTTTGTTGGAAGGGGGATGTCAATTGCTTCAAAACAAGCTAAAGAACGTCAAAATCGGAGTTTGGATGAATTAGTTATGGACAAAACAAAAATCAGCCGAAGTGGGAATCTACAGGTTACGGACGTCCGGAAAAGGTCAGATGTCCGGGGCGTCGGACGTCCGGAAACGTCGGAAATCCGTAAATTCGGTTCGGGTTAGGGGTTCCGGTCGTCCGGAAAAGGTCGGACGTCCGGTCGTTCCAGGGGCTCCGGACGTCCGTAAAACGTCGGTCGTCCGGTGGGTCGGGGTCAACGCGAGATGCGAGTTTCAAGACACGATTTTGGGCGGATTTTTGGGATTTTGGGGTCAAAATTGAGAAGATTTCATGGATGAAAGATGGGGAAACTTGGGGAAATGCTAGATCCACTTGAAAGCAAGCAAATCCATGGATCAAAATCAACAAAACTTCATCTAACCAACAAATCAAAAAAAAATTGGGGCTATTTTTGGTGGGGATTTTCGAAATTGGATAAGAACACAACAAAATCAAGCTAGAAAACACGGGGTAGGGGCTCCAAAAACGTGATCAACCTTGCTCTGATCCAAGATGATGTAGGGCGGAACCCTATGTGGACGATCATTCACGTTTGGAGAGGATCCCTACGAGGAACACGAAGAACGAGCGGAAGAGCACGATGGAAATCACGGGGAAAACACAAGAGAATCACTCAAACCAACAAGATCAATCACACATGTGCTAGATCGATGAACATAAAGGGAGATACATGATTCAAGGTCAACAAGGGCGATATAAGCGGTAGCCGTTCTTCTCCGTGAGGAGGTCTTGATGGGGCCACCCAAGAGGGGTCTTGAATCCAAGGTGGATCTTCTCCGAAGAGGGGCGCGGTCTCTCTCGTGGAGTAGATCCGGTATGGATAATGAGCTCTATCTAACAATGAGCTAAATCAACGCTAACCCTAACTAGGAGGAGGTGGAGGTATATATAGTCTAGGGCCACGAAGGGGTAAGTGAAGGGGTACATGGGCTCCGGCCCAACACACTGTGAGCAGACAGGCGTCGGACGTCCGGAGGGTTCCGGTCATCCGGAGGCTCGGGAAGGTCCGGACGTCCGGTGCTCTTCGGACATCCGTAGATTCGGCTCGGGTGCGCTTCTGTCGGACGTCCGGAGGGGGCCGGTCGTCCGGAGGCTCGCGGGGTCCCGGACGTCCGGAGTTCTTCGGATGTCCGCAGATTCGGTTCGGTGGTCGCTGGCACGGTCGTCCGTAGGGGCCCGGTCGTCCGGGGCCTGGGAGTCGTCGGACGTCCGGTCCTGGTCGGACGTTCGGCCGCTGTAGCTTCGGGCAGCTTCTTCTCTTGGTCCTTGTACTTGGTGTCCTCGCCGTCTTGTCCAATGCTCGTAGCTGTTCCATTGCCTTCCTCTTGGTTCCTGGACATGCATAGCACATATATTTGAGATAGAAACCATGTCTCACATGTGGGAAGTGAAGGTTCGGAGAGGAGCGAGTTCACCTTGTGTCCAATGGCGTTTGTTCGAGGTCTCGTCATATGTCCACTTGGGGCTTGGAGAGTAGTGGGAGTGTACATGGGGATGAACGTGGGATGCTCCGCATCAGGAAGCACCCGAATCCCTACAAGGTTCAATGGCTAAGTGACTCCGGCACTATACGAGTTGAGCATACGGTCCAATTCTCCTTCAAAATTGGTGCATATGAGAACACTTTGGAATGTGATGTGGTCCCAATGACGGTTTGCCACCTCCTTCTTGGTCGACCATGGCAATTCGACCGTGGTGTCTTCCACAACGGGTGCGCCAATCACTATAGCTTCAAGATGAAAGGGAAGGAATATGTGCTACGACCTATGTCTCCTAGTCAAGTGATAGCCGACAAGCAAGCCACCCATCATAGAGACAAGAGTGAGAAAGTGATCCACCAAAAAGTGAGCGAGAGCCACAAGCCAAACTTGAGCGCCTCTTCGCCTAGAGAGAAAAACCTCATCCTATTTGCCACCAAAAGTGAGATGAGAGAAGTGTGTGAGAACCCATCTAGTGTGATGAACTTTGTCCTTGTGTGTAAGGATGGAGAGCCAACAACTAACACCTCTCATGAACTACCTTTAGTGTTTAAATCTCTTTTGCAGGAATTCCAAGATGTTTTCCCCAATGAGCTACCTCCGGGCCTACCTCCTCTTCGAGGCATTGAGCATCGAATCGACCTCATCCCCGGAGCACCTCTCCCAAACAAAGCTCCATACCGAGTAAATCCCGAAGAAACCAAGGAGATTGATGCGGAGCATCCCACGTTCATCACCAAGTACACTCCGACTACTCTCCAAGCCCCAAGGATACATGAGATGAGACCTCGACTATTCGCCATTGGACACAAGGTGAACCCGTTCCTAAATCCTTCCCCTTTCCATTCGTGTGAGACATGGTTGCTACCTAAGGCGAGGACTCTATGCATGCCTAGGTACCAAGGAGACCCTCTCGGAGATGCTCGGAATGATGGACAAGTCCCCAAGTACAAGGATGAAGGAACACGACGAGAGGAACGGAGAAGTCTGCAGAGCCGGACATCCGCGTCAGCCGGACATCCGCCCTTCCATAAGCCGGACATCCGCCGCAGTCCGGACATCCGGCGCCCTCCACAACAGAGCCGAAGACCACGGGCCCGGACATCCGGCCCCAGGCCCCGGACATCCGGCCTCCCACGAAGCCCGGATATCCGCCCTCGCCCGAAATTGGCGCCCGCACCGATTCGTCTGGAAGACCCAAGCCAGCCCGGACATCCGGCGCCTCCTGAAGCCCCGGACATCTGGGCCGACGCCCGGACATCCGGCTCCGCCTGTCTGCGCAAAGTAAAGGGCCGAGACCCATGTACCTCTTCGCCCCCCTAGACTATATATACTCCATCCCCTTCCTCTTTCTAGGTTAGCGTTGATTTAGCTCATTAGATAGAGCCTCGCTCATCCATACCGGATCTACTCCATGAGAGAGACCGCGGCCCCTCTTCGGAGAAGATCCACCTTGGATTCAAGACCTCCCTTCGCGGAGAAGACCATCATCAAGACCTCCTCACGGAGAAGAGCGGCTACCGTTTGTATCGTCCTTTGTTGACATTGAATCATGTATCTCTCCCTTTGTGTTCTATATCTAGCATTTGTGTGACCGATTCCTTGTTGGTTGAGTGTTTTCCCTCGTTCCTCCCCGTGATTTAGCTCATTAGATAGAGCCTCGCTCATCCATACCGGATCTACTCCACGAGAGAGACCGCGGCCCCTCTTCGGAGAAGATCCACCTTGGATTCAAGACCTCCCTTCGCGGAGAAGACCATCATCAAGACCTCCTCACGGAGAAGAGCGGCTACCGTTTGTATCGTCCTTTGTTGACATTGAATCATGTATCTCTCCCTTTGTGTTCTATATCTAGCATTTGTGTGACCGATTCCTTGTTGGTTGAGTGTTTTCCCTCGTTCCTCCCCGTGATTTCCTCGTGTTCTTCCGCTCGTTCTTCGTGTCTCCCCGTAGGATCCACTCCAAACGTGAAAGATCGTCCACGTAGGGTTCCGCCCTACATCATCTATGGATCAGAGCTTAGGTTGATCACGTTTTTGGAGCCCCTACCCCTCTTTTTCTAGCTTGATTTTGTTGATTTCATCCTAAATCCGAAAATCCCCACCAAAAATAGCCCCAATTTTTTTTTTGTGATTTGTTAGTTTTGATAATGTTTTGTTGATTTTGATCCGTGGATTTGCTTGGTTTCAAGTGGATCTAGCATTCCCCCAAGTTTCCCCATCTTTCCTCCACAAAATCCATCAAATTTTGCCCCCGAAATCATCAATTTCCGCCCCCAATTCAAAAATTTCCGCCCCAAACGAGATATGGAATCGTCGGGCGGACATCCGGACCTCGGGCGGACATCCGCCGGACATCCGCCCTAAGCGAACATCCGGCCCTGGAGCATCAAATCCGCACGGTTCTGGACATACACCCCCGGAAATCCGGCCCGAGCCCCGGATATCCGGCCCCTGAGATTTCTGTTTTTTCAGTTTCACCGTTTCAGCCATAACTAATTCATCCGGAGTCCGATTTTGACGTTCTTTAGCTCGTTTTGAAGCTATTCACATCCCCCTTCCCAAAAAAATATGTAGCGACCAGACCCGAATGGATCAAGTCTCTGTGCTCAGTGTCATCCCTGGATCGATAATCTTGACACCACACAAGATTTCAAGGATTTATAGCAGAGTAGAAATCACACACTTATTACATCGTTGTCCACAAGGGAACTGAATACAATAAAATGGCATAAGGCCATCTAATAATAACAACGGAAGGCTTGGAAGATAAGTGAGTCCATCAACTGCATCGGCATCACTGAGTATAGAACCACGACCTAACACCTTACTCGTCGTTCGAAAAGTCTCGCAAGCGTGAAAGTTGCAGCCGAAAACGATGTCAACACATGGAATATCTTGGCAATGTAACACATAGAGAGTAATGAAGCAATAAGCCTATACTACATGCATATATGGTTGGTGGTAAGGCTCTACGGTTACAATTTTTGCATAAAGCTAGTTTTTCCCTACATCAAAGGAATAATTCTATTTAACTATCATGGTGGTTGTTAAACATTGAGAATGGTTGACACATCCTCAATCCCAATTAAAAAGTACTCATCAAAATCCCAATAACTTTTATTAGAAGTAACATGTTGAGATTCACATGATATTCAATTACGGATACTCAAAATTTGTCCATAACGGGGACACGGCTAATCATGATTAGTTTATACACTCTGCAGAGGTTTGCGACTTTTCCCCACAAGACTCGATCGCCTCCGTTTGGTTCTCGTGACTACATGGTGTTTGAGAGACGGATGACCAAGACATAGTCTTTCGAAGCGCTAGCACCTTACATGTGGGTAGACCGTACCAACCTACATCCCCTACATCAGCTAGCCTACCCGTAAGAGTTCGCACAACTTAGTCAACTACGCCAGAGCCCATAATTGGCTTGTGGCTGCACACGGAAGTTTCCAGTTTGAATAATCTTATGATCCCTTAGAGCACAGGTGGCGGTCAGAAGAAATACAGAAAGTCTGATGGAAACCAGGTGCCTCAATCCACCCAGATGTGTGTTTAGGTTGCCACCTTAAATAAACCATTAATTAACAATCTCACATCATCATGGATATTCACTCACCCAATCCACGTCTACTAGCATAGCATGGCATAATAAGCAAGCGAGAAGTAACTCCCAAGGTTTCATAAGTAAGCAGTAATAGGTACTACCTCAAATCTACTTCCCAATCCCACAATTTAATTAGATCCTAAACATGCAAGTGTTTGAGGTTTGATCTAATGCAATAAAACTGGGTAGTAGAAAAGGTATGATCAAGTGTTACTTGCCTTGCCGATGATCCATGAGACCTAGAGATTCAAGTAACAAGCGCGCGACCGGGTGATCTAACGCAGACAAACAACAAGCATACAATAAGTACTCATCTAATGCACGGGGAAATCTCGAATAAAAGAACTAACCAGAGAGTTCAACTTAAGAACCCTGGTTGCAAAAGAATCGAATCAAATAAGGCATCGAAAATCGAAACTCGAGAGAGAACGACTCGGTTTAGCAATCTGAAACTAGGTCAAAATTTCACAGTAGCAAAACTCTGTGTAAGTAGGTTAGTCGGAACGGCGGTTTCGTAACGAAACTCCAGGCGCTTGAATCACCTGATTCCGATAAACGAGCGAGAAAATAAACAGATTTGAAAATCGGATCGGAAATCGAATCAGAAAAAAATAACGGATTAAATCCGATTAAAAGAAAACGATGAACGGAGTAAATAACGGACGTTCGTTAACAGAACTAATCCAACGAACACATTCATTGAAACGAACGGTTCGGTGAACGTTCATTAAATAAGAAAACCGAAAAGAAAAAAAAAAAACCAACTAGGGTTTTTAAAAAAAACCGAACTTCTTCAAAAAAAACCGGATAGGGTTTTCTAAAGAAAACCGGACCGGGAGTTCTGGCGCGGCTACCTCCGGTGGCTTCGGCAAGGGCCCGGGGCGGCGAGGTCCCATGGGTCGGGAGGGGGGCGGCGGGTCGGGAGGGGCGGCGGGGCTCCGCGACGGCGGGAGAGGCGGCGGCGGCCTCGGCGACGCGGGGCTCAAGGGTGAGGTGAGGGCGGGCGGGCGGGATGAGGAGAAGGGGGTGGCCAGGTTTTATAGGAGGGGGTTGGCGGCTTGGGAAGGGGCAGGCGGCGGCCTCGTGTCCGAGCGGACACGGCGGCGGGCGGCGGCTTGTGGGAGAGACGCCATGTGGCAAGGTGAGAGGGGAAGGGAGGTGGGCAGTAATTTGGGCAGTGGGCCTCGGCCCAAAGGGGGGGCGCGATTTTTTAAAGAAAAACAAAAACTAAACGAATTTAAAAAAATACCAAAGCTAACTCAATTTAATAAAATTAATTTTCCCGACTCCTAAAAAGAGTGAACAAAATGAACTTTAAAAGCGGGCAAATATGCATATTTTTAAAATGCTCATTTTGCCTAAAGCAAATAAATCTTTCAAAACCAATTTTGATTTATTTATAATATCTTCATTTTTCCTATATGTTGGGAAAGTCATATTATTCCCTCTCTTTAACTTTTTATATCGGAAAAACTTTATGAAGATAAATAAATAAATCAATGATCCTATTTTCAAAATTTGAGAAATCCCAAATATGAAAAAATGAAACTTCCAACTCTCTCCGAGGGTCCTTGAGTTGCGTGAAATTTTCTAGGATCGGAAAAATGCGAGAAAATATGATATGCATGATGACCTAATGTATAACATTCCAAATTGGAAATTTGGGATGTTACAAACCTCTTAAGATGAATCTAGCCCTCGAGATTGGGTTAACTAGAAAATAGGTGAGGTGGTCCTTAAGCAAAACTTCCTCTCTTTCCCGGTGGCTTCATCCTCGAGTGTGGTGGCTCCAATTGAACTTTGCAAAACTTGATAACCTTCTGCGGGTAACTCTGCTTTGGCATAATCGAGAATCTTAACTGGTTTTTCCTCATATGTTAAGTCATCCTTCAATGAATTGCTTCGGTGCACTTGTGTCTCTTAACGGTACCTCTGCTATCTCGGGTGACATTTCTTCAATCGAGAAACATGGAATACATCATGAACTCCCGACAGTTCTTACGGCAATTCCAACTTATAAGCAACTTCTCCCATGCGTTGCAAAATCTTATATGGTCCAACGAAGCGTGGGGCTAACTTTCCTTTAACTCCAAAACGCTTAACTCCTCAAGCGGGGATACTCTAAGATATACTCTGTCTCCAACTTCATACTCAATCGCTGGCGCTTTGAATCGGCATAGCTCTTTTATGCGGGTGGGCTACCTTGAGCCTGTCTCGAATCAACAACCTTCTATTCAGACTCCTTAATCAAATCTGATCCAAACAATCGGCGATCTCGGTTTAGTCCCATGACAACGGTGTCCTGCACCTTCTTCCATACAAAGCCTCGAAAGGTGCCATCTTCAAGCTGGCTTGGTAACTGTTGTTGTAGGAAAATTCTGCATATGGCAAATTATCGTCCCAACTAGATCCGTAATCTAGTGCACAAGCTCTCAGCATGTCCTCCAAAATCTGATTGACTCTCTCGGTCTGTCCATCGGTCGTGGGTGGAAAGCTGTATGAATTCAATCGGGTTCCCAATGTTTCGTGCGTAACTGGTTCCAAAATTTCAAGTAAACTGGGTTCCTCTATCCGATACGATGCTCCTCGGAACTCCGTGCAAACACACAATTCTGGTCAGGTATATCTTTGCCAACTTAGCACTGCTATAGGTAGTCTTGACTGGAATGAAATGAGCTACCTTCGTCAAACGATCGACTATGACCCAAATCCGAGTCATATCCTAAACGAGTCTTTGGCAAACCTGTGATGAAATCCATGCCTAGTTTATCCCACTTCCATTCGGGTATCGGCAATGGTTGCAACAATCCTGCTGGCTTCTGATGTTCTGCCTTTACTTTCTGACATACATCGCAAATTGCTACATACTCCGCAATATCCTTCTTCATTCCGGTCCACCAGAAAGTATTCTTCAAGTCCAAATACATCTTGGTATTTCCTCGGTGAATCGAATAGGGTGAATCATGGGCTTCTTGCAAAATTAACTTTCTGACCTCTGGGTCATTGGGCACATAAACACGGTCTTCAAACCATAGGGTATCGTGCTCATCCTCACGAAATCCTTTAGCTTTTCCTTTGCTCATTTTCTCCTTTATAGAGGCAACTTCCTTATCGCCTTTTGGGCTTCTCGATTTTGTCCATCGATTGTCATTGAATCTCCAATGCTGCTACATAGCCTCTGGAACTATTTCCAAACATAGCTCTCGAAGGTCCTCGGCTAACTCATTGGGTATTCCTCCCATCATTAGGGTATTGGCGTGGCTCTTACGGCTCAATGCGTCTGCTACGACATTAGCCTTTCGGGTGATAATGCAATCTCATGTCATAATCCTTGATAAGTTCTAACCATCTCCTTTATCCGAGATTCAATTCATACGTGTGAAGATGTACTTCAAACTCTTGTGATCCGTATATACTTCACAATGATTTCCAATGAGAAAATGTCTCCACGTCTTCGTGGCATGCACAACGGCTGCTAACTCCAAATCATGAGTGGCATAATTTAACTCATGGGGCTTAAGTTGTCGTGAAGCATCTGAAACAACTCTTCCTTCTTGCATAAGTACGGCTCCAAGTCCTCGGCGTGAAGCGCATAATACACCTCATAATCCTTAGTGCGATCCGCAATATCAAAACGGTGAGGTAACCAATCTTTTCTTCAACTCCTGAAAACTTGCCTCACAGTCCTCGGTCCATATGAATTTGTTATCCTTCTTCAACAATTCAGTCATAGGCTTAGCAATTCTTGAGAAATTCTCAATGAATCTTGGTAGTATCCTGCGAGTCCAAGGAAACTCGAATCTCTCCAACTGTCGTTGGTGCTTCCCATTTGGTTACGGTTTCAACCTTTGTGGGGTCAACTGCTATTCCTTCTCCGGATATAACATGTCCGAGAAATCCAACTTCCTTTAGCCAAAACTCACATTTGCTGAACTTGGCATACAACTGGTGTTCCCTCAGTTTCTCCAAAACCAATCGCAAATGTTCCTTGTGTTCCTCTTCATTCTTTGAGAAAATCAAAATGTCATCAATGAACACCACGACGAACTTATCCAAAAACTCCATAAACACTTTGTTCATCAGGTTCATGAAATAGGCTGGTGCGTTAGTCAGTCCAAATGACATAACGGTATACTCATGCGATCCATATCTAGTGGTAAACGCTGTCTTGGGTATGTCTTGCTCCGAATCTTCAATCGATGGTACCACGATGCAAGTCGATCTTGGAAAACACTTTAGCTCCTTGCAAGCGATCAAACAGATCATTTATCATAGGTAGTGGGTACTTGTTCTTGATTGTTACTTCATTCAATCCACGATAATCAACAACCATTCTTAACGATCCATCCTTTTTCTCCACTAACAATACGGGTGATCCCCAAGTTGAAGAACTTGGGCGGATAAAACCTTTATCCAATAGTTCCTTAATCTGCTTCTTGATTTCCGCCAAATCCTGTGTGGGCATCCTGTACGGTCGCTTCGATATCGGGCCTGTTCCTGGCAACAGCTCGATCAAAAACTCAATGTCTCTATCCGGTGGCATTCCTGGCAACTCTTCCGGAAATACATCAGGAAAATCCTTCACCACTGGTACTTCTTCCTGCACCACTCCTGATAAGCTATTAACTTGCGCTCTCCTCGGCTTGTGCCGTGATACATACTTGATCCTTCTTCCTTCTGGTGTGGTGAGCAAAATTGACTTTGTGGTGCAATCTATGTTTCCTCCATACCTTGATAACCAATCCATACCTAATATCACATCCAATCCTTGGGATTCCAGAACTATTAGGCCTGAGGGGAAAACATAGTGTCCAATCCTTAATGGAAGTCGATCACACCATTTACTAGCCATGTACTCAGCTCCGGGTGAGGTTACTAGCATGGGTGACCTAAGGGCTTGGGTCGGTAATTTGTACTTATCCACAAATCCCTTGATATGTATGAATGCGATGCACCGATGATCGAAAAGAACAACTGCATAAATGACTTAACCAAAACTTACCGATTCTTGCATCGGGCTGATCTTCAACCTCCTCCACATCAATGTGGTTCACATCCCCTGTTGAAAGGGTTGGGCTTCTTTCGAGCTTCCATTGCCATTTCCGTTACGGCCTACATACAGATCATTGGCATAATGCCCGATCTTGCGGCACTTAAAGCAAGTAATATGACTCAGGTCTACCTTGGATGGTGTTGACGGGTTGGTGCGGTTCTGTCCATTGCTTCCTCCATTCCGTTCCCATTCTTGGTGCCATTATGGTTATCGAATTACCTCCTCCATGGGTATGCTGAAACTGAATTCCTGATTTAGGGGTATAACGAGGCTTCTGCTGGGCTCGAGTTATACTTCCCTTGTCCATACTTCCGCTTGCAGTTCTCAATTTGCTGCTTTCCTTCAATCATGAGGGCTCGGTCTACCAACTCCTGGTAGTTGTTGAAACTTGCTACCATCAACGGCATCTTGAACTCATCATTCAGTCCTTCTAGAAACTTCTCCGCTTAGCCGCATCCGTAGTAACGTCATCCGGGGCATAACATGCTAATTTACTAAAGTCATCCACGCATCGCCAACAGATCCTTCCTCCTTGGCGTAAGTTGCGAAACTCACGCTTCTTCATGGCCATGGCTCCTGCTGAAACATGGCGGTCGAAAAGCTTGCTTGAAACTGATCCCATGTGGCGGTGTCTCACGGATAAGTGGCTGTAAAATTCTCCCACCATGCTGCTTTGCGGGTCCTTCAAGCTGATGTGCTGCAAACTTCACTCTTTCACCATCTGTGCATCCTGCAGTGGTCAACTCCTTCCTATCTTATGGAGCCAATCATCGCCACAATCGGCTCGGTGCTTTTGGAATACACCGCGGATTCAGTCTAAGAAGCGAGTCGGTGATCCGCGGTGGTGGTGGTGGCGGTGGGTTGTTGTTGTTGTTGTTGTTGCCACAGTTCGCACCAATGTTTGAATTCAGGGGTATTCTCGCTGTTGAATCAGTTGGGTGATCTCTGGCGGGAAAAGCGAATCCGGGTCGCGTCTCGGAGGCATCGATGGGTTTAGAAAAGAAGAGAAATTTAGAATAGAATGAGGTCTAAGGGGAATCACTACCCAAATGCACATGAGCAAATGCACACAAAATCACTTCATTCAATCAAACAAGGGCTTACAACGATCTAACTAGCGCAAAAGTGCGTGTACTAATAATGTTTACATGGAGGAAATACTACTAATATGTGGGGACTTCTATTAATTTGAACGGTGGAAGACTCCATGATGTACTGCTCCAACCGTCTTCAAAGTCGGGTTCACTTGGATCTGAATCGGTGTCGTCGATGTTGATGTAGTCGCTGAGCATCCGACATACTGGTCTTCATTCCTGGCGCCAACTTCTTCTTGAGTTCTTGATCTCGTACTTAAGATCGTTATTGTGTCTTGCTAGAGCTACGATCTCGTCCATGTAGTCCTTGCGTGTAGTCTTTAGTTCTCCTTCCAGTTCGATGATCCTTCCCTTTGTCTTACAGAACTCCAACATATCATTGCACATTTGGTTCTCTGGCGTCGAATGTGCTGGTTTAAATCTGGATGAACGCTGCAATGGACCTATCCTTCTTGGTCTTGACGACGCCCCAGCTTGTCATCTCGGCGTCCGCAAATCTGGTAGATAGTGTCCTTGAGGTCTTCTTGATAAACTTCTCCAATCGTCCCATGGTGATGTGAGCTGCCATGCTCTTTCCTGGACTCAAGTTGGTGCAATTGAAAACACTATCTATAGGCTTGGTGATTGGGGCGAATGTCCTTCTGGAGCGTGAGCTTGAATCTTCGGCGCTCCTCTTGAGCAGAGTGGCGTTGAAAGTCCGGTGAAGCTTGGTAGTCCAATGTTCGGTACTTGGTAACTTCCTTCAAGTGAAATCCAAAAGGTGTGCCTTCATCTGGTTGGGTGTACTTGATCTTCGCGTCAAATCATCCTAAGAGAGTAGAAAAGATGAGGAGTTAGAAAATGGGAAGAGAGTAGTGGTCTATGGCTTTTAACTTAGTGGTCGTGTCCTATAGTCAGCGTGTGCTCTGATACCATTCTCTGTAGCGACCAGACCCGAATGGATCAAGTCTCCGTGCTCGAGTGTCATCCCCTGGATCGATGTCCGACACCACACAAGACTTCAAAGGATTTATAGCGAGTAGCAATCACACACTTATTACATCGTTGTCCACAAAGGAACTGAATACAATAAAATGGCTTAAGGCCATCTAATAATAACAATGGAAGGCTTGGAAGATAAGTGAGTCCATCAACTCCATCGGCATCATTGAGTATAGAACCACGACCTAACACTGTAAGTGCATCTAGTGCCCTTAGTGATTTTGGTGTATTGAAGACTTATAGGTTAAGTAACTAATGCGTTTGTGAGTGTACACAGGTCTATAAGTCTATGAGGAGTTTGATATTTACAGAGAAAGTCGACCCTAAAATGAATTTCTTCATCGAAGAATTTGATATTCAAGACTTTTCGAAGACTTTGAAAGTGAAGAAATTGGTGTGATTCGAAGACTTGGTATTCTTTGAGGAATATGAAGCGTGAAGACTTTTGTTTTCGTAGTTTCATTTTCTCTTTCTTGAGTCATAGGAAACACCGTCTTTGTTAAAGGGGTCGAGGAAATACTAAGGAAAAATTTCCATTTGATGCTCAACTCAAAATCCTCACCTACCAATCCCTTGAGTGAAGCCTTTGGAAATCTCATACAGTTCAGTCAATTTCTTGATGTGATGAGACGAAGCTCTTACAGTCCTTGAGAATTTGTTCTGATCGAGGAGTTAGGAATTCGCCATCTTGAATTGCCTACACGATGAGGAACATGATAGCCCCGAGGAATTTGATGTTCCAATTTCCGACCGTTCTTTGTCTTCTTGGCCACCTGTCCCAAAATATCTTATCCATCTAACGGTCATATCATTGAAGGGCATTTATGTCTTATCATGTCGGGCTGCTCACGAGGCTATAAATAGCGCCCCTACAACCACTAGTTGGTTGGCTGCTCCGAGAGAACTTGACACTTGTCATTTGAGAGCAACCCATCCTCCGAGGACTTTGGCGAAAATCATCAAGTGAGGAAAAACCCAAAGTGAGGAAAATCCCAAAACCAAACCCCAACAAACCCAAAGTGATTGAGCATCATGAAGAAATTGATCCAGCGTGGATCCGACGCTTTTACCTTTGAAGACTGTGCTTCTTCCAGACGGTTAGGCGTCACGGTCTAGAGCATCCAAGAGGAATTGTGGATCGCCGAGTGACCAAGTATGTGAAGGTTTGGAAGTCGCTGAAGACTTACCACGAGTGATTGGGACGAGGTCTGCGTGGCCTTAGTTCAAGGAGAATACGGTGAGGACTTGGTGTCTGAGCTGCGTGCTCGATGGATGGGTGTCCGGACTGCGTGTCCTCGAGTTTAAATACTCAGCCGCTCCAACCAGACGTATAACCGAGACAGCAGTTGGAACTAGTCTACCAAATCATTGTCTTCACCAACCTAACTGGTTCTATTTCCTCAACCCTTTCATTTCCTCATTCTTGTGTTGAGTGTTTGTCATATCTGTGTTTGAAGACTTTGATGAAGACTTTCTAAATTTCCTCGTTCAATTTCTTGATCTGATTGTCTTCATCTTGTGTTATCCTGTGATTACGCTTTACGTACTCTGTGATTGTCTTCATTTCATCATGATGACTATGCCTGTAATCTGTTATGCTTACTTCGAGTACTTATTCCGCTGCATGTATTTCTTAGCTAAGGAATTTCCTCACCGCAAATTCCTCGATGAAGAATTTGTAAAATTCATAAAATCGCCTATTCCCCCCTCTAGTCGATATAACACTTTCAATTGGTATCGAGCAGGTACTCCCTTGTTACGTGTGATTTTGGTTTAACCACCGGAGTTTTAGTTATGTCGACCGCAGGTATGATCAAGGTCTCAGCAGGTGTCCTACCTTGATGGGACGGACTACCCTCTTGGAAGAACAAAATGCGAATGCATCTTGAAGCAATTGACAACGATCTACGGTATGTTGTGACAAAGGTGTTTCCTCAGTCACACCCTCTACGAATGATGCTGATGTGAAGAGATTCAAGCAACTCGATTCTCATGCGAAGAATATCATATGTGGCCATCGAGCAAAGGTCAATATGGAAGAGTGAGTGCTTTGGAATCGCCAAACTCATACGGGACAGGCTGTCCAAAGTAAATGAAGGTGTTTCAACTCAGCGTGACTCTCGAGTTGATGTTCTTCGAATCTCTTCAACCGCTTCAAAAGACTCGACAATGAAAATGTTCAACAAACCTTCGATCGCCTCACCGACATCTCAAATGAGCTTCAAGCTTTGGTGCCACCGACATCACCGACCATGAGGTGGTGAAGAAATTGCTAAGATCGCTTGATTCCTCATTTGACACTCTGCACCGATGATACAAGAACGAGCTGACTACAAGTCTCTTGATCCTGCTGATATCCTCGAAGGCTAAATACTCACGAGTTCGACTTTCAAAAGAGAGATCTCTATGGTTACGGCTATGGAAGAACACGTGCCTGAAGGCCAAGGCTGAATCTGAATCGAGAGTGAAGACTCGCTAGTAGCCTTGGAGACCTCGAAGAATTTGGCGAGAGCTAGCTTCGCTCGTGAAGAAATTCAGAAATTCACAAGGCGTGGTCGTTTTGGAAAATCCTCAAAAGCGGTGATTCCTCATCTAGTGACTATAAGCGAAGACTTTGCCACAAATGCAAGAAACCTGGTCACTATATCCAAGATTGTCCTCGATGGGAAAAGGAATTGAAGAAGAAGAAACACAAGGATTACAGATTCGATGGCGTGAAGAAGAAGAAGAAATCATCAAAATCTTCATCATCAAAATCCTCAAAGCCTTCTTCTCACAAGAAGAGCAGCTCCAAAAGGCTCGGGCATTCATTGGCAAGGAAATGGACTCTGAAGCTGAATCGAGGAAAATGAGGAAGAGGAGGAGTCAGAAGAATCCGAATCTGGTGTGGCTAGTCGGCTCTTGCTATCGCTTACGTCAGCAAATCCATCTTCAACATGAAGAAAATGACTCCGCCAACAAACACGATGAGGAAAATGATGACTACGCCCCACCTATTGCTTCATGGCAAAAGGTGCCAAGGTACTCAATTACACCTCCTCTGAATCTAGTGAAAATGAATCGATGAGGATCTCAAGCCCAGCTACTCTAAACTTGCTAAGATTGCTATAAAACAACAAAGGGCTTTTGAAAAGGTTCAAAACATGCTAGATAAGAGTGATGATATGTTAGGTGAAGAAATGGATCGCACTCAAGCCCTCGATTGAAAATCTTGAGAAAGTTCGGTCTAGGCTTGACAGCCTTCAAAGTCATCATAACACTCTCTTATCGATCATGAGAAACTTTCTTATGAATTTCTTCAAAGAAAGCAAGATCTTGAGAAGCTAAGAGTGAGTTATGAAGATCTTCGTAGGAGCGCGATTCATTACTTGCTCAACAAATCAGCGCTTCTCAAGAAGAATTTGTTCCTCCATGCTTAAAGTGCATTGAGCGTGAATCGCTAATTCTTCACTGAATGTTCAAATGCTTCAACTGTTACAAATTCTTCACCTGCCTCTGCTATCACTAATTCCTCATCGAGGACATTGCTAGTATCCTTGACGATGCAGGGTTGAAGGAATTGTACATGACAGCATGTACAAAAGCCTCAAAGGGCATCGACCCTTTGTGATGTGCTTAAAAGCAGATCCTCAACAGAACCCTAGGAAAGAGGGTATTGCCTTTGAGAGGAAACTCAATGTTGATGGAGCGTCTTTGGAAGCCCTGAGAAAGTATCCCAAAACCTCATGGGTTGCTGCAAAGGGACCTCGATTGATCCATCTAACTTATCTGGTTTTACATGTGAATTTCCTCATTCTGATGATGAGTCATTTGACTCAAACTATAAACTGTTCAAAAATCAGAATGGTGAAGTATTTGCTAGATATGTTGGCACTAACCTGCAGAACCGGTCCCCTATGAAGAAAATCTGGGTTCCCAAGAAATGTCTTGAAAGTCTTCAGGTGAATGTCCTCATGACACCACCTGTGAAGAAAAAGAACCCCAGATCAAATTCTTCATATGGACAAAATTCTTCATATGGATCCAAGTCCTCATACGGACCAAATTCCTCACGTGGATCAAATTCCTCAAAAGGATCAAAATCCTCATATGATTATCATCGTGCTAACAACTCTGTTTCGCAGGGTAGAGCTAAGGGCTATGAATATGTGCATTATTCTTCAAACCATTATGTTCATAAGTCCTCGAAGAATTTCTCTGCTTATTCATATGCTTACCCTAACCCCTCTTATGTGAAACGTAATGGTTTGGCCTCTATGCCACCATTCTCATATGGTGCTCGCAGAATGATGAACTCTTTGCCACCCCTTCAGATGTGGGTGGTGAAGAAAAAGAACTAATCTCTTCTGCAGGTCAGGTCTCGGGCGTGCCTCAAGCGTCTGAAGAATTTCTTTGGGGCACGACAAAAATGCACGAAAGGACTTGAGCTAATCATGATGAAATGAACTTTCATTTCACACGTCCTCATACTACTTATCTATATCTTGGTGATGAAATTCATCTAATGAACTTGACATCATATTCTTCAGCGATGAAGTATATGAGATCGTAAGTTGTACTAATTCATCTGCAGGATGATCAACCCAAAGCCACCGAGTGGGTTCTCGATAGTGGATGTACAAATCACATATTTGGTGACAAGAATCTATTGATGGATGCTCCTTATCACCATCTCATCTGAAGCATATCATCTTTGTTGACAAAGGCAAAAGTCAGGTATTGGGACTTGGTAAGGTTGCAATCTCTAAGGACATGCACATGGACAAAGTCATGCTTGTTGAGTCTTTAGGATATAACCTCATGTCAGTCTCAATGCTTTGTGATCTTGATATGGTTGTTATCTTTGGCAAGTATCGTTGTGTTGTGCTTATGGAAGCTGACAATTCCAAAGTCTTCGAAGGCTTTAGGAGAGGAGACTTGTATATTGTAGATTTTTCACGGGACCACAACCAGCCATGTGTCTACTTGCAAAAGCTTCGAAGGCTGGCTATGGCATCGACGACTTGGTCACGCAGGCATGAGAAATTTGCACTGCAGCTTGCGAAGAAGAAGCATGTCATTGGCATTGAGAATGTCAAATTCCTCAAGGATCACTTATGCGAACTGTGAAGCTGGAAAAATGACCAAGGCCAAGCATCCAATGAAGACTATCATGACCACTACTCGTCCTTGAATTGCTTCACATGGACCTCTTGGTCCCAACCATTACTCAGCCGTCACTAATGATGCATCTCTATATGGCTTTGTTATTGTTGATGATTACTCTCGCTACACATGGGTACACATTGTTACTTACAAAAATCAAGTGCAGGAAATCTTCAAGCGATTTTCCTCGAGGGCTTCAACCAACTTTGGTGTGAAGATCAAGCACATCGAAGTGACAATGGAACTGAGTTCAAGAATTCGGTCTTGATGACTATCTTGATGAACTTGGTATTACTCATGAGTTATCTGCTCCCTATACTCCTCAGCAAAATGGCGTCGTGGAGCGCAAAAACAGAACTCTTGTTGAGATGGCTCGCACTATGCTTGATGAATACAAAGCGCCTAGTCGTTTCGGATTGAAGCAATTGACACTGCGTGCCACATCATCAACAGAGTATATCTTCACAAATTCTTCAAGAAGACTGCCTATGAACTCCTCAACGACAAGAAACCCAATGTAAGTTATTTCAAAGTCTTGATTGCTAAATGCTGGATTAGAGATCCTCACCACCACTCTAAATTTGCACGAAAGCACATGAGGGTTTTATGCTTGGTTACGGAAAGGACTCGCACACCTCTGAGTCTTCAACATCACACTTCACAAGATTGTTGACATTTGTAGATGTGCGGTTCGATGAAACTAATGGCTCGCAAAGAGAGCACCTACCTTCTGTGTTAGGCGAACCAGCTTTTGAGGATTCTATCAGGTTCAAGGCAACCGAGGATGTCATTCCTCATGAAGAAACTGCTGAAGAATTCATTCTGTCTGTGAAGAACGTCAAGCTGATGCACTGAAGATGATTTGAAGAAAATGGTCTTTGAGGAAAATGATCAAATTCCTCGAAGACAACCAGCTCATCCTCGCGTTGCAAAAGAAGTGCAAGTTGACAAGATCATTGATGACATTGAAGCGCCAGTCCTCTCACTCGCTCAAAAGCTTCACACTTATCTAACTTTTGTGGGCACTATGCTTTTGTCTCTATCACGAGCCCACTAAGGTAGATGAAGCATTTTCGAGCCGAGTGGATTCAGGCCATGCAAGAAGAATTACATCGATTCGAGCTCAACAACGTCAGGAACTGGTCAAACGTCCAGATCCTCGCAAGCATAATATCATTGGCACAAAGTGGATCTACCGCAACAAGCAAGATGAAAATGGTCTTGTGGTGAGGAATAAGGCACGACTAGTAGCTCAAGGCTACACGCAGAGTTGAAGGAATTGATTTCGATGAAACTTTTGCACTGTTGCTAGACTTGAGTCTATTAGCATATTACTCGCCTATGCTAACCATCACAATATCACTTTATATCAAATGGATGTGAAAAGTGCATTCCTCAATGGTAAGCTTGAGGAAGAAGTATATGTTGCTCAACCCCGTGTTTTGAAGATCCAAAGAATCGACAAAGTCTTGAGACTAAATAAGGCCCTCTATGGCCTCAAGCAAGCCCCTCAAGCGTGGTATGATACATTGAAGGAATTCTTCGTGAAGAATGGCTTCACACCAGTTCACTCGATCCTACTCTTTTTACTAAATCTTATGATGGTGAACTGTTTGTGTGCCAAATATATGTTGATGATATTATCTTTGGCTGTCTTGACCAACGTTATAGTGATGAATTTGCCTATATGATGAGTGAAGAATATCAAATGTCTATGATGGGAGAGTTGAAATTCTTCTTAGGTCTTCAAATTAATCAACAACCCAATGGCATATTCATATCTCAGAGAAATACCTCAAAGATGTCCTGAAGAAATTGGCATGCAAGATTGCAAAGGCGTCAAAATTCCTATGCCCACAAATGGCCATCTATGCAATTGATGAAAATGGTATTGACTTGATCACAAGGTATACCGCTCCATGATTGGTTCTTTATTGTACTTATGTGCATCTAGGCCAGATATAATGCTTAGTGTTTGCATGTGTGCCCGATTTCAAGCTACAGAAGGAATCACACCATAAGGCTGTGAAGCATATTCTTGATATCTAGCTCACACACCAACACTAGGATTATGGTACCCCAAGGGCTCTACTTTTGATCTCATTGGATATTCGACTCGACTATCTTTGGTGATCGTGTGGACCGCAAGTCAACATCTGGTACTTGTCATTTCCTCGGACGATCTTTGGTCTGTTGGTCCTCGAAGAAAGCAACTGTGTATCACCGTCCATCTGCGGAAGCTGAATACATTGCTGCTGGCTCGTGTTGTGCTCAATTACTATGGATGAAGCAAACCCTCAAGGACTACGACATCAACGTGAAGAATGTGCCTCTCTACTGTGACAATGAGAGTGCCATCAAGATTGCTCACAACCCAGTTCAGCACTCGAAGACAAAGCACATTCAAATTCGTCATCATTTTCTTCGTGATCATGTGTTGAAGGGCGACATCTCCATCGAGCATGTGAAGACTGAAGAACAGCTAGCTGATATCTTCACTAAGCCCTTGGATGAGAAGAGATTTAGCAAGTTGCGGTGTGAGCTAAATATCTTAGAATCTTCGAATGTTCTTTGAAAAGGACACACATCCTAACACTTATGCAAAATTGATGACTTAGATGTGCAACACATGAAGAAACGTTTTTCTTCAATCAATGAAGAATAACACTCTAAATGTGAAGAAATTAATGAAGAATTTGATTCTCAGAACCCTACGACAATTGTACGCGGTGTCTGAAATCATCATTCTTATACGGTGGGTCACGCCACCACCAAAGTTGAAATTCTTCAATTTGAGTTTTCCTCAGTCTTTGAAATTCTTCAGTTTTTGAAATTCTTCAGGTTTTTCAAATTCTTCAGTTTTTCAAATTCTTCAACTTTGCAAATTCTTCACTGTTTCCGTCGTCTTTCTTCATTGGATATATATATATATGGATTTATGTCCTCTACAGCATTCACCTATGGCTATTTCTTCAAGTCGCTTTTTCTGCTAAGTGAATGTGATCGGACCCTTCCCCTCTATGCTATACTCAACCCAATCCATTCACAAATTCTTCATGTGCGTTCTACTTTGAAACTCGTTCAAAATCTTCACTGTGTCCTTGACAGCTGAAGAAATTGCGAACGGAACTTTTAAAACGAATCTTATCCAAACCTCTATTTTACCGCTCAAACCGTTCCGCATCCCACGATGCATTATTATACTCACCCACGATCGCGCACGATCTCCACTACACTGTACGTGGGTGACACATGTCGTGAGAAGGGAAGCGGTCAGGGGCATGTTCGTCCTAAATCTTCGGACGAGCCGTTTTTCACCGTGGCTATAAATACCCCCCTCTCTCCCTTCCTCACTCTTTTACCTCGCTCGATCTCTCTCCCGCTCGAGCTCCTCGAAACCCTAAGCGCCGCGCTTCTCCATCGTCGCCGGTGAGGAAAAGCTTCACTGCCTTGACCTCTTCGCCGACGTACTCGCGCCGACCGTGGAATTTCTTCACTCCGCCGTCGCCGTAGCTGATTTCCTCTGCCAAGTTAGGGCGGAGAAGATCTGAACGGACGAACTTCTAAACTGTTCATCTCAGTTCGTCGTGTTCTTCTCTTCGGGTAAATTAAAAGTTACTTTTATTTACTCGCTTTGATTCTCAAATTTTCTTCAAATTCTTCAAAGGTGTTTATTTCAAATTCCTCACACATATGAACACCTCAAAACTCTTGACCCATTTCACTAAGCTATGTTTTTCTTCAAGATTCCTCAATTGTGTGGATCTTCGATCTATACAACTCTGGAACCTAAGATAAAGAACGCTTATTGAAATTCTTCAAAACTCATCTGGTCAAAATCCTCAAACTTGTTCTTTTGAAAACCCTCGAGAACGCATATGACCTCTTCAAATTCCTCGCACCTATACTCATTCACAGGTACAAATGTCTGCTGCTGAATCCCTAGGTTCTCATCAACTTAACTCATTTGCAGCGTTCCTCGAAGAAAAACTGCACACTTCTTGAGAGAACTCAATTGTTCAATTTCCTCACTGAAGAAAATGGCAGATGGTAAGAAGCCGCAGAAGGAGGAAAGAAACCCGAGGTCATGACTGCTTTGAAATCCACGAGGAAATATACCACGACTATTGCACACCGATGAGGAAAGCAAAACTCAGCGCAAGGTGCGTCTTCAGAAAATTGAGCGGAGATGGGCACGGAATGGAAGGAATACCGCTATGTTACACCCAAGTACATGAAGAAATTCGCGTTAAATCCTCCTTGCCCAAGAGCTCCTTTGGCACCAGGCCAAGTAGCTGATCCCACTAGCGTCAAACGCGGTGAGGACTTTCCTGAGGAATGGGCTAAACGCCAAGCTAAGTTGGCTAAGCAAGCAAAGGAAGCGGTGAAGAAATTCAATGAGGATTCTGCCGCTGCTGCTGCCTCTGAGGTCTCGGCCAAGCCGAAGAAATCGATGCAAAAGAAGTCTGCAAATAAGCCAAGTACTTCTTCTTCTATGCCCTCACGGCCAAGTTCCTCAGCAGCTCCTACCAGCCAATTTCCTCAGCAGCAAATTCCTCACACCACTGCTGCTCCTTCAAAGTCCTCAGCTGCACCATCCAAACCTTCAGTTCCAGTGCACCTAGCCACTTGTCAAAGGACTGCTGGATTCTCAATTGCCTCAGGCACCTCTGCAAATTCCTCAGCTGCTTTCAATTCTTCATCAGGCCCGACGCTGCTGAAGACAAAAGCTACAGCTGGACGTGGTCCTCGGCCTAGCCCGAAGAAGAAACAGCTTGTCGTCCACGTGCCATCTGATGATGAGGCATCTGATGAAGAACTTGAAGAAATCATCAGAGACCGTCAAGCTAGAGCCGCAAGAGCCAAGGGAACAGCTGTGCCAATGCTTTTGGACCCGAAGAAAGTCCTCGATTTCATCGACCTCTGGCACAACGATCCAAACACCCCTCTGCCTGATCTTCCTTTGACACCAGGTCAAAGTCATATGTTGACTCACTTCATTGCTGAAGAAAAATGGAAGTTCGAAAAGGCGAAGGAAATCAAAAGGCTCAATACAAGAAGGAGAGGTTTCGAAGAAAATGTTGTCAAGATGACACCGAGGAACTTCTTCAAGCTCAAACGAAATTCAGAACCTCGGCAAGAACTTTGAAACGTACTATGCTGATTGGCAAGTTGTCAAGACCAAATTCGTCAATCTGACGAAGAATCTCACAAATGTTGCTGCACCTGTGCAACATGAAAACCCTCAGGCTGAAGCATCTGCTCAGCCTAGTGAAGAAAAGGCCAGCATCGCTGAAGCTCACTTCTTTGAAGAACATGCTGATTCGAGGGCTGATGAAGAAATTCCACCACCGAAGAAATCGCGGGGCACCCACTAGTGGTGCGCTCAAGAAATTGCTCAAGACAGGGAACTGCATCAGTTGCTCTCAAGAAACTGCCCCAAATTCCTCAGCTCCTCCTGCACCAACCCCAGTTTCAGTTCTTCCATCTGCTTTGGATGTGAAGAAACCAAGGCTGCTGAACGAGCTGCTGTGAAGAAGAGAAAAGCATCAGCTGCGTCGATTCTTGACTGCAAGAAATTGAAGCCAATGACCAGCTCTGTTGAAAACCCGATTGATGCTATTCAATTTCCTCCATACCTTCAAAGGAAGTGGTTCCTTTTGGAGAAGAATATGAAGTGCCAACGGTTCGATGAGGAACATCAATCTCCTGCTCATGTCGAGAAGATCGATGAAGAAATTGAAGTGGAAGCTGTCCCTTCAACCCCAGTCATTCCTCATCGGACCATGAAATTCCTCAAGATGGTGCCGAGGAAATTGAAAATGAAGATGTGGATATTGGATGCACCACTCCTGTGATCAATGATGACTTTTGGGAAAGTCAACATCCCAATACTCCGCTCTTCACCCCGCTTCAACAAGTTCCTCACTCCCGCATGCATCTGTCCAGATCAACTCAAGAAAATCAACCCACGAGTCCACGTGTATGAAGAAATTCCAGCCCCGATCTTGATGAAACTGTTGCTGCTGCTGCTGAAATTCCTCACCGCACAAGTTGAGGACCAAGAAATTCCTCAAGTCAAGAACCTGCACTTACCATTCCGAGGTGGTGATGCAATTGATCGACACCCTCTCGCCAAAGCGTAAGAATCCGTTCTCGACCAAACAAAAGTTCAAGGCTAAGGATTTCTTTGCTGAGCATGTGTTCTTCATGAATATAATCCTTATGACTCTGCTCGGATTAGGAAGAGGCGCTCGACTGCCAGTCAAGCCAACTTCTATTCCTCAGTGCTTTTCAACAAGGACAAAATCTTCGATCATGCTCATATTCCTCATGTGGATATGGAGTCGCTGCCAGGCTTTGAGCCCGTTCTAAGTGTTCTTCACGATGCAGGTCTTCTCAACTTTTGCACTGACATTTGTGATTGGAATGAAGAGCTAATTCTTCAGTTCTATGCAACACTTCACATCACCGGAGATGCTGAAGATGTAACTTCATGGGTCTTGGATTGGATGACCGAAAATACTCACTACAAGGCTCCGGCAAGTGAATTGCTTCGTGCCCTTCCACTCAGTCCTCCAGTTGATGGTGCACGTCGCATCTATGAAGAAAAGGAACTTTCAAATCACTATATGCAAGTGTTGATGAAGCCATTGAAACCAAGGCAAGCTCCAAGGACCAAATTCCTCGTCAAGGAATTGTTATATGTGCCTCGAACAGTCTATCGAATTTTGTCGAAGACTATGAGTCCTATCAAGGGCCACGACTCGAATGATGAAGAAGTCGTTGGCATCATGAAGAATATGCTTTTCAACATCTTCCATGGCGTTCCCGTCAATTTCCATGATTTCTTCATGAGGACTCTGGCTAACATTGCCATGTCACCTTTTGAGCTGAAACCTTATGCACCTTGGATCATGAGATTCATCAGGTCAAGATCTTCACTGAATTACAAGGTCGACACTTTGAACCACCGCAGCTACACGCCCCTATTGAAGTCCTCAAACGCCAATTGCCTCGGTGATGAAAAGGAAAGGCTATCTGCTGTGATCGATGAAGGCATTCGTCCATTGGATGGACAGTTTAGCAAGCACATCTTACTCCACCAATGATGACTCTGCCACTCATGACTCTGCAGCAAATACCTCAGTTAAGCAAAATCCTCAAGGAACTGCACCCAGGGTGATGACTGATCGTGAGTTACTCCTCAGTCTTCATCAGAAGGTTGATCGCAATCACAAGTGGGTCAAACGTCAGTTTGGTACTCTTCTTTACAACATGACCTCAACTCACAATGCAGTGAAGAAAAACCACTACTATCTTCATGAAACCTTCAAGCGCACCTGGGCTGTTCTTTCACATGTCTACAATGATGAAGAACTGCAATCAATGGGACTCAAGGAAGAATTTGACTGGTCTGCACCTCCTCCGAAGAAATTCAAGAAAGTCAAAGTTCCTTCCTTAGTGGCCAGCTCCTATTCTTCATCTCGCGACACTGATGAAAATGAAGATTTGGAAGACACTGCTGCTGGTCCTACCTCGACGAACAACCCCGACAATGCTGGCGCTCCGTCTTCAACTTGAAATTCTTCAAGAGCGTTAGTCCTCAGTTTCGATCCTTTTGGTCATTCGATGACAAAGGGGGAGAAATTTGAGTTAGTCTTCAAGCGGGTCTCGTTTTTGTCTATATACTATATTTTATTAAGTTACAACTCTCGTTCTTCTGAAACCTTTTATTGGATCGAGTTGTAATCTTAAACCCGATGGTGCTTTGATACTTCTGATGCTTTATGCTTTTGCACTATGTTCTGATTAGAAGTAGTTTTGATACTTGTTATGCTCTGATCCAATTTGGCCCTTGGGCTCTGATACTCTTTGTGTGTTACTTTGCATAACATCAAGCACCATATTTCATCATGCATTTCAAATTCCTCATATTATATGTCAAATGCGTGTATGAATTACAAGATATAGGGGGAGATCTCCATGATTCAATTCTTCAAATGTGCATTGCCTCAAAAGCAATTTCCTCACTATGCACATCTTCAGGGGGAGTTCTTCTATATCTTGCAATCAAAATCCTCATTATCAGTATTTACACTTCATATATTTATCCCCGTTGAAAACTTAACTCAGTATTGTCATCAATCACCAAAAGGGGAGATTGTAAGTGCATCTAGTGCCCTTAGTGATTTTGGTGTATTGAAGACTTATAGGTTAAGTAACTAATCGCTTGTGAGTGTACACAGGTCTATAAGTCTATGAGGAGTTTGATATTTACAGAGAAAGTCGACCCTAAAATGAATTTCTTCATCCAAGAATTTGATATTCGAAGACTTTCAAGACTTTGAAAGTGAAGAAATTGGTGTGATTTCAAGACTTGGTATTCTTTGAGGAATATGAAGCGTGAAGACTTTTGTTTTCGTAGTTTCATTTCTCTTTCTTGAGTCATAGGAAACACCGTGATCGTTAAAGGGGTCGAGGAAATACTAAGGAAAAATTTCCATTTGATGCTCAACTCAAAATCCTCACCTACCAATCCCTTGAGTGAAGCCTTTGGAAATCTCATACAGATTCAGTCAATTTCTTGATGTGATGAGACGAAGCTCTTCCGTCATTGAGGAATTTGTTCGATCGAGGAGTTAGGAATTCGCCGGTCTGAATTGCCTACACGATGAGGAACATGATAGCCCCGAGGAATTTGATGTTCCAATTTCCGACCGTTCTTTGTCTGCACGCCACTGTCCCAAAATATCTTATCCATCTAACGGTCATATCATTGAAGGGCATTTATGTCTTATCATGTCGGGCTGCTCCGAGGCTATAAATAGCCGCCCCTACAACCACTAGTTGGTTGGCTGCTCGAGAGAACTTGACACTTGTCATTTGAGAGCAACCCATCCTCCGAGGACTTTGGCGAAAATCATCAAGTGAGGAAAAACCCAAAGTGAGGAAAATCCCAAAACCAAACCCCAACAAACCCAAAGTGATTGAGCATCATGAAGAAATTGATCCCGCGTGGATCCGACGCTTTTACCTTTGAAGACTGTGCTTCTTCCAGACGGTTAGGCGTCACGGTCTAGAGCATCCAAGAGGAATTGTGGATCGCCGAGTGACCAAGTATGTGAAGGTTTGAAGTCGCTGAAGACTTACCACGAGTGATTGGACGAGGTCTGCGTGGCCTTAGTTCAAGGAGAATACGGTGAGGACTTGGTGTCTGAGCTGCGTGCTCGGTGGTGGGTGTCCGGACTGCGTGTCCTTGAGTTTAAATACTCAGCCGCTCCAACCAGACGTATAACCGAGACAGCAGTTGGAACTGGTCTACCAAATCATTGTCTTCACCAACCTAACTGGTTCTATTTCCTCAACCCTTTCATTTCCTCATTATGTGTTGAGTGTTTGTCATATCTGTGTTTGAAGACTTTGATGAAGACTTTCTAAATTTCCTCGTTCAATTTCTTGATCGATTGTCTTCATCTTGTGTTATCCTGTGATTACGCTTTACGTACTCTGTGATTGTCTTCATTTCATCATGATGACTATGCCTGTAATCTGTTATGCTTACTTCGAGTACTTATTCCGCTGCATGTATTTCTTCGCTAAGGAATTTCCTCACCGCAAATTCCTCAATGAAGAATTTGTAAATTCATAAAATCGCCTATTCACCCCCTCTAGTCGATATAACGACTTTCAACACCTTACTGTCGTAAATCGAAAAGTCTGCAACGTGAAAGTTGCAGCCCGAAACCGGGTAAGACAAGGAATATTGTGGCAATGTAACACATAGAGAGTAATGAAGCAATAAGCCTATACTACAAGCATAAATGGTTGGTGGTAAGGGCTCTACGGTTACAATTTTTGCATAAAGCTAGTTTTTCCCTACATCAAAGGAATAATTTTATTTAACTATCATGGTGGTTGTTAAACATTGAGAATGGTTGACAGCATCCTCAATCCCAATTAAAAAGTACTCATCAAAATCCCAATAACTTTTATTAGAAGTAACATGTTGAGATTCACATGATATTCAATTACGGATACTCAAAATTTGTCCATAACCGGGACACGGCTAATCATGATTAGTTTATACACTCTGCAGAGGTTTATGACTTTTCCCCACAAGACTCGATCGCCTCCGTTTGGTTCTCTGACTACATGGTGTTTGAGAGGCGGATGACCGAGACATAGTCTTCGAAGCGCTAGCACCTTACATGTGGGTAGACCGTACCAACCTACATCCCCTACATCAGCTAGCCTACCCGTAAGAGTTCGCACAACTTAGTCAACTACGCCAGAGCCCATAATTGGCTTGTGGCTGCACACGGAAGTTTCCAGTTTGAATAATCTTATGATCCCTTAGAGCACGGGTGGCGGTCCGAAGAAATCTGAGCAAGTCTCGATGGAAACCAGGTGCCACAATCCACCCAGATGTGTGTTTAGGTTGCCACCTTAAATAAACCATTAATTAACAATCTCACATCTCATGGATATTCACTCACCCAATCCACGTCTACTAGCATAGCATGGCATAATAAGCAAACGAGAAGTAACTCCCAAGGTTTCATAAGTAAACAGGTAATAGGTACTACCTCAAATCTACTTCCCAATCCCACAATTTAATTAGATCCTAAACATGCAAGTGTTTGAGGGTTTGATCTAATGCAATAAAACTGGGTAGTAGAAAAGGTATGATCAAGTGTTACTTGCCTTGCTGATGATCCGCGAGACCTAGAGATTCGAAGTAACAAGCGGCGCACTCCGGGTGATCTAACGCAGACAAACAACAAGCATACAATAAGTACTCATCTAATGCACGGGGAAATCTCGAATAAAAGAACTAACCATAGAGTTCAACTTAAGAACCCTGGTTGCACAAGAATCGAATCAAATAAGGCATCGAAAATCGAAACTCGAGAGAGAACGACTAGGTTTAGCAATCTGAAACTAGGTCAAAATTTCACAGTAGCAAAACTCTGTGTAAGTAGGTTAGTCGGAACGGCGGTTTCGTAACGAAACTCCAGGCGCTTGAATCACCTGATTCCGATAAATGAGCGAGAAAATAAACAGATTTGAAAATCGGATCGGAAATCGAATCAGAAAAAATAACGGATTAAATCCGATTAAAAGAAAACGACGAACGGAGTAAATAACGGACGTTCGTTAACAGAACTAATCCAACGAACACATTCATTGAAACGAACGGTTCGGTGAACGTTCATTAAATAAGAAAACCGAAAAAAAAAAACCAACTAGGGTTTTTTAAAAAACCGAACTTCTTCAAAAAAAACCGGATAGGGTTTTCTAAAGAAAACCGGACCGGGGGGTTGCGGCGGCGGCTACCTCCGGTGGCTTCGCCATGGGCCCGGGGCGGCGAGGTCCGTGGGTCTGGAGGGGGGCGGGTCGGGAGGGCGGCGAGGGACTCCGGCGACGGCGGGAGACGGCGGCGGCGGCCTCGAGGCGACAGCGCGGGCTCAGCTGGCTCGGGTGAGGGCGGGCGGCGGGATGAGGAGAGGGGGCGGCCGGGTTTTATAGGAGGGGGGTTGGCGGCTTGGGAAGGGGCAGGCGGCGGCGGCCTCTGTCCGAGCCGGACACGGCGGACAAGGGCGGCGCGGGCGGGAGGAGACCGCCATGCAAGCGTCTTGTGGGGAAGGGGAGGTGGGCAGGCGGCTGGGCTGGCTGGGCCTCGGCCAGTGGGGGCGATTTTTTTAAAAAAACAAAACTAAACAATTAAAAAGAATACCAAACGAACTCCGAATTTAATAAAATTAATTTTCCCGACTCCTAAAAATGAGTCAACAAAATGAACTTTAAAGCGGGCAAATATGCATATTTTTTAAAATGCTCATTTTGCCTAAAGCAAATAAATCTTTCAAAACCAATTTTGATTTATTTATAATATCTTCATTTTCCTATATGTTGGGAAAGTCATATTATTCCCTCTCTTTAACTTTTTATATCGGAAAAACTTTATGAAGATAAATAAATAAATCCAATGATCCTATTTTCAAAATTTGAGAAATCCAAATATGAAAATAATGAAACTTCCAACTCTCTCCGAGGGTCCTTGAGTTGCGTGAAATTTTCTAGGATCGGAAAAATGCGAGAAAATATGATATGCATGATGACCTAATGTATAACATTCCAAATTGAAAATTTGGGATGTTACAAAATACTACCATCACCATTTGACTCCATCAATTTTTGTGAACTTTGGCATCTTTGCCTAGGGCTTCCGCCACATCCTCCGCATAACCACCACCGACTTCCGCAACCTAACCAATTTTGTTCCCCATAGCATTAGTGGTTGCTTGAGTAGTGATTCGAGTCTCCTAAGGTGTTTCGGCTACTTAGGGACGATTGCTTCTTCATCAACCACCACCACCACTTCCACATAACCTTGCCCACCATACACTTCCGACAACCCAACTTAACCCAATAGTTGTTTGAGCTTGTTTGAGTTGTGGCTTGTGTCTCCTAAGGTGTTTCGGCTACTTAGGACGGCAACTTCAACTCCGACACGTGTATAGCCCATCATTCCACTTCCGCATTGCCAAGTGCAAACCACCACCGCATTCCGCTACCACCATTTTGACATTTGACGCTTGAGATTTTGAGTTCGCGGTTTTTCTGTTTCCTAAGGTGTTTCGCCACTTAGGACGAGTCTCCATCATCTTGGTATCTACATCAAGAACACCGCTACTCATCATCGCCGAACGGTAACCTCCATATCATCTTGGTATCGTGGTATCCCTCCATTGTATATTCCCCTTGCCATTGCATTGTTAACCCCTAGCCTTACTTTTGGGTTACTTGCCTATCGAGACTAGCCATTTGAGTATTGCCGGCAATGTTACTTGTGCACATTAGTGATCATACTTCCCATTACATACCATACCATATCATATCGGTATCATATCATCCATTGTGTCTCAAGTTTGTTCCCGCATACACACAATTGCTATCTTGGTTTGTGCATTGTGCAAAGTGGCCATACAGAAAAAAAAGAAATAAAGCTTTTAAGCAAAAGAAAGTGAGCAAAGAGCTTGTAAGCAAGTGCCATAGCATCATACCATATTGCATATAAGATTGTCATATCCGATCATCTTGGATCATCTTGAGAGAAACACCGGGAACCATACATACATAGAATACTTGGGATAGAAGTTTATCCATTTTGCATCTTATAGGTTGTGCACAAGTGTCGATCCGCCTATTGAGCAATCGTGCTAGCGTCTCTCTTGAGTTGTGCAACACGGCGTTTTCCGTGGATTCCACATTTTGTGCTCATTCCTTGGTTGCACGACCCCATTTATCTATCGTGTGTGTGTTTCCGTGTGCCATTCTTTGCTATTGGTCCATTTGTTTCACTTGTGAATTTGTGAATCTCTTTCAACATTATTGACTCTTGCTAACATTTTGCATTAAATTTTGTGCCACTATCCTCACCGAGCTCCTCCATAAGCTTTACTTGTGTAGGTGTGAGAACCGACAAGGATTGGTACCAATAGTGCTATTTCATTGTCGCATTTGAGTGAACTTGATTCATTGTCAACATCGGTCAAGGTACATTGGTATAAGTTCTTCTCTTTCTCCCACTCATATTTGCTCGAGTCTTGTGATGGATAGGCAAGGCATTTCCTCTTCGGTCCTCGACAACAACGACGGCATGAACAACTACATCACCAAAGCGTCTATCTTGATCTACAACGACAAGTGCGAGGCACACAATCAAGATTGCGAGGCGCGATCGAGAACATCTCCATCGACATTCATCACTCCGAAGCAAGGAGAAGGGACTACATCGACAAGAAGCTTGCCGCACATAAAGAGGAGCAAGATGCAAGGATGGAGGAGATTAGAGCCTTGATCAAGTCTACTTCCCTTCGTCATCTTCAAGGCGGCGACATTCAAGCCACAAGTCTTGAGCGCGGAAACGACGCAAGTGCAAATCGTCCTTGTCCACATCTACATGGCGACCACCATCACGTTCGTGATCAACATCGTCATGAAGGGCAAGTCACCTCAAGCATCATGTGCACGACGATTTAACGCCAAGGAGCTCAATCACGACAACGACATCATCATCATGAAGATGCTCCACAAGCACAAATGCACAAGTCCCAACAAGCCCTACTTCACGCCAAGTCGAAGCTTCATAAGCACAAGAGAAGACCGTGAGACGAGCTCCACCAAGACGGCGCTACGGCTACAACAACCACTTCGGCATCTTCGCCAAGTGTTCTCAAGGCATGTTCGCCTTTGGACGTACGGCATCTTCTCCTACTTCCCACGTACGCCTACATCGACTTCATCAAGTCCAAGGCGACTACCTATGAGCGAGGACGACACTTCCATCTTGAAGCCCTCAAGGAAGATGGCCGAGCATGGGAAACTCCTTGGTCATGGAGACGAGCTATGAGGTGCCACATCATATGGGCCTCCAAAACCAAGACGGTGACAAGACGGTCGAGCAAGGGCCATCCCCTTCGACCACGGCGACGAGCGCGAACCTCTTCAACAACATGAAGACGACGCCCACTTTGGACTCATACTCCGAGTCAAGCTACGCGACCACAAGATGGAGACATTGGCACCTACATCCCTTGGCACCCACATATGTCGAGATGCCCCATTTGTCATGTGAGGAGAGCCACCACCACATGTGTGACATGAGTGACTACACCATACGTGACATTGAGAGCATTTACTATGAGAGGATGAGTGTGACCACCACTAGCCCCACACATGAGAGCATGCCACACATCCTATGTGAGGTTGAGCGCCATTTGAGTGACTCCACCCACCATACGAGTGAGAGCATCCTTGAGGGAGTGAGTGAGCCACAACACTTAGTGAGTGAGGTAGTTGACACGGCACATGAGGCCACTATGATTTCTAACGACTTAACCTCTACTCCTAGTGTGTTTTCTTCTTTGGTGCTAGGTCTCCTACATGACGACATGCCTGTCCTTGACGAGTCTATTCCTCCATTGGAGACGACGATGGCCATGGTGGACGATGATGCACCCCCCACATGGTTCCATCAAGATGAAGATGACAACGAGTGGATCTTCAACACCTCACCTACAACACATGAGCGATGCTCCAAAGGTAACATAGGTGATGGTGCTTCTCTTGTCCCACTAGTGGACTCTCTTGACTTCGATTGCTCCCATGATGTCGACCCACCTATTACCATGCTTCATGCTAGTGAAACTTCTTCCTGCCTTGACTTACCTATTTATGATGAATATGATGATGAGCATGCTGAGTTGCCTAGTTGTGATGCTATGCTTCATAGGATATCATGTGAAAATTCTATTGGTCACATTATGTTTGATAATCCTTTGAACTTGTCATATGCTATGAGTGAAATCTCCCATATTGCATCTTCACAATCTCGACATAGTAACTATGCATGCCCCATTAAAATAAATCCCATTTGCACTTATGGCATAGATGACGAGATGATGGTCATTGGCCTTTGCTTCTCTTGTGATGATATTGCCATGCTTCCTTTATATGATTTATGCAATTCATCTAATATTCCATGCCATGATCACATTGTTCCAAATATGCATTGTTTTGGATGTTGTCAATATTCTCCATGTGATGTTGCTACTCATGCTCATGAGGAGACCCCCATAGTTTCCTCATACATATTTGGAGATTTTGATTCATCCCATCCTTTGCATGATTCCCATAATTGCGTGCACCATATGCATTCCATGAATAACAATGCTCTAGATATTTCTCATGATGCATTACACAATTTGAGTCTCCATTATGCTATACATAACAACAAACCTATCATGATGGATGACATGTTTCTATATCACGCATCTCATTTATTTGAGCATTGGATATTTTGTGCTAACCGACACATGCGTCGCATTATGATGGATGATGTGTACATCTACCACGCACACACAATTTTTCCTTTGTCTTTGTTTTGTGTAGGTACGCACGTATACTCGTCAACATCTCAATCCCACGAGTTGACGAAACGAGCTCTTGAGAGCAACGATGACTTGGGATCCCGTGGACTATCCTTACCACCGTTCCCTTCGCGCAAGGACTACGCGCATCTCTTTTACTTGTCTCTCACACGGCTATGGGCTATTTACCACTTGTCACCTTATGCTCATTTTCCCGTGTTCACTTTGCACGTTATTTTTACTTCTATGCCTTTGCCATGCAATTGTGACCCTTGCTTGCATCTACCCATGATTCACCATTATGATAATTCTATGTGTATTTGCATGCTTGGTGGAGATACTAGTAGCTATTGCCATGATTTCTTTGTGCCCCACGCTATTGATGCTTGTTGTGTTGGGAGAGTCATGATGCCCCATTGCTATTTACACATGGCCTCTCGCCAATACATTCATGTCATTCTACTCATATCTTGCTTTCATGCTTGTGCTATGTCATGTGCATTATTCATGCCCACTATTTGCACACACAACATGCTTGTCATGATTCCTTCTAGTACGTTGCATCTTCGCACTACTAGCTTGCTTGACTTGATCTCTATGATTGATTGCTTAGTTGCATCGCCCATGTTCCACTATCACTTGCTTTCTTGGGTTGATGACATATATGTTCATGCCTCTCACATGATATATCTTGATCATTGTCTCTTGTGTCCATTAGTTGCCTCTTTCATATCCACTTGTATTGAGTGCAACCATACTATGCTTATTGATCTTGGAGACTTTGACATATTACTTGTGATGCATGCTTGTTTGATTGAGCCTATTGCATTTGGTTGTTCTTGCATCAAATGCCTCCATACTATGAAATGCTCCCTTGTACTTTCTTATGATGAGCATGATGCATACACTTGTTCGGTATCTTACCACACGAATGATAGGTTTTGCACTTCCGCTAACCTCATTTGTTTTTCCGAATGTTTGTCATGTTCTTTCATTTTGAAGGATTCACAAGGCGGTAACATCACGAGACAACTTGCTTATGTGAAGGCATACAAGATGCGCAACTCCATCATCCTTGAGAACCTCCTAAAGGTGACCTCCTTCCCTTTGAGCCATCCTCAAATACGCATATTGGATGGGTCACTCTTTCATTGTTGTTTCCTTCTTGTTGTCTACATGATACATCTCGTGAACGGAGGAACGACATTGGAGATTGGCTACATGGACCTTCACATTGAGGAGCGCTCGCACTTATGGGATGCACCTTCGGAACTCCACTCATGCCTCGACATCGAGCTTCGGTACACCAACACCTCCATATTTGTTGATTGTGCTCATACATGTCATGCTCGATGGACATATCATACTCACTACAAATTTGCACCCTATGCATGGATTAACACACATTATGATTGTCTTGTTGCACCTCTTCCCATGTCATCCATGATATATGAACTTGTGCATTTTCTTAGCAAATTTGTTGTGATCTTTCTTGATGGCATATTCATACATAATCATCACATTGCCTATCATCAATTGCATGATATCATACACATGTTGAGCATCCATTGCCATATTCATGCTATTGATAAACCGTCTCACTATGACATCATTTTGCACCGTGGTTGCATTGCTCATATTAATAACACAATTGTGTGCACAATGATTGCATTTGTTCCCATGAATGCTTTACATGTCATTTTACATCATTTGGATAAGCATCTCATGCCTTGTCATGAACAATTCCTTTGGACAGACTTATTCTTACATGATGGACACTTTGGGTGCGCTAACCATTGTATTTCCGAGTGTTTCTTGTGTTTGCTCCTTTTGCATGTCTATCACTCCGGCGACAACTTGGACCACTTGGATTGCGCCATATCTTTAACTTCGTCGAACTACAAGTCCGTCTACGACAATCGTTTCCATGGTGATGAGGATCACGATCCGAGGTCGGATCTTTCCCAAGGGAGGGGAGATGATGCGGAGCATCCCACGTTCATCACCATATACACTCCGACTACTCTCCAAGCCCCAAGGATACATGAGATGAGACCTCGACTATTCGCCATTTGACACAAGGTGAACCCGTTCCTAAATCCTTCCCCTTTCCATTCGTGTGAGACATGGTTGCTACCTAAGGCGAGGACTCTATGCATGCCTAGGTACCAAGGAGACCCTCTCGGAGATGCTCGGAATTATGGACGAGTCCCCAAGTACAAGGATGAAGGAACACGACGAGAGGAACCGGAGAAGTCTGCAGAGCCCGGACATCCGGCGTCAGCCCGGACATCTGGCGTCAGCCCGGGCATCCGGCCCTTCCCGCAAGCCCGGACATCCGGCCGCAGCCCGGACATCCGGCGCCCTCCACAGCAGCCAAAAGACCACAGGGCCCGGACATCCGCCCCAGCCCCGGACATCCGGCCTCCCATGAAGCCCAGATATCCGCCCCTCGCCTGAAATCCGGCGCCCGCACCCGATTGCGGCCTGAAGACCAAGCCAGCCGGACATCCGCCCCAGCCCGGACATCCGGCGCCTCCTGAAGCCCCGGACATCCGGGCCGACGCCCGGACATCCGGCTCCGCCTGTCTGCGCACAGTAAAGGGCCGAGACCCATGTACCTCTTCGCCCCCCTAGACTATATATACTCCATCCCCTTCCTCTTTCTAGGTTAGCGTTGATTTAGCTCATTAGATAGAGCCTCGCTCATCCATACCGGATCTACTCCACGAGAGAGACCGCGGCCCCTCTTCGGAGAAGATCCACCTTGGATTCAAGACCTCCCTTCGCGGAGAAGACCATCATCAAGACCTCCTCACGGAGAAGAACGGCTACCGTTTGTATCGTCCTTTGTTGACATTGAATAATGTATCTCTCCCTTTGTGTTCTATGATCTAGCATTTGTGTGACCTATTCCTTTTTGGTTGAGTGTTTTCCCTCGTTCCTCCCCGTGATTTCCTCGTGTTCTTCCGCTCGTTCTTCGTGTCTCCCCGTAGGATCCACTCCAAACGTGAAAGATCGTCCACGTAGGGTTCCGCCCTACATCAGAGATTCAACGGCAAGTACAACAACTCATCGACAACGGTCATGTACGTGAAAGCCTAAGCCCGTGTGCCGTTCCCGTTATACTTGTGCCTAAACCCGATGGAAGTTTCCGCTTGTGTTCCGATTGTAGACCTATAAATGCTATTACCGTTCGCTATAGGCATCCCATTCCTCGCTTAGATGATATGCTTGATGAACTTAGTGGAGCCAACTTTTCTCAAAATTGATCTTAAAAGTGGCTATTATCAAATCCGCATACAAGAGGCGATGAATGGAAAACTGCTTTCAAAACCAAATTTGGTTTATATGAGTGGTTAGTGATGCCTATGGGTCTATCGGAGGCTCCCGGTACTTTCGTGCGTCTTATGCTTCATGTGCTTCGCCCTTACATTGGAGTCTTTGTTGTGGTTTACTTCGACGATATTCTTGTGTTTAGCAAAACCATGAAAGAACATCTTGATCATGTTAGGGTTGTTTTGCAAACCCTTCGCAAGGAAAGTCTTTATGCAAACATGAAAGAATGCACATTTGGTGTTGACAAAGTGGTTTTCTTGTGATGAGGACATGGCTACCATCGATACGACCAAAAATATTGCATACATGTATATTTATGACTTGATTTCTAATGCAAACTATGCAATAATTTATTTATATCATCCAGGACAAAAATACTTCACAAACTTTTCTGCCATGTCTAGTTGCAGGTGTATGGGACATTTGTACAATCCACATATGAAGATAAGGGAGAAAGAGATGTTTACTTGCTATTCAAGAAGCTAGTTCAATATTTGCCACCTCAAAATCGGCTTCTAAATAGGTCTTTTTGCCCTCCGAAGTTCGTGAACACAGCTTATTCCAGTTTTTCAAACCAGTTTTAGAATTTTTTGACTCCTCATATCAACTCAGAATTGAGTGATATTTTTTGCATTGGAAAGCTTGAGTTAGTAGCATTCTTTGAAAAAGTTATCGAAAATTGGCTCAAACTTTTCAAGAGGAAAATTGAGAGAGAGTTGTTGTATATCCTGCTTGGCGCTTGTTTTCATCATTATCTTTCTGCCGTTGTGATCTTCACTTATATCTTGCTGTCCGAGCTACTTATTATCCTTCATTGATGCTAGTTGTGCTACGCCGTGACCTCATTAGTGTTCTAGGCTCGCGTCTCTAGTCCGGTCTAGCCTAGGACCAGCACAAGTCTGATCATTGAACGTTTATTCAACATTGCATCTTTGAATTGATTATTGCTAAATTTTTTGCTACCATATATAGCCAACCCAGCTCCACATATTTCTACATCGTATACGTGACGTTCCCCGGCAATCGCTTTACACAATCTTTAGAGTTACTTGACACCGCTGGTTGCTGTCACCACCGCCGCATGGTAAGAACTTGTAAGATATTGATATTTGCTTTCTCTGTGAGCACTTTACAACCACATCCTAGTAGTTCATAGGAATATTATTCTCGAATTTTGTTTCTTGTTTCTACTAATCATGACAGGTTCCGGAGATAGAAGTTCTTGGACGACGGACACATCTTCACCGTCAAGAGAGTTGGGACAACACACACAAGCATATGGTCAGGTTATGTCTTTACCATCATTTGAGGGTAGATTGAATCCTGCTATTTATCTAGCTTGGGAGCTTGAATTAGAAGAAGTTTTAGTCACCATGATTTTCCCGAACTTGAGAGAGTCGAGCTACCACTAGAGCATTTAGTGGTTTTGCTTCATTTGGTGGAGTGTACATTGTAAGAAAAACATTGATAACCAACCCACAACTTGGAAAGTTTTGAAAGCTGTA
Organism: Aegilops longissima; assembly: GCA_021605205.1. Taxonomy (NCBI): domain Eukaryota; kingdom Viridiplantae; phylum Streptophyta; class Magnoliopsida; order Poales; family Poaceae; genus Aegilops; species Aegilops longissima. The sequence goes on along the minus strand of CM038676.1, from coordinate 238,551,656 downwards.
ATGAGATAACAATTTTTCCTCCTTACTATCGCCGTGAATTGCTTCACAAATTGGAACAATTAAAACAAGGCAGTAACACTGTTCATGCTTACTACCAAGAGTTCAAATCTTATATGCATCATTGTGACATAGAAGAATCTGAGAATGATACAATGAATAGATTTTTGGTGGTTTGAACCATGATATTCGTGCACGATTTCAGTATATTCCTCGTTGCATTACTGGTATGTATGTTCGTGCTTGTACCTTTGAGAGACGATTCTGAGGAGGATGCATTGGATGACTACAACACCTACTATTCTAGTTCATGCTCACCACCACCGCTTGGTTCCTCCACCGGTGCACCTACTAGAGCAGCCACACCTCAGATTGTGAGCACGACATCATCTCAAGAGTATGGTACATTTCCATCATCCGTACCTACATCAGCTACATCTTTTTAACAAGGTAACTGTAAAGGTATTGATGATATAACTTCACATGAGAATGATGCATGCCTAGTTAACTTGAATACATCATGTGTTGAGTTACCTGTTAATTTGAGAGCATCATGTAGCGACCAGACCGAATGGATCCGATCTCGTGCTCGGTGTCATCCTGGATCGAGAATGCTGACACCACACAAGCTTGAAGGATTTATTGCGAGTAGCAATCACACACTTATTGCATCGGTGTCCACAAGGGAACTTATTACAATAATATGGCTTAAGGCCATCTAATAATAACAGCGGAAGGCTTGGAAGATAAGCGAGTCCATCAACTCCAACGGCATCATCGAGTATAGAACCACGACCTAACACCTTACTGTCGTGCGAAAAGTCATAACGTGAAAGTTGCAGCCCGAAAACGGGTCAGCACATGGAATATGCTGGCAATGTAACACATAAAGAGCAATGAAGGAATGAGCCTATACTACATGCATATATGGCTGGTGGTAAAGCTCTACGGTTACATTTGCATAAAGCTGATTTTTCCCTACATCAAAGGAATAAATTTTATTTAACTATCATGGTGGTTGTTAAACATTGAGAATGGTTGACAGCATCCTCAATCCCAATTAAAAGTACTCATCAAAACCCAATAACTTTTATTTAGAAGTAACATGTTGAGATTCACATGATATTCAATTACAGATACTCAAATTGTCCATAACCGGGACACGGCTAATCATGATTAGTTTATACACTCTGCAGAGGTTTGCACTTTTCCCCACAAGACTCGATCGCCTCCGCTTGGTTCTCGTGACTACATGGTGTTTGAGAAGCGGATGACCGAGACATAGTCTTCGAAGCGCTAGCACCTTACATGTGGGTAGACCGTACCAACCTACATCCCCTACATCAGCTAGCCTACCCGTAAGAGTTCGCACAACTTAGTCAACTATGCGAGCCCATAATTGGCTTGTGGCTGCACACGGAAGTTTCAGTTTGAATAATCTTATGATCCCTTAGAGCACGGGTGGCGGTCCAAGAAATACAGGCAAGTCTCGATAGAAACCAGGTGCCTCAATCCACCCAGATGTGTGTTTGGGTTGCCACCTTAGATAAACCATTAATTAACAATCTCACATCTGTTATGGATATTCACTCACCCAATCCACGTCTACTAGCATAGCATGGCATAATAGCAAACGTAGAAGTAACTCCCAAGGTTTCATAAGTAAAACAGTAATAGGTACTACTCAATCTACTTCCCATCCCACAATTTAATTAGATCCTAATCATGCAAGTGTTTGAGGAATAGATCTAATGCATAAAAACTGGGTATGAGAAAAGATATGATCAAGTGTTACTTGCCTTGCTGATGATCCGCGAGACCTAGAGATTCGAAGTAACAAGCGGCGCACTCCGGGTGATCTAACGCAGACAAACAACAAGCATACAATAAGTACTCCTCCAATGCACGGGGAAATCTCGAATAAAAGATCTAACCAGAAAGTTCAACTTAAGAACCGTGGTTGCAAAAGAATCGAATCGAAATAAACATCGAAAGTCAAAACTCGAGAGAGAACGACTCGGTTTTGCAATCTGAAACTAGGTCAAAATTTCACAGTAGCAAAACTCTGTGAAAGTAGGTTAGTCGGAACGGCGGTTTCGTTACGAAACTCCAGGCGTTTGAATCACCTGATTCCGATAAACGAGCAAAAAATAAAACGACGAACGGTTTAAATAACGGACGTTCGTTAACAGAACTAATCCAACGAACACGTTCATTGGTACGAACGGTTCGGTGAACATTCGTTAAATAAGAAAACCGAAAAAAAATAAAACCAATCTAGGGTTTTAAAAAAAACCGAACATATCTAAAAAAAACCGGATCGGGTTTTAGGAAAACCGGATCGAACGGAGCGGGCGGCGGCTACCTCGTGATCGCCGCGAGGCTCGGGGCTCGGGGCTCGGGGCGGCAGGCGGGGTTCGGGAGGGCGGCGAGGGTGGCGGGCTCGCGACGGCGAGAAACGGCGGCGGCGGCTCTCAAGGGCGGCGGGTCGGCTTGGGGAGGCGGCGGCTCAAGGGGTGAGGTGAGAGGGGGGGGCGGGCGGCTATTTATGGGAGGGGGGGGGAGGAGGCGCTTGGGAGGGGGCAAGGGGCGGGCGGGTCGGAGCCGGACTCGGGAGGCGTGGCGGCGGCGGGTTCCGCCGGGCGGCGTGCACGCGAGGGAGAGGGAGGCGGGGCGCTGGGCCGGGCCTGGCTGGCTGGGCCGGCTGGGCCTTGGCCTAGGGGGGGGGGGCGCGTGTTTTTTTTAAATAAAATTAAACCAAACGAAAAAATACTAAATGAACTCCGATTTGAATAAAACAAATTTTCCCCGACTCCTAAAAATGAGTCGAACAAAATGAACTTTAAAAACGGCAAACATGCGTAATTTTTTAAAATGCTCATTTTTGCCTAAGCAAAATAAATCTTCCTAAACCCAAATTTTGATTTATTTATAATCTCTTCATTTTTCCTAAATGTTGGGAAAGTCATGTTATTCCCTCTCAAAATATTTTTATAGGAAAAACTTTATGAAGATAATTTAAATAAATCCAAATGATCCTATTTTCAAAATTTGAGAAAACTCAAATATGAAAATAATGAAACTTCCAACTCTCTCCGAGGGTCCTTGAGTTGCGTGAAATTTTCTAGGATCGGAAAAAAATGCGAGAAAAATATGATATGCATGATGACCTAATGTATAACATTCCAAATTGAAAATTTGGGATGTTACACATCACCTATTTTAGAGAATCATGTTACTCTCATGAATGCGTCATGTGATCAAACAACTGAAATACCAACAATTTTGAGTGCACCCAATGAATTAACTATTGATGCAAAAGAACCAATGTTTAATCATTTTGATATGACCTCTAATCTTAGTGATGATTCTGTGTCAAATGACGTATTGCATGTTTGCTTATTTAAGCATGTTGTAGCATGTAAATTTGATGCAAGTAAGGTTTATTCACCAATGTTGGGATGGTTTAATGATGAACATTGTCAATCTTTTGAAATGAATAGGAGATTCACTTATATGTGCAAACTGAGTTGCAATATTTTCATGCCTTCTACTTCTTGTGATAATGTTTTGGCTTTAGATTTTATGAACTATGCAAGTTACTCATCTATTCATGTGTCATATGTGCAAAAATCAAGGGAAGTAAAAATGGATGACATATACATATACAACATGTACACCTTGTCTCGTTTGTTAGCCACATTTCAGATTAAGCAACGCCGAGGACGGCTTTGTTTTCAAGAAGGGGAGGATGATGAGGACATGGCTACCTTCGATCGACCAAAATATTGCATACATGTATATTTGTGAGGTGATTTCTAATGCAAACTATGCAATAAATTATTTATATCATCCAGGACAAAAATACTTCACAAACTTTTGTGCCATGTCTAGTTGCAGGTGTATGGGCCATTTGTACAATCCACATATGAAGATAAGGGAGAAAGAGATGTTTACTTGCTATTCAAAAAGTTCTCTCACGTCACTTTTGGCCCAAGAGAAGATAGAGTCAAAGTCTCTCACGTTCTGGACTCAGATTCGGACTACACAGACATACCTGACTCAAAACGTCAATAACTTTTTCATCCGGACTCCAAATTGGGTGATTCTTCTTTTGTTGGAAAATAGATTTCGTGCACCTTCCAACCCAAATGGATTCACCTTCAAATTCGTCCGGAGCGTTGAGTTATGGACGAAACAATCTGATGCTGCAGCAGAATCCGAGTCAAACTACAAGTCCAAAGGTGTTACGTCACCTCTGCTTGGGCCCATTGGCCTTGTACGACCTAGGGTTAGTTTTAGGCTGCCTTGGGACGTCCTACCACCTCCTTGGCCGCCACCCCTTGCTCCTATATAAGTAGATCCATCTAGTAGCTTTTTCCTTGGGATTTGTTTAGTTAAAAGTTAGCCATTGCAACTTCGTGTACTTCGTTTGTGTCCAACGACCAGATCAAGGCCGCTTACGGATCCCCATCATTGTCAATACTTCATATATATTCGCAATATTCAGATTGCTTTATCATATTCTTGCTCGTTCTTCGATTGCGTGCAGGAATAGACCTTCGTGGTCAGGCTGATTGTGCTTCCAGCATCGTCAGTAACCTCGGGAGATTGGTTTAGCGATTGCTAAGGCACGACGTACTCGTACGTTCATAGTCGGATCGTCAAAGTCTATTTCCATCAAAGCGATATCCATCATCTCATCGAAAGATCGGGACACCTTCGCCTCTATCATCTTGGGTTTTGTAGTATCCTCAAAGGGTGTCCATGTTGATGAATCTAAAATTGAAGCAATTAAAACTTGGCCCGAACCCACCAATTTGCAACAAGTGCGTAGCTTTCTTGGTCTTGCGGGTTTTTATCGTCGCTTTGTGAAAGATTTTAGCACAATTGCCGCTCCTTTGCATGCTTTGAGTAAGAAGAATACTCATTTTGTTTGGGGAACTTTGCAATCCACCGCTTTTGATGAGCTCAAGTCTTTGCTTACTCATGCTCCGATTCTTGCTTTGCCTAATTTTGACAAAACTTTTGAGGTCCATTGTGATGCAAGTGGTACCGGAATTGGTGGAGTTTTGATGCAAGAAAAACGAACCATTGCTTATTTTAGTGAAAAACTCTCCGGTGCTCATCTTAACTATCCCATCTATGACAAAGAATTGTATGCTTTAGTGCGTGTGCTACATGTTTGGGAACATTACCTTAGACAGCATGAGTTTGTCATCCATACCGATCATGAAACGCTTAAGTACCTAAAAGGTCAAACTAAGTTGAACAAGCGTCATGCCAAATGGAGTGAGTTTATTGAATCTTTTCCTTATGTGATCAAGTACATTAAGGGTAAAGAAAATGTAGTTGCCGATGCACTTTCACGCATATGCACGCTTGTCACTAAACTTGAGTTGAATGTTATTGGCTTTGAGCACATCAAAGACTTGTATGCTAACGACCCATCTTTTGCTATTCCTTATGCTAAGTGTTTGACGCAAACTTCTTGGGAACAATATTACATCAAGGATGGTTATCTCATGAGAGCTAACAAACTATGCATTCCTGAGTCTTCTCTTCGTTTGCTCCTTTTGCAAGAGGCTCATGGAGGCGGACTCATGGGACACTTTGGACGCGACAAGACATTCGCCACGCTCTCCAAGAACTACTTTTGGCCCAAGATGTTCCGCGACGTCTCACGCTTCACCAACCGATGCTCTAAATGTCGCAAAGCTAAGTCTAAAGCTCAATCTCATGGTCTTTACATGCCTCTTCCTATTCCTTATCAACCTTGGGAAGACATTAGCATGGATTTTGTACTTGGTTTGCCTAGAACTCAAAATGGAAAGGATTCCGTGTTTGTTGTTGTGGATAGATTTTCTAAGATGGCACATTTCATTCCTTGCAACAAGATAGACGATGCTTCACACATTGCAAATCTCTTTTGTAGGGAAATCTTGCGACTCCATGGAGTACCAAAGACAATCGTCTCCGATCGTGACGTCAAGTTCTTGAGTTACTTTTGGAAGACCCTATGCGCCAAGCTCGGAATCAAGCTCTTGTTCTCATCTGCATACCATCCTCAAACCGACAGCCAAACGGAGGTGACGAACCGCACACTATTCATTCTACTTCGTGTCTTGATCAAGAAGAACATCAAGGAGTGGGAAGCATGTCTACCCATCGCCGAGTACTCCTACAACCGTGCAAGACATTCGACTACCGGCAAGTCCCACTTCGAGGTCGTCTACGGCTTCAACCCGTTGTCCCCATTGGACATTCTACCTCTTCCTCTACAAGAGCGCACCAACATGGATGCGAGTGCTCGGGCAAGCTACATCAAGAAGATGCATGAGGATACAAGACAAACTATCGAGCGCCAAGTACAACGACTAGCGACCAAGGTCAACGTCAACAAGCAACCCATGGTCTTCAACATTGGTGATCTAGTGTGGCTACACCTTCGCAAGGACCGCTTCCCCAAAGAACGCAAGTCCAAGCTTCTTCCTAGAGCCGATGTGATGTAGGGTGGAACCCTATGTGGACGATCTTTCACGTTTGGAGAGGATCCCTACGAGGAACACGAAGAACGAGCGGAAGAGCACGAGGAAAATCACGGGGGGAAACACAAGAGAGTCACTCAAACCAACAAGATTCGATTACACATGCGCTAGATCGATGAACACAAAGAGAGATACACGATCCACGATCAACAAAGGACGATACAAGAGGTAACCGGGTTCTTCTCCGTGAGGAGGTCTTTATTGTCTTCCCTTGAAGGGCTGATGTAGGACGGAACCCTACGTGGATGATCTTTCATGTTTGGAGTGGATCCTACGGGGAATCACGAAGAACACGCGGAAGAACAAAAGGAAACATGGAGGAAACGAGAGAGAGAGATCGCTCAACCAACAAGAAATCAATCACACAAGTGCTAGATCACCGAACACAAAGAGATACATATGATCCACAATCAACAAAGGTAAGGATACACAAGTAGCCGTTATTTTCCGAGAGGAGGTCTTGATGGGGTCCACCCTAGAAGGGGGTCTTGAATCCGTTTGGGAGATCTTCTCCGAAGAGGTCCTGAGCTACGAGGAGAAGTAACCAAGTGGATGAGCAAGGCTCTCACACAAACATGAGCTAAACCTAAGCTAACCCTAGAAAGAGGAAGGGGATGGAGTATATATAGTCTACGGGGGCGAAAGGGTACATGGGCTTCGGCCCTTTACTGTTCACACACAGGCGAGGCCGGATGTCCGGGCGTCGGGCCGGATGTCCGGGGCTTCAGGGGAGGCCGGATGTCCGGGCTGGCGTGGCAAGTTTCTGCGGTCTCTAGATAGGCGAGGGCGGATTTCCGGGCTGGGGGCCGGATTTCCGGGGCTTCGTGGGAGGCCGGATGTCCGGGGCCTGGGGGCCGGATGTCCGGGCCCTGTAGTTTTCCTGGCAGGGCTGCGGCTGCTGTGTTGGCATCTCCAGGGGCCGGATGTCCGGGGCCTGGAAGGTGAACTTGCCCTTTTTCCGTGCTTCTCTTCATCCTTGTACTTGGGGACTTGTCCATAATTCCGAGCATCTCCGAGAGGGTCTCCTTGGTACCTAGGCATGCATAGTGTCCTTGCATTAGGTAGCAACCATGTCTCACACGAATGGAAAGGGGACGCATTTAGGAATGGGTTCACCTTGTGTCCAATGGCGCATAGTCGAGGTCTCATCTTATGTATCCTTGGGGCTTGGAGAGTAGTCGGAGTGTACATGGGGATGAACGTGGGATGCTCCGCATCATCTCCCCTCCCTTGGGAAAGATCCGACCTCGGATCGAAATCCTCATCACCATGGAAACGGTTGTCGTGGACGGACTTGTAGTCGGACAAAGTGGAAGGCATGGCGCAATCCAAGTACTCCAAGGTGTCTCCGGAGTGGTACACATGCAAAAAGAACAAACACAAACGACACTTGGAAATACAATGGTTAGCGCACACAAGGTGTCCATCATGTAAGAATGAGGTCGTCCAAAGGAATTGTTCATGACAAGGCATGAGATGCTTATCCAAATGATGTAAAATGACATGTAAAGCATTCGTGGGAGCAAAAACATTCATTGTGCACACAAATGTATTGTGAATGTGATCAATGCAACCATGGTGCAAAATGATGTCATAGTGAGATGGTTTATCAATAGCATGAATATGGCAATGGATGCTCAATATGATTATGTTATCATGCAATTGATGGTAGGCAATGTGATCATTATGTATGAATATGCCATCAAGAAAGATCACAACAAATTTGCTAAGAAAATGCACAAGCTCATATATCATGGATGACATGGGAATAGGTGCAACAAGACAATCATAATGTGTGTCAATCCATGCATAGCGTGCAAGTTTGTCATGGGAGGTGTTGTACCATAGCTCGATGTCGTGGCACTCCTCAACTTGAAGGTCCATAGGGTCCATCTCCAATGTCGGTCCTCCATCGAATATATGCATCATGTAGACAAGAAGAAGGAAACAACAATGAAAGTATGGCCCATCCAATATGCATATGTGACGAGGGCTCAAATGGAAGGAGTTCACCTTTAGTAGTTTCTCGAGAATGTTGGTGTCGCACATCATGTATGCCTTCACATAACCAATATGTCTCGCGATGGTACCGCCTTGTGAATCCTTCAAAATGAAAGAACATGACAAACACTTGGAAAAACAAATGAGGTTAATGCAAATGCAAGACCTATCATTCGAGTGGTAAGATACCCAACAAGTGTTCTCATCATTCTTATCATAAGAAAGGACAAGGGAGCATTTCATAGTATGGAGGCATATGATGCGAGAACAACCAAATACAATATGCTCAATCAACCAAGCATGCATCACAAGTGAAGTGTCCAAGTCTCCAAGATCATTAAGCTATAGAGGCAACTATTGGAGACAAGTGACAAGGATCAAGATATATCATGTGAGAGGCATGAACATATATGTCATCAACCCAAGAAAGCGAGTAATGGAACATGGGTGATGCATCAAAGCAATCAATCATAGAGATCAATTCAAGCAAGCTAGTAGTGCGAAGAAGCAACGTACTAGAAGGAATCATGGCAAGCATGTCATGTGTGCAAATAGTGGGCATGAATAATTCACATGGCATAGCACAAGCATGAAAGCAAGATATGAGAAAATTATCATCAATGTATTGGCGAGAGGCCATATGTAAATAGCAATGTGACATCATGACTCTCCCAACACAACAATCAACAATAGCATGGGGCACATGATAAACATGGCAAAAGCAACAAGGATCTCCACCAAGCATGCAAATACACATAGGAGTATCATAATTGCATGGCAAAGTCCTAGAAGCAAGCATAACACGCAAAGTGAACACAATAGTATGGGCATAAGGTGACAAGTGGTAAATAGCCCATAGCCATGTGATAGCCAAGTAGAGGAGTTGCGCGTAGTCCTTGCGCGAAGGGGACGTTGGTGAGTATAGTCCACGGGATCCCAAAGCATCGTTGCTCTCAAGAGCTCGTTTCGTCAACTCTTGGGATTGAGAAGTTGACGAGTATACATAAGTACCTACACAAAACAAAGACAAAGGAAAAATTGTGTGTGCATGGTATATGTACACATCATCCATCATGATGCGCACATGCATGTGTCGGTTAGCACAAAATATCCAATGCTCAAATAAATGAGATGCGTGATATAGAAACATGTCATCCATCATGATAGGTTTGTTGTTATGTATAGCATAATGGAGACTCAAATTGTGTATTGCATCATGAGAAAAATCTAGAGCATTGTTATCCATGGAATGCATATGGTGTACACAATCATGGGAATCATGCAAAGTATAAAATGCATCAAGATCTCCTAATATGTATGAGGAAACTATGGGGGTCTCCTCATGAGCATTAATGGAAACATCACATGGAGAATATTGACAACATCCAAAACAATGCATATTTGGAACAATGTGATCATGGCATGGAATAGTAGACGAATTGCGCAAATCATGTAAAGGAAGCATGGCAATATCATCACAAGAGAAGCAAAAGCCTATGACCATCATCTCGTCATCTATGCCATAAGTGCAAATGGGATTTATTTTAATGGGGCATGCATAGTTACTATGTTGAGATTGTGAAGATGCAATATTGGAGATCTCACTCATAGCATATGACAAGTTCAATGGATTGTCAAACATGAAGTGACCAAAAGAATTTTCACATGATATCCTATGGAGCATAACATCACAACTAGGCAACTTAACATGCTCATCATCATATTCATCATAAATAGGTAAGTCAAGGCATGAAGAAGTTTCACTAGCATGAAGCATGGTAATAGGTGGGTCAACATCATGGGAGCAATCGATGGTAAAAGAGTCCACTAGTGGGACAAGAGAAGCACCATCACCTATGTTACCTTTGGAAGGTCGCTCATGAGTTGTAGGTGAGGTGTTGAAGATCGTCTCGTTGTCATCTTCATCTTGATGGAACCATGTGGGGGGTGCATCATCATCCATCATGGCCATCGTCGTCTCCAATGTAGGGATGGACTCGTCGAGGATAGGCATGTCGTCATGTAGGAGACCTAGCACCAAAGTATAAAACACACTAGGAGTAGAGGTTAAGTCGTTAGAAATCATAGTGGCCTCATGTGCCGTGTCAACTACCTCACTCACTAAGTGTTGTGGCTCACTCACTCCCTCAAGGATGCTCTCACTCATATGGTGGGTGGAGTCACTCAAATGGCGCTCAACCTCACATAGGATGTGTGACATGCTCTCATGTGTGGGGCTAGTGGTGGTGACACTCATCCTCTCATAGGAAGTGCTCTCAATGTCACGTATGGTAGAGTCACTCATGTCACTCATGGGGTGGTGGCTCTCCTCACATGGCAATTGGGGCATCTCGACATATGTGGGTGCCGTAGAGATGTAGGTGCAAATGTCTCCCTGCGCGGTCGCGTAGCTTGACTCGGAGTATGAGTCCAATGTGGGCGTCGTCTTCATGTTGTTGAAGAGGTTCGCGCTCGTCGCCGTGGTCGAAGGGGATGGCCCTTGCTCGACCGTCTTGTCACCGTCTTGGTGTTGGAGGCCCATATGATGTGGCACCTCATAGCTCATCTCCATGACCGAAGGGAGTTTCCCATGCTCGGCCATCTTCCTTGAGGGGCTTCCGAAGATGGAAGTGTCGCCCTCGCTCGTAGGTGGTCGCCTTGGACTTAATGAAGTCGATGTAGGCGTACACGCGGGAAGTAGGCGAAGATGCCGTACGTCCAAAGGCGAAGATGTCTTGATTGCACTTGGCGAAGATGCCGAAGTGGTTGTTGTACCCGTAGCGCCGTCTTGGTGGTACTCGTCTCGCGGTCTTCTCTTGTGCTTATGAAGCTTCGACTTGGCGTGAAGTAGGGCTTGTTGGGACTTGTGCATTTGCGCTTGTGGAGCATCTTCATGATGATGATGTCGTTGTCGTGCTTGAGCTCCTTGGCGTTCGTCGTCGTCGTCGTGCACATGATGCTTGGAGGTGACTTGCCCTTCATGACGATGTTGATCACAAACGTGATGGTGGTCGCCATGTAGATGTGGACGAGGACGATTTGCACTTGCGTCGTTTCCGTGCTCCGAAGACTTGTGGCTTGAATGTCGCCGCCTCGAAGGTGACGAAGGGGAAGTAGACTTGATCAAGGCTCTAATCTCCTCCATCCTTTCCTCTTGCTCCTCTTTATGTGCGGCAAGCTTCTTGTCGATGTAGTCCCTTCTCCTTGCTTCGGAGTGATGAATGTCGATGGAGATGTTCTCGATGCGCTCTCGCAATCTTGATTGTGTGCCTTGCACTTGTCGTTGTAGATCGAAGATAGACGCTTTGGTGATGTAGTTGTTCACGCTGTCGTTGTTGTCGAGGACCGAAGAGGAAATGCCTTGCCTATCCATCACAAGACTCGAGCAAATATGAGTGGGAGAAAGAGAAGAACTTATACCAATGTACCTTGACCGATGTTGACAATGAATCAAGTTCACTCAAATGCGGACAATGAAATAGCACTATTGGTACCAATCCTTGTCGGTTATCACACCTACACAAGTAAAGCTTATGGAGGAGCTCGGTGAGGATAGTGGCACAAAAATTTAATGCAAAATGTTAGCAAGAGTCAATAATGTTGAAAGAGATTCACAAATTCGCAAGTGAAACAAATGGACCAATAGCAAAGAATGGCACACGGAAACACACACACGGATAGATAAATGGGGTCGTGCAACCAAGGAATGAGCACAAAATGTGGAATCCACGGAAAACGCTCGTGTTGCACAACTCAAGAGAGACGCTAGCACGATTGCTCAATGGGCGGATACGACACTTGTGCACAACCTATAATATGCAAAATGGATAAACTTCTATCCCGAGTATGCTATGTATCTATGGTTCCCGGTGTTCCTCTCAAGATGATCCAAGATGATCGGATATGACAATCTTATATGCAATGTGGTATGATGCTATGGCACTTGCTTACAAGCTTATTTGCTCTCTTTCTTTTGCTTAAAAGCTCTTTTTTTCTATGGCCACTTTGCACAATCACAAACCAAGATATCAATTGTGTGTATGCGGGAACAAACTTGTGACACAAGATATGATACCAATATATGCACCACAATGATATGGTATATATGCTATGGGAAGTATGATCACTAATGTGCACAAGTAACGTTGCCGGCAATACTCAAATGGCTAGTCTCGATAGGCAAGTAACGCAAAAGTAAGGCTAGGGGTTAACAATGCAATGGCAAGGGGAATATACAATGGAGGGATACCATGATACCAAGATGATATGGAGGTTACCGTCCGGCGATGATGAGTAGCGGTGTTCTTGATGTAGGTACCAAGATGATGGAGACTCGTCCCTAAGAAGTCGAAACACCTTAGGAAACGGAAAAACCGCAAACTCAAAATCTCAAACGTCAAATGTCAAAATGGTGGTAGCGGGAATGCGGTGGTGGTTTGCACTTGGCAATGCGGAAGTGGAATGATGGGCTATACACGTGTCGGAGTTGAAGTTGCGTCCCTGTAACATCCCAAATTTTCAATTTGGAATGTTATACATTAGGTCATCATGCATATCATATTTTTCTCGCATTTTTCCGATCCTAGAAAATTTCACGCAACTCAAGGACCCTCGGAGAGAGTTGGAAGTTTCATTATTTTCATATTTGAGTTTTCTCAAATTTTGAAAATAGGATCATTTGATTTATTTAAATTATCTTCATAAAGTTTTTCCTATAAAAATATTTTGAGAGGGAATAATATGACTTTCCCAACATTTAGGAAAATGAAGATATTATAAATAAATCAAAATTTGGGTTTTGGAAGATTTATTTTGCTTAGGCAAAATGAGCATTTTAAAAATTTACGCATGTTTGCTGCTTTTAAAGTTCATTTTGTTCGACTCATTTTTAGGAGTCGGGGAAAATTTGTTTTATTCAAATCGGAGTTCATTTAGTATTTTTTAATTCGTTTGGTTTAATTTTATTTAAAAAAACGCCCCACAGGCCAAAGCCCAGCCGGCCAAGCCCGACCAGCCAGGCCGGCCAGTGACCCCCCTCCCATAAATAGCCGCCTGGCCCCCCTCCCATAAATAGCCGCCTGGCCCCCCCCTCTCACCTCACCCCACGAGCCGCCGCCTCCCAAGCCGACCCCCCGCCACGAGGAGCCGCCGCCGCCGCCGTTCTCGCCGTCGCGGAGCCCGCCACCCACCGCCGCCCTCCGAACCCCGCCGCCCGCCGCCCCGAGGCCCGCTGAGCCTACTTGGCGATCACCGGAGGTAGCCGCCGCCCCGCTCCGTTCCGATCCGGTTTTCCCTAAAAACCCGATCCGGTTTTTTTTAGATATGTTCGGTTTTTTTAAAACCCTAGATTGGTTTTATTTTTTTTTGGTTTTCTTATTGAACGAACGTTCACCGAACCGTTCGTTCCAATGAACGTGTTCGTTGGATTAGTTCTGTTAACGAACGTCCGTTATTTAAACCGTTCGTCGTTTTATTTTAATCGGATTTAATCCGTTATTTTTCTGATTCGATTTCAGATCCGATTTTCAAATCTGTTTTATTTCTCGCTCGTTTATCGGAATCAGGTGATTCAAGCGCTGGAGTTTCAATGTGAAACCGCCGTTCGACTAACCTACTTTCACAGAGTTTTGCTACTGTGAAATTTTGACCTAGTTTCAGATTGCAAAACCGAGTCGTTCTCTCTCGAGTTTCAACTTTCGATGTTTATTTCGATTCGATTCTTTTGCAACCAGGGTTCTTAAGTTGAACTTTCTGGTTAGATATTTTATTCGAGATTTCCCGTGCATTAGAGGAATACTTATTGTATGCTTGTTGTTTGTCTGCGTTAGATCACCCGAGTGCGCCGCTTGTTACTTGAATCTCTAGGTCTCATGGATCATCGCAAGGCAAGTAACACTTGATCATACCTTTTCTCATACCCAGTTTTTATGCATTAGATCTATTCCTCAAACACTTGCATGATTAGGATCTAATTAAATTGTGGGATGGGAAGTAGATTGAGGTAGTACCTATTACTGTTTTACTTATGAAACCTTGGGAGTTACTTCTCGTTTGCTATTATGCCATGCTATGCTAGTAGACGTGGATTGGGTGAGTGAATATCCATAACAGATGTGAGATTGTTAATTAATGGTTTATCTAAGGTGGCAACCTAAACACATATCTGGGTGGATTGAGGCACTGGTTTCTATCAGACTTGCTCTGTATTTCTTGGACCGCCACCTGTGCTCTAAGGGATCATAAGATTATTCAAACTGGAAACTTCCGTGTGCAGCCACAAGCCAATTATGGGCTCTGGCGTAGTTGACTAAGTTGTGTGAACTCTTACGGGTAGGCTAGCTGATGTAGGGGATGTAGGTTGGTACGGTCTACCCACATGTAAGGTGCTAGCGCTTCTGAAAGACTATGTCTCGGTCATCCGTTTCTCAAACACCATGTAGTGCGAGAACCAAGCGGAGGCGATCGAGTCTTGTGGGGAAAAGTCATAAACCTCTGCAGAGTGTATAAACTAATCATGATTAGCCGTGTCCCGGTTATGGACAATTTGAGTATCCGTAATTGAATATCATGTGAATCTCAACATGTTACTTCTAAATAAAAGTTATTGGGTTTGATGAGTACTTTTAATTGGGATTGAGGATGTGTCAACCATTCTCAATGTTTAACAACCACCATGATAGTTAAATAAAATTTATTCCTTTGATGTAGGGAAAATCAGCTTTATGCAAATGTAACCGTAGAGCTTTACCACCAGCCATATATGCATGTAGTATAGGCTCATTCCTTCATTGCTCTTTATGTGTTACATTGCCGGCATATTCCATGTGTTGACCCGTTTTTGGCTGCAACTTTCACGCTATGCACTTTTGAACATTTACGACAGTAAGGTGTTAGGTCGTGGTTCTATACTCGATGATGCCGTTGGAGTTGATGGACTCGCTTATCTTCCAAGCCTTCGCTGTTATTATTAGATGGCCTTAAGCCATATTATTGTAATAAGTTCCCTTGTGGACACCGATGCAATAAGTGTGTGATTGCTACTCGCAATAAATCCTTCAAGCATGTGTGGTGTCGGCATTCGATCCAGGATGACACCGAGCACGAGATCGGATCCATTCGGTCTGGTCGCTCAGAGAATGGTATCGAGCACACGCCGATCGTGAGGACACGACCACTAAGTTAAAGCCATAGATCACTACTCTCTTCCCATTTTCTAACTCCTCATCTTTTCTACTCTCTTTAGGATGACGGACGCGAAGATCAAGTACACCCAACCGGATGAAGGCACACCTTTTGGATTTCACTTGAAGGAAGTTACCAAGTACCTGAACATTGGACTACCAAGCTTCACCGGGACTTTCAACGCCACTCTGCCTGAAGAGGAGCGCTGGAAGATTCATGCTCACGTTCCAGGAAGGACATTCGCCCCAATCACCAAGCCTATAGATAGTGTTTTCAGTGCACCAACTTGGAGTCTGGGAAAGAGCATGGCAGCTCACATCACCATGGGACGCATTGGAGAAGTTTATCAAGAAGACCTCAAGGACACCATCTACCAGATTTGCGGACGCCGAGATGACAACTGGGACGTCGTCAGCACCAAGAAGGATAGGTCCATTGCAGCTTTCATCCAGGAGTTAAATCAGCACATTCGACGCCAGGAGAACCAAATGTGCAATGACATGTTGGAGTTACAGAAGACAAAGGGAAGGATCATCGAATTGGAAGAAGAACTAAAGACTACACGCAAGGACTACATGGACGAGATCGTAGCTCTGGTAAGACACAATAACGATCTTAGGTACGAGATCGAAGAACTCAAGAAGAAGTTGGCGCTCAGGAATGAAGACCAGTATGTCGAATACCCAAGCGACTACATTAACATCGACGACACCGATTCGGATCCAAGTGAACCCGACTTTGAAGACGAAGCAGGAGCAGACATCATGGAGTCTTCCACCGGTTCAAATTAGTAGAAGTCCCCCACATATTAGTAGTATACCCTCCATGTAAACATTATAGTACACGCACTTTGCGATAGTTAGATCGTTGTAAGCCCTTGTTTGATTGAATGAAGTGATTTTGTGTGCATTTGCTCATGTGCATTGGGTAGTGATTCCCCTTAGACCTCATTCTATTCTACATTTCTCTTCTTTTCTAAACCCATCAGATGCCGCCGAGACGCGACCCGGATTCGCTTTTCCGCCAGAGATCACCCAATTGATCCAGCAGCGAATACCCGATTCAAACATTGGTGCGAACAACAACAACAACAACAACAACCCACCGCCACCACCACCACTGCGGATCATCGACTCGCTTCTTAGATGAACCCGCGGTGTATTCCAAAGAGCACCGAGCCGATTGTGGCAGATGGTGGCTCCGCAAGATAGGAAGGAGCTGACCATCGCAGGATGCAGATGGTGAAAGAGTGAAGTTTGCAGCACACCAGCTTGAAGGACCCGCAGCAGCATGGTGGGAGAATTTCACAGCCACTTACCCGTGAACACCATCACATGGGATCAATTTCAGCAAGCTTTTCAGACTGCCCATGTTTCAGCAGGAGCCATGGCCATGAAGAAGCGTGAGTTTCGCAACTTACGCCAAGGAGGAAGGACTGTTGGCGACGTGGATGACTTTAGCAAGTTAGCACGTTATGCCCCGGATGAGCGTTACTCTGAGACGCAGCCAAACAGAGAAGTTTTAGAAGGACTGAATGATGAGTTCAGATGCCGTTGATGGTAGCAAGTTTCAACGACTACCAGGAGTTAGTAGACCGAGCTCTCATGATTGAAGGAAAGCAGCAGAATTGAGAACTGCAAGCGGAAGTATGGACAAGGGAAGTATAACTCGATCCCAGCAGAAGCCTCGTCATACCCTAAATCAGAATTCAGTTTCAGCATACCCATGGAGGAGGTAATTCAGATAGCCATAATGGCAACAAGAATGGGAACGGGAATGGAGGAAGCAATGGACAGAACCGCACCAACCCGTCAACACCATCCAAGGTAGACTGAGTCACATTACTTGCTTTAAGTGCCGCAAGACGGGCACTATGCAAATGACCGCCCGAAGGCGAATGGAAATAGCAATGGAAGCTCGAAAGAAGCCAAACCCTTTCAACAGGGGACGGTGAACCACATTGATGTGGAGGAGGTTGAAGATCAGCCCGATGCACGAATCGGTAAGTTTTGGTTAAGTCATTTCTGCAGTTGTTCTTTTCGATACTAGTGCATCGCATTCATACATATCAAGGGGATTTGTGGATAAGTACAATTTACCGACCCAAGCCCTTAGGTCACCCATGCTAGTAACCTCACCGGAGCAGAGTACATGGCTAGTAAATGGTGTGATCGACCGCCACTAAGGATTGGACACTATGTTTTCCCTCGACCTAATAGTTCGGAATCCCAAGGATTGGATGTGATATTAGGAATGGATTGGTTATCAAAGTATGGAGGAAACATAGATTGTACCACAAGGTCAATTTTGCTCACCACACCAGAAGGAAGGAGGATTAAGTATGTATCACGGCACGAGCCGAGGAGAGCACAAGTTAATTGCTTATCAGGAGTGGTACAGGAAGAAGTACCAGTGGTAAAGGATTATCCTGATGTATTTCCGGAAGAGTTTCCGTGAATGCCGCGGATAGAGACATTGAATTTTGATCGAGCTGTTGCGTGAACAGGCCCGATATCAAAGCGACCGTACAGGATGCCCGCAAAGGATTTGGCAGAAATCAAGAAGCAGATTAAGGAAGTATTGGATAAAGGCTTTATTTGCCCAAGTTCTTCACCTTGGGGATCACCCGTTTTGTTAGTGGAGAAGAAGGATGGATCGTTGAGAATGGTTGTTGATTACCGTGGATTGAATGAAGTAACAATCAAGAACAAGTACCCACTACCTATGATAAATGATCTGTTTGATCGCTTGCAAGGAGCCAAAGTGTTTTCTAAGATCGACTTGCGATCGTGGTACCATCAGTTGAAGATTCGGGAGCAAGACATACCCAAGACCGCATTTACCACGAGATATGGACTGTACGAGTATACCGTTATGTCATTTGGACTGACTAACGCGCCAGCCTATTTCATGAACCGATGAACAAAGTGTTTATGGAGTTTTTGGATAAGTTAAATCGTGGTGTTCATTGATGACATTTTGATTTTCTCAAGAATGAAGAGGAACACAAGGAACATTTGCGAATGGTTTTGGAGAAACCGAGGAACACCAGTTGTATGCCAAGTTCAGCAAATGTGAGTTTTGGCTAAAGGAAGTTGGATTTCTCGGACATGTTATATCCGGAGAAGGAATAGCAGTTGACCCCACAAAAGTTGAGACCGTAACCAAATGGGAAGCACCAACGACAGTTGGAGAGATTCGAGTTTCCATGGACTCGCAGGATACTACCAAGATTCATTGAGAATTTCTCAAGGATTGCAAAGCCTATGACTGAATTGTTGAAAAGGAAAACAAATTCACATGGATCGAGGACTGCGAGGCAAGTTTTCAGGAGTTGAAGAAAAGATTGGTTACCTCACCAGTTTTGATATTGCGGATCGGACTAAGGATTATGAGGTGTATTACACGCTTCACGCCGAGGACTTGGAGCCGTGCTTATGCAGGAAGGAAGAGTTGTTTCGTATGCTTCACGACAACTTAAGCCCCATGAGTTGAATTATGCCACTCATGATTTGGAGTTAGCAGCCGTTGTGCATGCCTTGAAGACGTGGAGACATTTTCTCATTGGAAATCATTGTGAAGTATATACGGATCACAAGAGTTTGAAGTACATCTTCACACGTATGAACTGAATCTCGGACAAAGGAGATGGTTAGAACTTATCAAGGATTATGATATGAGATTGCATTATCACCCGGAAAGGCTAATGTCGAGGCGACGCATTGAGCCGTAAGAGCCACGTCAATACCCTAATGATGGGAGGAATACCCAATGAGTTAGCCGAGGACCTTCGAGAGCTATGTTTGGAAATAGTTCCTAGAGGCTATGTAGCAGCATTGGAGATTCAGTCGACACTGATGGACAAAATCAGAGATGCCCAAAAGGCAGATAAGGAAGTTGTCTCTATAAAGGAGAAAATGAGCAAAGGAAAAGCTAAAGGATTTCGTGAGGATGAGCACGATACCCTATGGTTTGAAGACCGTATTTTTGTGCCCAATGACCCAGAGATCAGGAAGTTGATTTTGCAAGAAGCCCATGATTCACCCTATTCGATTCACCCAGGAAATACCAAGATGTATTTGGATTTGAAGAATATTTTCTGGTGGACCGGAATGAAGAAGGATATTGCGGAGTATGTAGCAATTTGCGACGTATGTCAGAAAGTAAAAGCAGAGCATCAGAAGCCAGCAGGATTGTTACAACCGTTGCCGATACCCGAATGGAAGTGGGATAAACTAGGCATGGATTTCATCATAGGTTTGCCAAAGACCCGTTCAGGATATGACTCGATTTGGGTCATAGTCGATCGTTTGACCAAGGTAGCTCATTTCATTCCAGTCAAGACTACCTATAGCAGTGCTAAGTTGGCAAAGATATACATGACCAGAATTGTGTGTTTACACGGAGTTCCGAGGAGCATCGTATCGGATAGAGGAACCCAATTTACTTCAAAATTTTGGGACCAGTTGCATGAAACATTGGGAACCCGATTGGAATTCAGTACAACTTTCCACCCACAGACCGATGGACAGACCGAGAGAGTCAATAAGATTTTGGAGGACATGCTGAGAGCTTGTGCACTAGATTATGGATCTAGTTGGGATGATAATTTGCCGTATGCAGAATTTTCCTACAATAACAGTTACCAAACCAGCTTAAAGATGGCACCTTCGAGGCTCAGATGGAAGAAGGTGCAGGACACCGTTGTCATGGGACTAAACCGAGATCGTCGGTTGTTTGGACCTGATTTAATTAAGGAGTGCGAACAGAAAGTTAAGTTAATTCGAGACAGGCTCAAGGTAGCCCACCTGCATGTAAGAGCTATGCCGATTCAAAGCGCAGCGATTGAGTATGAAGTTGGAGCAGTATATCTCGAGTATCCCCGCTCGAGGAGTTAAGCGTTTTGGAGTGAAAGGAAAGTTAGCACCCGCTTCGCTGGACCATATAAGATTTTGCAACGCATGGGAGAAGTTGCGTATAAGTTGGAATTGCCAGAAGGACTGTCAGGAGTTCATGATGTATTCCATGTTTCTCAGTTGAAGAAATGTCACCCCGAGATAGCAGAGGTACCGTTAAGAGACACGGTGCCACTGGAAGCAATTCAGTTGAAGGATGACTTGACATATGAGGAAAAACCGGTTAAGATTCTCGATTATGCCAGCAGAGTTACCCGCAGCAAGGTTATCAAGTTTTGCAAAGTTCAATTGGAGCCACCACACCGAGGATGAAGCCACCGGGAAAGAGAGGAAGTTTTGCTTAAGGACCACCCTCACCTATTTTCTAGCTAACCCGAATCTCGAGGGCGAGATTCATCTTAAGGGGGTAGGTTTGTAACATCCCAAATTTTCAATTTGGAATGTTATACATTAGGTCATCATGCATATCATATTTTTCTCGCATTTTTCCGATCCTAGAAAATTTCACGCAACTCAAGGACCCTCGGAGAGAGTTGGAAGTTTCATTATTTTCATATTTGAGTTTTCTCAAATTTTGAAAATAGGATCATTTGGATTTATTTAAATTATCTTCATAAAGTTTTTCCTATAAAAATATTTTGAGAGGGAATAATATGACTTTCCCAACATTTAGGAAAAATGAAGATATTATAAATAAATCAAAATTTGGGTTTTGGAAGATTTATTTTGCTTAGGCAAAAATGAGCATTTTAAAAATTTACGCATGTTTGCTGCGTTTTAAAGTTCATTTTGTTCGACTCATTTTAGGAGTCGGGAAAATTTGTTTTATTCAAATCGGAGTTCATTTAGTATTTTTTAATTCGTTTGGTTTAATTTTATTTAAAAAAAAACGCGCGCTTCGGGCCAAGGCCCAGCCTGCCCAGCCAGCCAGCCCGGCCAGCGCCCGCCTCCCTCCCTCACAAGACGCCGCCCGAAGGAACCCCGCACAAGACGCCTCCCGAGTCCGGCTCACCCGCCCCCTGCCCCCCCCCAAGGCGCCGCCTCCCCCCCTCCCATAAATAGCCGCCCCCCCTCTCACCTCACCCCTTGAGCCGCCGCCTCCCAAGCCGACCCCGCCGCCTTGTGGCCGCCCGCCGCCGCCGTTTCGCCGTCGCCGAGCCCGCCACCCTCGCCGCCTCCCGAACCGCCGCCCGCCCCCCCGAGCCCGCCGAGCCTCGCCAGCGATCACGGAGGTAGCCGCCGCCCCGCTCCGTTCCGATCCGGTTTTCCCTAAAAGCCCGATCCGGTTTTTTTTAGATATGTTCGGTTTTTTTTTAAAACCCTAGATTGGTTTTATTTTTTTTTGGTTTTCTTATTGAACGAACGTTCACCGAACCGTTCGTTCCAATGAACGTGTTCGTTGGATTAGTTCTGTTAACGAACGTCCATTATTTAAACCGTTCGTCGTTTTATTTTAATCGGATTTAATCCGTTATTTTTCTGATTCGATTTCAGATCCGATTTTCAAATCTGTTTTATTTCTCGCTCGTTTATCGGAATCAGGTGATTCAAACGCCTGGAGTTTCGTAACGAAACCGCCGTTCCGACTAACCTACTTTCACAGAGTTTTGCTACTATGAAATTTTGACCTAGTTTCAGATTGCAAAACCGAGTCGTTCTCTCTCGAGTTTCGACTTTCGATGTTTATTTCGATTCGATTCTTTTGCAACCAGGGTTCTTAAGTTGAACTTTCTGGTTAGATATTTTATTCGAGATTTCCCCGTGCATTAGAGGAATACTTATTGTATGCTTGTTGTTTGTCTGCGTTAGATCACCCGGAGTGCGCCGCTTGTTACTTCGAATCTCTAGGTCTCGCGGATCATCAGCAAGGCAAGTAACACTTGATCATACCTTTTCTCATACCCAGTTTTTATGCATTAGATCTATTCCTCAAACACTTGCATGATTAGGATCTAATTAAATTGTGGGATGGGAAGTAGATTGAGGTAGTACCTATTACCTGTTTTACTTATGAAACCTTGGGAGTTACTTCTACGTTTGCTATTATGCCATGCTATGCTAGTAGACGTGGATTGGGTGAGTGAATATCCATAATAGATGTGAGATTGTTAATTAATGGTTTATCTAAGGTGGCAACCTAAACACACATCTGGGTGGATTGAGGCACCTGGTTTCTATCAGGACTTGCTGTATTTCTTGGACCGCCACCCGTGCTCTAAGGGATCATAAGATTATTCAAACTGGAAACTTCCGTGTGCAGCCACATGCCAATTATGGGCTCTGGCGTAGTTGACTAAGTTGTGCGAACTCTTACGGGTAGGCTAGCTGATGTAGGGGATGTAGGTTGGTACGGTCTACCCACATGTAAGGTGCTAGCGCTTCTGAAAGACTATGTCTCGGTCATCCGTTTCTCAAACACCATGTAGTGCGAGAACCAAGCGGAGGCGATCGAGTCTTGTGGGGAAAAGTGCGCAAACCTCTGCAGAGTGTATAAACTAATCATGATTAGCCGTGTCCCCGGTTATGGACAATTTGAGTATCTGGTAATTGAATATCATGTGAATCTCAACATGTTACTTCTAAATAAAAGTTATTGGGTTTGATGAGTACTTTTAATTGGGATTGAGGATGCTGTCAACCATTCTCAATGTTTAACAACCACCATGATAGTTAAATAAAATTTATTCCTTTGATGTAGGGAAAAATCAGCTTTATGCAAATGTAACCGTAGAGCTTTACCACCAGCCATATATGCATGTAGTATAGGCTCATTCCTTCATTGCTCTTTATGTGTTACATTGCCAGCATATTCCATGTGCTGACCCGTTTTCGGGCTGCAACTTTCACGTTGCAGACTTTTCAGACGACGAGTAAGGTGTTAGGTCGTGGTTCTATACTCAGTGATGCCGTTGGAGTTGATGGACTCGCTTATCTTCCAAGCCTTCCGCTGTTATTATTAGATGGCCTTAAGCCATATTATTGTAATAAGTTCCCTTGTGGACACCGATGCAATAAGTGTGTGATTGCTACTCTGCAATAAATCCTTCGAAGTACTGTGTGGTGTCAGCATTACTGATCCAGGGATAACACTGAGCACAGAGACTGGATCCATTCGGTTCTGGTCGCTACAGTCCCTAAGTAGCCGAAACACCTTAGGAGACACAAGCCACAACTCAAACAAGCTCAAACAACTATTGGCTTAAGTTGAGGTGGTTGAAGTGTATGGTGGGCAAGCCTATGCGGAAGTTATGGTGGTGGTGGTGGTTGATGAAGATGCAACCGTCCCTAAGTAGCCTAAACACCTTAGGAGACTCGAATCACAACTCAAACAACCTCAAATGCAAAGGGGAACAAATTTGGTTAGGTTGCGGAAGTCGGTGGTGGTTATGCGGATGATATGGTGGAAGGCCTAGGCAAACTTGCCAAATTTTCAAAAATTTGATGGAGTCAAATGATGTTGTTGTTATTTTTGTGGGATGGGGGATGTCAATAGCTTCAAAACGAGCTAAAGAACGTCAAAATCGGACTCCGGATGAATTAGTTATGGCCGAAACGGTGAAACGGAAAAAACTGAAATCCAGGGTCGGATGTCCGGGTGGAGCCGGATTTCGGGGTGTCTGTCCCGAACCGAGCAGATTTGGCGCTCCAGGAGTCGGATGTCCGGCTTGGAGCCCGGATGTCCGGCCAGATGGCCCGGATGTCCGGCCTGAGGCCCGGATGTCTGGCCCGACGAATCCAGATCTTGTTTGGGGCGGAAATTTTCGAATTGGGGCGGAAATTGATGATTTCAAGGTCAAAATTGGAGAGATTTCGTGGATGGAAAGTGGGGAAACTTGGGGAAATGCTAGATCCACTCGAAACCAAGCAAATCCATGGATCAAAATCAACAAAACATCATCAAAACTAACAAATCACAAAAACATTTGGGGCTATTTTTGGTGGGGATTTTCGGATTTAGGACGAAATCAACAAAATCAAGCTAGAAAACACGGGGTAGGGGCTCCAAAAACGTGATCAACGTGGCTCATGATACCATAGATGATGTAGGGCGGAACCCTACGTGGATGATCTTTCACGTTTGGAGTGGATCCTACGGGGAATCACGAAGAACATGCGGAAGAACAAAGGGAAACACGGAGGAAACGAGAGAGAGAGATCGCTCGAGCAACAAGAAATCAATCACACAAGTGCTAGATCACCGAACACAAAGAGATACATATGATCCACAATCAACAAAGGTAAGGATACACGAGTAGCCGTTCTTCTCCGAGAGGAGGTCTTGATGGGGTCCACCCTAGAAGGGGGTCTTGAATCCGCTTGGGGGATCTTCTCTGAAGAGGTCCTGAGCTCCGAGGAGAAGTAACCAAGTGGATGAGCAAGGCTCTCACACAAACATGAGCTAAACCTAAGCTAACCCTAGAAAGAGGAAGGGGATGGAGTATATATAGTCTACGGGGGCGAAAGGGTACATGGGTTCGGCCCTTTACTGTTCACACACAGGCGAGGCCGGATGTCCGGGCGTCGGGCCGAATGTTCGGGGCTTCAGGGGAGGCCGGATGTCCGGGCTGGGGGCCGGATGTCCGGGCTGGCGTGGCAAATTTCTGCGTTCTCTGGATAGGCGAGGCCGGATTTCCGGTCTGCGGGCCGGATTTCCGGGGCTTCGTGGGAGGCCGGATGTCCGGGGCCTGGGGGCCGGATGTCCGGGGCCTGGGGGCCGGATATCCGGGCCCTGTAGTTTTCATGGCAGGGCTGCGGCTGCTGTGTTGGCATCTCCAGGGGCCGGATGTCTGGGGTCTTGGCCGGATGTCCGGGGCCTGGAAGGTGAACTTGCCCTTTTTCCGTGCTTCTCTTCATCCTTGTACTTGGGGACTTGTCCATCATTCCGAGCATCTCCGAGAGGGTCACCTTGGTACCTAGGCATGCATAGTGTCCTTGCATTAGGTAGCAACCATGTCTCACACGAATGGAAAGGGGACGCATTTAGGAACGGGTTCACCTTGTGTCCAATGGCGCATAGTCGAGGTCTCATCTTATGTATCCTTGGGGCTTGGAGAGTAGTCGGAGTGTACATGGGGATGAACGTGGGATGCTCCGCATCAAGGGGTCTTGAATCCGCTTGGGGGATCTTCTCCGAAGAGGTCGTGAGCTCCGAGGAGAAGTAACCAAGTGGATGAGCAAGGCTCTCACACAAAATATGAGCTAATCCATTGCTAACCCTAACTAGGAGGAGGGGTGGTCTATTTATAGTCTAAGCCACGAAGGGGTAAGTGGGAAAGGGTTACATGGGCTTCGGCCCGAGTCTTTGCACGCAGGCAGGCCGGGGCTCCGAAAGTTCTGGGCAGGGCCGGAAGTTCCGGGCAGGTTCCGGCCGGGTTCCGGGCTATCCAGAGAGTTGGCGCTCTCGAGGCTGGTCTGGACTCCGGAGGCCGGAGGTTCCGGGCAGGCCGGAAGTTCCGGGCAGAGGCCGGAAGTTCCGGGCTTTCCAGAAGCTTGTTCCTGCTTCTTCTTCCTTCTCCTCTTCCATGCTTGGCCTTGGTCCTTGGATCCTCCATGGTCATCTCGGTTGTACCTGAGTGTATGCAAGGTCCATGCATGAGGTAGTAGCCATGTCTCACATGTGGAAAGTGACGGTTCGAAGAGGAGTGAGTTCACCTTGTGTCCAATGGCGTATGGTCGAGGTCTCATCATATGTCCTCCTGGGGCTTGGAGAGTAGTCGGAGTGTACATGGGGATGAACGTGGGATGCTCCGCATCATCTCCCCTCCCTTGGGAAAGATCCGACCTCGGATCGTGATCCTCATCACCATGGAAACGGTTGTCGTGGACGGACTTGTAGTTGGACGAAGTTGAAGACATTGCACAATCCAAGTACTCCAAGGTGTCTCCGGTATGTGGTACATGCAAAATGAGCAAACACAAAGTACACTTGGAAATACAATGGTTAGCGCACACAAAGTGTCCATCATGTAAGAATGAGTCCGTGCAACAAGATTGTTCGTGACAAAGCACATGAAGCTTATCAAGATGAAATAGAATGACATGCAAAGCATTCATGGGATAATTAGCATGGTGCACAAAGCGACAAATTCTACCATTGTGCAAAATGATGTCATAGAGGGATGGTTTATCAATAGCATGAATATGACAATGCATGCTCAATATGATTATGCTATCATGCAACTGATGGTAGGCAATATGTTCATGATGTATGAATATGCCATCAAGAAAGATCAAAACAAATTTGCTAAGGAAATGCACAAGCTCATATATCATGGATGACATGGAAATAGGTGTAACAAGACAAGCATAATCAGTGTCAATCCATGCATAGGGTGCAAACTTGTGGTGAATATGATATGTCCATCGAGCATGACATGAGGAAGCACAATCAACAAATATGTATGTGTTGGTGCAATGTGTCAAAGGAGTGTTGATGTACCAATGCTCGATGTCGTGGCATGAGTGGAGGTTCGAAGGTGCATCCAAGAAGTCCAAGCGCTCCTCAATGTGAAGGTTCATAGAGCCAATCTTCAATGTCGCTCCTCCGTTCGCGAGATCTATCATGGAGGCAACAAGAAGGAAACAACAATGAAAGAGTGACCCATCCAATATGCATAATTGAGGATGGCTCAAAAGAAAGGAATTCACCTTTAGGAGTTTCTCAAGAGTGTTGGAGTTGCACATCGTGTATGCCTTCACATAACCAATATGTCTCATGAAGGTACCGTCTTGTGAATCCCTCAAAATTAAAGAACATGACAACCACTCGGAAAAACAAATGAGGTTAGTGCAAATGCAACACCTATCAATCATGTGGTAAAATACCCAACAAGTGTATGCATCATGCTCATCATAAGAAAGGACAAGGGAGCGTTTCATAGTATGGAGGCATACGATGCAAGAACAACCAAATACAAGAGGCTCAAGTAAACAAGCATGCATCACAAGTAAAGTGTCAAAGTCTCCAAGATCAATAAGCATAGTATGGTTGCACTCAATATAAGTGGATATGAGAGAGGCAACTAATGGACACAAGAGACAATGATCAAGATATATCATGTGAGAGGCATGAACATATATGTCATCAACCCAAGAAAGCGAGTAATAGTGGAACATGGGTGATGCAAAATAGCAAGCAATCATAGCGATTAAGTCAAGCAAGCTAGTAGTGCGAAGATGCAACATACTAGAGGGAATCATGGCAATCATGTCATGTGTGCACATAGTGGGCATGAGTAATTCACATGACATAGCACAAACATGAAAGCAAGATATGAGGACAATAGCATGAATGTATTGGTGAGAAGCCATATGTAGGTAGCAACGGGGCATCATGACTTTCCCAACACAACAAGCATCAATAGCATGGGGCACAAAGAAATCATGGCAATAGCTACTAGTATCTCCACCAAGCATGCAAATACACATAGAATTATCATAATGGTGAATCATGGGAAGATGCAAGCAAGGGTCACAATTGCATGGCAAAGGCATAGGAGTAAAAATAACATGCAAAGTGAACAGAGGAAAATGAGCATAAGGTGACAAGTGGTAAATAGCCCATAGCCGTGTGAGAGACAAGTAAAAGAGATGCGTGTATTGCTTGCGCGAAGGGAATGGTGGTAAGGATAGTCCACGGGATCCCAAATCATCATTGCTCTCAAGAGTTCGTTTCGTCAACTCTTGGGAGTGAGAGGTTGACGAGTATACATGAGTACCTACACAAGACAAAGACAGGGAAAATTGTGTGTGCGTGGTAGATGTACACATCATCCATCATGATGCGCACGTGCTTGTGTTGGTTAGCACTAAATAGCAAATGCTCAAATAAATGAGATGCACGATATAGAAACATGTCATCCATCATGAGAGGTTTCTTGTTATGCATGTCATAATGGAGACTCAAATTGTGTAATGCATCATGAGAAATATCTAGAGCATTGTTATTCATGGAATGCATATGGTGCACGCAATTATGGGAATCATGCAAGGTATGAAATGCATCAAGATCTCCAAATATGTATGAGGAAACTATGGGGGTATCCTCATGAGCATTTATGGAAACATCACATGGAGAATATTGAAAACATCCAAAACAAATCATATTTGAAACAATGTGATCATGGCATGACATAGTAGATGAATTGCGCAAATCATGTAAAGGAAGCATGGCAATATCGTCACAAGAGAAACAAAAGCCAATGACCATCATCTCGTCATCTATGCCATAAGTGCAAATGGGATTGATTTTAATGGGGCATGCATAGTTACTATGTTGAGATTGAAATGATGCAATATGGGAGATCTCACTCATAGCATATGACAAGTTCAATGGATTGTCAAACCTGATGTGACCAAAAGAATTTTCACAAGATGTCCTATGGAGCATAGCATCACAACTAGGCAACTCAACATGCTCATCATCATATTCATCATAAATAGGTAAGTAAAGGCATGAAGAAGTTTCACTAGCATGAAGCATGGTAATAGGTGGGTCAACATCATGGGAGCAATTGATGTCAAGAGAGTCCAATAGTGGGACAAGAGAAGCACTGTCACCTCTGTAACCTTTGGAAGGTCGCTCATGTGTTGTAGGTGAGGTGTTGAAGATCCAATCTTTCTCATCTTCATCTTGATGGAACCATGTGGGGGTTGCATCATTGTCCACCATGGCCATCGTCGTCTCCATTGGAGGGATGGACTCGTCGAGGATAGGCGTGTCGTCATGTAGGAGACCTAGCACTAAAGAAGAAAACACACTAGGAGTAGACGTTAAGTCGTTAGAAATCATAGTAGCCTTACATGCCGTGTCAATTACCTCACTCGCTAAGTGTTGTGGCTCACTCACTCCCAATATGATGCTCTCACTCGTATGGTTGGTGAAGTCACTCAAATGGCTCTCAACCTTACATAGGATGTGTGGCATGCTCTCAAGTGTGGGACTAGTGGTGGTTACACTCATCCTCTCATAGGAAATGCACTCAATGTCATATAGGGTGGAGTCACTCATCTCACTCTTCGGTTGGTGGCTCTCCTCACATGACAAATGGGGCATCTCGACATATGTGTGTGTCGGAGAGATGTTGGTGCAAATGTCTCCATGCTCAATTCCTATCGCCGTGGTCGAAGGAGATGGCCCTTGCTCGACCTTCTTGTCACCGTCTTGTATGAGGCCCATATGATGTGGCACCTCATAGCTCGTCTCCATGACCGAAGGGAATTTCCCATGCTTGGCCATCTTCCTTGAGGGGCTTCCGAAGATGGAAGTGTCGCCCTCGCTCGTAGGTGGTCGCCTTGGACTTGATGAAGTCGATGTAGGCGTACTCGTGGGAAGTAGGCGAAGATGTCGTACTCCAAAGGCGAAGATGCCTTGAGAACACTTGGCGAAGATGCCGAAGTGGTTGATGCAGCCGTAGCACCGTCTTTGTGGTGGTCGTCTCGCGGTCTTCTCTTATGCTCATGAAGCTTGGACTTGGCGTGAAGTAGGGCTTGTTCGTACTTGTACGTTTGCGCTTGTGGAGCATCTTCATGTTGATGGTGTCGTTGTCGCAGCTGAGCTCGATGGCGTTCGTCGTCGTCGTGCACATGATGCCTGGAGGTGACTTGCCCTTCATGACGATGTGGATCACGAATGCGATGGTAGTCTCCATGGAGATGTGGACGTGGACGACTTGCGCTTGCATCTTGTTTGTGCTCTAAAGACTTGTGACTTGAACGTCGCCGCCTTGAGGACGATGAAGGGGAAGTAGACTTGATCAAGGCTCTAATCTCCTCCATCCTTGCATCTTGCTCCTCTTTATGTGCGGAAAGCTTCTTTTCAATGTAGTCCCTTCTCCTTGCTTCGGAGTGACGAATGTCGATGGAGATGTTCTCGATGCGCTCTCGCAATCTTGATTGTGCGCCTTGCACTTGTCGTTGTAGATCGAAGATAGACGCTTTGGTGATGTAGTTGTTCACGCCGTCGTTGTTGTCGAGGACCGGAGATGAAATGCCTTGCCTATCCATCACAAGACTCGAGCAAATATGAGTGGGAGGAAGAGAAGAACTTATACCAATGTACCTTGACCGATGTTAAACATGGATCAATGATCACTCAATGTGTAACAAGGAAATAGCACAATTGGTACCAATTCTTGTCGGTTTCCCACACCTACACAAATAAGGCTTATGGTGGAGCTCGGTGAGGATAGTGGCACAAAAATTTGATGCAAAATATTAGCAAGAGTCAATAATGTTGAAAGAGATTCACAAATTCGCAAGTGAAACAAGTAGACCAATAGCAATGAATGGCACACGGAAACGCACACACGGATAGATAAATGGGGCCGTGCAACCAAGGAATGAGCTCAAATGTGGAATCCACCAAAATGCTCGTGTTGCACAACTCAAGAGAGACGCTAGCACGATTGCTCAATAGGCGGATACGACACTTGTGCACAACCTATAAGATGCAAAATGGATAAACTTTCTATCCCAAGTATGCTATGTATGTATGGTTCCCGGTGTTTGATCCAAGATGATCGGATATGACAATCTTATATGCAATGTGGTATGATGCTATGGCACTTGCTTACAAGCTTCTTTGCTCTTTCTCTTTTTCTTTGCTTAAAAGCTTATTCTCTTTTTTTTGTATGGCCACTTTTGCACAATGCACAAACCAAGATAGCAATTGTGTATATGCGGGAACAAACTTGTGACACAAGATATGATACCAAGATATGCACCACGATGATATGGTATGTATGCTATGGGAAGTATGATCACTAATGTGCACAAGTAACGTTGCCGGCAATACTCAAATGGCTAGTCTCGATAGGCAAGTAATGCAAAATGGGCTAGGGGATAACAATTCAATGGCAAGGGGAATATACAAATGAGGGATATCACGATACCAAGTTGATATGGAGGTTACCGTCCGGCGATGATGAGTGGCGGTGTTCTTGATGTAGAAACCAAGATGATGGAGTCTCGTCCCTAAGTAGCCGAAACACCTTAGGAAACGGAAAAACTGCGAACTCAAAATCTCAAACGTCAAATGTCAAAATGGTGGTAGCGGGAATGCGGTTGACGAGGACATCAATACCATTGTTACACCCACAGCCCCTACTGCTACATATACTGGACCAATTACTAGAGCTCGCGCACGCCAATTAAATTATCAGGTACTTTCATTTCTTGGTAATGATTCTAATGTTCATGAGAATATGATGCTGCCTAAATTGGATACATTTGTTTTGCTTACAAATGAAGGCCCTAGCTTGGAGAAGGATGGACATTGGAGCAAGAACAAGCATGGAGATAATGCCATGCATAAGGGGAACAAAACGGAGTTACAAGTGATGATTTCAGGACTTTGAAGCCACCATAATGGGTGCATGAAGCCTTGGACGAAATATACAAGATGCTACTTCATAAATGTCGCCCCGAGGCTATTCTAGGCTCTGCGTCACCTTATTAGTGGGCCAGGCCCTTGTAATTTCGAAATACACAAGTATAGGCTATTTTTAGAGTCCGTATGTGGGGAAACAAGAGATAGGGTTGATTTGGACCCCTCCACCAAGGGCCACGAAATTCCCCTCTTCCTCCATATATACAGCCCTTAGGGCACCGTTTAGACCTTGGGTTTTGTTTAGATTAAAAGTTCGCCATAGCTGCAACTTGGCGTGCCGTTTGTGTTCAACGACCGGACAAAGCGCCACGAACCCCACCTTGATCAATAAAGCTTTCATCTTATATTCGCAATATCCAGATTGCAATCTCAGTTTCTTGCTTGTTCTTCGTTTGCTCGCAGGAAACAGGCCCTCGTGGTCAGGTTGATCGTGCTCCGGCGTGGTCAATAACCCTCGGAAGTTGGTTTAGCGATTGCTAAGGCGCGACGTCTCACACGTTCGTAGTCGGATCGTGAAGGTCGACTCCCACAGAAACGATAGCCACCATCTCATCGAAACATCGGGACACCTTTGCCTCTATCAGCGGTGGTGGTTTGCACTTGGCAAAACGGAAGTATTGGTGGAAACCCGAGTAGCCGAAGTTGACCGGGTTATGGTGGTGGAAGTGTATGATGGGCTATACACGGAGTCGGAGTTGAAGTTTTCGTCCCTAAGTAGCCGAAACACCTTAGGAGACACAACTCTCACACACAACAAAATTGGGTTAAGTTTGGGTGGCGGAAGTGTATGGTGGGCAAGCCTATGCGGAAGTTATGGTGGTGGTTGATGAAGAAGCAACCATCCCTAAGTAGCCTAAACACCTTAGGAGACTCTAGTCACTACTCAAAAAACCTCAAATGCTATGGGGATCAAAATGGCTTAGGTTGCGGAAGGCTATAGTGGTATTGCGGATGATGTGGTGGAAGCCCTAGGCAAAGATGCCAAAGTACCAAAAATTTTATGGTGTCAAAAGGTGGTCAAACCAAGGTGAGGACCTCGGGCACGTCGATAGCTTCAAAACGAGCCAAAAAAACACTCAAATCGGAGTTCGGAGTGAAAAGTTATGATGAAAAGCGGTGAAGAAGGCTGATGCTGAAATTACGTGCAATGTTTGGGTTAGGCGGAAGTTCGGCCTAGGGCGGAAGTTCTGAGGGTGGCGGAAGTTCCGGGGTCATGGAAAAGTCTCGGGGAAGCCGGGGGATTTTGGGTAAACTTTCTGTTTAGCCCGGAAGTTCCGGGGGTAGGACGGAAGTTCCTGGGGAGGCCGGAAGTTCCGGGGGTCATGGAATTTCGTCTGGGACGAACCCTAAATTCCAGATCTGAGAACGGGGGCGGAAAAACTCGATTTCCAAGGTCAAAATTGGGGAGATTTTGTGGATGGAAAGGGGGAAAATGATGGGGGAAAGCTAGATCCACTTGAAACACAACGAATCCATGGATCAAAATCAACAAAACATCATCAAAACCAACAAATCACAAAAATTTTTGGGGGCTATTTTTGGTGGGGATTTTCGGATTTAGGACGAAATCAACAAAATCAAGCTAGAAAACAAAGGGTAGGTGCTCCAAAAACGTGATCAAGTGGCTCATGATACCAAGATGATGTAGGGTGGAACCCTATGTGGACGATCATTAACGTTTGGAGAGGATCCCTATGAGGAACACGAAGAACGAGCGGAAGAGCACGAGGAAAATCACGGGGGAAAACACAAGAGAATCACTCAAACCAACAAGATTCGATTACACATGCGCTAGATCGATGAACACAGAGAGAGATACACGATCCACAATCAACAAAGGACGATACAAGAGGTAACCGGGTTCTTCTCCGTGAGGAGTTCTTAATTGTCTTCCCTTGAAGGGGTCTTGAATCCGCTTGGGGGATCTTCTCCGAAGAGGTCGTGAGTTCCGAGGAGAAGTAACCAAGTGGATGAGCAAGGCTCTCACACAAAATATGAGATAATCCATTGCTAACCCTAACTAGGAGGAGGGGTGGTCTATTTATAGTCTAAGCCACGAAGGGGTAAGTGGGAAAGGGTTACATGGGCTTCGGCCTGAGTCTTTGCACGCACGCATGCCGGAAGTTTTGGGCAGGGCCGAATGTTCCGGGCTCCGGAAGTTCCGGGTAGGTTCCGGCCGGGTTCCGGGCTATCCAGAGAGTTGGCGCTCTGGGCTGGTCTGGACTTGAGGCGGAGGTTCGGGCAGGCGGAAGGTCCGGGGCGGAAGTTCAGGCAGAGGCGGAAGTTCGGGCTTTCGTAAGCTTGTTCCTGCTTCTTCTTCTGATGAGGACATGGCTACCTTGATTACACCGTAGCCCTGCTGTTTTACCTCTTGGAACAATTGCTAGAGCTTGCATACGCCAATTAAATTATCAGGTACTTTCGTTCCTACGTAATGTTTCTATGTTCATGAGAATATGATGATGCCTAACTTAGATACATTTGTGTTGCTTGCAATTGAAGGGCCTAGCACGGACAAGAAGGATGAGCATTGGAGCATCGTCAAGCACGGAGATGAAGATGCATGCCAAGAGAACAAGAACAGAGGTTCAAGTGGAGATTTACGGACTTTGAAGCCACCATGATGACATACAAGAAGATGGACGAAATATACAAGACGACCTTTCATAAATTTCGTCCATAGCTTATTATTGGTGTTGCGCCACCTTACTTTGGGCCAGGCCCATGTAATCTATTTTTGGAGTCCATATTGTAGGGGAAATGACTTAGGAGGTGTTTTAGTCCCACCTTTCCAAGGGTGGACAAAATCCCCTCTCTTTTCCCTATAAATATAGCCCTTAAGGCATCGTTTAGACTTGGGTTTTATTTAGTTAAAAGTTAGCCATCACTGCAACTTCATGTACTTCGTTTGTGTCCAACGACCAGACCAAGACCGCTTATGAAACCCCACTTTAATCAATACTTCATCCATATTCACAATATTCAGATTGCTTAATCATATTCTTGCTTGTTCTTCGATTGCTTGCAGGAATAGACCTTCGTGGTCAGGTTGATCGTGCTCCTGCGTGGTCAATAACCTCTCGGAGTTGGTTTAGCGATTGCTAAGGCGCAACGTCGTGCATGTTTGTAGTCGGATCGTCAAAGTCGTCTCCACCAAATCGATAGTTATCATCTCATCGAAAGATCGGGACACCCTCGCCTCTATCAAGTGGTATCAGTTTTCAGGAGGTTAATGTTCCTATACCCATAATTTTGATGAACATAAAAAAGTTAAGGTTGCGGTTGGTTCTTTCACTGGTTATGCTTTAGTTTGGTGGAGTGAATATTGTCGATTACACCCTGATTATATACCTATTACTTGGGATGACTTGAAACTTGCCATGCGACATACATTCGTCCCCGCTTATTATACTCGTGACATGATTAAAAAGTTGCAACATTTGAAACAAGGTAGTGACACTGTAACGAAATATTATGATGATTTAGAAACTACCTTGTTGCATTCCTCTTTAGAAGAAACTGAAGATGATTTCATGGATAGATTTTGGGGAGGATTAAACCGTGACATTCAGGAGATACTAACTCATGAACAGTGTTATCCTAGGGACCGTTTGTTTCATCTTGCTTGCAAAGCTGAACAGGAGATAACAAGACATGTTGTCCAGAAGACAAACAAGCGGAAGGTGCAAATCCCAAAAGTTGCAACAGCTGTTCCTTCCACCACTATGCCTACTATGACAACAACATCCATTGTTGTGAGCACTACATCACCTCCACCACGTGACCTGTCGCCACCTAGAGTGCCTACATCATCTGTGTTAACCATAATAGGTAATGACAAAGGTATTAATCTTCCACCTCCACATGAGTATGATGAATGCCTTGTTAATTTAAATGCACCATGTGATGAGCTACCTACTACTTTGATCACACTAGCTATTTTAGAGGACTCTGTTGATGATTTGACTTTGCCATGTGATCAAACAATTTTGAGTGAACCCATTGAATTAACTATTGATGCGAAAGAACCATGTGAATCAGGGAATAACTCAAATTTGGATCAAATATGCTTGAAAATAATTGTGCCAATGTTTAATCATTTGGATATGACCTCTAATCTTGGTGATGGTTCATCAATGTTGGGATGGTTTAATGATAAGCATTGTCAATCTTTTGATATGAATAAGAGCTTCACTTATATGTGCAAAGTGAGTTGCAATATTTTCATGCCTTTGACTTCTTGTGATAATATATTGGCTTCATATTTCACGAATTTTGAAGGGTGCTCTTCTATAACCATGTCACATGTGCCACAACTGAGATCAGTAAATATGGATGACATATACATATACAACGTGTACACCTTGTCTCTTTTGTTAGCCCCATTTCAGACTAAGCAACGCCGATGACGGCTTTGTTTTCAAGATGGGGAGGATGATGAGGACATGGCTACCGCAATTACACCCGTAGCCCCTGCTGTTTTACCTCTTGGAACAATTGCTAGAGCTTTCATACGCCAATTAAATTATCAGGTACTTTCGTTCCTACGTAATGTTTCTAGTGTTCATGAGAATATGATGCTGCCTAACTTAGATACATTTGTGTTGCTTGCAATTGAAGGGCCTAGCACGGACAAGAAGGATGAGCATTGGAGCATCGTCAAGCACGGAGATGAAGATGCATGCCAAGAGAACAAGAACAGAGGTTCAAGTGGAGATTTCCGGACTTTGAAGCCACCATGATGACATACAAGAAGATGGACGAAATATACAAGACGACCTTTCATAAATTTCGTCCATAGCTTATTATTGGTGTTGCGCCACCTTACTTTGGGCCAGGCCCATGTAATCTATTTTTAGAGTCCATATTGTAGGGGAAATGACTTAGGAGGTGTTTTAGTCCCACCTTGCCAAGGGTGGACAAAATCC
Organism: Aegilops longissima; assembly: GCA_021605205.1. NCBI lineage: Eukaryota > Viridiplantae > Streptophyta > Magnoliopsida > Poales > Poaceae > Aegilops > Aegilops longissima. Next base: position 238,514,695 of record CM038676.1, on the reverse strand, counting down.
CCTCTCTTTTCCCTATAAATATAGCCCTTAAGGCATCGTTTAGACTTGGGTTTTATTTAGTTAAAAGTTAGCCATCGCTGCAACTTCGTGTACTTCGTTTGTGTCCAACGACCAGACCAAGACCGCTTATGAAACCCCACTTTAATCAACACTTCATCCATATTCGCAATATTCAGATTGCTTAATCATATTCTTGCTTGTTCTTCGAGTGCTTGCAGGAATAGACCTTCGTGGTCAGGTTGATCGTGCTCCTGCGTGGTCAATAACCTCTCGGAGTTGGTTTAACGATTGCTAAGGCGCAACGTCGTGCACGCTTGTAGTCGGATCATCAAAGTCGCCTCCACCAAATCGATAGTTATCATCTCATCGAAAGATCGGGACACCCTCGTCTCTATCACTTCCTTCTCCTCTTCCATGCTTGGCCATGGTCCTTGGATCCTCCATGGTCGTCTCGGTTGTACCTGAGTGTATGCAAGGTCCAGGCATGAGGTAGTAGCCATGTCTCACATGTGGAAAGTGACGGTTCGAAGAGGAGTGAGTTCACCTTGTGTCCAATGGCGTATGGTCGAGGTCTCGTCATATGTCCTCCTGGGGCTTGGAGAGTAGTCGGAGTGTACATGGGGATGAACGTGGGATGCTCCGCATCACGATGGACCTTTTAAGGTGCTAGCACGCTACAATGACAACGCCTACAAGATCGACCTACCTCGAGACAAGTACAATGTGAGCGACATCTTCAATGTCAAGGACCTCGCACCATACCATGGAGATGAAGCTTTTGATCCGAGGTCGGATCTCTCTTAAGGGGGAGATGATGCGGAGCATCCCTTTCTCATCCCCATGGACGCACCTACATCTTCCTGAATACCACGTGGACCCATGACTCGAGCCTGAGCTAAGGCTATCGAAGATAAGGTGAACTCGCTCCTCTCCGAATTCCCTCTTCCTACTCACGAGACATGGCTACTACCTCATTCGGAAACTCTATGTGTAATCAGGTACATGTAGATGAGCCAAGGAACAACTACTTGCAAGAGCCAAGACGACGAGGACCCCAAGCATGTTGAAGAAGAAGAAGAAAAGCTGCTGAAGCTACAGGCATCGGACGTCCGACCAAGTCCGGATGTCCGACAACTCCCAGGCCACGGACGACCGGCGCCCTCCGGACGTCCGGCAGCTGGGCACCCGAATGGAAACTCACGGACGACCGAAGCCACCGGACGTCCGACCGATGCACGCCCGAACCGAATCTACGGACGTCCGACGATCCACGGACGTCCGGGCCTTCCCGAAGCCCCGGATGACCGGCCCTCTCCGGATGACCGACGCACACCTATCAGAGCCAAATCTACGGAAGACCGAAGTTTCCGGACGACCGACCGACCAGCACCCGAGCCGGATTTACGGACGTCCGACAGCCTCCGGACGTTCGGACCGTCCCGAAGCCCCAGAGACCTCCTCACGGAGAAGAACGGCTACTCATGTATCTTTCCTTTGTTGATTTTGAATCTTGTGCTACCTTATGTGTTCGGTGATCTAGCCCTTGTGTGATCAAGACTTGTCGGTTTAGTGTTCCTCTTGTGTGTTTTTCCCCATGTTCTTCCGCTTGTTCGTCGTGTTCTCCTCGTAGGATCCCCTCCAAACGTGAAAGATCGTCAACATAGGGTTCCGCCCTACATCACCGCTACAACCATTTGAGTTTTGTCCTTGAGATTTTGAGTTGTGGTTTTTCCGTTTCCTAAGGTGTTTCGGCTACTTAGGGACGAGTCTCCATCATCTTGGTTTCTACATCAAGAACACCGCCACTCATCATCGCAAAGGACGTGATGCGGAGCATCCCACGTTCATCCCCATGTACACTCCGACTACTCTCCAAACCCCAAGTGGACATATGACGAGACCTCGAACATACGCCATTGGACACAAGTTGAACTCGCTCCTCTCCGAACCATCACTTTCTACATGTGAGATATGGCTACTACCTCCAACGTGTGTTCTATGCATGATCAGGTACTTGGAGGAAAGCCATGAAGTCACCACATCCAACGGAACAGCTAGCGAGGACGCCAAGTACAAGGACCAAGAGAAGAAGTTGCGCGAAGCTACAGCCACCGGACGACCGGCCCAGCCCGGACGTCCGGCCCCTGAGGACCCGAGCCGAATCTACGGACGACCAGAGCCACCGGACCTCCGACGACTCCCAGCGCCCGGACGACCACTAGACACCGGACGTCCTACACTCTCCATCGCCCGGACGACCGACGCTGACCGGACGTCCGACACCACCTGTCCAGAGCCAAAACGCCGGACGTCCGACATGCACCAGACGACCGGACCATCGCGAGCCACCGGACGTCCGGTACCTGTCGGACGTCCGACGCCTGTGCGCCCGCCCGTGTGTTGGGCCGAAGCCACTTACCCTTTCATTCGCCTAGACTATATATACTCCTCCACCTCCTCCTAGTTAGGATTAGCATTGATTTAGCTCATTTGTGAGATAGAGCTTCGCTCATCCATATTGGATCTCCTCCTCGTGAGAGACCGCGGCCTCTTCGGAGAAGATCCACCAGGATTCAAGACCCCTTAACGGGAAGATCCCTCGCGGATTCAAGACCTCCTCACGGAGAAGAACGGCTACCTTTGTATCGTCCTTTGTTGACTTTGGATCATGTATCTCCCTTTGTGTTCATCGATCTAGCACATGTGTGATTGATCTTGTTGGTTTGAATGATTCTCTTGTGTTTTCCCCGTGATTTCCCTCGTGCTCTTCCGCTCGTTCTTCGTGTTCCTCGTAGGGATCCTCTCCAAACGTGAAAGATCGTCCACATAGGGTTCCGCCCTACATCATCTTGGTATCATGAGCCACGTTGATCACGTTTTTGGAGCCCCTAGCCCTCTTTTTCTAGCTTGATTTTGTTGTGTTCTTCCCCAAATTCGAAAATTCCCCACCAAAAATAGCCCCAATTTTTTTTGTGATTTGTTAGTGTGATGATGTTTTGTTGATTTTGATCCATGGATTTGCTTGGTTTCGAGTGGGTCTAGCATTTCCCCAAGTTTCCCCATCTTTCATCCATGAAATCTCCTCAATTTTGACCCCAGCCCAAAATCGCATCCCGGAGCAAAAATAACGCGTTGACCCCGACCCCCCGGACGTCCGACCTTTTCCGGACGACCGGAACCCCTAACCCGAACCAAAATCACGGATTTCCGAGCCCGCCCGGACGTCCGGCCCCCGGACATCCGACCTTCCCGGACGTCTGATTTTTGTTTTGTCCATAACTAATTCATCCGGACTCCGATTTTCGTGTTCTTTAGCTCGTTGAAAAGCTCTTGGCATCCCACTTCCAACAAAAATACCACCAAAACCATTTGACTCCATAAATATTTTGGAACTTTGGCATCTTTGCCTAGGGCTTCCACCACATCCTCCGCTACTCCACCACCGACTTCCAAAACATAACCAATTTTGTTCCTCATGATTGTTTGAGTTGTGACTCGAGTCTCCTAAGGTGTTTCGGCTACTTAGGGAAGGTTGCTTCTTCATCAACCACCACTGCCACTTCCGCATAGGCTTACCCACCATACACTTCCACCAACCCAACTTAACCAAATTTTGTTTGTGTTGTGAGTTGTGTCTCCTAAGGTGTTTCGGCTTCTTAGGGACCGTGCTTCCAACTCTGACGCCGTGTATAGTTCACCACCTTACCCTCCACTTCCGCATTGCGTACTCTAAAACCACCATTGCATTCCCGCTACCACTATTTGACTTTTGTCCTTGAGATTTTGAGTTGTGGTTTTTCCGTTTCCTAAGGTGTTTCGGCTACATAGGGATGAGTCTCCATCATCTTTGATGTAGGGTGGAACCCTATGTGGAGATGTTTCACGTTTGGAGTGGATCCTACGGGAAAACACGAAGAACGAGCGGAAGAGGACGAGGGAAATCACGGGGGAAAACACAAGAGAATCACTCAAACCAACAAGATTCGATTACACATGCGCTAGATCGATGAACACAAGGAGAAATACACGATCCATGATCAATAAAGGACGATACAAGAGGTAACCGGGTTCTTCTCCATGAGGAGGTCTTGATTGTCTTCCCTTTAAAGGGTCTTGAATCCGCTTGGGGGATCTTCTCCGAAGAGGTCGCGAGCTCCGAGGAGAAGTAACCAAGTGGATGAGCAAGGCTCTCACACAAAATATGAGCTAATCCATTGCTAACCCTAACTAGGAGGAGATGGGGGAGTATATATAGTGCTAGCCCACGAAGGGATAAGTGAGGGCGAAGGGATACATGGGCTCGGCCCAATACACTATGCGTAGATAGGCCGGAAGTTCCGGGCGGGGCCGGAAGTTCCGGGCAGGTTCCGGCCGGGTTCCGGGCTAACCAGAGAGTTGGCGTGCTCGGGGCTGGTCTGGACTCCGGGGGCCGGAGGTTCCGGGCAGGCCGGAAAGTCCGAGGGCCAGAAGTTCCGGGCAGGCCGGAAGGTCCGGGCTTTCGAGAAGCTGGTCCCTCCTTCTTCTTCCTTCTCCTCTTCCATGCTTGGCCTTGGTCCTTAGATCCTCCATGGTCGTCTCGGTTGTACCTGAGTGTATGCAAGGTCCGTCCATGAGGTAGTAGCCATGTCTCACATGTGGAAAGTGACGGTTCGAAGAGGAGTGAGTTCACCTTGTGCCCAATGGCATATGGTCGAGGTCTCGTCATATGTCCTCTTGGGGCTTGGAGAGTAGTCTGAGTGTACATGGGGATGAACGTGGGATGCTCCGCATCATATTCCCTCCCTTGGGAAAGATCCGACCTCGGATCGTGATCCTCATCACCATGGAAACGGTTGTCATAGACGGACTTGTAGTTGGACGAAGTTGAAGATGTGGCGCAATTCAAGTAGTCCAAGGTGTCACCGGAGAGATAGACATGCAAAAAGAGCAAATACAAGCAACACTCGCGAATACAATGGTTAGCGCACACAAAGTGTCCATCATGTAAGAATGAGTCCGTGCGGCAAGATTGGTCGTGACAAAGCGCATGAAGCTTATCAAGATGATATAGAATGATATGCAAAGCATTCATGGGATAATTAGCATGGTGCACAAAGCGACAAATTCTACCATTGTGTAAAATGATGTCACAGAGGGATGGTTTATCAATAGCATGAATATGGCAATGGATGCTCAATATGATTATGTTATCATGCAATTGATGGTAAGCAATGTGATCATTATGTATGAATATGCCATCAAGAAAGATCATAACATATTTTCTAAGGAAATGCACAAGCTCATATATCATGGTTGACATGGGAATAGGTGCAACAAGACAATCATAATGTGTGTCAATCCAGGCATAGGGTGCAAATTTTTCATGGGTGGTGTTGTACCATAGCTCGATGTCGTGGCACTCCTCAACTTAAAGGTCCGTAGGGTCCATCTCCAATGTCGGTCCTCCATCCAATATATGTATCATGTAGACAAGAAGAAGGAAACAACAATGAAAGAATGACCCATCCAATATGTGTATTTGAGGATGGCTCAAAGGGAAGGAGGTCACCTTTAGGAGATTCTCGCAAATGTTGGTGTTGCACATCATGTACACCTTCACATAACCAAAATGTCTTTTTATGGTACCGCCTTGTAAATCCTTCAAAATGAAAGAACATGACAAACACTCGGAAAAACAAATGAGGTTAGTGCAAATGCAAGACCTATCATTCGAGGGGCAAGATACCCAACAAGTGTTTTCATCATTCTTATCATAAGAAAGAACAAGGTGTGGTATGGTATGAAAGCATATGATGCAACTACAACCAAAGACAATAGGCTCAAGTAAGCAAGCATGCATCACAAGTAATATGTCCAAGTCTGCACGATCAATAAGCATAGCAAGTTGGCACTCAACACAAGGTGATATGAGAGATGCAACTAATGGAGACAAGAGACAATGATCAAGACAAATCAAGTGAGAGGCATGAACATATATGTCATCAACCCAAGAAAGCGAGTAATGGAACATGGGTGATGCGACAAAGCAAGCAATCATAGAGATCAAGTCAGGCAAGCTAGTAGTGCGAAGATGCAACGTACTAGAAGGAATCATGGCAAGCATGTCATTGGTGCAAATAGTGGGCATGAATAATTCACATGTCATAGCACAAGCATAAAGGCAAGATATGAGCAAAATAGCATCAATAGCATTGGGCACATGATAAACATGGCAATAGCAACAAGGATCTCCACCAAGCATGCAAATACACATAGGAGTAGCATAATGGTGAATCATGGGTAGATGCAAGCAAGGGTCACAATTGCATGGCAAAGGTATAGAAGCAAGCATAGCATGTAAAGTGAACACAGTAAAATGAGCATAAGGTGAGAAGTGGTAAATAGCCCATAGCCGTGTGAGAGACAAGTAAAAGAAATGTGCGTAGTCCTTGCGCAAAAGGAATGGTGGGAATGAAAGTCCACGGGATCCCAAGTCATCATTGCTCTCAAGAGCTCCTTTCGTCAACTCATGGGATTGAGATGTTGACGAGTATACGTGCGTACCTACACAAAACAATGACAAAGGAAAAATTGTGTGTGCGTGGTAGATGTACACATCATCCATCATGATGCGCACGTGCTTGTGTTGGTTAGCACTAAATAGCAAATGCTCAAATAAATGAGATGCGTGATATAGAAACATGTCATCCATCATGATAGGTTTGTTGTTATGTATGGAATAATGGAGACTCAAATTGTGTAATGCATCATGGGAAATATCTTGAGCATTGTTATTCATGGAATGGATATGGTTCACGCAATTATGGGAATCATGCAAAGTATGAGATGCATCAAAATCTCCTAATATGTATGAGGAAACTATGGGGGCCTCCTCATGAGCAAGAATAGAAACATCACGTGGAGAATATTGATAACATCCAAAACAATGCATATTTGGAACAATGTGATCATGGCATGACATAGTAGATGAATTTGCGCAAATCATGTAAAGGAAGCATGGCAATATCATCACATGAAAAACAAAAGCCAATGACCATCATCTCGTCATCTATGCCATAAGTGCAAATGGGATTTATTTTAATGGGGCATGCATAGTTACTATGTTGAGATTGAAATGATGCAATATGGGAGATCTCACTCATAGCATATGACAAGTTCAATGGATTGTCAAACATGATGTGACCAATAGAATTTTCACATGATATCCTATGGAGCATAGCATCACAACTAGGCAACTCAACATGCTCACCATCATATTCATCATAAATAGGTAAGCCAAGGCATGAAGAAGTCGCACTAGCATGAAGCATGGGAATAGGTGGATCAACATGATGCAAGCAATCATTGTCAAGAGAGTCCACTAGTGGCACAAGAGAAGCACCATCACCTATGTTACCTTTGGAGCGTCGCTCATGTGTTGTAGGTGAGGTGTTGAAGATCCACTCATTGTCATCTTCATCTTGATGGAACCATGTGGGTGGTGCATCATCGTCCACCATGGCCATCATTGTCTCCATTGGAGGGATGGACTCGTCGAGTATAGGCATGTCGTCTTGTAGGAGACCTAGCACCAAAGAAGAAAACACACTAGGAGTAGAGGGTAAGTCGTTAGAAATCATAGTGGCCTCACATGCCGTGTCAACTACCTCACTCACTAAGTGTTGTGGCTCACTCACTCCCTCTTGGATGCTCTCACTCATATGGTTGGTGGAGTCACTCAAATGGCGCTCAACCTCACATAGGATGCGTGGCATGCTCTCATGTGTGGGGCTAGTGGTGGTCACACTCATCCTCTCATAGGAAATGCTCTCAATGTCACGTATGGTGGAGTCACTCATCTCTCTCATGGGGTGGTGGCTCTCCTCACATGAGAAATGGGGCATCTCTTCATATGTGGGTGTCGGAGAGATGTTGGTGCAAATGTCTCCATGCTCAACTCCTATCGTCGCCTTGGTTGAAGGGATAGTCCCATGCTCAACCTTCTTGTTACCATCTTGTTGTTGGATGCCCATATGATGTGGCACCTCGTAGCTCGTCTCCATGACCGAAGGGAATTTCCATGCTCGGCCATCTTCCTTGAGGGGCTTCCGAAGATGGAAGTGTCACCCTCGCTCGTAGGTAGTCGCCTTGGACTTGATGAAGTCGATGTGTGCGTACACGTGGGAAGTAGGCGAAGATGCTGTACGTCCAAAGGCGAAGATGCCTTGATAGCACTTGGCGAAGATGCCAAAGTGCTTGTTGTAGCCGTAGCACCGTCCTGGTTGTGGTCGTCTCGCGGTCTTCTCTTTTGCTCATGAAGCTTGGACTTGGCGTGAAGTAGGGCTTGTTGGGACTTGTGCATTTGCGCTTGTGGAGCATCTTCATGACGATGATGTCGTTGTCGTGCTTGAGCTCGTAGTAGATGTCGTTCGTCGTCGTCATGCACATGATGCTTGGAGGTCACTTGCCCTTCATGACGATGTGGATCACGAACGTGATGGTGGTCGCCATGGAGATGTGGACGTGGACGACTTGCGCTTGCATCGCTTGGGCGCTCCGAAGACTTGTGACTTGAACGTCGCCGCCTGGAAGATGATGAAGGGGAAGAAGACTTGATCAAGGCTCTAATCTCCTCCATCCTTGCATCTTGGTCCTCTTTATGTGCGGAAAGCTTCTTGTCGATGTAGTCCCTTTTCCTTGCTTCGGAGAGATGAATGTCGATGGAGAGGTTCCCGATGCGCTCTCGCAATCTTGATTGTGCGCCTTGCATTTGTCGTTGTAAATCGAAGATGGACGCTTTGGTGATGTAGTTGTTCATGCCGTCGTTGTTGTCGAAGACCGGAAATGAAATGCCTTGCCTATCCATCACAAGACTCGAGCAAATATGAGTGGGAGAAAGAGAAGAACTTGACCAAATGTACCTTGACCGATGTTGAAAATGGATCAATGATCACTCAATGTGTGACAAGGAAATAGCACAATTGGTACCAATTCTTGTCGGTTTCTCACACCTACACAAGTAAGGCTCATGGTGGAGCTCGGTGATGATAGTGGCACAAAAATTTGATGCAAAAATGTTAGCAAGAGTCAATAATGTTGAAAGAGATTCACAAATTCGCAAGTGAAACAAGTAGACCAATAGCAATGAATGGCACACGGAAACGCACACACGGATAGATAAATGGGGTCGTGCAACCAAGGAATGAGCTCAAAATGTGGAATCCACCAAAACGCTCGTGTTGCACAACTCAAGAGAGACGCTAGCACGATTGCTCAATAGGCGGATATGACACTTGTGCACAACCTATAAGATGCAAAATGGATAAGCTCTCTATCCCAAGTATGCTATGTATATATGGTTCCCTGTGTTTCTTGGAAAATGATCAAGTATGATACCATATGATGTATTGTGGTATGATGCTATAGCTCTTGCGTACAAGCTTCTTTGCTCTCTTTCTTTTTGCTTAAAAGCTTATTCTTTCTTTTTATATGGCCACAATGCGAAATGCACAAACCAAGATAACTATTGTGTATATGCGGGAACAAACTTGTGCCACAATGGATGATATGATACCAAGATGATATGGTATGTATGTAATGGAAGGTATGGACTAATGATCTCTAATGTCACAAGTAACGTGGCCTGGCAATACTCAAATGGCTAGTCTCGATAGGCAAGTAACGCAAAATGGGCTAGGGGTTATCAATGCAATTGCAAGGGGAATGTACAATGGTGTCGTCGAGGGTACCGTCTTTTGCGATGATGAGTGGCGGTGGTCTTGATGTAGGTACAAAGATGATGGAGACTCGTCCCTAAGTAGCCGAAATACCTTAGGAAACGGAAAAACCACAACTCAAAATCTCAAGGACAAAAGTCAAATGGTGGTAGCGGAAAGCGGTGGTGCTTGCGGGAGTATTGGTGGAAACCCGGTCAAAATGGGTTAATGTGGAAGGGTATGATGGGCTATACACGGAGTCAAATTTGAAAGCACGTCCCTAAGTAGCCGAAACACCTTAGGAGACACAACTCTCAACACAACTGATGCGGAGCATCCCTCGCTCATCCCCATGGACGTGCCTACATGATATAGGGCGGAACCCTATGTGGACGATCTTTCACGTTTGGAGAGAATTCCTACGAGGAACACGAAGAACGAGCGGAAGAACACGAGGAAATCACGGGGAAAACGAGAGAGAGATCACTTAACCGACAAGAAATCAATCACACAAGTGCTAGATCGATGAACACATAGAGTGGCACAAGATTCAAGAACAATAAAGGTAAAGATACAAGGGTAGCCGTTCTTCTCCGAGAGGAGGTCTTGATGGGTCCACCCTAGGAGGGGTCTTGAATCCGCTTGGGGATCTTCTCCGTAGAGGTCCTGATCTCGAA